>JANRMT010028174.1:141244300-141284121 GCA_026402145.1 Polypterus bichir lapradei
AGATAGATAGATAGATAGATAGATAGATAGATAGATAGATAGATAGACATTAGACAAGGTTGCCAGGATTTGCTTTAACATTTATTGTTTTTTTTGTTTGTTTTTTTTTCATTTTTTGGCTACAGGCCTACAATGGAAACACCGCCCTCCATGTGGCAGCCAGCCTGCAGAATCGGTTGGCTCAGGTTGATGCCGTGCGTCTGCTTATGAGAAAAGGGGCAGATCCAAGTGCCCGGAATCTGGAAAATGAACAGGCAGTCCACTTGGTCTCAGAGGGGCCATCCGGAGAGCAGGTAAGGTCCATGACACAGCCAGATGCTTTAGACTGGGGTCTGTTAAACTATAGGTCACAACTTCCATTGTTGGGTTACTGTTGTATTTAAAGGTAAAGGGCCGCAAGCTTATTAAGCACTCGACATTGCTCTGATGATTGGCCACAATTCTCTAAATGGGACACCCCCCTATCCCTAATTGCTCTATCAATCATCTGGCCATTCCACCAGTCACGAAGACACTAAACTGGGCAAAATTAGGTTGTGACAAAAAAAGTTTATGAAACCCTGCTTCAGACTGATGCCTTTTCCTGAATGATGGTATTAGTCAGTGACTGTCTTTTGTTTTTTACTGTTGAATGCCTGCTAAGAGTTCACTGTGTGGTTCGGGGTACTACCTTATATCTCCAGAGTCTGATTTCAAGTCTCACTCTGATTCCTGTCTATGTTGCATTTCCACATTCTTTCTATGTCTATGTGGGCTTTTTCTTTGTGTATTTTAGATATACTGGCACATACAAAAGGGTGTGCGGTACATTACTTATCCAAAAGGTCACGCATTAAGTCAGTAAGGACAAGCGTAGTTGTGTCTGTGAAAGTGCCCATGGCCATCATGCTGTAAGGATTTGCTCCAGCCTCCCATGACCCAATAAATGAATTTATCAATCAGAATATGGGTGGAATACTGACTTAAGATGAGTTAGGAATAACTAACAAAGAGGCCAATGCAGTGCTGTAAACCTATCAAAAGTAAATCCCAATAAATGGAGACTCAGAGTTAAATATCAGCAGCTTTTGTTAGCGCCATGTGACAATTGTCGTTTCTATTTTTGGAGTGCTTTCTCTTCCATGAAAAGCAATTTAGGTGCGGCAATTGTATTTCCTGTAAAATCCTTTAATGTTTTATTCCAGTATCTGAAGAAAAAAATCTGATACTTCCTCGATTTTATATTCTGATGCTGGTGCTGCTAGATGTTTGATTAGGTTAGGTAGTCTTTAGATTGGATAACAATAAATTGCCATTTTACTGAACCAAATATTTGAAAATTAATGACTTTTAGTTCAATACTGTTTTATTTTATAACTTCAGCTTTACTGTTACAGTAAGAAAGCTTTCATTTGAAAACAGTCATAGGGTGTCTTTTGGATCCATGCATATTGTACATATACACTGTTTTGCATATTTTATCAGTAATGCTGAACTTTTCCATAATGGGAAGATATACATATTCTAGATTTTCTTTGTAACCTGAATGCACTTTTTCAATTGCAGCCCAAATTCACTTTCAGGGTGTTATTAGGAATGCCTGGTGGTACAATGGTTAGTGGCATTGCCTCATAGATTCAGAATCTTTTGTAGGATGTAAGATCAGTCAGTGTCTGTGTAAAGTTTAGATATTCTCCTTGTGCTTGTGTGGTTTCTGCTTTGCTCCTACATCTGACAATAGCATTGCTCTTGTGGTAATGTCCCCCTCCCATAAATCAGTGACGCTCCAGCTCCCATGGGCCCTGTGATAGAATTAGTGGTTGAAAAAATGGATGGATGGGGCCATCATATAGGGCTAACTAACCTCTGCGCAACTTTTTTTCTCTTTTTTTCAGGTTAGACGGATTCTTAAAGGGAAAGCAGCACAGCCAAGAGCCTCTCCTGTCTAAGGCCGTGTCATTATGTTCACACCCACTGTCAGTTAGACAGTCCGACATTTTGTTGTAAATAACCGTTTGTCAGTGTATGGCAAATGTAAGTTGTTTCTAGGAAACAAATTAATATTTGTTAACTACTGTGTAGTTGGTAAGTTACAGTAAATTACTCACATACACACACACTCATGTGCTTTATCGATGCTCCAAAGCCTGACTGTAGAGTGAAGGAGATGATTCTGAGCAAAGAGACCAGTGTAGGCAAACTTCATGTTAGTTTGCTTCTGCGAAATGAAATGTGGCACCATGACAAACCACGTTTTAAGGGCACATCATAGGTGTGCAGCGATAGAGTTATGTAATTTGTACAATGTTTATTAAATACGGAGGTGGGATTGAAGGATCTGCAAGTGAAATGGAGTTCAGACTAATCATAAAATTCTCCTTCGCTTTGTAAATAATGGACGTTTTCTTTCCTGCACACTACTTTTCTTGTGGTAAGTTATAAATAGATTCATTACTGTGTGCGTAATAATTTACATTAAAAGTTAAATATGCTAAATTAGTTAAGTACAAGAGATTTTGATAGCATGAACTGAAAAGAATTAAACATTAAAACATTCATTGGAAGTTTATTTGTATAGCTGAACGTTGTACCTCGGATACAGGAGTTGGAGTTAGTTCTAATAGCATACTGGGTTTTGCTAGAATGTAGTTTTGCTTTCTGTATTATATTTTTAAGTTTAGTTTGCCAAATAATATAACATGTATGGGATGTATAATAATTGTTTTAAGCATTTTGGGATGATCATCAAAAACAGAGTCTGGATGTCATCATCGTTTGACTGGACAAAGTTTTATAAAGATGTCACCACTAGAGTCACTTTAATTAATAACTGATCCTCAAGGTGACCTGAGAAAACTCTCTTGTCATTTAAATAGCGTGTAATAACAGGCCGGACTTTTATGACAAGTATAAATGGAAGGAATTGAGAGCTGTGCCACTAAAATCAGCGTCTGCTGAGCACAGAGACAGAGGTACAATCTTAATAACTCGATAGCGGAATCGTCTGTTTAGATTACTTTATAGGTTGATGTTACCGTCTATCCATTACATGGGGGTGGTTGCTATGCTATATATCATATGTATTATGTTTTGTTATTTTTATGTGAATGTATGATTACAGTAGAGATGTACTTTTTACCGTTGTGACGTATATACTACATAAAAGTATGGTTTTATTTACCGATGATGGAATTTTAAGACACATCGCAGTTTTTTTTTTTTTTATGATTATAATGGTTTAATATAGTTCAATTGTGACATCGTACATGTTTAAATTTGATCTCAATGTCAAAACCATTTAAATAAGTATGTCTTGTAGACAGCATTTTAAATTATGTTTTATTGTAATGTTTCTGGAATATTTAATAAAGGAATTCAAAACACATCATGTTTTTCATTCTTCTTAATCTGCTTCATATTTAATACAAAACAAATGGAATCAGTTTCTGGAATAATCACAAAATACATCTTAAAACATAAAGTTAGTGAGTTGAGTCTTGTGAAATGAAAAAGAAGAAAATGTGTCATTTCTGATTGTTTAATGATGAAAATGTATCCAGAAGCTAATTGACAGCTCGGTATTTATCTGGTGATTTTTGGCTTTACGTAGCAGAATGCCCGGCTTGCCTAATTGTAATGTTCTCTAACTTAGCTGAACGTAATGGTGTGCACATTCTCTCCATACCCGTGTGTAGTTTTTCGCCTACTTTTGGTCCCCCCACAAAGATGTCTAGCATAACTTGAGCAGGTACTCTAAATTAGCCATGTATCAGCGAGTTTGAGTTCTGTTCTTCTTCACGTCACTCCAATTTATGATCTTCCTTTATCTGTTTGCTTTTTATGATTTTTGCACAATGTTTTACGTACCATTTCAAGGCCATCATAGCACACAGCAGTTGGTGTCATCGTGCGGGTGGTGCTGGAAAGAATTGCTTCAGCAATTGACATTGGTGGCAGCTTTAAGTGCCGCACATATACAAGATAACAAGTTTCAGTTAAAAATGCCTATCTTATCTGACTCCATAGGAGACAAGTTCCAGAAAAAAAATCTTTATTGCTTACTGGTCACAAAATTACTGACTATCACTCTGTTTCATATTTTGCCCTTAGGTTCATTTCTAATATGATTAAAAACAGCTTCACCATATGTACATTAGTTTACATTAGTGAGAGATCTTCTTCATTCCAAAAATATATATTAATGTGTGCAAATTTAAGCCATCCTGGGTTTTTTCCTTTTTTTGTATCTGGAAGGTCAGGCGCCCTGCAAATCTGTAATGGAATAAGTAGGATCAAAATAATGATAGGTGGATGTCATGTCAGGTCTAATGGGTTTAAAAATGGATGCATGGAATCAGTTGTGAAAAAATAATCACAGTAGTCCCAAAATATGGTATGGTAATCATCAGAACATGTTCTGCACTTTTTGAAAGTCCCAAAAAAAACCAAACCAAATGTAGATGGCTTGAACTTAATTTAATACTGATACCAATACCATGAATTAGAAAAGACAAAAAATGTATTTACAAGTTTGAACAGATTCATTAAAACACAATTAGAATGAAACTAGTAACGGTGCATTGCATCATAACATGCAGTGAATACACTTGACTTGAGCATTCCTAGTTTTCATCTTCTTTCTCTGTTTAGCATTCATTTGCTCAAAGGTTGATGTGCTTGTTGCTTCCTGAGCAGCTCTTCTTTTCTCCACCCTAGTGGCCCGCTTCTTCACTTCTTTCATCGGCATCTTTTCTTGTTAAAACTGATGAAATCATTGTTTGTGTTGAAATTACTTCGTACATTTTCTTTAATTTTTCACTTAAGCTGGCACTTAAGTCTTCAATCTGCCTCAAGACTGATTTAAGAAATGAAGAGGTAGGGGAAGTGATGGTGAAGGTGGTAGGGATGAGAACGGCGCCCGTATGCATAAGCCACAAGGCCACTGTGCTGGCCACTGCCGAGAGTAGATTCCCCAATAAAAGAAGTGCAAGGTGTTCAGTGCTCAGAGACATGGCCAAGGTAAGGAAAGCTGAAACCCAACCACCACTGAACAAGACATATAAACTGAAACGTCAAGACTTTGCCAAGGAGTATCTGAAGACAGATTTTTCAAAGGTTTTATGGACTGATGAGATGAGAGTGACACTTGATGGACCAGATGGATGGGCCCGTGGCTGGATCAGTAACGGGCACAGAGCTCCACTTCGACTCAGCCGCCAGCAAGGTGGAGGTGGGGTATTGGTATGGGCTGATATTATTAAAGATTAGCTAGATGGACCTTTTCGGGTTGAAGATGGACTCAAATTCAACTCCCAAACCTACTGCCAGTTTTTAGAAGAACACTTTCTTCCGGCAGTGGTACAGGAAAAAGTCTGCATCTTTCAAGAAAACCATGATTTTTATGCAGGACAATGCTCCATCACATGCATCAAAGTACTCCACTGTGTGGCTAGCCAGTAAAGGCGTTAGAGTTCAAAGAATAATGATATGACCCCCTTCCACACCTGACCTAAACTCTATTGAGAACTTGTGGGCCCTCCTTAAATGGGAGATTTACAGGGAAGGAAAACAGTACATTTCTGTGAACAGTGTTTGGGAGGCTGTGATTGCTGCTGCACAAAAAGTTGATCGGCAACAGATCAAGAAATTAACAGATTCCATGAATGGAAGGCTTATTGTTGTTATTGAAAAGATGGGTGGCTATATTGGTCAGTGATTTTTTTTTCATGTCAGAAATGTTTATTTGGAAATTATGTGTTGTTCAGGAAAACATAAGTTTTTGATTTAGTTGCATAATAATTCTGCACACTTACAGTTGCCTAATAATTGTGCACACACGTGTATTCCCCTGAGAATGTTCACACTCAAATTTCCTTTGCATAACATTCAGGTTTCAGGTTTATTAACATTTTGGACTGACTGATGGCACTGTATTTGTTTCAGATTAAAATTAATCCCAAAAATACAAGTTGCCTAATAATTGTGCACACAGTGTAAAAATAAAAAGAAGGAAAAACCTTGGAGTTCAATCATCACCCCAAAAAGGGATAATAGACTTCACATAGCATATGTGTACCAAATTTCAGGTCAATAGGTCAAAAGGTTTGTGAGTTACAGGTGATTTAAAATCCTAGACAGACAAATGAACGGTAGCGTATTATATACGTATAAAGATAACATAGCTAATAAAGATAGACCGTACCCAGATATGAGAAAAGAACAATTAATCATTACTGTGTCACTGTGACCCTGGTAACTGTAAATGCACATATGCTCACCTTATTACATTTTAGCAACAAAGCTTACTAACCAAAGTGCAAATAAGCAAAAAATAGAGGTAACAACAATTTAAAAATTAACTGGGCAATAAGATTAGTGGAGGAGTTTGAGGTTAACAAATACACTTAAAGCCGTTTTCTAAGTTTAATGGAAGTTAAATCGTGATATGGGCAGAGTTGGTCAGAAGATGTATCCTGTAGGTCATTGTCGGGCAACCGGTGTGCCGCGCCGTGGAATTTTCTAGGGGCGCCGCGAAAACCGTTGTAAAATATTTAAAATTGCTAGTGTTTTTGAACTTTTGGTTGATTAAAAAGATAACGTTTAAAAAAATATATTTTATGTTGGAAAAACAGATAATGGTTAATCAGATTGTTGAATAGACAAATGTATTTATTTTGAATGCAAGTTAAAATTTTCGCTGTTCACCATTCATCATAATATCAACACCAGCGGTGTCAAAAACACATCTCGTGAGACTTAAAAAGTCTCGTTGTTAGAAGATCTCGCTCACTGTACGGATAGAAGAAGGCAGAGAAAATATAGAACGAGAAAATACGAACGCTAGTAGCGTTACGCTACATGTCGGCTCTTGCCGACGAGAGAGTATCGCTGTAGCTGCAGCTCACAACCACTTATTCGTCCGAGTATTACTATGGAAAAATTAACCTTATTTTCGCTCTGACACCGCTGATCAACACAGTAAACTTTGTAAACTCAGTGACCTTTTCCAGTTCTTTGTGGTGAAAAACATTTTGTTGTGATGCAAGCATTCAATACTTCCTTGTAATTTAATTCTCAACGATTATTACTCGCTTTTTAATTTACAGTAATTTGAATTAAACTTTATCTAGAAAAATTCATACATAGTTTATTTTCGTCATGACTTTATTTATGGGCAGTCCCTCAGGTGCGCCACGAAAGAAAATTTTTGGACTTAGTGCGCCGCAACTCGAAAAAGGTTGCCTTTCACTGCTGTAGGTTAACGACAGTTAGTGTAAATTAATGGAATGTGCAGTTTTGTTCAGCACAAAATGTGTTCTTATTCGACTCGCTACTTTTGGAATAAACTGACCCTTCTAAGAATATCAAATTCTTGACATTCTCCCATGCACCTTGAATCTCACAGACGGACTGTTTGGAGACATTGCACTACTGAGTACACTGGAAAGGGCCTCCAACTCCCCTGATCCCCATGGATCAATATAAGACAACTGTAGTGTCCTGTGGGCTTCCTTTGGTCGACTTTATATGGAAGTGAAATATACATTAAAAGCAAGTTAAATGTAGCATTTCTTTAGAACCACATTTCTCATCCATTAACTAATTCCTTTCTTGATTTTTGTTTTGCTGTTACAAGTTTCCAGTTATTCATCTTTGATGATCATTCGTTTTGTACATTCTATCATTTCTTTGTATATTTTCGGAACTTCAAAGAAAGCTGGATTATATTCGGTTACCATATATAACGAATATTTGCACAAATTAGTTACAAAAATGGTAGATGTTCTGTTACAAGAGAGATTGTAAAAGAAGAACCAGGAGAGTTCTTATATATAAACTAAGAAAACTATTACGGAGGCCACCAAAACCAAAATAAAGGCAAATACGAAGTTAAAAAACAGAGTCTGAGAAACCAATAACGAAATGCACTGACAAAGTTATTAGAAGAATCCAATTAATTTAGTTTATCATTTTAAATTACCTGTAGGCTTTTATATCATTGTGCTAGTGATGCAACTTATCAAGCCACACCTCTACCAGCTACCACGACAATGGCAGCAACCGTGCAAACACAAGATGGAGTTACGATCTTCTTCCTCTTCATCTTTTCCCACTTCTTGGTGAGGTCCATGTTTTATAGGTTACTGCGTAATTTTTTTATGGCCAGATGCCATTCCCGACACCTACCTTCCTCATTTATCAGGGACTTGGGACTGGCTCCCAAATCAAGGCTAGGTTAAGTATAAATGTTTTAAACTACCTTACATATTCATCGTCTCCATAGTTAAAACCCTTAGGGCAATCTATAAAAATCTGATGAAAATTTACTATAGGATTAATACATTTCTAAAATAGATCAATCATAGCAGTATATAGTGTTGTAAACTGTGTTGAGATTTTTCAAGTAAGGAAGATAAAAGTTTTGAGGTATAATTGTTGTACTCACTATTTGTGGTGTCAGAGATACGCAACATGCTGTATATTGATTATAATACACATGTGACAAAAGTGATCCTGCAAACGCTATAAATCATATATATTTCTAAATTAATAGTTTCACCATGGTTATAGAGGAGGAATATACTGATCTGAGTACTGCTTGTGTTCTTA
Organism: Polypterus bichir lapradei; assembly: GCA_026402145.1. Lineage (NCBI taxonomy): Eukaryota > Metazoa > Chordata > Cladistia > Polypteriformes > Polypteridae > Polypterus > Polypterus bichir. Next base: position 141,252,890 of record JANRMT010028174.1, read on the forward strand.
AAAAAAATTTAAAAAGAGGGTGAATGCCCTCCTGGTTATCAACTGTATATCATGAAGGGTGCATGATCCAACAAGCAGCTACTTTCCAGTAATCAGTCATGGCTAGTTTGGTATTTTTAAGTAGCTGCTTTGGTGTTATTTCACGCAACATTGAAAAATATCTTGTAGCATGTCTGGCATATATTTTATGCTTTAGATAGAATTACATTTGCTGATCGTTTTTTTCTGAGCAGGCTGTTTTCCATATTGTGTGAGTTTGACAATTGAGCACTACACTATAGATGAGTCAAAGAGAAAACAAAAATTGGTACCTCTAATTAAACATGCAATCTTCAGAGTGTAAAGTTTGACACTAGTAGGCCACCACATGATTAAAGGGGTAATTGGTCTCAAAAAGAGGCTCTCAAAAAAATTCTATTGTGTCCCAGTTAGATTGTTACAACTGAATCAGCTCTAGATTTCCGTTGGACTCTAAAGTAGTCTGAGAAATTGTTATGATGGTCTAAAGTGAAATTCAATCTGTCAAGATCCATAGTTATGAAGAAAGATGACTGTAAGCTCCGTCCATTTCTGAAAAGATAGTGTAAATTCTTTTCAAGGAAGTTGAAAACACCCTTAGAGATACAGCATGAAGTGACATCATCTATACCAAGCTGGAACTGTGGTTGAAATCACTAGCCTAGTAAATTAAAGTCATGAGTATGTCAGGACAGCATGCTGCATAGGATCATAAGGCTGCTCCTTATTTCTGAAGGTTCAGTCTCAACAGTTAAGATTTTGGAAAGAATAGTTGCTGCTAGCTATACACAAATGTCTTCACCTTCTAAGGAGTCTGGATTAGGTTGTGGTGTTGGCCTTTACCTAACTCTAATATTCAATTTAACAGTTACTCCAGTTAGTTTGACTGATAATTGTTTCAAGTAGTATGACAAATAGGATTAGTAGGAGGGAGTTTGTTACAAGTATGTAGGATCTAGTAGCACAAATTGAAAGATATCCTTGAAAAAACGGTCTACCATTTCTGTAAAGGGTTTCAAAAACCCAACTTAGGCCTTATGACTACACTGAACCATTTAAAGCCATGAAGTTAGAATGGACTGTAGAACAGTGTTTCCCAATCTGTGGGCATTGAAGGTGGGCCCCGGATGAAACCCTACCCCTCTTCCACCACTTCAAAGATTGCGCTCAGTTTTCTGCAGCAGCATTTCACTTGATTCACTTAATGCTCTGACACTCTGGTGATTGTGTGGGACCCAATACTTTGATGATCCTACTCGATTTTCAAAGGGGGACCACCCTACTCCCGCTCCCTCCCAATTTTGAATGTGATTTCTGATTTCTCTAGTCTTTCTTTCTTTCTTTCTTTCTTTCTTCTGTTTTTGACAAGTTTTGGTTTTGTTTTGGGTTTTGCCACATTGATCTCTTGTCTTCCTGGTTGCAATCTTCATTTTGATTCAACTTCCACTGATCTCCTTGTCTTTCTATTTGCTGTTGTGGCATTACACTCAGGAGTTGAAGAAAAATTGACAAATTAGTTGAAACTAAAGGTTCTGGCCAGCATGGACCCTATAAGTTATGTTAGGATAAAAGCTAACACTGTATTCCACAGTAAGAATTTTACACAGGCCATTAGGCAGAGTAGTAGTGGTTTCTCAGGAGTAAAGTGATGTGTCATCACTAAAGGGGCCATTCATTTTGCTCAGTGTCACAAGCTTCTTTAGGAAAATTTGTGATTTTCCACCAGAGATTCAAAACACATCAGCAGGTCTGCATCAAAATGGAAACGGAAAAGAAATTTGGAGCATTAGGATGGTCTACACATTTTGAGTTGTTTATGGTTGTAAGTACAAATGTCATTGAGTTAACACAGTTCTGCTGTGTGTGTGTGTGTGTGTATTTTCAAAGCTCAGGGTATGAATCCTTCCACATTACATTAAATTGGCCTTGCATTGGCATGTGTAAGACTGAGATGGACACACTCCTGAGAAGGACACGCTCCTGCTGCCATATCCAGAACTCTTGCTTTGTGTCCGATGCTCCAAGGAAAAGCTTCAGTTTCTTACTCCACTTAAAGAGGGGAAGTACATTCAGAAAAGAGACTAATTAATGTTTTATATTGCTTTTAACATACTAATGTTATGTGTTAGCAGTTAATGTAGACTGAGTGAAAGGGCAAAATGAAGACTCCATTGTTATAAATGTTATATATAACAAATACAATTTGTAAATTGAGCTTGAACATGACTAATAAAATAAAGAGTGCTGGTTAAAGATTAGCAAACAGTTTACAGAATGAAGCAACATTTTTGCTTATCTCGTTATCTACTGTATAAAGCTCAGTCTCTATTTGTTTGTTCATTCTTTATGCACAGTTTGGTTTATCAAGCCACAAACTTGAAATTTTGCTCACCATAAGTCATGGTTTTGACATTTAATTTTCAAAGTTAACCCACATCGGAGTGGCAGGGGCAGCTGGGGGTCAGAGTGGTAAGACAACAAAAAACCAACATGGTAAGCATGCTTGCCTTTCCAGGAAATTCAGGTCTGATTCCCACCCATTACAGGTAACCTGGTTTATAATCAAACATTTCTCTCTCTATTGTTGTCTTGGTTCCAAGCTACACAGGGTGGAGCTGTATTGTCTCCAGAATTATTTATTGCAGTTCAGGGCTCCTTGTATCAGACAGACAATAAAGAAGATTATATACAAAGAAGCTTTCCAATGATACAAAAACAAAGGTGATATATGATTAACGAACCAGAAGATAAAAGATACTTAAAAATACCAGCTGTCACGCACGAGCGCATCGGGAGCAGTTGACAGATCCGATGCGCATCGCCGAACAGCCGGCTGGGGGACGAGGGCAGCGTACTAACCTTTCTCTCTCTTGTCTCATAGAAAAGACGAAGCGACGCCGCCATAAACCAGCCTGGAGTAAAAACAGAACAGCACTTCCGGGTTCCCTTCTTCCCTCTGGTCCCCCGATTATGATGTCATGTTCCCATGCACCTCCAAGCCTACCCAGCAGCCATCACGCCTGATTTCCGGTCCCTCCTTTTAAAACTGTCCCTCCAACCCTCCATTTTGTCTTGTAGTTGATTCATGCTTTTGATTTCTGTGAAACGGCAAAAAGACCTTATTATTATTTTTGACAGTATACGGGGCTCACAACCCCAAAACTTTATGCGCTCTGTGTTGTCTCTTTTTACACAGCAAATGAAAATTGTTGGGAAACTATCAAAAAGGTTTGGGGTAACCAACCATATATTGTGCCCTGGCTGCAAAAGGTTAATTTTGGTGAGTTGTGTTCAGGTTGAAGTCCAAAACAGAACTGATTTCAGTTTGATGAGATGACGGCTTTAAAGGCCGTGACAGAAAGTGACGTCATCTGATCTGGAACCGGAAGTGATGTCATCGAGACTGGAAGTGACATCATCCATAACACCGGAACTGGAAAGTGACTCTACCCATGGCGCTAGGATCGGAAGTGACATCATCAATATTGCCAATCGCACGTGTGTCACAAGAGTTAAAGTCAAAAACAAAATGGTAGTAAATAAAACACACTCTAAAGTTTGTGGTTGAATCCACAATCTCAGATCACCAGGGGCCTCATGTATGAAAGGTGCGTACGCACAGAAATGTTGCGTAAGAACTTTTCCACGTTCAAATCGCGATGCATAAAACCTACACTTGGCGTAAAGCCACGCACTTTTCCACGGTACCTCATACCTTGTCGTACGCAAGTTCTTTGCTCGGTTTTGCAGACTGGTGGCACCCAGCGTCAAAGCAGTGCTACTGTTCCTGTGTAGTTACTCTTTTATTTTCCTGACGTGGCTTTATAAATACACTGTAACTAATCGCATATTGTTTATTAGTGTAATGCATCTGATTGTAGATTACCTGTAACAATATAATGGTCCAGGGAATAGTCATAGTATTCCAAATACCATAACTGCTTTAGCGTTGTTACTCTCACTGCACCTTCTTCTTCTCCTTTTCCAGTCGGAGGAAGAGAGCCGGTTTAAGAAGCAAGTAGTGATTCACACACATAGAGCACATAGAAGATCATATACAAAACAAAGCATTTAACGTGCTACTTTAATTATGATGTGATTTGAGAAACTGGTTAATTAAAAGATTTTAAGATGAAATTTATGATGTTCTACTTTAATGACAAAATAAACTACATGATTAAAATGTAAATTTCGAGATTGAAGTTGACATTTCATGCTTTTTCCCCACTGTGTGCCTTTTTCTTCTCTGTACCCTAATAAACTTTCATATGACACTTAGACAGTGGGCTACGACTCGCCTTTTCACGGCGACTTTGATATCTGACAACTTCTTTTTTATTTCCGGCACTGTGCGTTTTTGTGAACGTGAGCTTTCAAGTTTCTCCAACACGCTATGTCACTCGATCAACTTCCTTTTGTTGATTATACCATGGTTTAAATAAACAAATAATGTGTTTTTCCTTTGCCTCCACTTGGTATTCGCTGAAATTCTTATATTTTCCCCCGTGCTTTTCCCATTGTCTTTTCACAGAAGGCTGTGCTTAAGGGCGATTTATATTAATTTGCATATTCAAAGAGGCGTAATTCTGGGAGGAACTGGGGCAGGACAGCATGCCCGTGCACGAGCGTTACTTTTCACGCTGACCAGGATTTATGGAGTGGAAGAACGCGGAAGTTGGAGTACGCACAGATTTCTGCATCTGGATTTTTCTGTGCGTAAGCACATTTCGGCTTTTGTGCTTACGTCATGTTATAGTGCGAAGTCTACGCACGGCGTTATACATGAGGCCCCAGGAGATGCACAGGGCTGACTTTATACCATTGCAGTCATTATTTAGCGCCACACACCTCTGGTTGTCCATGCATAGAAATGCTGTAAAAGCCAAAAGAAAAAATAAAAAGAAATAGCAGCGTCCATCCAATACAATAATGTCATCATGACAGATGTGAAATAATTTAAACAAAAAGAATGTAGAACCGAACTGAGTAAGTAACTATTGCATTGTATAGGCCTTACTGAATTATGGTTTAGGGTGGTTGAGAGGGAGTGCAGGGTATAAATATTCTTCCCATTATTCATGAGAGTCTTCCTCCTAATGCCCAAAGATATGTTCTCACATGGTTTAAAGAAACTGCTGTTTGTGTACGGATTTGTGTGCAATCTCGCTGTACACTTCCCATAGCTCATTCCCTTTCTTAGAAACTCAAATATGCTTTGGCTCTCCAAGATCCTGAATGATAAAGCACAAAGAGACATTTATATATATTGTAGTGCCAGCACTAAGTGCCAATATGGATTCATTGCTACTTTACATCTCTCCTTTGGGTAGCTTGCTATCCTCAAAAAGACTACCTCCCTATTGTCACACTAACTGGAATCCTTATGAGATTCTGGAGGCCTGCCATTTTTATTGGCTCTCCTGCAGCTGGCTCTGAAGCTGCTCCTTTTCACAATGGAATGTCAGCTCAAAGTGGTGTTGACTCATTCTCAGCCTGATGCAACTTGTCAGTGCCGTTACAAAGCCCTCCTTTCAAAGTCCTCAGTGATCACTTTCAATATCTTGTAACAGTACACAAACTCTTTGAAACAACAAGGTGTTCTTCATTCCCACAGTGGTTGTATAGTTGGTGACATCAGAAAGAGTATTGAGCTCTTCATTGTCAGGAAGGCTGAGTGCTGTGCCGTACCAGTATTTAATACTGCACTTCTGTGTGGTGATCTGTTCATAACCTGTGGGTAGATGAACCTCCTGGTTTGCAGATGCTGTTGTTTCAGTTTCTCACAAGTCTCTTTTCATTGAATTGAGAGCGTGTAATCAGAATATAAGATTCATATGTCACTGTGCTCTGTGCAAATATTTTAAAACTGTTTTTCTCTTCTTCTCACATGTACAGCTAACACAAAGCCAGATTTAGCACAAAAGAGGCTCTTCATTTAGCAAATGGGCAACGTGCACTATTTCTGCATGTCAGAGTCAGCATGACATTGGATCTTCTTTTCCTTGTTTGGAATGGCATGATTCACCGAAGTGGGGGTCTGCACATAGAGAAACAGTATAAAGCCTTGGAACATTGCCCGGCACACCTTTGAAGCCGATGGACGGATGAGAGATACCATCATCCGATCCAGAAAATCCTTCCAAGGCAGTGTCAAAAATGGCAGACTCTACACAACGTCATGTCATGGCTTCCTTGTCTGTTATGCCGTGTAAACCGTCATTAAAGAAAGCTAAGTTATTTCTCCTATGTGATTTCTTACTTTTGTACCGCCGTATCACTAAGTGATGGGTATCGCCTTTTTAAATTACATCTATATAGTTTTGGGTTATGTAATTACAAAAGAACTTATTCCAACCAGGGAGCTAGCGTCCCCTGCTGGACAGAGGGTGCAAACAGCATTCCAGGTCCAGATCTCAACTTTGAGACTGTTCTTCCACTCCTGCTTTGTAATGTCTCTGTGATCTGCATTGCCTTTTGCTGTGCAGTTTTACCTTCTTCACACTGCTCACATGGAAACAGTTGCTACTCGATCTGCTACAATTTCCCCTGGCTCTATGAATCCAAAGCTCCATTAGCAATCTTGCACCCAGGCCAACAGACTTCAGCAGATACAGGAATGGTGGTAGTGTTATGCCCAGCAGGCACAGAAATTCAGACGGCAAATGGAAGACAAGGATGAAGTCAAAAAACCAAACCGAGAGGCAGATCAAGGAGATCAATTATCAGTGACCAAAACCAGAATCATGAGACAAAATCAAAGTCCGAAGGAATGCAGAAAGTTAAAAAACCAGAAATGAAGAAAAGTCTCAAAAAGGTTTGAAAGGTTTTGCAATCCGTGTATTTGGATTAAGAAGTATACCCCTTAGATGACCTTTTATTATGTACTATTGTGACTGACAGGTTACGACCTCTAAGAACATCCCCACTCTGAGACAGTCCTGGCAACAGGAATCAACAGTAGCTCTGTTAAAATGGCAGTGATACAACAGCGCAAATCAAAAATCAAAACCAAAGACATAATGATCTTTCAAAAAACCCACAACAGGTGTAAAAGATATTCAACATAGAACAGGTGGTGCTTCAGAGGTAGTAGTCTCACAGCTGCCTTCCTTCCTATTCTGATTCTGTAAAATGTATTCCAGAATTCAGCCGCAAGACTTTCCAGCAACTCATCAAAAAAGCCAAGCAGGCCAATTGAAGGGTCTCAGTGGCACGTGGTGGTTTCTAAATTAAACTCCAAGGTTTATTTTCATCCCACCGCTAACACCAATGCAGAACCAGTGCCAAGTACCAGTATGAATTCTTTCTTCTTTGCATTGCTTTTTTGAGTAGCTCACTATCCTTAAAAGAACTGCTCACTGCTGCTGCAATGAATAGAATTCATATGCGACTTTGGAGACTTGCCATTTTTTTGGGTCTCCTGCAGCTGGCTCTGAAGCTGGTTATTTACATGATGAAATACCAGGTCAAAGTTTTGGTTGCTCATTCCTAGACTGATGAAATTTGTCAGTGCTGTTACAATATATTAAATCTATAGTGCATAAAGGAAAGCTGCCTATACAGTTTTGATCCAGTCTGTTGCTCTGACTTAATCAGTGTTCCAGCTTGGGCCCTAACAGTGGATGGCAAAAGTAACAGATAATGCTATGTTAATTGCACAAATGACATTTTTCAAAAGTATTGTATACATTATGCATTTATTAGATTTTATTTTTTGGGGGCATGAATCAAATACATTTTATCAATTTACATAAGCTATTCCTCATAATGGAGACTCAAAAGCTAAACTGAAACTGTTTCTTCCAAAATAATCTACAGGTAATTGGATTATATTTAATATCTGTGGAAACAAGTAACGGTGTGTGTGTGTGTTTTTTTTTTTGTATTTACCTTAATAATACTAAATACAGCATACAGGAACATGTGATTACAACACTAGTTCCTTCTCTGTTCAGAAAACTACAATTGTTGTATTGCTTCACAGGAAAGATGTACCAACTAAATCAGTACATTGATGAGTAAAAATCCTGCTTAATGGGATTTGAGTCAAACTAAAATGAAACAGCATCTGAGAAAAATAAATTTCCCTACATGTGCAATTATAAAACTATAAGAGCTTTTTTTAGATGGCAGATATTCAATGAGTCTTGACTTGAACGTATTTGATGTCCACACAGATGTCAGCATCTCTAATACGCAGGACATGCTGGCACGATATGCCGTGTAAACTCTGTGTCAAGTGATTGGCAAAAAGCAAAGTGAATGTAAGCATTATGGCCACAGCCATGCAATGGCAGCAACAAAATGGAGATAACCATCCAAAAAAACAAAACAAAATCGCATTGACACGTTAGTGATTAAATAAAGTAAGTCCAAAAGAACAGGAGGTTCTAGAATCTCTTGAGCACTTACTATTTCTCTTAAATATACCATCTTTACAATACTTAGATGTTACTCCAATGGGACCCTTTCTTCTTTCTTCTTGTTTAATATTTTTTTAAGTGTAATACACATGTCCAAGAATAGGTGAATAGATAGTTGTGACTCTTATTATATTAACATTACCCATTAGCATTTCTATACTGTCTATACTGTCTATTGACTTTTCTGTAACTCTATTGGCATTTTCTCCCCATCGGGTATTTATTTAGTTTTCCTTTAGGTTTCACATTGCTCAAGTGCTTTTGTTGTCTTTCTTCTTCTCTGTTGCCCCCATTCATGTGTTCTGTGCCATGTGCTGCATGTTTATGATCTTCATTGTTTGTGTGTGTTTGACTTTATATATATCGAGGAGTGGTTTTTTGTTTCATTAAATATTCAGGTCTCCGAGCTGTATACTGCATAGATGGAAAGAGTATCATTTAAAAATACATTTTAAATTTGTTATAGCTGTATGCATCTATCCATCCATCTACTGAACTCACCTAATCCAATTTATAGGGTTTGGGATGTGGAGTCAGAACCTATCGTGGCAACATTGGGTGCAAGTCAGAAGAGACATCCATCCATCCATCCATCCATTATCCAACCCGCTGAATCCAAATACAGGGTCACGGGGGTCTGCTGGAGCCAATCCCAGCCAACACAGGGCACAAGGCAGGAACCAATCCTGGGCAGGGTGCCAACCCACCGCAGGTACTGTAATATCTTTTCTTAATTGCTTTGTAAAGCCATCCATCCAAACAGTGACCACTTTATTATTAATGCTGGCAGGACCCCATTTTCACACCCCAAACAGCTTGAATTGCTTAAGGCATGGATTCAGCAAGTAGTGGAAACATTTGTTTGGGATTCTGGTCCATGCTAAGTCTAAAGCATTATGTAATTCCACTACATTTTTCAGCTAACACTTTCATGCTACTAACCTCTTGTTCCAGTCCATCCCAAAGCATGTTCTATTGGATTGAGGTCTGAGGACTGGGCAAACCTCTGGAGTAATCTGAAGTGACTGTTCACTTCATGTAACGATTTCAAGATGATGTGTGCTTTTTAATATGGTTCATTATTCTCCTGGAAGTATCCATTTGAAAAAGAAAAGATTGTGGTTGTGAAGGGATATACTGAAAAACTGTGACATTGATGCTCACATGTTTTTAAGGGGCCTAACGTATGCCAAGAAAACATTCCATCACATTTACTCTACCACCACCATCTTGTACTGTTGAAACAAGGAGTGATGGATTCATGGATTCACACCGATTATGCCATAGTCTGATCCAACCACCTCCATATAGCAGCAGAAATCCAGATTCTTCAGACAAGGTGACATTTTTTCATTCTTGGGTCATCCAGATTTGTTCTTAGCTGACAAGAGAGCAACCTACTGTGGCCTAATGCAATGGTAGTCAATCCATCTCAAGTTGCAGCTAATTGAAAATTTTGAGCATTTGTGGCCTTTCTGCCCTTTTGAATGATTCTAGCCATTGTCTCTGACCACACTAATCATCAAAGTTTTTTTGCAAAAGGGACTGTAGCTCATTAGACATTTTTTTTGTTTATATCACCTTTATGGGTAAACTGTAAGCACTGTAATGCATGAAATTCCTAAGTGGAGATGGTCTCGTCCATTATAGGAGATGGACATGTACAGGGAGCTCTGTTAGCAGCGGTGTTATTTTACCCTTTTTTATTATGTAATCCTGTATTTACTCATTCTGAGATGATTTAATTATATTACACACAAGTACATACAATGGGATGAAAAAGTTTGGGCAACCTTGTTAATAGTCATTATTTTCCTGTATAAATCGTTGGTTGTTACGATAGAAAATGTCAGTTAAATATATCATATAGGAGACACACACAGTGATATTTGAGAAGTGAAATGAAGTTTATTGGATTTACAGAAAGTGTGCAATAATTGTTCAAACAAAATCAGGCAGGTGCATAAATTTGGGCACCGTTGTCATTTTATTGATTCCAAAACTTTTAGAACTAATTATTAGAACTCAAATTGGCTTGGTAAGCTCAGTGACCCCTGACCTACATACACAGGTGAATCCTATAATGAGAAAGAGTATTTAAGGGGGTCAATTGTAAGTTTCCCTCCTCCTTTAATTTTCTCTGAAGAGTAGCAACATGGGGGTCACAAAACAACTCTCAAATGACCTGAAGACAAAGATTGTTCACCATCATGGTTTAGGGGAAGGATACAGAAAGCTGTCCCAGAGATTTAAGCTGTCTGTTTCCAAAGTTAGGAACATATTGAGGAAATGGAAGACCACAGGCTCAGTTCAAGTTAAGGCTCGAAGTGGCAGACCAAGAAAGATTTCGGATAGACAGAAGCGACGAATGGTGAGAACAGTCAGAGTCAACCCACAGACCAGCACCAAAGACCTACAACATCATCTTTCAGCAGATGGAGTCACTGTGCATCGTTCAATCATTCGGCGCACTTTACACAAGGAGATGCTGTATGCGAGAGTGATGCAGAGGAAGCCTTTTCTCCGCCCACAGCACAAACAGAGCCGCTTGAGGTATGCTCAAGCACATTTGGACAAGCCAGCTTCATTTTGGAATAAGGTGCTGTGGACTGATGAAACTAAAATTGAGTTATTTGGGCATAACAAGGGGCGTTATGCATGGAGGAAAAAGAACACAGCATTCCAAGAAAAACACCTGCTACCTACAGTAAAATATGGTGGTGGTTCCATCATGCTGTGGGGCTGTGTGGCCAGTGCAGGGACTGGGAATCTTGTCAAAGTTGAGGGACGCATGGATTCCACTCAGTATCAGCAGATTCTGGAGACCAATGTCCAGGAATCAGTGACAAAGCTGAAGCTGTGCCGGGGCTGGATCTTTCAACAAGACAACGACCCGAAACACTGCTCAAAATCCACTAAGGCATTCATGCAGAGGAACAAGTACAACATTCTGGAATGGTCATCTCAGTCCCCAGACCTGAATATAATTGAAAATCTATGGTGTGAGTTAAAGAGAGCTGTCCATGCTCGGAAGCCATCAAACCTGAATGAACTAGAGATGTTTTGTAAAGAGGAATGGTCCAAAATACCTTCAACCACAATCCAGACTCTCATTGGAACCTACAGGAAGCGTTTAGAGGCTGTAATTTCTGCAAAAGGCGGATCTACTAAATATTGATTTCATTTCTTTTTTGTGGTGCCCAAATATATGCACCTGCCTGATTTTGTTTGAACAATTATTGCACACTTTCTGTAAATCCAATAAACTTCATTTCACTTCTCAAATATCACTGTAACACGTAACAACCAATGATTTATACAGGAAAATAATGACTATTAACAAGGTTGCCCAAACTTTTGCATCCCACTGTATAAGCATGAGCAGCAAACAAAGGTCTCAGAAAGAAAGGGAAAGATAAGGCAACAAAAGTTCCAGCAAAATCTAAACCGGCCTCTAGTTCACGGTACAGCCTGCCAGAGACTGATCTCAAACAGATGGGCAGGGGTATAAACTTGCCAGGACATTTGGCTGCAGCATGGGCTCCAGTCGAGAGCGTTAGTGGGAGTGAAACTGTGAGCAAGAAGAGCAAGGAGTATTCGATCAATTCCTGGAGGATTATTGGACCCGAGCATGGCCTTTTCATTCCCACTGTCAACTACAGCTAATACCCTCTGTGAGTCAGCCAGATTCAGGACAGTCTAAAACGTCAAGATTCATCAAAATCTTAAGGTCGGATTTTTTCACGATTCCTATATTTCTCTATAAATGGTATTTTCGGACTCAGGAAGGTCTAAAACGTTAAGATTCATCAAAATCTTGAGGTTGAATATTTTGACGATTCCTACACTTTCTCTATACTATGCATACGAGAAAGTAAAAAATCAAATTTTTTTAAATATGGCCTTTGCACATGTCCAAACCTACACAATGTTACCTCTCTGACTCCCTCTAATGTACTCACTTCTAACCCTGTCCATCCTCATCACACCTAATACAAACCTTAACATCATACCCTGATATATTGATAAAAATCCTTAGATATGTAAGAAATGATTGACCATTTGGAGGTGTAAGCTATTTGCTTTAATGTCAAGTAAGTGGCCACTTACTGAAATTTCTAACCTGCTAATTCAGAATAGAGATTGGGCGAACACGTGGTCTATCCTATCAGCATTGTTTGCATGGCAGGAACTAATTTTCGATAAGGCACTAGACCATCAGAGTTCACCCCTCATGCACATGCTCACACCAGGACCATATTTAATGCTCTGTAAACCATTTCGTGATAGTGATGACCATGAATATTTGATGTAGCACACATGAATGGAATGAACATGTTTCATCTAAATAATCCTGCAAAGACAGAAAGAGAATGGAATATTTAAATGTGTGGCAACTCATCCAGGCAATAAATACAACAATGTTGTAACATATGGTCGCTCAGCGGTCACTGACACTAATATACTTTGTTTAATAGGCTCTTTTCTTACCTAGAAATCCATATTACATGAAATGTTTACTTTGATATTGTCTTCCTTTCTATCCCACAGGTTAAAGTAAGATAAACAAAAATGATATCCCACCACATGCAGCATGTCTCTTGCATTTGCTACTGATACTGCTTATAGAGGTAATTCATCAGACTTTGCAAAATGTAAAGTTGAAGTCATAAGCTTCAATAATACCAATGAGAGCTCACACTTCTGTTTTCAAAAACATGACTAGCAACAGAAGCCAGTTAAGATATTAAGTTAATGTTTAATCACATATAGATTTGGGTAATAAAGATAACCAACCACCTGAGTTTCACTAAGGAAAAAAAAATCTGTAGCCACAGAGAACAGATGTGGAAAGGTAATAAATGAAGTTTAATTATAATGTTTGTTTGCGCTTTACATACACCATTGTGCTACCACACTGTATGATGGCCAAGTGTTATTTTCCTTTACACATGGCTGAAACAAGATTTGTTGTTTTCCTTTCAATTAATTTTTATTTGGGGTATTTGTAACTTGTGATAGCGTTTAAATAAAGTTCAGAATTTCACTTTTGAACAGTTTCCGTGCTAATAAAAATGAAAATTTCTGTCTAACACTGGAGCTGGGAGAAATGTGAAGAAAGCTTTAGTCTGATGTGCTACATAATAACTTGTGCAGCCTTTCTTAGAGTCTCATTCTTCCTCAGTCAAATTCTTCTTGATCTCAATATCTGAATCACAAAAGCTTTTCTCCTTCTTTTCCTCCTACAGTCATGAATTTACACTTTGAATTTCATTAATGTTTTTGGAATATTCACCCTTTTGTTTATCTTTATTTACTGTATTGTTATTTTTCAGTTTTTTGGATGATCACCACTACTTTGGTTCAAGAGTTGCATTGTTTATCCTTGCTATTCTTGTTACCTCATGACGTAGAGGTCCCAAAATGGATTATGTCATCATGTTCCACACTGTAAAAGATGATACCACACAGTTTCAATTATACAATTATTAGATCCTTGCAAAATCATAACTTCAATGTAGTAACAGATAAGAAATTGAAACAGTCTTGAGATTTCTCTTTAATACATTTTCTGAATTTTACTTTAGTTTGGGTGCTGTAGTTCTAGGTAAAAACTCCACTGCCATCTCTCCTAAACACCTCCATGCTTCCACAAGCATATCACCTGGACCAACGGCTTATCCATTCTTCATCCTTTACATAGCTATCCTTACTCCCTCCTTGCTAATCCATTGCACTTCCTGATTCACTATCTCCACATCATCCAACCTTCTGTCTCTCTCGTTCTCTTCACTCATCAGCCACTCAAAGTACTCTTTCCATCTGCTCAACACACCCTGCTCACTTGTGAGTATGTTTCCATCTTTATCCTTTATCACCCTAACTTGCTGCACATCTTTCTCAGGGAATCCTAAATACTAATTATACAATTATTAGATTCTTGCGAAATCCTAACTTCAAGATAGTAACAGTTAAGAAATTGAAACAGTATTGGGATCTCTCTTAAATACATTCTTTGTTTTTTACTTTAGTTTTGGTGTTGTAGTTCTGGTGTATTGATTTAGTTTTACCTCATCAACTGGAAAAAAGCTCAGTGCTTTGCATCTAGATGACTCACAATCTCTTGGATTGTGGACTACCTGACCAACAGACAGCAGTTTATGAAGCTGAGGGACTGTGTGTCAGGAATGGTGGTGTGTAATAGTGGAGCACCTCAGAGAACTGTCCTGCCCCCCTTCCAGTTTAACCTCTACACAACAGACTTCCAGTACAATACTAGTGCTTGTCACCTGCAGAAATTATCAGATGACCTCTCCACCATAGACTGCATTAATGATGGAGATGAATCAGAGTACAGGAAGGATATGGAGGATTTTGTCTTGTGGTGCAGGAACAACAACCTGCAACTCAACATCTCCCAAGACAAAAGAGATGTTGATGGACTTCTGGCATGTCAAGGATCCTCTGAGACCAGTCACCATCCAGGGGGAGAATTTGGAAGTGGTGCAGAGCTACAAGTATCTGGGGGTCCACATAAACAACACACTGGACTGGTCTGACAACACAAGTTCTGTACAACAAGGGCCAGAGTAGAGTGCACTTGCTAAGGATACTCATATCTTTTCATATTTGCTGCTGGAAATGTTCTATCAGTCCATAGTAACCAGTGTGTTGTCTTATGCTGTGGTCACCTGGGTAAGCACATACCTGGACAAACTTGTCAGGAAAGCCTACACCATT
This sequence comes from Polypterus bichir lapradei, assembly GCA_026402145.1. Lineage (NCBI taxonomy): Eukaryota > Metazoa > Chordata > Cladistia > Polypteriformes > Polypteridae > Polypterus > Polypterus bichir. The sequence goes on from JANRMT010028174.1 coordinate 141,268,072, forward strand.
ACAGAGTGAAACCTAAACACACTGGAAGCTGTTGTGGAAAAGAGGATGGTGGCAAAATTGAATGAAAAATCCCCTCCATCCCCTCCAGGTGGCACTCTCTTGGAGCACTTTTAGCCACCGGCTCATTCCACCATGGTGTGCTAAGACACACCTCTGGGAAACTTTTCGGCTCACTGCTATCAGGCAATTTAATGCTTCCTCCTGATGCACTCATTAAGTTCATTTTGAAATATCTGCACAATATACATTTATATTTTATTTATTTATTGATTGAGTGATCGATTGGCTGTATTATTTGCCATGTTTATCCATATCCTTGAATTTATGTTTCTGCTGCAGTATGCATCTGAATTTCCCCTTGGGAGTAATAAAATTTATCTAATCTAAGATTAGGAAATTGAAATCTCAACGGGGGCTTGCAGAGGTATAATCAAAGAACAAGGAACAGGTCAGTAACCAAGAATATGTTCACACTAAATCACCAAAGCCAAATCGTAAAACTTGAATCAAAATCCAAATAAACACTGAAAATTATCACCTCTAACTATACTTTGTTGTTTGTTTTTACAAAAAGTATCTGAATGCTGTGTGCTGTCATCTTCAAGCTCATCCGTGTCATGACAATAGGCTTCACAATGGGGCCTATAAGCAAGTGGCCATCAATGAGGCCTTCACTGTAAACATTATGGCCAGGGCCATCAAAAACAGCCACAAAATGGTGAAACCCACAATACACAATTTTAAAAAGGCCCTAATGTGACATCAACATCACTTGAAAAAATAACTATATACAGGTAGTCACCAAGTTACGGACATCCAACCTACAACTTATGAACAGGTCTGCAGCTGCGATGCATGTGCCTCAGTAACTGGCGCTCCGTCATCTTCGGCCTGGGGATGCTGCAAGCGGTGGCTGGACAGAAGCTGGAGGGGGGCGATTTCGCTGCTCGCACAGTGTAGTGTCCCTCAGGCGGCAAGTGGTGACCCATGGTCCATAGTCACTGGTCACATAGTCACCCACATCTCTCAGACATTCACGTCTGCCTATTTAATTTGTTCATTTGTATATGTGTGAGTGAGTACCCCAGTAAAGTTCTGGTGGCCTGTCTGGTATTGGTTACTACCTCTCTCAAATCTGTTTAGATTTAAGTTTTTGTCATGAAATGACAAGAGTACACTAAAGAGTTACATGTTAACATATTGGGGAAGTTTTTATTTTGTGTACCCTGAAATTGCAAATCTATCTGGGTTAACATCAGCCATTTTTGTGCTGAATAGAAGTCATTTTGTGAACTAATATTTGACAACACTATGCTAAATAAGTCATCATATTAGTGGGCATGGGCTGCTAGCTTAAAATGTTGAAATCTTTTATCTGAGGAAGACAATGCCTTGGCTTGATTCAGAGCTGTACACGTGTCTGACGTAATGATTGTGTATTCTTAATCTGTACAATGATTCACCAGAGAGTCTGATGTGAAGAAATCCTGTAACCGACTGACATCACTGACCTCAAGGTGCAGTCCAGAAGGTGGAAGTGTGCTAGAAGGAAGTATTTTTGTTTAAAGCTGTTTCTTTGTTTAGTAACACAGGTAATATATGCCTGCTTGAAGGCAATGGCAGTCTGGACATCTGAGCTAAAAGACAATCCATAAAAATGGGGGGCATTTGCCACATGACAGGGTGAGCAAACTAGGCACAGAATAGGAAAAATGGAAAGACTTTGGCGACAGAGTCACCTTATGCCATCCTGAGGCTCAGTCTCTCACAGCCATCTTTATTTAACCTTAAAACAATGCAGGATTTTTTTTGGTTTTAAGCAAACTTAACATGATAGCCCAAAACAATGTTACCATGAAACTCAACCTTTAAGCAAGTATAAATGAAGGGAGAAATCTTTTTCAAGCAGACTACTACACCATAATGCATTCTTTCTCCTTAAAGTGGCTTTTCCCTGTTGACAGTTTCTTTGTAGACTTTTCTATCTGTGAAATTAATAAAACCCTACATTTTTGATATTATTTATTAGAGTGCACTGTACCCACACTCAGTGACAGATTTCCTGTTCGTATTCCAAGCTGGCCTCTGTTTGTAAAGTTGTAACATATTCAAAACACAACAAATTTCAATACAACAGTTAAGATCAGAGATATAACTGGATGACACCAAATAAGCTCCCTTTGAAATCAGAATGAATTTGCAATTTGCATATTGATTGGTACTCAACAACTGCTGTTAGCTGGGGAGATCTGTTAAAAGTGTTTGACATCACAACAGCTATGGACACAATGAAATATGCCTCTCTCGTAGAGCACAGTCCCAGGTAACAAAGATTTTCCTGCCAGACCTCCTCCCTTTCTTGAAGAAGGTTATCTGAGTCATTTCTTACAATTCCATGTCTTACGTCAATAAGAGGCTAGCAGTGAAACCTCACTGTAGGAATAATGATTTAGTGCTTTAGACAAGTTTAGACGAATGTACAAATTGTATACTGAACACACTGCAGTAAAGGCAGCTCACTGTTATGGCCATTTTCCAAATTCCAAAAGTGTTCTATGAACACTGTCAGCTGTAGCCTAGGCCATTATACTGTATTTTGAGTACATTGCAACTTTACAAAGAGAGGTGAGCTTGGCATGTTAATGTGCTATATACTGAATATTTTTGTCACGATTCCTATGTAGACTCTGCTGCTTGGGAAATGTCAGTTTTTAATGACTTTCAAGAGCATAATATAGCAATATAAAGAGACAAATTGGCATTACCTTACTTACCCCCTGAATATTGAACCATTATTTAAAACTTAGCAATATAAATCAATTCAAGTTAATTGATCAGAACTTTGACTTCCATCTTAAACTTAAACATTTGGTTGATCCTTTAAAAGGGAGTACTTAGCTGCCAGTGCAATATCTCCATTCTGTTCAATCCTAATTCTATGTTCTAAAAAATTCATTATGTAAATTTGATCCAAATAAATAGCAGCATAAGTACAGGAAAGAGACAGGCAGATATGTCCTGGAAGGAGAAATAGGAACTTAATGCTTAAAGTAAGGTAGAAACCACAAAGAATTGGAAAGGTGTAAAATTCTCCCTGGATCAATAAGATGAAGCACATTGGACCATGTAGCCCTTTATAAGAGTGAGACCCAGGTATAATGGTAGTAGACTGCATAACTAGCTGATTTTTATTCCCATGAATAATTTTTCTTTATTTTCAATACACTTTGTTCAGTCTTTCTTGCTTCTAATTATTTTTAACATTAAGTTGAGGGTATCACTGTGCACTGGGTAACAGTAAAACGTTACCAGACAGCTGGGCAACTGCAGCAGCAGTTGTAAGGGTGGCAGCAAGAAGGGTGCTGGGTGTGACATCTGGACAGAGGAAGGAGGAAAAGGAAACATGGTGGTGGAATGGGGAAGTACAGGAGAGTATACAGAGGAAGAGGATGGCAAAGAAGAAGTAGGATAGTCAGAGAGATGCAGAAAGTAAACAACAGTACAAGGAGATAAGGCACAAGGTGAAGGGAGAGGTGGCAGAGGCTAAAGAAAAGGAGTATGATGAGTTGTATAAGAGGCTGGACACTAAGGAGGGAGAAAAGGACCTGTACCGATTGGCTAGACAGAGGGACCGAGCTGGGAAAGATGTGCAGCAGGTTAAGGTCATAAAGGATAAAGATGGAAACATACTCACAAGCTAAGAGGGCATGTTGAGAAGATTGAAAGAGTTATTTGAGCGGCTGATGAATGAAGAGAGTGAGAGAGAGAGAGAGAGAGAGAGAGAGAGAGAGAAGGTTAGATGATGTGGTGATAGTGAATCAGGAAGTGCAACGGATTAGCAAGAAGGAAGTAGGGATAGCTATGAAGAGGATGAAGAAAGGAAAGGCAGTTGGTGTACATGACATACCCATGGAAGCAAGGTGGGGTTTAGGACAGATGGCAATGGAGTTTTTAACCAGATTGTTTAATCGAATCTTGGAAAGAAAGAGGATGCCTGAGGAGTGGAAAAGAGGTGTACTGGTGCCAATTTTTGAGAATAAGGGGTATGTGCAGAGCTGTTGTAACTACAGGGGAATAAAATTCATGAGCCTCAGTATGAAGTTAAGGAAAAGAGTAGTGGAAACTAGGTTGAGAAGTGAGGAGATGATTAGCGAGGAGCAGTATGGTTTCATGCTAGGAAAGAGCACTACAGATGCGATGTTTGCTCTGAGGGTGTTGATGGAGAAGCATAGAGAAGGCCAGAAGGAATTGCATTGTGTCTTTGTGGACCTGGAGAAAGCATATGACAGGGTGCCAAGAAAGGAGATGTGGTATTTTATGAGGAAGTCGGGAGTTCAAAGAAGTATGTAAGTGTTGTACAGGATATGTACGAGGGAAGTGTGAAAGTGGTGAGGTGTGCGGCAGGAGTGACGGATGCATTCAACGTGGATGTGGACATCAGGGATCAGCCCTGAAGCCTCTCTTATTTATAACTAGCAAAATACCGCGCTTCGCAGCGGAGAAGTAGTGTGTTAAAAAAATTATGAAAAAGAAAAGGAAACATTTTAAAAATAACGTAACATGATTGTCAATGTAATTGTTTTGTCACTGTTATGAGTGTTGCTGTCATCAATGATTTGATTATCATTATTTCTTTCAATCAGGCTCGTATTTGGAGGACGTGTTGTTTTGAAGTTACATTCTGTGTTTGTCAACCGTTGTAAAGATAACATGTTTCATTCATCGAAGTGTTCACTACCCAAATCGCTACTCGTGAATGTAAGATGTTTAACAGGCATTCCCGGTATTAACGTGTGCTAAACGTACCATGGTGTGACGTAAGGGGAACTGACTGTAAAAAGGCAAGGAGGTGCGTATTTTGAACGAAAAGGGAGAAGACAGCGAAGGAGCAGAAAAGTGAGAAGGAAAACTGTTTAAATAAAGAGCTAGGAAGGTGAATGGAAAGAAGCAGCCAGCAGTAAAGCAAGGAAGACTTCGTAATAAGGACGGTTGGGTGCACGTAGAAGGTGTAACAATAAGATTGTTAAGCCTTATGATAATGTTCCCGCACGGAGGGTTTAGAGAGACACACTGGGAGAAGTATAATCTGAACCGCTCTACAGTTTCATTTATTTTTGGGTTGTAATGTTCATCAAATTTACGTATCATCTGGTCCAGTGGTGGGCCGTGCATTTCACACCTAGGCCTTCAGTAGTGCTCCGTCTGAATCAACCCGCACCTCAAAAACTAATTTATGGTTATAAAAACCATCTTAATATGCAGAAATACAGTATAAAGAGCCACTGCATCGCAGATAGATAACTCCTGTAGCCACAATAAATGCCTTTATTGAACAGACAAACCAGGGGTGAACAAGTCCCTTTCTACTGCAGCTACAGCCGCGACACACATAAAAAAACATCAATAATAACGCAACATTTTACTCACCAAAAATTCAGATTATTTGTAAACAAAATCCATCCTCCTCTTTTTCCTCAAAAACAGTTCAATTACTCTGTCGTACAGATTATCCATGCGCTTCAGTTCCATCACGAAGTCCCTTTCTATCGCCATCGAAGCTAATGCTGAAAGTCGAACCTGCCCTGTCGTATTTCTGTCGTAAGTTTTAATTCGCTTTAGGGCTGAAAATGTCCGCTTGACAGAAGCAGTGGACATGGGAATGGTCACCGCCAAATATACCAATGTGAACAGCTGCCCCATGGTCTCATTCAGATTTTTCTGATGAAGGAGGTCAAGGAGAACAGTGGGAGATTTTCCTGCAAAATCATCCATGGCATACATTACAGTCAGTTCTGTTTTTAGCCGAGACAGATCAAAAACTGCTCCATTGCTCTTGTGTTAAACTGGAGAAGGCTGCATGCGGGAAATTTATCTTGTATTCCCGAAACTTTCGGGGGGGGGCGAGTAGCATGACAAACATCAGTTTTTTGTGGTCTTAAAATCTGGTCTGTGTCTGGCAAATAATATTGTCCAGAATCCTGCCATGGAGTTGGCGGTAGTGCGCGCGAGGATCTTGCGCTCGGAGCGCCTGCGGTGCGTTCAGTGGCCTTGTAGAGTCCCTCATATCGGCTTCTATCCAATCAATGGGTCTGAATACGGTGACGTTGCCTTACGCCTGCTAGAGGGCCCTACTGACGCCAACTCACAATCTGATTGGTTGAAGCAACAGTTTAATCGACATTTATTTTGTGTTAGAGGGCCTGTAGAACGGATTGTCAAGGCCTCTCTGCCTGGCAACAAATGATTACTGAAATGTCATTGGTTAAATGCTTTAATACGAAAATACATGTCTGGAAGCAGCACAACCATCGGAAAAGCTATGAAAGGAAGCGGACAGACTATTTGGAATTATTTAATAAGTATTCATGGACAAAATATAATTAACATCAGTTTGTGATTCAGATATTTTTTTAGGCCAGCAGAGAAGGCCTTGCAGGCCCTGATGGCCCACCACTCAAGCTCATGGTTAACTCATCAGGTCTTACATCACCGGTCAGCACCTGACACAATTCTCTGCCACTCTCTCCAATAAGATAACGGAATAATCTGACCTTAGTGTTTTCCTCTGCCTCCGGCATTGCAAGTTCTGTGTATAATGTGAACTCATCCTTCCATGTTCTTCATGACTTCGCCAGGTCTTTAGCATTGAGGCTTTATACCCTGCATCTTTTCATTAAAATTGTATCTCGCGAATATCTCATGCAATCTTGCGATGTCCACGGCTTTATTCAATTTTAGCTCAGACCTGGCACTTAAAAGTTTCTCTCGCACTTTCGCTGAAGGAGGATTTCCGCAGTAGCTGCACTTATGAATATGCTAAGCACAGTCCTTCACCCGCGAATATTTACCTTATATGGGCAGGCACTCAATTACGTGGGAGGCGTCATGATGCGAGACGCAACTCCGCCTCACACGGCGACCGAGCTGCAGGCTATGGCCATATACAGTATATGGACGAAAGTAGGTTCCAGTTATGACCGTTACACGTAGAATTTCAAAATGAAACCTACCTAACTTTTGTAAGTAAGCTGTAAGGAATGAGCCTGCCAAATTTCAGTCTTCCACCTACATGGGAAGTAGGAGAATTAGTGATAAGTGAGTGAGTGAGTGAGGGCTTTGCCTTTTATTAGTATAGATAGTGATGAACAGGTTGACAGATGAGATTAGATAGGAGTCCCTGTAGACTATGATGTATGCTGATGACATTGTGATCTGGAGATATGCTCTAGAGAGGAGAGGAATGAAGGTCAGTAGGAACAAGACAGAATACATGTGTGTAAATGAGAGGGAGGTCAGTGAAATGGTGAGGATGCAGGGAGGAGAGTTGGCGAAGGTGGACGAGTTTAAATACTTGGGATCAACACTACAGAGCAACAGGGACTGTGGAAGAGAGGTGAAAAAGAGAGTGCAGGCAGGGTGGAATGGGTGAAGAAAAGTGTCAGGAGTGATTTGTGACAGACGGGTATCTATAGGAGTGAAAGGGAAGGTCTACAGGATGGTACTGAGACCAGCTTTGTTATATGGGCTGGAGAAGGTGGCACTGACCAAAAAACAGGAGACAGAGCTGGAGGTAGCAGAGTTAAAGATGCTAAAATTTGCATTGGATGCAGCAAGGATGGATAGGATTAGGAACGAGTACATTAGAGGGTCAACTCAGGTTAGACAGTTTGGAGACAAAGTCAAAGAGGTGAGATTGTTTTGGTTTGGACATGTGTAGAGGAGAGATACTGGGAATATTGGGAAAAGATGCTAAGGATAAAGCTGCCAGGCAAGAGAAAAAGAGGAAGGCCAAAGAGAAGGTTTATGGATGTGGTGAGAGAGGACATGCAGGTGATGATGTAACAGAGCAAGATACACAGGACAAGATATGGAAAAAGATAATCCGCTGTGGCAACCCCTAACAGGAGCAGCTAAAAGAAGAAGATGTTGAGGGCGTCAATTCAACCTTATCTTAGGGTCTTTGTTCATAAAGGGTGCTGGTATTTTGTGCGTGTCTTTCAGAACCATAGCCATATTGTTTACAGTTATTATGCCTATTACGAGTCATGTGACATGGAAGTCTCATGACATATTGCCTGTTTAAGATAGAGGCATGTAGATTGTGGAATCTTAGCTTTGAGATAATTCAAATTGATTACTTATGTTTACTTTGCAGATTTTTGGGTAAAGACATGCAGATTTTCTACATTGGCTTTATGTCATTTTTGCTTTGAATACTGGACATTGAAATTTGAATGTTACTCTGACTTGACTACTTATTTCTTTAAAGCTTTACTTTTTTTCAAAGTTCTTAATTCAGAATAGGGGTTTGAGGTCTATTTCCAGTGTTTGTCTTTTGTTTAAGATTAGTTTTTAAAATTATTGCATTGTTTTGTTTTTTTCCACAATGCCATTTTATTTTTGTATGAACACCACTATTTTCAATGAAATTATGTTAATGTTTGCTGTGCTGTTGTTAGGCAAGGTCAACTGCAAGTGTGCAGTGTTATGACACACTGGTGTTAAAGGATTATTGTAGAGAAAATAAGGTTATGTGAGACAAGAATCATTGTCAAATGAAAACAAGTGAAAGCCAGAAGAAGACAAACAAATAGGAAACCAACACACAAGGGCAAGCAACAATCAGATATCAAAGTCAAAAAAAGAAGATCAAAACTAAAAACAATACCTGAAACTAGGGTCTTGCTATTCTTGAAACTAACAATTCTAGAACCCACAAACAAGGAGTTTTGTCCATTGATGAATAATGTTTGATGTGCCATATTTATACTGTCCTTAGTCCATGATGCAATTGATACGACGAGTGCAGCCAGTCAAGTAATTTGTTAAACTGCATTAAGCACAATCTCATGCAAACATATAATGGTCAACATTGTACACTTCCTGGTTAAATGAAATTGACTTTCAGTGTATTGTTTCTCATTTTTCTGATTAACAATTCTATCCAGGTGTTTTTCCAACCAATAATTTTGGTTTAGTCTTTCAGACGTCACACTTTATTGATGTTTTGGTTGACTTTTGGTTTGACAGTTTTGGCTTCAAACCTGGCCTGGATTCTTGACTATGTTTCATCTCCTGATCTTTCATTCAAAAAATATGTTGGCCTATTCCTTTGAATGCAGATGTTGATATAATGGCAATGCTACTTCAACATATATAAATTAATTGTAATGTAAAAATTATAATGCAACTTAAACATGATGATGCTGCGGACCTGTACATGTGGAAATTTTCTCTATCCGGACCTCCTTAAATCATAATTGACTACCCCTGATCTAGAGATTGTTAATGTTTAACGTTTTTGAGCGAGAAATCACAGCTACATGTGTTTTAGAGGGTACCTGTTCACTGGCAGAGATATCACAGCCATGTGCTCTTCTCCCCATGCAGGGGACGCTCTCCAGTTAGAGCTGAAGACGGTCAGATACAGTGGCAATGTTTGACGTTGGAGTGTAACTACCTTCTGCTTGGCCAGAATTACATTTTTTTAACTGATTTTTAAATTTTGTCCTGTTTCACAACTTGGTGGGCAGAGCCGTGGGGGGCAGCTAGTCTTAAATAAACAGGACATAATGACACAACAAATTATGACATCTGTGTCATCAGAACAGCAAAGAGCCTTGGGCCATGCAGATTTTGTCACAAAATAGAGGGAACTTTAAAGAAAGAGAAGATTAAACAGACTGCATCCCTGAATTCTGGAGGCATGATAAAGGGGTGAGGGACCAATGCATGGTGCAAATATGCAGAGTAAGAAATGCACACAACTAGTAAACTCTCCTTGGGGTTAGTTTTATTTACAACAACAACAACATTTATTTATATAGCACATTTTCATACAAAAAAAAATGTAGCACAAAGTGCTTTACAAAATGAAAAAATAGAAAAATAGAAGACACAATAAAAAATTAAAATAAGTCAACATTCATTAACACAGAATAAGTAAGGTCCAATGGCCAGGGTGGACAGAAAAAACAAACAAAAAAAAAAAACTCCAGACGGCTGGAGAAAAAAAATAAAATCGGCAGAGATTCCAGACCAAGAGAACGCCCAGTCGTCTCTGGGCAATCTACCTAACATAAATGAAACAGTCCTCTTTGTATTTAGGGTTCTCATGGAAGGACTTGATGATGATGGTCACTTAGACTTCTGCCTTTTAGTCTATCAATGTTGGAGCATCATGATGCTTTGAGTAGGTGGTGGTGGCGCAGGCCACCACCACAAAGAAACCGGAAAAAGAAACAGAAGAGAGAGTTGGGGTCAGTACGGATTTTAGAGCCACCATGAATAGTTATTATGATGAATTGAACATACAGAGTATCAGGATTAAGTTAAAGTGAAGTTATGAGAAGGCCATGTTAAAGTAATGTGTTTTCAGCAGTGTTTTAAAGTGCTCTACTGTATTAGCCTGGCGAATTCCTATTGGCAGGCTATTCCAGATTTTAGGTGCATAACAGCAGAAGGCCGCCTCACCACTTCTTTTAAGTTTAGCTCTTGGAATTCTAAGTAGACACTCATTTGAGGATCTAAGGTTACGATTTGGAATATAAGGTGTCAGACATTCTGATATATAAGATGGGGCGAGATTATTTAAGGCTTTATAAACCATAAGCAGAATTTTAAAGTCAATCCTGAATGACACGGGTAACCAGTGTAGTGACATCAAAACTGGAAAGATGTGCTCGGATTTTCTTTTCCTAGTTAGGATTCTAGCAGCTGCATTCTGCACTTGTTGCAAGTGATTTATGTCTTTTTTGGGTAGTCCTGAGAGGAGTGCGTTACAGTAATCTAGTCTACTGAAAACAAAAGCGTGAACTAATTTCTCAGCATCTTTCAATGATATAAGAGGTCTAACTTTTGCTATGTTTCTTAAGTGAAAAAATGCTGTCCTAGTGGTCTGATGAATATGCGATTTAAAATTCAGGTTACAGTCAACAGTTACTCCTAAGTTTTTTACTTCCGTCTTAACTTTTAATCCTAATGCATCAAGTTTATTTCTGATAACCTCATTGAATCCATTATTGCCAATTACTAAAATTTCAGTTTTCTCTTTATTTAGTTTGAGAAAATTACTATTCATCCATTCAGAAATACCAGTAAGACATTGTGTTAGTGAATCGAGAGAGTCGGAGTCATCAGGTGCTATTGATAAGTACAGCTGTGTGTCATCAGCATAGCTGTGGTAGCTCACGTTGTAACCTGAGATAATCTGACCTAACGGAAGCATATAGATTGAGAAGAGCAGCGGACCCAGGATAGAGCTTTGTGGGACACCATATAGAATATCATGTGTCTTTGAGATGTGATTACCACAACTCACAAAGAATTTTCTCCCTGCCAGGTAGGATTCAAACCAATTTTAGACACTGCCAGAGAGGCCCACCCATTGACTAATGCGATTTCTAAGAATATTGTGATCAATGGTGTCAAAAGCGGCACTCAGATCTAAGAGGATGAGAACAGATAAATGGCCTCTGTCTGCATTTACCCGCAAGTCATTTACTACTTTAACGAGTGCAGTTTCTGTGCTGTGATTTGTTCTGAAACCTGACTGAAATTTATCAAGAATAGCATGTTTATTGAGGTGGTCATTTAACTGCATAATGACTGCCTTCTCTAGAATTTTACTTAAGAAGGGCAGGTTAAATTTTCAAAGGTAGAGGGGTCAAGATTATTTTTCTTGAGCAGGGATTTAACTACAGCAGTCTTAAGACAGTCTGGGAAGACCCCCGTATCTAATGATGAATTTACTATGTCAAGAATATTATCAATTAGCACGCCTGATACTTCTTTGAAAAACCTTGTTGGTACTGGGTCGAGGATGCAGGTGGAGGGTTTCAGTTGAGAGATTATACTATGTAATTCAGGTAAATCTACCCTGGTGACAGCATTTAATTTGTTTATAATGAAGTACTGGGGCTTTGGAGGTTCTGCAGTGTTGGGGAGATATACTATGTTATCTCTAATATCATTAATTTTTTGATTGAAAAATACAGCAATGTTCTCACAGGTTTCACTGGAAGTATTTTGGAGGCATTCCTTTGTGTTACCTGGGTTTAACAGACGATCAATTGTAGAAAATAAGACTCTGGGATTACTAGCATTTTTATTTATAATGTTAGAGAAATAGCAGTGCCTCTCAAGACGGACTGTGTTATTGTATTCTGTTATTTTAACCTTAAATATCTCACAATGAATAGTTAGTTTAGTTTTCCTCCATTTACGCTTAGCTCTACGACATGTTCTTTTTAAATCAGACACTCTTTGGGTCTTCCATGGTATAACAATGCTAGAAGATTTTTTAACTGTCTTTTCAGGTGCAACTATGTCAACAGCAGCTCTTACTTTAGAATTAAAGTTTTCCACTTTACTATTTACATTATCCTCGCTATTATAGTTGGCATTATAAACGGACTGATTGCTTAGAATGTTTGTAAGTTTTAAAGCTGCTGATGAGTCAAAGAAGCGTTTTTAACAAAATGCTTCTCATGAATGTTTTCTATCATTTCTATATTAAATAGTAGAAGGAAATGGTCTGATAGACCGATATCAATGACCTGCTTTATATTAACTTTAAGTCCTTTAGTAATCACTAAGTCTAACGTATGACCTGCTTTATGTGTAGGTTGATTAACGAGCTGTCTCAAATAAAAAGAGTCCAGGAGGTTCATGAATTCTTTTACTTTTTGGTCACACTGATTGTCGATATTAAAGTTAAAGTCGCCGACTATTTAGAGTGTGTCATAGACATTAAGTCAGAGAATTCGTCAAAGAAAGACACGTTATATTTAGGAAGTCTATACACGGATAATACTAGAACGTGAGAATTTCCATGAATAACAACGGCGAGATACTCAAAGGACTTAAATTTACCAAAACTAACATCTTTACATTTTAACCGGCTCGAGTAAATGTTTGTCAAGCCGTCCCCCTTTTTTCCCTGGCGGTCAGCACGAGTAAAACTGTAATCCGGAGGCGCAGATTCGATTAAAACAGCTGCGCCGTCTGAGTTAAGCCACGTTTCACTTAATGCAATAAAATCAATGTTTCTTTCACTAATAAGATCGTTTATAAAAAAATGTCTTGTTAGTTAAAGCTCTAACATTTAATAGTGCCATATTTAATGTTTCGGAGGGGCAGAGCTGAATTCTATGCGCGTTATTGGTATTTGGAAGAAGTTATTTTTGTTAACGCCGCTCTGTGCGTATTTTTTATGTAATCTACAATCTGTTTTTATAGTTTTGATGCATTGTTGATCTAAAGTAGTAATTGCAATTAAATTATTTGTGTTTATGCCGCACTGCCTAGATTTTTTATGTGCATTAAGATTGGTTATTAGATTATTAATGTTGTGCATTTTAACGGAAGACTGTGTTAAGCCATTATGTCCTATCAAAGCAGTAGCATTACGGAAGGGGTTTAAAGTAGAAATAGACAGTCAAGATAGACGAATTACCTTAGCGATGTTTTCGGAGAGGACCCGGGCACCAAATCTATTCGGATGCAGTCCATCCTGCTTGAAGAAGCGCGGCCTTTCCCAAAAAAGGTCCCAGTTGTCAATAAACCTGATGTCTTGAGTCTCGCAGAAGCCTCTCAGCCAGTTGTTTAAACCCAGCAGACGACTGTAGTATTCATTCGATCGTCTGACGAGAGGTAGTGGACCCGAGATAAAAATTTTTGTCGATGGGGTCCTCTCCTTCGTGTCTTTAACTAGTGCTGCGAAGTCAGCCTTGAGAACCTCCGACTGTCGGTGCCTTATGTCGTTTACGCCGGCGTGTAAAAAAATGGATCCAACTGCCCTCTTGTGCTTCTCGTAGATGGTCGGCGCCCGTCTCATCACACCTCGGACTCGAGCACCGGGAAAACAAGAAACAAAAGATTTTCGATTAGGGCATGTGATATTGAGGTTTCGTACAATCGAATCACCTACCACGATTACATCACCCGGGGTTGAAGGCAAACTGGGGACGCGGAGAGGGTCGAACCGGTTCTGGATTGGGATGCTCGCCTGTGCTGATGCAGGTGTTCTAGCCTTGAACCCCCGCCTGCATAGCTGAAACCCACCGAGGTCTTCATCAGCGTTGTCGTTGCTCCTACGAGGCACGGGGGTGAAGCTTACTTGCCCTTGGAATTGAGCGACACGAGGTGGGGTTGATGTTCCGTCAACTTCAGATGTCTAGGATGGTTTATCCAGCAGCCAAGCCTTCAAGTATCTGAGGTACCTTCGTCTGGACAGGAGTTTCTGAATCTGTTTGTCGAGTGCCTGGAGTTCTTCGATGACGACGGCAACGTGATTCATCTCACTGTCGGCCATTGTCTGCTTCTACTTCCACTTCCGCTTCGTCACCTAGGAAAGTAAGAGAGAAAGAATGAGAAAGAGAGAAAAAAGATGATGTTCTAGAAACATGTTATTTATTTACTATAAAGATGTTACTTTTTATAAAAAAGAGTATAAATGAAACAAAAATATTGTAAAACAAATCATACATTGCAAGGAGAAACATTATATACAAATAAAGAGCAAAATGAAACCATAAAAATACAAAGAAAATCATAACTGCAAATTATTGTGCCACATTCTGTGCAATTCCATGCAACTAGTCTAAAAGTGACACTTTTTCATATGTCTGCATTAACTGCGGCAATTACTCTAGACACATCTTGAGTTGGATGTAGACGTGTGGGCGGTATGGTCAATGATCCATATAGATCACAGTATAATCGAAAATTCTGACAGTTTTAATAGATGTATTAATCATAATTAATGTGTTTAATAAGGTATTTGTAATTTTTTTCACATAGAAATTCTTAATGAATAATACATGTATTAATGATTAATTGTGCACACAGGTACAGCTGCTTATCTTTTGAAAGGCTTGTTAACACTGCTACTCAAAGGATTCACTAGCAGAAATTCACCTCTCCAGTTCAAGCCAATCAAAGTGCTGTTCTTTCTTTCTCTCTCTCTCTCTCTGTCACTCACACTGCCAAATCGTCAGTTACAAACATATGTATATATGTATATATATTGTCACATACGTGTGTTTAGAAGACAACTAAAGGGCTTGAATACGTGCCAGACCAGGGAGTGGCGAAGTGCACCAATTTTCCCTCTCAATCATTTGCAGGGGCGGCACGGTGGCGCAGTGGTAGCGCTGCTGCCTCGCAGTTAGGAGACCCGGGTTCGCTTCCTGGGTCCTCCCTGCATGGAGTTTGCATGTTCTCCCCGTGTCTGCGTGAGTTTCCTCCCACAGTCCAAAGACATGCAGGTTAGGTGGATTGGCGATTCTAAATTGGCCCTAGTTTGTGTGTGTGTCCTGCGGTGGGTTGGCACCCTGCCCAGGATTGGTTCCTGCCCTGTGTTGGCTGGGATTGGCTCCAGCAGACCCCTGTGTTTGGATTCAGCGGGTTGGAAGATGGATGGATCTTCTGCAGACCATTCTAGGGAAATCCCACCTGGCTCTGGGGCAGCCAATGATGTCACTTCCGGTACTGGCCTTTAAAGTCACCATCTTGTCTCCAGAGAATCAGTTCTGTTTTGGACTCAGTTGAATGAACATGTCTTTGTTTATTAATCAGTTTTGCAGCCAGGAACAATTATATGGGTGGCTGCCCCAAACCTTCTCAATGCTTGATGGTCGTTTTTGTGACTATATATATATATATCCATCCATTTTCCAACCCGCTGAATCTGAACACAGGGTCACGGGGGTCTGCTGGAGCCAATCCCAGCCAACACAGGGCAGGAACCAATCCTGGGCAGGGTGCCAACCCACCGCAGGACACACACACAAAAACACCCACACTAGGGCCAATTTAGAACCGCCAATCCACCTAACCTGCATGTCTTTGGACTGTGGGAGGAAACCAGAGTGCCCGGAGGAAACCCACGCAGACACGGGGAGAACATGCAAACTCCACGCAGGAAGGACCTGGGAAGCGAACCTGGGTCTCCTAACTACGAGGCAGCAGCGCTACCACTGCGCCACCCTTATATACATATGTGGAGGAAATAATTATTTGACCCCTCACTGATTTTGTAAGTTTGTC
>JANRMT010028174.1:141289286-141342058 GCA_026402145.1 Polypterus bichir lapradei
CAGCCAGGGCATAAAATACGGGTGTCTGCCCCAAACCTTTTGATGTCCCCTGTCTATTATTGTGACACTAGCAAATAATCTGTCAAATCGTATAATGATCAACAATTTATTAATGGCAAACTAAAAATTATACAGAGTAACAGAACAGAATAAAGTTTTACAAATGGAAAAATAAGGAATATTAAAAATGCCTAGGCATGCATTCTGGAACATAAAGTTACTTACCTCGCCTTTGCATGGAACATTAAAAACTTAACCTTTTTATATCTCTCTATTATAAAAAAATCCTGTGGAATAAATGACTAGGAGACGATACGTGATCTTCACGTTAAGATCACGAAAGACAAAAAAAAGAACCGCGAGCCGAAAGAGAATTGGCAAAAAAAAAATCAGTAGCGTAAAGTTAAGCAGCACACACAGATGCAGGTGTCTCAGTGCATATAAAGCATATATGTTATATATGTTATAAATGAAACATCGACGAATAAAAGATCGCATTAGCGCAAAAAAAGGAAATTAATCATCAGGACCAGATGTAATTGAAAAAAATCCCAGGACAAAGCGAGGTCAGAAATAAGTCTTTTCGCATTTGCATCATTCAATGCACAAAACGTAGATTTACACAATAATAGAACATACGGTATG
Organism: Polypterus bichir lapradei; assembly: GCA_026402145.1. NCBI lineage: Eukaryota > Metazoa > Chordata > Cladistia > Polypteriformes > Polypteridae > Polypterus > Polypterus bichir. Next base: position 141,289,932 of record JANRMT010028174.1, read on the forward strand.
AGAATCTGTGGAACCTCAACAGTTAAAGCAATGACAAGTTTAATTTCAAAGAAAACACAATTCGGTCAGATGTATATTTATGATCACGGAGAAGCGATCACAACGCGAGCAGCAGAGATACAAAGTAGCAAAAAGGACAGCGGCTGTACAGGCTTTAAAATGATCGAAGGGCACCTTGACAGCAGTGATAGCCCCCCCCCCCCACCTTCACAACGCGAGCAGCGTTGTACGTCCTGCAAGAAAGAATTTAATCATGGCCAGGGCCAGAAATAAAGGACAAGTATTGTTTTTACAACGTCACGCAAGACCAGGCAGTGAGCCATCATTTAAAACAAGTCCACAGACATCTAACCTAGCAGTTGTTAGATTGCATTTGGCAGACAAGCATCATGTGCTCCGAGCTCTTAAAACGACATGCGTCAAGCAGAAAAGACAGCTCACAAGCACATATCCTTAGTGTCCGTTCAGCCGCGCCCCACTTCACAACACGAGCAGCATTATACGTCTGGCAAGAAAGAGATGTAACCATGCACGGGGCCGGAAATAAAGGACAAGCATTGTTTTTACAAAAGTTTTTAAAGTAAAAGTGAAAATAATGAATATGTAACAATTCCCAAGAAAATAACAATCTCTTTAAATTGCATATTGCCTGCCAAAGGTAAAGTAACCCCTAATGGAGGACCACAGCAATCCTGGGAAAGAGGGGTCCTTTCATTGGATTAGCACTATTTCAGATGTGGAATGGCCAAATGGGGGAGGCAGCTTAATGAATGAGGTCTCCAGGACTTAAAACAAATCCAAATCATATTATGTGATATCATCTACTGTTAAATTCTACTCCATAGTTCTGTAATTTTTGATTTTGTACTGTATGGAGGATTTATTCTGTTCTATGTATTGTACTGTATTGTATTGACCCCATTCTTTTTGATACCCACTGCATGCCCAACCTACCTGGAAAGGGGTCTCTCTTTGAACTGCCTTTCCCAAGGTTTCTTCGATTTTTAGCCTACAAGGGTTTTTTTTTTTGGGAGTTTTTTTCTGGTCTTCTTAGAGGGTCAAGCCTGGGGGGCCGTCAAGAGGCAGGGCCTGTTAAAGCCCATTGCAGCACTTCTTGTGTGATTTTGGGCTATACAAAAATAAATTGTATTGTATTGTATTGTATATTCGGTAAACCAAACACGGGGGTGGGTGAGTGAAGCGAGCAGGGGGCAGAGCCCCCTAGTGCTCTAAGAAATTGACAACATAAGATGTAAGGTCACAGATCAAAGCATCAACAGTGTAGGCTGATGATATCAAACTAAGTGGAGGGCCAAACAATGTACTCATAGAATCAGCTGAATTGTTACAGAGGGATTTAGAAAGCATTCAGGCTTAAGCAGATTTGTGGTAGATTAAATTTTACATAAGTAAATGTAAGGTAATACGCATAGAAAGCAAAAATGTCAGATATGAATGGAGAATGCAAGGTCTGAAACTTAAAATTATCCCTTACGGGGATTACAGAGTCATACTGGACTCATTACTATCTAGACAATGTGCAGAGGCGATCTAGAAGGTTAAAGGGATGTTAGGTCATATATCACGATGTGTGGACTACAAGTCAAGGGAGATAATGATTAAGTTAAGTACATGCACTAGTGTGGCCTCTGCCTAGAGTACCATGTTCAGTTTTGGTCTTCCATTCCAAAAAAGATAACAGAAATGCTAGAGAAAGCCCAAAGAAGAGTAACTAGGCTTACTGTGGGACTAAAAGATATGAACTATGAGGAGTGATAGAAATAGCTCATCCTCATTAGATTAAGTAAATAGAGATTAAGAGGTGACATAACCAAAGTGTTTAAAATTACAAAAGGAATTAGTACTGTGGATCCCACCCGTTTCTTTAAAATAAATTCAGCAACAAAAATACAGGAATACCACTGGAAATTTATTAAGAGACAGATTTCACAAAGACGTTGGAAAATTTTGCTTCTCACAGAGAACCATAGACACATGGAATAAATTACCAAGTAATGAGGTGTAAAGTAGGACTTTGGAGATGTTTAAATCTCAACTTGTGAATTCGATGGATTAACCTTTTGGGCTGAATGGCCTGTTCTCATTCCATTTTTTCTTAATTTCCCATGTTTTAACTTCAAAACAGTTAACACCAGGTTGACTTGGCATCAGGGAACACAAAGGCAAGGGAAACGAACCCACATTCTGTGCATCCCACATTAGAGTCTGCTTTAATAATGCACACATTTTAAAAAAGACTTTCAGAGAATATCATGACTGAAGCCTACATGTCTGAAACTAACCTCAAAAGATTTGTCATAACATTAGTATTAACTGAAGACCAAAGCTGCCTATTAAATTACTCATGCAATAGAAATCATTTACTTAACTCCCATGATGTTTGATTGCTCAAGGCTGAGCGACCGTTCCTTTGAGTAGGGCAGACATTTGGCAGCTGCATTTCTGTCAGATTAAAGCAGCTGTCAGCTTTCCATGAGTAAACAGCAATTTATTGCTGATGCAAATGTAATTTCCTTTTATCACACAACCATAGTTTCCTACTGAATCAAATCAGGCAAAACGATTTTACATCTATTTCATGTCAATGCAATTTAAATCCTAATAACTGAAAGTGATTTACTGCATCTTGTTTTGACCAAATTGATCTGCCCATGAAGAAAAAGATATATGAAATGGAAGAGAGGAGGCAAGATGTTAAAGTAAATCTTTATCTTTTGAACAGGTAAGAGTTCATAGATCAGAGAGACAGAATAAGCTTTAGGGCTAAAAGGATACCACTGAATTCAAGTCCAAATATTTACATTTTATTCTTTTTTAATTGTTTGTGTTTAGTTATTGAACGGGCGGCACGGTAGCACAGTGGTAGCGCTTCTGCCTCCCGGGTCCTCCCATGTTCTCCCCGTGTCTGCGTGGGTTTCCTCCGGGTACTCCGGTTTCCTTCCATAGTCCAACGACATGCAGGTTAGGTGCATTGGTGATCCTAAATTGTCCCTAGTGTGAGCTTGGTTGTGTGTGTGTGTGTGTGTGTGTGTGTGTGTACGCGCCCTGCGGTGGGCTGGTGCCCTGCCCGGGGTTTGTTTCCTGCCTTGCGCCCTGTGTTGGCTGGGATTGGCTCCAGAAGACCCCCGTGACCCTGCAGTTAGGATATCGCAGGTTGGATAATGGATGGATGGATGGATAGTTATTGTACCCTACAATTAATTCTAGAGAGTCAGTCTACTTAAAGTGCTTACATGGAGTATGTGCAGCCCACATCCTTACATTAGATGACAATGCTTATGTCACACATACAGTGCGTTTCAAAACAGCAGCCACATACCCAGCAGCAATTGTGACCAAGCCTAGAAATAAATGTCATTCCAGCAATGCAACAGTCAAAATGTGAAAATATAAACAGAATGATTAAAATTAATTTTCCAACAACCAGCGAGCAAACTTGGCAAAATGTTAAAAAAAAATTGACACTAGAGGTGTCTAGAACAGGACGTGAATACGGGCAGTAAATCACAAAATCCATCTTAGCAACTCTTGTACCATGTCTTTAGCAGGATTAAGATGAAAGACTGGGGAGTTTGGTCCTATTAGCAGCCATTACAGTCCACAACTGCATAATTACTTCACCAATGTAAGACTGTAACGAGTGAACTCTCTGGGGAAAAACAATCAGTTCAGTATTAGATTGTAAATTCTAGACATTGCAATGGCAGATGCTAAAGCTATGGGACATTGAAATCTATTTCTGTAGAAACTGACAGCTCATTTTCGGTTTCGACAGGGTTAACACTTAGATCATCACATTTTAGTGGCATAGATAAATGCATTTTTGGTTTCAATTTTGAGTCTTTTTTTTTTAACAAGATCACATCCCAAATGAGAAAGAAAATAACAGAAGGACTGGGAAATGAAGCTACCGAGGAACATAACAAAGAGCAGTGTGATGAATAAGCCAAGGTCAAAAGAAGAAAGCCATCAAAACGAGACTGATTGGAGGTTGTTCAAACAAAAGCAAAAGGTCTCAATTGTCTAAAATCCTTTCCTTTTCCCACTAGCAATATGCTCATTCTTTTGTTTTTATTTAAAAACATGGAAAAAACACTCCTGTTGTCCCTCTTAACTAATCACCAATTAGAGCGGAAAATTTGTTATGGCAGCGACACATCTTTTCCACAAGAAAAAAAACATTTGGGCTGTGGGAAAGAATTCAAAATATCGGCAACCATAACCTCAAGCAAAACACAAATAGTGGCGAGAAAATGTCATGAATGAAACCCAAAATAATTTATCACAAATAAAATGAAGGTTACGTGATAGTGTTTTCACACTACATGACCTCAAGTTGAAGAGTATGTCACATTTTGTTGGATCTCAACTTGAGGAAGTCAGATTACATCAGTAGGAATTACAAGATATGATGAACTATCAACACATACACAATGCTGCGGATCACGTGGCCTTTATTTGACATGAAGTTTTTGTTATTCTGTAATTTTTGTTAATATTGCTATGTTTATGGTTTAGTATTTATATTTTGTGTATTTATGCTGTTTGCCAATGTTCCTTCTTTTTGGGTGGAAGCCTTTATATTTCAGGCTGGAGAGTGAATCCCTCCATCATTCATTGATTGTTGTGGAGTTCAGAGCTTATTGTAAGTACTGCCTGGGTTTTCTGTTTTTTGATTGTTTCTGCTGTTCATTTTGAACATTTTGTTAGATTATGACTTGTTTGAATTGACTTTCTAAGCATACACTATTTTGCCTCATTTTACCTTTTCCTTCATTTTTTAATTATTGTAATAAATTCTTTTCATTTGAGGAACACTATTTGCACTATCGCTTGAAGGACATTTTTGTGTATTCAAGTATTTTTTTGAACTTTTTTAAAAAACTGGAACCCCATTTGTGCCTGTTTACATCTTGAAGCCTGCTGATTGAGAGTAGGGTCTGGCTGTCTGGGATGAGGCCAGTTTCTAGGCAGATCACTTAAGCTATGGTCTGGCCCTTTTTGCGCTACTGCCAGTGCAGGAAGAGGCAGGAAACTGTACAACCAGAAGATAAAATGTTTCTAAAAGCCCAGCCTATGTTCTTTAACCAAAAGTCTTCCAGATTTTCACCAAAGATAACCAAAAATCAAAGCCAGAGAACAACTAGAAAAACAAACATGAAAGTCCACACCAACAAGGAAAGATTTGTTATCCAATCATAGATACCATGAAGTGTGTGGAGCTACTCTCTTTACAGTGGACCCCTGATGACATGTGCAGCACATCCCTGGAATTCACCCATAGCCACACCACAGCAATCACTACAACAGAACTGAATAGAATCGCAGCATCAGTGAGAAGCAAAACAGCTTTGCAGGAAAATGTAAATTATTTTTTAAATCCTTACAACAACTAATCCTTACAAAAACTAATAACAAAAATTAATACTACAACAAACAAAACCTTAAACAGGAGGTGCTCTCTTGGAGTACTTCTAGCCCAGGCTCATTCCACCATAGTGTGCTAAGAAGCACTCTGGGGGTCTTTTCTGCCCACTGCTATCAGACAATTGAATGTTTCCATTCAATGTATCCATTAAGTTTATTTTCATTTATTTATTCATTTATCGATCGATTGACTGATTAGCTATATTATTTGTCCTGTGAGTCTGTAGTGTTGTTTTTTTTTTTCTTTCTGAGACAGTATGCATTTGAATTTCCCCACTGGATTAATAAAGTTTTTCTAATCTAATTTAATCTAACAGAAAAGAAGTAATAATATAAAAACATGAAAATAAAGCAAGAAATTTTTAAATTCAATGAAATTTAAGGTGTGCACACTATTTTGCCATTGGGTGTACTAAAGATTCAATAAAAATAAAGTTCCAAAAAAAGAAAGATAGATTCAATTGCCAAAGTAACAAAAACACAAACACAAGTTTTAGAATTTATCCAAGGGTTTAAATATTGAGTGCTGTGGGCCACCATCTTAAATAGTGGCAGGGCAATGATTTCTCTTGCCATTCACACCTGATTGGAAACAGGCATCATTGTCCTAAATAATAGGTGTGAAGCTAATAAGGAAACTGAAGGCAATTGCTAACAAAACACATATAAAGTGGTATTTTCCATAATAATGAATATATATAATAAAAAATGATCCAACACTGATCTGGAAGTCAACTGAAATAATATTAATGACAGCAGTGATTAAATTAAGTTTATTGCTTCAAAAATTGGTTCATAATTTTCACCATAGGAAATAGTTACGACATCTATTCTAATTCTGTTTTTTTCAAGTCTGGAACACGTGTATGTTAGATTATCAGGTATTTGTTTCATTTTAAGATATTTTATTAATTTTAATGTTATTTTTATAGCATCGTGTTGTTACCATTTTGTTTGTTATTTTGAACATGGCCACTGCCATTTTGAGTATTTTTCAGAGTACCTTTGATTATTTTTGTTTTATTATTACTGCTATTTTGTTTATAAAATAAGAGTATAATAACATCACTGACTTCACCGCAATCTCCTATATAAGATGGTGGCATGCTGCAGTCTGTATTCTAACTTTGGAATAAATAAAAAATGATCAACAAATTTTTGTCAGTGAGAAAAATGAACAGGAAAATCGAGTCTGGTTTTTGATCTAAGATGTGACATTTGTGACTCACATTCCTTGTCTTTTCTTTTAAGATTCAGGTCACTAGATCTTTCTTATTGTTTTCAGACAGTTTTCAATTTATTCTTTTTGCCTTGCCTCTATTGACTTTTTCTGGTCAGTTTTTTTCTAGGCACTGTAGCATCATCCTATATACTTAACACATTATAAATTGCAGCGTACAGTATATCAGATATGTCAATATGTTCACAAATACAGTACTTAGTAAAAAAAATAATACTTGCGTATTTGAAACACCACAATCACAGCATCAGCTACGTCCCGCTGTGTGATAGTCAATGGAATGAGCATGTCAAGAAAGTTCCCCTTGAGTGAGAGTGTCGCATGTGACGTTGAGCATATTGCAGAATGCAGTCATACTCTACAGAATTCTTTTGAATTAGACAAGCTTCTGCACATAGATTTTAATTCCAGACCAAAAATCAAAGCAAAAACTGAAATAAAATTTATGCTACACAGTGGTACAATAATTAGTACTGATGCCTCATGGATCTAGCATTCTGGCTTTGAATACTATGCCTTGTTACTCTTTATGAGGTTTTTGCATTACTGTTTGGATTTTTCTTCCTTTGTTTTTCTCTATTCCTTCCACATCGTAAAGATTTATTTTAGGTGTTAGTTTAACAAGTTGTGTACCTCTCCTGGGCTGGTTTCTGTCTTACAATTGATGAATTCAGAATTCTATGCTTGTGTTACTGGCCTCACGGTTTAGGGGAACCTGGGCCAGGTACAATCCACTGTAGCTACAGGGCATAGCCACAGCGATATGGTGCAAAGCATAATAGAAACAGGCAGCAGTCCCAAGTCTCAGACCATACTTCTCTGTTCTTTTTTTATTCTCCTTTTACCAGAAATATATATATGCTTCAGTTGCTGCATAGATCAACATGGCAATGAGTGAAACAATGGTGCAAGCCAAATTTCCTCCTCTAGAACAAATAGTGTAAACACATTTACTTTGGCAACAATGGTATTGTGCCCAGAGGAAGCAGACAGTTTTGTTATCACCACATTGTGCGTGAATGAGATACTTAATCAAAGCAGGTGATAGATAACCATCAACAATAACCTGCAGCAGAATTTTCTGCCTTTTCTTTAAAACACTAGTTTATAGCCCATTACACTAAGCAACACACAGAAATGTCATTTTCTTTAGAATACTGAATTCTAGCCCATTACACTCTCCCCAACCTTTTTTGAGATGTCTCCTGACATCTTGATGTAAAGGCTTGGCCTTTGATTCAGAGTCTATTGTGTCTCAACCAATGGTCTTAGGTAATAATTAAATCCTGGGAATGCTGGACATAGTATTGTGTGGCTTGGTAACAGATACATAGGATTCTATATAACTGCATGGACACCAGGATTCCAAGGCTGGTATGATGGCTGCCCCAGTCTGTGGTATGTGAATACTTCTCTGGGTCTGACAGTGATCTTCTTAAACTGTCCCCTTCTCTGCCACTCTGGTGTTCTGTTGTTAGGTCTTCTTGACCATTTGTGGGTTCCACTGCTTCATCAATGTTCCCCACCTGGGGTTCAGCAACACTGGTCTCCATTTCCAATCCTTGTTCCCTTGATGTTCCTTGTGAAGGATTTCTGTCAGGTTGTTGTGGTTCTCGTGGTTCAGGGTAGAACTCGTGGGCCTTGGCTCTGAGCCTGGAGTGTGACTCAGATTCTATGACCTCAGATCTGACGTGCAGGAAAGCATGGCAAGTGATGGGGGCCATATGAGGTTTCTGCTTCCTCATTGGAGTGATCAGACGCTGAGTCTGGTGTCTCACTATTTGTTCTTGCTGGTCTTTGCATTTTCCTTTTCACTGTGTTCAATTTAGTGTCTTTTTCAAGAGGTAGGTCATTGAAAGGCAGCAGGAGGTTGCAGTGTAGTATCCGGGGTGTTCTGCTACCAACTTTTGGCTGTACCTTGTACACTGGGCTGTCTTTAATTCTCTCCACAATACAACATACCTCTTTTTCCCAGTAGTCACGGAGTTTTCCTGAGCCTCCTCTCTCAGATACGGTCATAATACTGCTTACCCTTGGCCGATGCTTTCCGACTGTTATCTGCAGCAATCTGGTAAGCTAGGTCCTGGCTGTCTGTTTCCTCATTGTCAGTTGTAAGATTAAACAACATATCAATAGGTAATCTTGGAGCTCTGCCATACAAGAGAAAAAATGGTGAATAGCCAGTTGATTTGTGTCTTGTACAATTGCATCCATGCACAATTTGTGGTAGGTAATCTTTCCACTTTGACTTTTTCTCTTCTTCCAAGGTTCAGAGCATCTGAAGCAGTTTGATTGAATCGTTCTACTGGATTCCCCTGTGGATGATAGGGGGTGGTGCGGGAGTGAGCTATTCTAGATAGATGTTGCAGCCTCTGGAATAAGTTATTTTTAAACTCACGCCCCTGGTCATGGTACAGCTTTGCAGGGTAGCCAAAACGGGGGATAAAGTCTTGGAAAATCCTCTCAGCTGCGGTTTTTCCAAATTTGTTTTTGGTGGCATATGCTTGTGCAAAGTGAGTGAAGTGATCCATCAGGACCAGAACATATTCATAACCTCCTTTACTTGGCTCAAGATGCAGAAAGTCCACAGAGAGCAGTTCAAAAGGTTCGCTCGTAGTAATAGAGCCCATAGGTGCTCTGTCTGGGTTACTAGGGTGCTTCTGCTTGATGCAGGCGCATTGTCGAAATACATAAGCTTCAATCTCTTGTTGCATGTAAGGCCAATAAAATCTTTCTCTGGCTAGATGAATCACCTTGTCAGATCCGATATGTCCCATATCATCATGGAGGCTTTTAAGGACAACTGGTTTCAGCTTATGTGGCAAAACAAGTTGCTTTCTTTTTCCTACTTGCCTGTACAGTACTCCCTTGTCAATGGTGAGTTTGTTCCATTCATGTATCAGTCTCTTTGTTTCAATTCCCATTTGTTCCTTGTCCTTCATATTTGGATCCCATCCACAGCTTTTGAGGTTAATCACTTCACTGATGGTAGCATCTTCTTGCTGTGCGACCCTAATATCATTTAGTGTGACTGTGTCAGCACTTCCTGGCAACACACCATCATCCATTGAGGCGAACTGTAGAGCAGCCACCCATGGCACTTCTTTATCTTTAGCTGCTCTGTCTCCCTGCCAGACAGCTAAGATGACTTCTGGAGATATTGTTTCATTATACTCAGTGATAGTGGCCTGTAAGTCCACAGGGAAGCGGGACAGTGTATCAGCATCTGCGTTTGCTTTCCCAGGGTGGTATTTGATGTCAAAATTAAAGTCTGCTAATTCTCCAACCCAGCGATGACCGACTGCATTCAGTTTTGCTGTACTCAGAACATATGTCAGAGGGTTATCGTCAGTATATACAGTGAAGGTGGGTGCATACTATAGATAGTCTCTAAATTTTTCACAGATTGCCCACTTCAGGGCCAAAAATTTTAACTTGCCAGAGTGGAGATGGTAATTTCTCTCAGCTGGGGTGAGTGTTCTCGATCTGTAGCCAATTACACGTAGTTTACTATCCTGCTGTTGGTAAAGTACTGCTCCCAGTCCTTCGTTTGATGCATCAGTGTACAAAACAAAGGGCAATTCAAAATTTGGAAAAGCAAGTATGGGTGGATTGGTGAGTATATCCACAAATTTAGAAATGACTGTACGATGTTCATTAGTCCATTAAACTGGTGTCCTTGAAGGTAGCTGTACATTTGATTTTATCCTCCCTCTTGCTGTAGTTGCCATCTGGATTTTTGAAATCAGTATTTTCAATAGTACCATTTAAAAGTTCAAACAAGGGTTTTGCCAACCTGGAAAAGTCCTGTATGAAGGAGCGATAATAACTGAGGAAGTCCAGCAATGATCTGACTTCTCCAACTGCTGTGGGTTCCTTTTCCGTTAACTGTTGGACTGCTTCCAAATCCTTAGGGTCAATCTGCACCCCCTCTTCAGACACTAGACGACCTATGTACCGGATTTGTTTTCTGAATAACTCACATTTCTCTGGTCATAATTTTATTCCGTGCTCTCTCATTCGACACAGTACCCATCTCAAGTCTTCCACATGGTCATGAAATGATTTGGAAAAGCAAAGTACATCATCCAAATATAGGGTGCAACATTCATCTCTCAGTTGTTCCAGTATCCCTTCCATGAGTCTTTGAAATGCTGCAGGAGCTTTGCTCAAGCCAAAAGGAATGCATACCCACTCATATAGCCCCCATGGGGTACTGAAGGCAGTGACAGATCTTGAGTCCTCATCCATGAACCCTTGATGGTATGCACTTCCTTGATCCAGGATCGAAAACCATGAGTAGCCCCCAAGGTTATCCAGTAGGTCTTGAATGCGTGGCAGGGGGTGTCTGTCAGGGATGGTTTTATGGTTTAGCTCTCTAAAGTCCACACAAAGACGCAAATTTAAGTCCTTTTTCCTGACACAGACAACTGGAGAAGAGTAAGCTGAAGTGGACTTCTTTATCCAACCATGGTCCAAAAGGTTCTGGATGTATTCCTTCACCTTTTTGTATAAGGGCTTTGGAAAAGCATTGTACCTTTTCTGTACAGGGGTATCATCCTTCAAGTGGATTTTTAACTTCAAATCTGGAATGCAACCAATTTCACCATCTTCACGTGAAAATACATCTGATTCTTCATATAACATGCGCTTGACTGCCTCTTGTTCTTCGTCTTTTAAGTGGGACAAATCTACTGGTGGATTCCATTTCTCTCTAGCAATAACCTTGTATTTGTTGCTTTCCTGTTTAACTCTACTGTACTCAGTGTGTGCAGCATTGACTTGGCCATCAATTGGCTGGCTGAGAATTACTGGGTCAGATGGTGGGGGAAGGACTGGCCAGATATCAATAATTTCTTCTAGAGTGCCTAATATTGTTCTACTAGGAAGGTAGATATCATGTAAGGTGTAATTTTGAAGAGGTATGGTAGTTAGTTTTGAAGTACCAGTTTGACTGTCAACAATGGCAGGGAGTAGTTTCATGCCCTCTGGGCAGTGATTCTCTGCTAGTGGCTCAAAAGTCATTGTGCCTCCTCTAGGCAAAGCCCTAAGTTTACATCTCACTTAACATATCTGACATGCTGGGATAACAAGCCCCTTTTTCCCCATCCTTACTATAATACCTGGTGATATTGCTTCCCCAGGTTTTACTCCTACTGCAGAGATGATATTATCTGCTGTATCACCTTTCAGGTTTAATGCCTCATTCAGCAGCACGCTAAGAATGGTGGCATCGGTCTGGTCACAGTTCTCTCAGATCAGTTCCTCTATAACATTGAAACCTAACAGTGGACAGGTAACATGACTTTGACTTACTAACAAAGGAACATCAATGGCTACCTGCCCATGCCTGGAGCTCAGTATCTGAAGTGACACCTCAACCCACCCTTCAAATGGAATCTCAGTGCCATTTGCTGCAGTAATGCAGAGTGGACTTCCTGTTAATAAACTCTCAAGTGACTGAATCTTAACATCAGGCAATGTCTTCCTTACCCACTCTCTCCCCACTACGCTAACCTGTGCTCCTGTGTCTAACAGCATTTGTGTTTGAATTCCATTGATTACACACGTGACCATGCAGCGGCTCCCAATTAGTTGGGCAGCACGTTTTGTTTTAGGGGGCAGTAGATATGTGTTTTGCATTGTGGGAGCCTCAGTCTGGGGTGACCTGTTACTCCTGTTGTTCACTGGTTGCCCCCTTTCCAGTGACCTTCCCCATTTTCTCGATTCCTGTCTCTTAGTACAGCCAACAGCTCTGTGTCCCATCGGGCCACAGCGAAAGCAATGAGTACACCATTCCTTTCCCTGCTGGGCACATTCTTGACATCATCTTTTAGGACTACCTCTTAAAACCTGAGTGTTCACTTGTGGCAGTACGCGGACATCTGTCTGAGTACTGTTACCAGTATGCTTTGTGATCTTTTCAAAATTTTTTTCTAGCATAGACACTTGCACTGTCAGCTGCTCAATAGTTATATTATGAGCTTGATGTGCACAGGCAACATTCAAATTATCATTATCGTGATGGTTCACAATCTTGTCAGATTCTTTTGTTAGTTCGTACACTCGAGCAGTTAACTGCTTTACAGCTGCACTGTCAACTTGCATTCTGTTGTTTGTTCGACTCAGTTCAGTCTGATCAGCCTATGAACTGCCCTTTTGTTGTGCTGAATTTACAGAGACTGACACATGTTTACTTGCAGTGTGAAGACACTTTGTTCTCTCTACTTCTTCCCTGGTAGATTTAGTTATCTTCTCTAGAATTATATCATCAGTCACCTTCAAGTCAGTTAGAAATGGTTTTATGTCTTGTCTGATGTTGTTATTTTTTTCATTGAACCCTTGATAAAAGGTATGAAGAAATATGCCCTGCACTAATTTTCTGTCGTAATTGAATTCAGCTCCATGCTGCTCTGATGCCAGCAGCACATGTTGTCGAAGACCCATTATCCTATATACAAAATGTTCGGATGTTTCCCTATCTTGTTGCTTGTATTGCTCAGTTCCTGAAACAGTTCTGTGCTGCTTTTATCCCTAATGTGTAGCCTAAGAAATCGTTTGAGTTCTTCTTATGTGAGATCATCTCTACTCATGAGAAAACTTTTGAAGATACCTGGTTTAACTTCTTTTATTACAGACTTAACAGCTTCAAACTCAGTGAATCCCTCATGTAGCCCTACATCTATCTGTTTGCGAAGGTTACTGTATGATATTTCAGAGCCCCCGTCATAGATTTGCCCACCATGGACTTTGAACTCCCTATGAGGCAGAAACGTAGAAACATCAGTGAGTCTTACCACTTGATCTGAAGTCATGTAAGGAAGGCATCCTTTCTCCAAGTCCCCAGAGTTCCTCCTATTTTCAAAGTGTCTGCCAAAATGTTTAGCTTGGCTTGAATGAATATCTTGATCCAGCTCTGCTGTGGTAACATCTGTACAATCCATACTCCTAGCAGGGTTGAAATCCTTTCTGGTTAGGAGTTGTGAAATCATATCCTGAAGGTGAAGTAGGTGTGACATGCCTTTGTCCTCCAAATTTCTCAACTTATCACTCTTAATATAATCAAAAAGGAAATAATAAAGTTCTTCTTCACCTAGTTGTGAGAGTTTTACAGTTTCATCTCCTTCTTCATCTCCTATACTTGAAGCCAGAAGGCTGAGTTGATTGTAATCCAGCAATGTTAATTTCTTATGGATATCCCAGATCAGCATCTTACGTGGTCCAGATGTTGCCATCTCCCTTTTGTACCTGAAGCTGGGCTCTCTGGATGACTCAATTACAGGAGTCGTCCCTGAAGTTTCACTACAGGAATTACCAGGTGTATTGATGACTGTCTCCATGACAGGGTGCTGATCCCGGACAAGTCCCCAATTGTTACCGGCCTCACGGTCTAGGGGAACCTGGGCCAGGTACAATCCACTGTAGCCACAGAGATATGGTGCAAAGCATAAAAGAAACAGGCAGCAGTCCCGAGTCTCAGACCATACTTCTCTGTTCTTTTTTTTATTCTCCTTTTACCAGATATATATATATATGCTTCAGTTTCTGCATAGACCAACATGGCAATGAGTGAAACAATGGTGCAAGCCAAATTTCCTCCTCTAGAACAAATAGTGTAAACACATTTACTTTGGTAACAATGGTATTGTGGCATGAGGAAGCAGACCGTTTTGTTATCACCACATTGTGTGTGGATGAGATATTTAATCAAAGCAGGTGATAGATAACCATCAACAATACCCTGAAGCAGAATTTTCTGCCTTGTCTTTAAAACACTAGTTTGTAGCCCATTACACTAAGCAACACACAGAAATGTCATTTTCTTTAGAATACTGAATTCTAGCCCATTATTACACTTGCTATATTACACTACATGCCCTTAAGGAATTTTAATTTAGATATTTGACAGCATGACAACCAATGACCAACTCTCAGCTTTACAAATAATTAATAATTACCAGGTTAATAAATAACTGTCCTTTCTGCAGTTAAACAGCATCAGGCTATGGAGAACTGTTGAGTAACAACCACTATGAAATGCACATAAAATAAGAGCTCAACACAATATAATTGTACAATTCAACTTAACTTTTTTTCAGTTATTAGTAATGTGATTTTGTTAAAGATATATTTTAATTATTCTTCAGCCTGGCCAGTGTGTTAAATAATGCCATCAGAGGCAAGGCTAATTTTTGGTTTTCTCTCACCCATATATATCCATGCTAGGCATGAGTCAATATATTTAATCTACATACACACAAAGTGTCATACCCTCATGATATAGTAAGTCCTTGGATTAATAGGCAAAAGAAAAAAAATGAGGAAAAATGAAAAGAATTACCTTAAAATCAATAAAACACACAATACTGGAATTAAAACCAATAAACACGTGTACATTTTTCACCACTTCTGTTTCACACAAATATGTAATTTTATTGCGGTTTTTTTATTTGCAGTTTCAAAAAAAAAACTTACCAGTTTCGTTATTTGCCCATGCCTCTCTAAATAGCTTACCGGTTCTAATACTCTGTCTCGCACGCTAAAAGGTGCCTGCTCTTTTTAGTTAAACATACATGGCATAATCTTAACAGACCTGTGATTGACACCTTGATAACATTTTAGAAACTAACAAAATTTTACAAAATTGACAATCAATATATACACAATATGGTATGTGAAAAATCAGGAAAACGAATAACGGGAAGTGACATTTTGAGGCGCGAAAGGTTGCAGTGCAAGAAAGCGCTGTGTGAATTGCTGTTCAGAGATTTTTGAAAGTTTGAAAATGAAATTTTTTAAATAATTTATAAATGCAAATGTAAATTCGGCACTTAATATGTATTGTAAAGCAAACACAGAGAGCAGGGAAAGGATTGGGGTACCACAGGTAGCCCCCTATATTGTTAGATGATGAAAAAAATAATAAGCCAAAAAAAACCACTGTCACAGTGGAGCAATGCAGACTGTTATGGCTTCCATTTTAGAGAATTTTGCTCGAGATGGAGTTCCAGTCAAGACTGACATTTCCTTCCAGTATTGTTGGCTTTTATAACAGAGGAAGGCAGAATGGGAATGGTTGATGATGAGACACAGGAAGTGATGTCAGTTGTGCTAGCCCATTCTGAGAAAAATGGAAATTGCGATATCTTGTATGTCACATCAGTTGCCTTCCCGATAACCTTTTGATGGTCCCATAACCGTGTAACACCTTCTAAGCTCACATGCCTGACAATCTGCAACTCTTACATTTCATGCTTATCTTTAATTTTTTGTTTTATTATTTTAGAATGTAAAAAAAATATGGCTGTATGAAAATGGTGATGTGACTAAATTGCCTTCTGAGGCGATCACCTCTCAGGGCCAGCCCTGCTTTTCTGTGCCTCTCATGTCCCTGTACTTGTACTGATGGATATCCACCCAGTAATCAATTAAGCACAAACTCTTATTATTATATGATCTGCTTCAGCTGTTTGTAATTACCACTTAAATGTATGTCAAAAATGCAGAATAAGAGGCAAAATCAAATATTAATATTAAACAATACATTTGCAACAATGCTGATTAGCAATGATAATTACAAGAACAATTCCTAATATAAGAGACTGTTTTGCAAGCAGATGTTTCCTAGTACGCTCTGACCAGTACTGTACTCAGATCAGATTTGGAACAGTCAAAAAAGGCAAAATTTAGGATAAAGTCACTTTAAGCTGCAGTGTAAATGAAGTCTTTAAAGTCTTGTACTTCTTCAGGCAATGGCTGTTTTACAGTATGTTTAACAACAGCATCCAAAAAATGTTAAAAGTGTGAAAATGATAAATATGGGAACATTAAATCAGGGGTTCATTGTACATGCTTTGTTTTCAAGGTGGGGGTCCCCAAAACCTGCTATTAAAGGGAGCACCAGCAATTATAATGTATTGTTTCTTTCACAATTATGTTATATATTTTCATTTATTTTATATTTAACACATCCCTCCTGTGGGTTTCATGGTTGTACAATGGTAAATGTTGCTGCCTTGCAGATCCAGAGCCTGTTTCTGAAAGGTCATGTCTGGTTGTACGTCCACTCAGTGACGTGCTTATAAGTTTAATTGGTGATGCTAATTTGGCAACACTCTTTGTCTGAGTGTAGGTGGGTGAGCGAATATTCCTGGTGTCTGCTGGGACAGGCTATTCCCCCCCAACCCCAGTTAAGTGACTCAGTGACTATATTTGAATGATTTTGTATGTTGCATACAATTTAAGTGAGTTGCACATGTAGCCGTGACTTTTTTTTAAGATTGACATAACTATCCATGCATCTATCCATCTTCCTAACCCGCTTATCCAGTGCAGGATCACAAGATGTCATAACAAATAGTTTTAAAAAAGATGAAGTTCAGCTCAGATAATTATAAGGTTAAAAATAGAAAAACAGATATCACAGTTGAAATTGTAAAAAATACTTTTCTGAGGTAATTATACAGTACGTTGTTAAATGTTTATGTAGCAACATAAATCTAGTAATTCTATAATAACTAGGTGTGAAGGGGTGGGAGTGGAGGCGTACATGCATTAATATCTCCATTTACAATCGTATTATTGTTAACCCAGTAACTTTACTTATAAATAATTAAATAAGTTACTTAATACGTAAGAAAGTAATACTAAAGCAAAATTTTTATTTTCATATAAGAAAATTGAAACACATCCAACATATTGTGGTGTTTAGTATATGAAATTTTCAAGGTTAAAACACTCTACTAATGACGTTAGGATCTCAAGATAGAACTGTTAGGGTTTTGCTTTTTTAACTCATAGATGAACGTTAACTTTGCTTTTCAGATCTCAGCATGTACTTGTTTTATTTGTTTTACTTCTTAGCAGCCATTTTTGTGACTGATTTATGGCCACAGCCATATTGTTCACAGTTGTGTGTGTTGTGTCATCGTGCTACTGGCATTTAAGATGGAGGCATGGTGGAAACTGCATCCAAGTTCACTGATAAAACCTCATAAAGATTTGCCTAATGATTTGTTTTGGACAAAATCTTATTATTTCAACATTTCATTACTGTTATTAGGTTTGGTAATCATTTTTAAAAATTCCAGATAATTCTCTCCCCTGTCCTGCTTGTTGACTTTGTTGTTATGTGCTGTTGTAAGTTATATCATTCTGGTCAAAATTCCTAATCAAATTATATTCAGATCTCCCTTTTCGTGATTATTACAATAATTGGTCATCTTGACCTAACTGCATCTTTTATTTAAGATGCAACAGTTCAGCCAAGACAAGAAAACCACATCTATTTTATCAACCTGCTTTTTAAAGAACAGACTTGCAGAGAGCTGAGGTCTATGACACCCATAAGTGACACCAATCCTGGACATACACAGATGCACATGCACGCTAGCTGACATGGGGTCAATATAGAACTTTCAGTCGCAACAGCAACATGTATTTGGAGGAAACTGAAGACTCCTAAGAGCAAGAGCAGAACATGGTGACTGGTTACACATGGTGGCCAAGGCTACAATGAAATTGAGTTTAAAGTAGTGTGAGGTGACAGTCATATCCAGTGCACCACAATTGCACATATTTGTTTCTTTAAAACTGAGAAATTCAAGATTCAAACAGATGAATTTCACCCAGGTTTATCGGTGCATGGCCTGTAGTTTAAAAGCAGTTCAAAAGGAATCACCTCCTCTAATCCCTCATTAATGGTCTGGGATTCCCCAATTTAAGACGGTGCCTGTTGGTTATAATTCTAAGCAAATCATTAATAAAGGTTGGAGTGGAGTCTTCTGTCATATATATATATACTGTACATAGATAGTGTGAGACTTGCCCGGACACCACCAGTCGGAAACCACATCTTTATAAAGTGCACACGTTTATTAATCATAAATAAACAGAGGATCACAGTCCCAAACACAAAAACAATGCACTCAGCACTAATCGCCCCTTATTCAGACTCTCTCTCAGTCCTTGGCTGCCTTCCTTCTCCTCCCGGGAGCTTTGTCCTGCTCCCACTCCTGAATCAAGCTCCCCGACTGTAGGAAGGCGGCCCCTTTTATTCCCGCCCGGATGTGCTCCAGGTGTCCAATGACGTCCTTCTGGCAGCACTTCCTGGTGTGGCAGAAGTGCTGCCCTTTGCATCGGAACCACTCCGGGCGTCCCTGGAAGTCTCATCCTCCATCTTGCCGGGTGTGGCAGAAGTAACTGTTTCCTGGGTCTCACGAGGCATGAGGCCCAACAGGTAAGAACCTCTTTGCTCCTCTCCCGTGGTCCTCTCCTAGTCCAGGGCGGTTGCCCCCTTGTGGCCCGGAGGATAAAAGTGCCACATCCCAGTCCTTCCAGGCGTCCCGGCTGGGTAAGGGCCCCAGCAATCTGTGACAATAGATAAACAGAAATGAAAGGCACTATATAAGATAGATAGATAGATAGATAGATAGATAGATAGATAGATAGATAGATAGATAGATAGATAGATAGATAGATAGATGGTTGAGTAAGTTGGACAACAGGGTGCTCTATGAATGTAAACTCTTGGGGTGCACCAGGACTCATCCATTCAGGAATATCTTTTAGAGGCTCTAGAGACAGCTCCAGACTCCCAAAGTTGATCCCTTGTTGTACTTTAAAAGCCTCTCCAGGTTTTATTGCTCAAGTGATTGTTGAGCTGGGAGGAAATTTGGTCACTTGTGTTTACTTGTATTTTTTCCACAGCTGTGTAATGCAGATAGACTCATTGCCTGCACACTAGTGCAATCAATTCTATTCATGCCCCTTGCTCATATTTCTACAGAGGTGCAGTGCGTTTTTTAAAAATGTGATATTCCAGACAAAGACACACCAAAATACAACATCATGCTCACTACTGTGTACTGTGCCTGTCCCAATGTCACCTAGAAAACACCCTTTCCTGTTTCATGATTCCCACAGCAGAGGTTGAGGATATGCCCACTCAATGACAGTGGAGCTTCTAGTTTCATTTCTGTCTCTTATACCTCTTTAGGATAGCAATCTCTAAGTCTGTCATCACATTTGACAAAGTGGGTTTCCTCTTACAGCTCAGCAAAATGTCTACCCTAGTCAGAAAATTAGTCTGGTGACTAATTTTTTTTTTTTTTTTACAAGAGATATTTATTTAAACCCCAAATAATGGGCAGAACCATTCTAAAATGAGCTGTAGTGTGAGTGTGCACATGACGGGGCCCTTTTTTCTTCATTAGGCCCCTGTCCTGCCTATATATATATATAAATAGATAGATATACAGTAGATTTACACAAACTATTTACATATATATATATTCCAGTAACGGCGCACTGCACGATAACTTGCAATGAATACACTTCACTTGAGCATTCCTAGTTTTCATCCTCTTTCTCTGTACGTTTAGCATTAGTTTGCTTAGAGGTTGATACGCTTGCTGCTTCCTGAGCAGCTCTTCTTTTCTCCACCCTAGCTGCCTGTTTCTTCTCTTTTTTCGTCGCCATCTTTTCTTGTTAAAACTGATTAAGTCAGTGTTTGTGTTGCAATTACTTAGTACATTTTCTTTAACCTTTCACTCAAGCTGGCACTTAAGTCTTCAATCTGCCTCAAGAATGACTTAAGATATGAAGAGGTAGGGGAAGTGATGACGAAGGTGGTAGGGATGAGAACGGCACCCATATGTATGCACCACACGGCTGCCCTGCTGGCCACTGCCAAGAGTTGATTCTATAATAAAATAAAATTAAATTAAAAACAGGAATAACCTTGGAGGTCAATCATCACCCTGAAAGTGGATAGTAGACATCATGTAGTATATGTGTGCCAAATTTCAGGTCAATAGGTCAAACAGCTTGCGGGCTACAAGTGATTTAAAATCCTGGACAGACCACGGTAGCGTATTATATATGTATATATTTATATACAGAGAGGTAGATATAGATATACACACTCTCTCTCTCTCTCTATATATATATATATAAATTGTGTGTGGGTGTGTGAATAAATGAGAGTCACTAACTACCACACCATAATTAGCTTGAATGGTATGTTCAATCATCAGTTTTCCCCAAGGAGCACATAAACGAGCAATCCACAGGCTGAGCTGACAGATCACTTCATTAGCCTGTCAGTGAGGCTCCTGTAACCTCTTCTAAGATATATGCTGCAGTCTTGCCTCAGATGGTCTGACAAGTTCATGCAAAATACAAGTCAACAAAGCAGTCACACACTTATTTGCACAAGTACAATAATAAAGTATGCGTTGTATGAAGTGGAAAAAAATGAGCATATAATCTACCTATCTTTCATTTATTTAAAACTGTAAACATGCACACTGACAATCTGAGATGGAATCATTTTGGGTCTGACTAAGTATGGCATTTTGCTTGAATAACTTTGCATGACAGAGTGAGATTTCAAGATAACAGAACTTGTTATACACGATGCTTGTGTTTTCTATTAAGGGCACCATTGAGTATCAGAATTCCTTTAAAGCAGGAAACACATGTCAATTAGACATTAAGGCGGATGGTGTGCATTATTATTAATGGAAGGGGTCTTTCAATTAATCTTTAATTTCTGACATGTTTTAGTTAATTTAACATAGTACTTTACTTTTGAGGATGTCAATTGTGATTCAGGGCGGTACACCTCCAGGGTCCTGGGTTCAAACTGCAATCTCATCCTCACCTCCTGGTACTCCAGTTTACTTCCAGTGGCTTGCATGTTATGTTGTTTGGGTGAATCTCAATTGGCATGAGTGTCATAGCTGGCATCTGTCTTGTATTCAATACTATTAAGATGGGCTTCCCAGACCCTTCATTGGAATAAATGGTTTAGAAAAATTAATGAGTGAAAATGCATCATGAGTTGTATGTTTGTACATTTCATGAAAATTGAAGAACTCTTCTAACTATACACATTTTACTTCATATTGCTGAGTATTGTCTTTGAAACTTTGTGATAACCTAATCTCTATTCAATAAAATAAAGTTACATATTTTAATACATTCTTGTTCATCATGGTGCCACAGAGTGACGACGTGTTGGATGTTGTATTGGGTGTGCCAGGATGAATTTCACTATAGTCTGTACATGTGACAGTATGACAAAGTGGTTCCTACTGCCACACTCTCCAGACCTACACAATAACAGAAGAGGATGTGCCTCCAAGTGCTTTACAAGATGTTAAAGAAAAATATTGCAAGAAAAGAACGCAGAATACAAATGAATAATTGACCTACCAAAAATAATATGTAACATTCAATTAACACACACTTAAACACCTAGCAGATATATAATTAACAGTGAAAGTAGAGTCTGTACGTATGAATTCCTTATGAAGTCTCCCTCTCATGATAAGTCCGATGATATGGTAAGATGGCAAGGAAGGACAGAACATATTTTTAAAGAGCTCCAACTGGTTAGATGCTGAAGAAAATAACAAAGTCTGCAGTTGTTCCAAGGCCAAAAGACCACCCAGCCCACAATGGATATTCTACATAACATAAATGCACATAAGTAGTTCCTTATTGTTTTTTAGATTTTAAATAAAGGAGATTTGATGCAATGGATCTTGTTGTCATTTGGATTATATGCTTATGTTCCACCATCAAATCTGACTACACAGTACTTTGATCAGGTAGTGGTGACACAAGACAACATTGATTTGATTTGTGTTCTCAAACCACTTTGTTGAGTTCAGGATTCAAAGGAGCTCGAGCCTATCCCTTGGACAACTGAGTCCAACTCTGAATGGATATCAAGCTTAGATAATTTCCAATCAAATTTAGTGAGATTTTATAGGAATAGTATATTCCAATATATATTGTGATAGTAGAGAACCTTATTGCAGCCCATCATGTCTATAAAACCACTCAAAAGAGAATCCACAGAGCATTTAGAACATTAGAACATTCTGGGTGAGAACAGGCCATTTAGCCCAACAAAGCGTGCCAGTCCTAGCCACTTAATTCTTCCAAAATAGCATCTAGTTTTAAAAGTCTATAAAGTCCTTCTGTCTGCCTCACTGCTCTGTAACTTATTCCAAGTTTCTATGATTCTCTGTGTAAAGAAAAACTTCCTAATGTTAGTGCAAATTTTACCCTTAACAAGTTTCCAACTGTGTCCCCATGATCTTGATGAACTCATTTTAAAATCTACTGTGCTAAACCCTTCAGAATTTTAAACACATCAGTCATGTCACCTCTTAATCTTGTTTAAACTGAAAAAGCTCAGCTTTTTTAACCTTTCTTCATAATTCATGTACTGTAGCCCTGGAATGAGCCTAGTCACTCTTCTCTACTTTTTCTAGCACTGCTATGTCATTTTTGTGGCCTGGAGACAAAAACTGTTCACAATACACCAAGTGAGACATCACCAGTGTGTTATAAAGCTTAAGCATAACCTCCTTGGACTTGTAGATTAAAATAATCTTGTAATAAAAATAATCCTGCTCTATCTGAGCCTCCTTCTACAGTTTTTAAACCCTTGCCTATTCGGTGGATTGACGTTTCCACCTGTTACGCACAGTGCTAGAGCACCACATTCCTTTTCTCACCTTCTCCTGACAGGCGCTTATAGCACGAAAGTGGTCTGCTCGGATTTGCTTTCACTGTGAGCCGCTGCAGCACTGGGAGCCTGTGGTTGCCCCAGTAACTGATATGCTGTCTTCCACAGACGTTCAGATTGTTGTTTGGAATGATCTTCAGCGTGTCATCCCGTTGGGGGAGTCCCAAAAGAGTTTAGAAACCTTACAATTATAATCAGACTATTATTACATTTTTGTTGTATTTATTAAGTAAAGATGGTAAAATTAACTGGAAATTAGCACAAATTTAACAGATACATTATATTTTTGAAAGAAAAGAATGTAAATTTAAAATTAAAATGATGTAGAGTAGCTTTAGTGTCACAACATGAGCCAACTGAAAACAATTTAAATCAATGTTCTCCATCCATTTACCTATTAACTGTACCTGCTTAATCCATTTTTTAAGATTACAGCATGCTAGAGCCAGTCCAGCACAACCCATGAACCAAACAAGGGTGTGCCAGTCTATGACTGGGCAATTTTGCTCACTCAAACACCCACGCATGAATACACTCCTCATTTGAGAAAATATATATTTTAAACAGGAAACAACTTGACCAAACCCATACCAGTAGGCACCATGCAGCCAGATCTGAATATGTACCTCAAGTTGGTGCACTCGCCAACCTCCTGTGCCAGCAGGCCATCCTGTGTATGTAGTGTGAGCTGTCATGATGAAAATGCAATGGGAATAAAGGAATGACTCAGAAGACGAAACAAATCAAAATCAGCAACAATGCATAAATATGACTAGAACCAATTATCAGAAGTGGTTGGGTTCTTTCTTTTAAAAGGGACAAAATGGGCAAATATTTTTCTGTTCTTTTTCCTGAAGACATGCATTCCATCCTTGCAGAAGGCGTTCTTCCTGCATGTTGAGAAAAAATAAACTCATTTCACCCTAAGGTGATTTTGACTTACTTATCTGCTCATATCACTTCATTTGCATAGCTTAACCTTAATGCAAAACATGTTGAAATGTCACCAGAGAAGCAAAACACGTTTTTTTGAGCCAGAGTTTGTTCAGTTGACGGTTATAAGGGTTTTTGTTTGTTAAGAAATAATTGCAGTGGCACGACATTATATTATTTCATCTTCAAGTTCAAGCTAAAGGTTTACTCACCAAGTAATAAATTGTCGCTTGGTTTAATTGTGAGCACAATTCTTGACAATTAGCAGTTCACAGTTTAAAACACCAGTATTCGGCTTTTTTTTATTTTTTTTATCATTTTAGTTTGCATTGATTTATTTTTTGTGCGTCTTAAGAAGTAAGGCGGTACAATAGTTGGCACTTTTACCTAACAGGTCTCAAGAAAAAGCAGAAATCCCAGTCTGATTTTTTCCTATACCCCAAGCACACGAGTTTTAAATGAATTCACAATTATAAATAATACAGCCTTGTTTATCATGGCACCGGAGACATGCTACATGATGGCTGGATGTACAAATAAGAAACTCACAGTACTCTGGATATGTCACAATACTGCCACTACTACTACTACTAAATAGGCCTGATTAGTGTAAACGTGCAACGTGCCCTGATGCCACAGTTGGGTTTGCTCTTCGTTTAGCCCTATGCTGCTATGACAGTCTCTTGTGGCCCTATGTAAGAATAAACCAGTTGAGAAAACAAATGTTTTTTTTTGTCTTATTTATTAATCTCAAATTGGGAACAGCCTAGTAAAACAAGGCTTTGACACTGCATCCTGACTTTAGTGATCCCCTGTGTTGAACTCTTGATGAATCTGCATGCTGAAATCCTTAAAAACCTTTGGTCCAGGAGAAGACAAATCCAAACACAGTTACTGATGATATTCTTCTGGTTGAATTCTGTACTCACATTAACTTAGATAATACTCCTCATGAGACGGTAGCAAACTGAGTTCTCTGTTTCAGTAACATTTTAAACATGCATCTCACAGACTTTCTGCTGTAATTAGGCTAAAATAACTTTCATGGTATGTTTCCAGTATTTTATACACATTTTTGAGCATGGTGGATTTTTCTGTTCAAAACATGTACCGCTCAGGCTTACAGCGATCATCATGTTCTAGCTAAAACAATGAGGGGTCAGTGTAGCATTGTGCTATGAGCCTTGAATGACCCAGTGCTGAACTGGTCTTAGTACTTACTTACGGTAAGTTTAGCACTGTTACAGTGTGCCCCAGAGCTGCAGACTAGTTGGAAACCAAGACTAAGACAAAGTACAGTTGAAGTGTTCTTCTTGCAGTTAGGGAACAGGAACAAAGTTTACATACTAATGTAGGCCACCTAATGAGCAGGTTCAACAAACTCAGTATGGTTGTTACGGATATTAAAAAATCAGGAGTGGTCTCCCCTAGACTTTGTTGTATACTCAGATATGGGAAAGGATATTTGAGGAATAAATCACAAAACAATGATTATATTTTCATATTATTTGCATTAAAGAACCATCAACAACAAATCAAATCAAATTAATAATATATTGAATAATTATTATAAAAGTAAAGTTGAATAAACCGGACTCTGCAGCTGCATGAATTAAGGTAAAGTAACACTTCTGGAAATTTGATAGAAATCTATGTTTTGTACCTAATACTTGCATGCAAAATTTGGTTGACCTACGTGAAAGAGTACTCAAGTTATCGTGTTTACATACACACACACACAGACAGACACACAAACATAATTCCAAAAATGATATTTTTGGACTCAGGAAGGTTCATCAAAATCTGAACATCGAATTTTTGAATGATCACAATACTTTCCCTATACTTCGTGTATGAGAAAGTAAAAAGAGAAAAAATAATATTCCATTGGAAAAATATGGAAGCCATATTTGGCATTTATATTTGGACTGAAGTATAATGTTATATTGAATCAAATAAATTTAATTAAGTACCACAGAAAAAGATAAGCAAAATATTTATTTTGTGGAGTGCAAAAAATAGAAAAATATGGGTCAACGTAAAAATACACAAATAAAATGATACACATAGCGCAAATTGTTGTAAAATGCTTAATTACAGAAGCTCAGGAAAAATTACAAATATTATAAAAAACAAAACAAACAAACATTAAAAGTTCTGGCTTTGTGGGTGTCCTCCAGATCTGATATGAGATCTCTAACAGCATGTTTTTATAGAGCTTATGATCTGCTTTGAGGCTTGTGCCGCCATAAGATATTCTTTATGAATATTGTTCAGCTTCTGACTAGATATATCATATGCTTTGGTGACTAGTGAATTCTTTCAGTTATGGGGAAAAATTGGGTGACAATGAATGACAAGTTTCAACTCTTCTTCTTCTTCTTCTTTCGGCTGCTTCCATTAGGGGTCGCCACAGCGGATCATCTTCTTCCATATCTTCCTGCCCTCTGCATCTTCTTCTGTTACACCCATCACCTGCATGTCCTCTCTCACCACATCCATAAACCTTTGCTTAGGCCTTCCTCTTTTCCTCTTCCCTGGCAGCTCTATCCTTAGCATCCTTCTCCCAATATACTCAGCATCTCTCCTCTGCACATGTCCAAACCAAAGCAATCTCGCATCTCTGACTTTGTCTCCCAACCGTCCAACTTAAGCTGACTCTCTAATGTATTCATTTCTAATTCTATCCATCCTTGTCACACCCAGTGCAAATCTTAGCATCTTTAACTCTGCTACCTCCAGCAAGTTTCAACTCTTCTGATACTGTATTATCTACAAATTTGGGAAATTAGTTATGAAAAAACAACTTTGCTTCAGATACAGTTCTACTGATGCATACGTCTCAATGTCATTACTGTACAGTGTATATTCTTTCAATAGATTTCAGGGCCTTTTCATACACTCAGAGTGACTAATGTTTAGAATAATGACAGCGACAGTCATTTCAATCTAATGTAGCTAAATGACTGCAATTTCTTTTTAAATTTATGTGAGGATGTACTTAGTCCCTTGTGTTCTGCCTCTTTAAATCAAGACAAACATGTAGAAGGGCATCGTTAATTTAGAGAGCATGAGACATTAATTGCTTACATGCCACCATTATGGGCAATCAGAACACAAGCTGAGTAGAGGTCAAAACAAGACTACTCTTGTATTAGTTAAACTTGGTATTGATTTTCTTCTGCTGTTCACTGAGACTGCATTTAGACCAGAGGATTGTCTTTAGTTAGTACCGCACTACATGGTCTGATCTTCATCCGCAGCTAGTACGGTAATGTCTCAGGTTCACTGCAACTGACTAAATCTAAAAATAGATTTAGATTTCCAGCATTTTATATTCATGCTCTCATATACATTTTTGAGCATAGTGGATTTTTTTCTTGCTTATTTTGTTCAATAACCACACATTTGATAGGAAGCATTTCACACTTCATGGTAATTATGTATTAAATTATTATTTAGTGTCACATGTGTGATTTTGAGACAACTGAAAGGCCTTAAAAATAGTACTACCACACCCGACCAGGGGGGTGACGAGCTGCACTAACTCTCTTTCTCAATCTACTGCTGACCATCCACCATCCGCCAGTGATGATGCCACTTCCATTTCCATTGCCATTGATGGTGTCACTTCTTGTAACAAAGACACCACTTCCGGTCCCGACACCAATGATGATGTCACTTCTGGTACAGTGGAACCTCGGGTCACGAACGTCTCTGAACACATACAAATAGGGTTACGACCAAAAAGTTTGCCAAACTTTTGCATCTGCTCACGACCACACACTTGGGTAACGAACAAGCCAGTTTCCCTTCCGTTTCGTACACGCCGATGATTTCCGCACGTGTTCAGTCTCTCCCTGTACTGTACATTGTTCTTGGTGCATCACGCAGAGGGACTCTCCCTCAAAACTGTAACCTCCTCTCAACCCAGCTTCCTCTTGTGATACAGCGGGTCCACAGCTCCCGTCAAAAAAGGCCAGGTCTAATAAATAGTCACCACACTCGTGGCTTAGCAAGGGGGCGTGGTGGTGTGTGGCAGAAGCGGTTCCTGAGGAGTTTGTGATGTGGGTGTTTCTCACCTAAGTGCACAGGTGAGAAGCAGTCCGCATCCGTAATTGCCACGAATACCACGTCCTCTTCGTAAATAGAAGCGCGAGTCGGCTAAACGGAAAAAGAAAAGAACAGGAAAGAATGGGAGGTTGCAGGAGGAGGCAGGAAGCAGGAGGAGAAAGCCGATGCAGGAGAGATTGAGAGAGAGAGAGAGAGCGAGCGCAAAAGAGAGAGAGAGAGAGCGAGCACGAGAGAGAGAGCGAGCGCGAGAGAGAGAGAGAGCGCGAGTGAACGCAGGCTCACGTGCAGCTGACAGTGAGCAAGCACAGGCTCTCATGCAGGGAGCCTGGTGTTTGTCTCAGTGTTATTCAACGTTTGTACATTTAGTTTAATATTACACTGTGCATTCTATGGTATAATTAACTACTTTTGTGCTTAAAAATCTTTAAAGAAAATATATTTGCATACAGTTTGTACAGTCTGGAACAGATTAATTGAATTTACATACAATCCTATGGGGGAAATTACTTCGGGTCACAACCAAATCGGGTTATGACCAGAGTCTTGGAACGAATTACGGTCATGACCTGAGGTTCCACTGTATCTAACTGTAAAGCCGCCATCTTTTCCTATTACATTCAGTTCTGTTTTGGACTCAAACCTGTGAACATCACAATCAATTTCTACCCATTTGAAGCCAAGGCACAATATACGGGTGGCTGCCCCAAACCTTTTTATGTCTGTGGTCTGCTTTTGTGACATTAGTCAATAATTAGCTAAAACAAAGCTCTCCTATGTTTGTTTCAAATCAGGCACAAAATGCCCAGAGTCCTTAAAGGTGTCAATGAAAGTGGTTTTATTATTGTCATGGTATGTAGTCTTACTGAACATTTTTGCGTTTTTTAAAGTATTTTTAGCTTTTTTTTCATTTTTCTGAAATGTATTTATGTTCTTTGTTTCTAGTCTTATTGTCACCATTTTGAATGCATTCAGCTTGCACTGTGCTTTGCTTTTATACATGATTTTTTTTAATTTGGTACCATTGTACAAGTGTCCATTGACAATATGTCAGACAACGCTATTTAAAATAGAGAAATTGCATCAATTATATTGTCAACATATACTTAACTATTAAAGACAGGACTCATTACTAAGAAGCCTAAAAGCACTGTTTTGTTTAAGAATTACAGGTTATTAATTCACTTGAATCAATTTCAGGTTTTGCCAATTAAAAAAAGTTCATATGGTAAATCAAGACCTGCTTGCTTTTAGTTACAATTTCAAATGTGCTCAAACTTCCACCAAAAATGTATAATAAGAGAACATTCAATACCAACTGAAAAGGGAGAGTAAAATAAACCTTTTCTTCTCTCAAGGGTCAGGCTTTCTTCCACAATATTATCACTCTCTCTCTGTTCAGAACTGTGGCTTCTTTATTTATTTTTCTTTGAGAAATTTGTTCTACACTCACTTCCCAACTGCAGGTTCATTTAGGTTCTATCAGGCAGTCACTTTTAAACCGTAATTTGAAGTTATGTCGAAAGCCTTCCCTGGAATTATTTCCGGGGTCAAGGGCACCCCTACTTAATTGCAGGGCATCCCCAATAGAGTGCCCACTGGGTGAAGACCAGCAACAGCACGCACAACTGAACCCTCTTCCAATTAAACAGACAAGTGCCTTAATGAAGCAATGAACCAAATGTCCAGCACTAGGGGCGACATCTGTCCCATATGGGGTTCCTTGTTGAAACTGTTATGATCTTTTTCTGATATTAATGTATTGTATAGTAATTTTTTTATGGATATTTTGCACTCAATTTAATTTTTTCATGATCAAGGATATCATTTATGGCTTTAGTATTCACAGAATTCAAGTAATTAAAGTTTTGTTATTTTATTTTGTTAACATTCCTGGTGCCAGTTTTGTTTTTTGTTTTGGCTGCTGCCATTTTGGGTACTCATTTTTTTTCTGAGACAGAAAAAAATCAATAAACAAAAAGAAGTCAAAATCAGAATCAAAATATAAAAATTAAAAGGTACAAGAACGTATTGAAGTGTTCACCAAAATACAAAAGGAAAGAAGTAAAATAAGTACATAATAATAATAATAATAATAATAATAATAATTCTTTACATTTATATAGCACTTTTCTCACTACTCAAAGCGCTCTCCATGCAGGGAGGACCTGGTAAGCGAGCCCACAATCTTCTTACTGCAAAGCAACAGTGCTACATAAAACAGAAAAGTTAAAATGAAAGGTAATTGATGAAAGACCATTAAACTCACTGAAGCGAAAAAGAGAGCAAAATATCACAGCTTAACACTAGAATTACCAGAGCCTACGAAAAAACTCGTAGATCCGTCTGACCTTAAATCGCTTCTCACCTCTCCTTCAACGTCTTTTGTCCTTTAAATGTGTTGATAAGCAGCAAGCAGTCTGCTATCACATCCCCCACCCCGCACTGAGAGAATGAAACTGACTGAGAGAATGAAACTGAATAAAGAAAAAAAAAAAAGCTAACCTTTACAAGTATCATACATTTACACCGGCTGTTACAGACTGAAATCAAATGTATGTTTTTATTCTAAAATAGTAAGAATAAAAGCAGCTCACTTCTCAAAACAGACTTGTTGAGGATCGAACCCATGAAGTTTTGATTACCAGTCAACAGTTGATACCATTGCACGACCAAAGCTGATGTAGTAAATGTGTGTCAATGTGTTGTTTTTCTGCAGTTATATTTTTGAATGAAAGAGCACTTGTTCTGTTATATTTGTACCTGTTGTGAAAGTGTTTCTTTGATATTTGGACTTCAGGCTTCACACATTATAAACTTCATTTATGTCTACATTTTGTCAATTACTACTAAAACATGAAAAACGTTTCTTTTTTAACGATGTGTTTACATAGATCATTGTAGACACAGAACACACATGAAATGCATGTGTTCCAAATAACGATAAAAGTATTTATAAAAGGTGTGATTTTGCTTGACTTCTCACTCTATACAATTCCAAGCAACTGACACGCAGGTAAACTGACTTGAGCTGAGAAAACTGTGCCGGGTGGGGGATGTGATAGCAGGCTGCTTGCTGCTTATCAACACATTTAAAGGACAAAACACGCTGATGGAGAGGTGAGAAGCGATTTAAGGTGGGACGGATCTACAAGTTTTTTCGTAGGCTCTGGTAATTCTAGTGTTAAGGAGCAAATGTCACTGCACTGCTGCTATGATTGTCTGGAGTATAAATAGGCCTCCGGTATCTCTGCCAAAGCTGATACAGCACCTTAGGGCCAAGACCTACTTACAGATCACCCTTAAACTCAATACAAAAGAAAAAACAGAGCATGGAAATGATCTAATAAAACAGAAAAAAAAATAAAAGAACAAATTAACAGTTAAAAACAACAGAAGAAGAACTCAGAGCAGAAACATTAAAAAAACAAGAAAGAACAACACGTAAACTAATGGTGAAACATTTGAAAGAACATAACAGGTGGAATGACCAACATGTAGCAACAAGTAATCATTTTTAAAACTAAAATTCTCTTATATATCGGTCTCTTTGATTTCATGACAAACCACTTATTTATACACAAAGGTTAGGAGCATGCACTGATAGCGCATTGCTATACCCACCACACGCCGAACGAACTTCCTACAATACATTTTTGTTCCTTTGGCGTACATTTGCAAATCATTCATAGTATTGTTCAAAAGGGATTGAGTTTAAATAAAAATCACTTTGTGTCTACATTTCTAAACCTAAAAAATGGAAAAAGAAAGCATTAAGCATTTTACATAAAGTAAACTTCTCTATTTATGCATGTATGTATTATTTGTTTATATATGTATTACAACCAATAAAATGATAAAAAATATACACTCTTACAGTAAACAGGATGTCAGGCCAAATGTATACGAAATTACATTGTTTACAGTTTGACATTTTTCATTTTGTATTTTGAATTTTGGTGGCACGGTGGTGCAGTGGTAGCACTGCTGCCTCGCAGTTAGGAGACCAGGGTTCGCTTCCTGTGTCCTCCATGCGTGGAGTTTGCATGTTCTCCCTGTGTCTGTGTGGGTTTCTCCCACAGTCCAAAGACATGCAGGTTAGGTGCATTGGTGATTCTAAATTGTCCCTAGTGTGTGTGTGCCCTGCCCGGGGTTTGTTTCCTGCCTTGCACCCTGGGATTGGCGCCAGCAGACCCCTGTAGTTAGGATATAGTGGGTTGGATAATGGATGGAATGGTATTTTGAACTGCTAAGTCAAAAAAAAAAAAACAAAATGTGGTGATTTTTCTTCACAAAACGCTCCTTCATTTAGCACACTGAAAGTTTGTTTTGTTTTCCATGTTTGTCTTTGACTAGTCTGGGTAGCCATTTTGACAGCCAAGGAAAGCAAGTGCCTCAGCAGGGAGCATTCAAGAGCTCGTATGTAGTAACATAAGTACCATTGTGTGATAGGAGGTTCTCCAAGCCACTTTGGGCAGTCACAAGTGCACTGCATCATCGAGTCTAATCTGTTAAATCCACCCGGTACTGCTGGGTGTAAGTCCTACCCATATAATACCAGAGATCAGAAGTCCTGATGGCACTGTTCCCTGAAGAACTCTGGAGCAGAGTATTAAAGGGCCTTACTTCCTGTGGTGCAGTGATTGTAGAGCTGAGAGGCTGCTGGTGACAAGGGTTCAGCTGGCCAGAGGGAGGAGACACAAGGAGAGCAGGAAGAACAAGCGTCAAGGGTTACTAGTGTTTACCTTGGCCCAGAGGGCAGACGTGTTGTTTAGTTTCTGCTTTGTTGTTGTTCCCTTGTATTATTATATAAGTCTTTTGTTAATAAATTTACTTGTTGTAAAAAAGAGGGTTAAAGATGATTCATATGCTGAGAAGAAAATTATAGTTAAAGGCATCATGTTTCAGCTGAATAGCCATGTGTAACTTGATGAAAATTGTAAAATTGTCTGAACACTCCACTGACTGCTTGCTTTAAAGCTATTCACTCGACCTTTATCATATTACATACAAAGCCCACCTTCTGTTATCTTGATGTAAATACTTCACAGATCGTTACCCCCTTTTTTATCTGACATTTACAAGTTTCAAAAAAAGCTTAACAATCCATTAATCGCAGATGCAGAATTCTAACAAACATCCCCATATTGCAGGAAAATGAATCCCCCACCCTCACCCACACCTACTCAGCTTATTGCTTAACTGTATTACCGGTAATAAATGGGATAATTAGCATAAATCACTGATGTTACTATTATGAGAAGAATACTATATTTATCATGAGTGACATATGCTTGGAGATACAAGCAGGTGAACCACTAGTGCTCTTTGAGACAAGAAAGCAAGAAAAAGATATGAGAGGTTAAGAAAGATGAAATATGTATAGCCACTAACATTGATTTTCAACCTATTTTTTTATTTCAGCTTAAAGAGCTCTAAACAATATTTGTGTCAGAAACATTTATTTTTTTATTTCACAAAAAATTTGCAAACCTAATAATGCCAGCAGCTAGTAGTAAAGAGAGTGTTTGACTACCTTTAGAGAGAAATATCCATTACACTTGGGGTCTGGGTGGTCTCATGGCCTCGGAACGCCTGCAGATTTTATTTTTTTTTTCTCCAGCTCTCCGCAGTTATTTTTTGTTTTTTCTGTCCCTCTGGCCATCATACCTTACTTTATTCTTTGTTAATTAGTATTGCCTAATCTTTTATATTTTTCTTTTTTCTTTCTTCATCTTGTATAGTTCTTTGAGTTACATAATTTGTCTGAAAACGTGCTATATTAATAAATGTTGTTGCTGTTATCTTATCAATCTATCGGATCAAAAAAGCAATCGCTAATTAGTGAAGACAATCACTTTGTCATCTGAGAGGTTTACTGCCTCCAGCTTTTCAAAGCTATGACACATTCTGTAAGAAGCACCACTCCCAATGTACTATGGGAGTGTGCGTGAGCACTGCTGACACTGGACTGAGGACACATCGACCTTTGCTCCTGCCTTGTGTCTAGTGCTGGGCTTTAGACCTGTGGTGGCAGCTGATTGAGAAGACTTGAAAATGAATGAAGAATGGAGAGATGGGATATTTCTTTTCACATAAAAAAGAAGAGTAGCTTTGAAGGTAATGAGCTATTCAGCCCAACACAGGTTGTCCATCTTCACATTTTTCAAAATATTATCAAATTGGACAGGGGAGATCTCCACAGTACTCCAATTAACTGTATTACTTTACTGATTAAGATCTGTCTTTTGTGCCCTCTATGAAGAAAAAACTGCAATGCGTGTGCAAAATGAATCTTTGACCCTCGCTTAAACTAAGCCTCTGTGCTCTGGGACCTCCAAATGTGCTCACAATCTACATAAAACATTTCTTATTAATTTTAAATAATGTTTAAAGAGAAAAGAATAACTATACTCTTTATTTAAACTTTATATAAGTAGTCCAATTAACGTTACGTTTCTCTGTTTCTTGATTGGCTGATGGGAAAATGAAAAAAGTGCTCCAAAAAACAACAGAAGCTGTACAAATGTAAGGGAATTGTTAGGTCGGTGTAGTTAAAGAAAAGCTGGTTTTGGCACAGAGCGTGTAGATACTGATTTGGAGGTTGACAGATAAAAGGAAGAGAAGTGAGGTAACGTGAAAGAAGAGGCATCAGGCAAGGTTAGGGAGAGCAAAAAGTTGAGTGTGCTGCACAGAGTGCGGACAGCTGAACGCATTCACATTTGCTTCAAAAACCCGATTATTCAAAGAAACTTAATTTCTTAAATGCCATCTAAACCATTATTATGATTACA
Organism: Polypterus bichir lapradei; assembly: GCA_026402145.1. Classification (NCBI taxonomy): domain Eukaryota; kingdom Metazoa; phylum Chordata; class Cladistia; order Polypteriformes; family Polypteridae; genus Polypterus; species Polypterus bichir. The sequence goes on from JANRMT010028174.1 coordinate 141,324,964, forward strand.
GAAATTGCGTTACTGGCCTTGGAGAAACCTGATTAATAGAGGGTCATTTCTCTGCAAATAATCCAATTATGTGGCCATGTAAACCCTTAACTGGGTTACTGTTAAGGATTTTGTAGTGTATGCATGTCTGTTGTGTCATCCTGTGCATGTATTTGTTTCACATATGTTTTCAGCAACCATGGGTAGAAGCTTCCACAAAGTGCATTCCCAGGGGCAAATGTTTGAGCATTTATGTAAGTCCTTCACCAGGCTGAAATAATTTGTCTCAATATTTCAGAAATCGCTAAATTTATGTTGATGAGCTGAATGTATAGTGCTAAACTCAAGAGCTGTACGGTAACCTTTTAAAAGTAACATGTTTCACATAGTCAGATTACTTTTTAAAGCAACAAGTAACCTAATGCATATCTTAATGAAATAAAAATACCTGCGTTATTATCTTTCCAGCAGCCCTGGATGTAAGGCTAAAAGGACATGCACTGGGTCGGTCCTTTGCAGGGCTCAGTCACACAGCCAAGCAGAACAGACTGCAATCCAGTAAGAGAAACCTGTAAATAAAGCACCAATTTAACTAAACATATTTATAAAACACAAAAAAGTGATCACAGGCTCCATGCTTATTTTCAGATTCACTGGTGACGTTTAGGTCTTTTATGCGCAGTTTAATGATGTCGGAGTGTTTTGCCAGAGGAGAACTCCAGAAATTACTTGTACATGGTTTCCGCCTTATTAACTTGTAATGGTATTCACCTTATTAATCCAATTATGTGTGTGCATATAAACACACTGACTATAAGATTGCAAGATATCCAAGTGAAAGACACATTAATATGTGCAAGTATATTTATATATTTAATGTATTTATTAAGCTAATGATCCAGTTTAGCATTAACAGTACTGTGCTCAGGTTCCCAAATTGCCATTGATGGCATATCCCCATTTTGCCTCATAGGCAGTCACTATGAGCTCCGGAACTTCATAATTTATAAATTAAGCACTGCCCTCACCCAACATCTCTCTATATTGTACCGTAGCTATCAAAAAGACCTCTTCTAAAAGAGAACTTAAAGGTTTCAAGACCAAAACAAAATAACAGCTCAGAAAACAGGCCAAAGTTTGCACCAAGACAGGACCTAATAACCAATCCCAAACTGTGAGGCAATATGACTGTGGCAACAGAAAAACTACAAAACGCAACTACAGTAAAGAGAAACTATAAACAAATTAGTGTAACAAAAATACAATTAAAATAAAATTATTAATATTTAAGAACTATAAGGACATAATCAGAATGCAATAAACTGTTAAAGCAAACTTCACAATAGACAAAAGAATGGTTGTAACACTCTGGCATCCATTTCTCTCATGTCTCCTCCTAACCTTCCTTTACCTTTTCACAATATTAAATGACTTTGTTTTCTTTAATTGTTTATGTTAATCATTGAAATTAGTCTGTTTTACTGTGTTTTAATATAATTTTTATATATCTATATATTCTGCTCAAAATAATTAAAGGAACACTTTTAAATGAGAGTATAGCATCAAGTCAATGTAACTTCTGGGCTATTGATTTGGTCAGTTAAGTTAAGTTGGGATTGTTAATCAGTTTCAGCTGCTTTGGTGTTAATGAAGTTAACAACAGGTGCACTAGAGGGGCAACAATGTGATGACCTCAAAACAGGAATGGTTTAACAGGTGGAGGCCACTGACATTTTTCCCTTCTCATCTTTTCTGACTGTTTTTCACTAGTTTTGCATTTGGCTACGGTCCGTGTCACTACTGGTAGCATGAGGCGATACCTGGACCCTACAGAGGCTGCACAGGTAGTCCAACATCTCCAGGATGGCACATCAATATGTTTTCTTCAAACCTCTGTTTGCTTAAACAAAGCTTTCTATGATAACGCCCACGATGAAATAGAACATAATAAATCAAACTCCAATGGAAACTTCATTTTTTGTTTCACTTTTGTAATGATGGCAAGTGGGTGTAGCAGTTGATTGTTGCCTGTTTCAGCAATCTCACTCGCCTTCTGTACTGGATGTAGTGATGAATTGGCAGTCCGAGATAAGAGGATCAAAAATCAAACATTTAGGCAAAGAGAGGCTTTGTCTAACTGTGTTTTCTAAACACTTGCCTAATCAAAGGGTTGAATAGAAGGAGACAGAATAATGGCACCGACAGAATAGAAAACAGTAGACTAGTATCACTCTGAGCTGCGCTCACTGAAGCAGCAAGAGGAAGTGAAAGGCCTGCTGCTGCTGTCAAGTTCACTTAAACTATGAGTTGTGGAGCAGGGTTGTAATTTTTAAGAAAATTTGCAGATGTTTACAATTGATTTCTGTTGCCTAAAATAAAAGTCAAACAATGACGGCTTTGGCTGTAAATCAAGCATTTGTTGAGAGTGAAGACCACAGTTCCATTCCAAGCACAATGCATCATGAAGTGATTTTACTTCTGCAGCCTCATACAATAGTATCTTAATTATTGTCAAAATGAACAGAAATTTTACCTGTAAAATAGTATAAATTATAGTTATTATGCTAAGCATCTGTGAAAATAAACAAATACAGCTAGTTAATTTTATGTATATAGTCACCAACCTCCTCATTATAATAATTCTAAGCAAAGAAGAGCAGTGATTTTCACAATGTGCATTTTTATGCACTTATATGTTTGTGCTCTGGAGCAGACTGTAATGACTTGGGTGCTAATAAAAGCAATTTATCTGGACCTCCACCTAGTGAATGTTGCTTTTTCTGAAAAAATTAGCTTGCTACCTGACAAAGACAGGTAATATAATACATTTAAAAACAATTGATATCTCCTACCATATGTGTACCTTCAGCGTTCCTTTTACGTCTTGTATGCTTTTCCTCTGTACCCTTGTATGTCTCAACCTGTCTTGCCCAGAGCTCCCTTTGTCAATCGCACCTTAGACGCTCATTTCATTTGCTGTCTGACTACCACCAATGGAAGATGGGTCTTCATCACTTGCTGTGAAAACATCATTCATATTCTTGTAAATCCTTCCCATGTTTGAAGGTGACTCTCAGCATTCCTCCTACACCTTTTTGTTCTATCCTCATGTGTGTCAACCTGTTGTGCCCAGCACTTCCTGTCTTGATCACGTTTGACTGAGCAACCACAGCGAATCTGACTAATTAGACCAAAGGCAAACTAACCAACCATATTGCTTGGAGGGAACAGACACACACACACCCACACACGCACAGACCATAGCATTTTATTATATAGTAGATAGTATAAGTATCTAACAAAATCCAAAACTTTTTCTTTTCTCACAACATTATTCATCCATCCTGTCAGGATCTCACTGAGGAACATTTTGTTTCATTTAATTTAATTGTTGTTATAAGAATTTAATTAGAGAACATTCTTATTTGTTTTATTTAATTTTTGGAATTTATGTCATTATTCCATTTTCTTTTAATTGTGAAGCTCTTGTTAGAGCAGATTATTTTAATATAGTTTTAGAAGATACTACTGTGGCTATTTTTTTTAGTTATAATTTTTTGTTGTTGTTTTTCATGGGTACCCCCATTGTGTTTTATAAATAGACATTATTTTTCCAGTTTTGACATGCATCAGTTATGTCCTTCATTTTTGTTATTATTCGTGCTACTCCATTTTGGGGTTTTTTTGGCTTTGGTTTCTACCGATTAGTGTTAATATTTGTACAGCTGTGACCATATGGCTATATGTGTTGCTGGTGACATGAAAAACATTTTCACATAACAAAGAAAGTCACACATGATGTTATGGCATCATGCTCCTTCTATGTAAGATGGTGGCACACTGCTTCTGAATAGTTTTGGATCTTTTTGCTTTTGCTACTCTCTCTATCTGTCAATACTAGATGAAGCTAAAAGGCTATTCCAAAATGATTTAGTGTCAAGACCTCTGCTTTGTTCCTTTGATTTTGCTTCTTTCTTTGTGTTACAATATGCTTCAGCGTTCATAAAGCTCAAAAACAAGGCCTTAAGAATCCAGATAAGACAGATAAGTCAGACCGTCCACAAACCCAAGAAGCAGGCTTCACTGCCTGGACAAGCCAAAAAAAAACCCAAAAAATTTACATTACTTGCGTCTCATAATCAACATGCCTTTTATCCATTTGTATGCTCAAAATGTGCAAGATATATGCTTTTTTGTTAAAATATTAACTATATATCATAATCATAAACAAGAAGCCTAAAGCCTTATGGGAGTCATTTTTGAATTGAAGTCAGGACTCTTGATCAATAAACATAAATAAAAAATGTCATTTTTGGGTGGAGCATTCCTTTAAATACAGTTGGAGAGGCCCCTAAGGTCCAGTCACAGGTGGCCCTGCCCGTTTAGTTCAATATTCTAAAAACCAGGAACATAAAACACATATGGGTAATTGATGCAATAAAAGCAACACAATAATAGCACACAAAAATATTAAAATGCAATCAATAAACAAAACAATATAATACAAGACAAAAATGTATTCAAAAACAAAATCATTTTGAAAGGAAAACAAAAGGACTAAACAGAAAGAAAAGATAACATGAACCCCTGGCCACTCCATAACACTTTTCATTTTGGGGCTCTTAATCATTTCTTCTTGCCCCTCTTGCTGTTCAGACTTTTCCTATTTCGACAGAGCCTTAGTCTCTCCTGCTTGTCTCTTTTCTTCCTACTTGCTTAAGGTCTAATCAATACACCACCATGCTACAGATAATCCAAGTTCGTTTTTATTTTTTCTTCAGTTTTCCTGAGGTTTGAAATTTCATCTTGGTGTTGTTTTTAGAATCTAATTCTACACTCCAAATTTTACTTGGAGGTTCCATTATCAATTTGATTAATTTTTACTGTCTTTGGTTTAAAAATGGATGCCACCATTTTGTGGCAATTGTGTTATCTGTTTCCATGGGGTTTCTCCCATGGTGCACTGGGGCTGCACCAGCTGTGATGCCATCGGTGCACCTGTATAGAAGTTCCTCCAAAGCAGTCACGTCTATCTGAGATTGGACCAAACCAAGCTGCTCACTTTAGTTGTTATTTTGATTACTGGTCACAGTAACATTTGACTCTGATTTTTGGTTTACAATTTGGCTCTGACACTCTCTCTTTCTGACTTTTGGTATTGACCCTCGCTTGGCCTGGACTTTGTTCTTTTTCACATGCCTCACTCCCATTTTCTGACCGGCTACCCTTAATTGCAGTACAATTCCAAGCCTTGACACCCAGTTGCAGAAAGAATGACCTTAGTGCACAGCCACTATAAAAGATGGTGGTACACATATGCAGGTGTCTGAACTTTATATTAAAATGAAAACAAAATGTATTAGTCTAGCATTAAGACAGCTCAAAAAATACAAGATGCAAAACAAAATGTTTAATTTAGGTACTATTAGACAAGCCCTGTAACAAAAATGTAGAATGTTTGAGCTTCAAGGCAATGAATACTAGGAAAAAACAATAAAGGGTTTGGTTACGACTGCACTACATCTTTTAAATGCAATACTTAATTAACATTTTCGTTTTGACAGCAGACCTAACTGACTCATTTATATCAGACCTGTTTAGCAACATTCCCTTTTATCTCACCCTAAAAGCAATGACACATTTTCTCTGCCATTTAAACCTTCCCAAAGTCTGTTCTAATCAAAACAAACACAATACATCCATTCTATATTTTGTTTTCTTTAGAAAAGGTTTGAGGGGAGCTGTAGCCAGTCTTGGTAACATCGATCTTCATCTTGTTATAATTAAGTATTGAAGTAAAATGGCAAGTTCAGGAGGAATGGTGGAAGGTGAACAACAGCTACAAACACGGTTCTGTCTGTCAGAAAAGAGAAAAGAAGAGAAAAGAATCCTTATAAATGCTTGTCATAAATCCATCAAACTCAACTGACAAGAAGGGGAATTGTAAACTGAAATTAAGCAAAAGCTTGGAGGAAGTATGTACTGCAAATATAGTAACATAAGAAAAAATACAGAAGGAAGTAATCATTGAGGCATTTTTATCTGACAATACCCATCTACTGTGACAGTGTGATGTTTGATGCATTTCACAATAACAAAAAATCTGATACACCTCTCAACACAGATAGAAACGAGAGTCTCGGAGTGCTCGAGACCTATGAGACATTGTTGATGTCAAGTTCACTTGGGTGGATTCACTCTTTGATCTAACTGGGTTCTGTGAGCCAATTGTTGAAGTTTGTTAAAATAGAGAGACATATTTATTATTGCCTGAGCTGAATACAAAAATCAACATTTTCAGTAATATAAAGAGGATTTTTGGAATTGACTTATCTGCAGCATCGACTATAGAGTTCAATGAAGTGCTTTACATATTTTGTGGTCGAGTGAGGAACCACAAGTCCCAAACAATAAATGCCGGGGCACCAACTGTGTTGTTCCTGTTTGCTTCTAACAGAAATTAAAGCAAAATACAAGTGCTTAATGGAGTCAGTGAAAATAAAAGCAAACAAAAGTAGCAAAATCGTACTTCAGTTCTCTTCTACTTTTAAAGTTGGTCAATGTTGGCCGTGCTATGTTCACAATTTGAGGCCTCCTTCCACCATTCCCATGACTTATAGAAGCGTAGTCAGGTGCCATCACTGGCCGTCTTTTTGGTGCTGTTGAAGGAATAGGAGAGGACATGATTAGTGACAGAACCCCCTTTCGACCCGGAGTGGTATCACATACCTTAGAGGATCCCTGAGGGTAATCCACAGACATGCATTTTTTATACTAATAATTTCCATCTGTCAGTTTTGTCCAGGTTTCTCAAGTTGGATAGATTCCAGTTTCAATGACTTGCAGCTTTCTAGCATTTTCATGAAATCTTGAAATCCTGAATTTCTAGTTTCGCACAAATGCCTATGCCACAGCAGCATATAGACTTGCTGATTAAACTTTGAGGTAATGAAAGTTATCAATGGAAGTATTAAAAGATTAAATCACTCTGGTGTGCTGAGAAAGTACAGGTAGTCCCCAGGTTACGGACATCCGACCTACGACATACGAACGGGGCCGCAGCTGCGATGCATGCGCCTCAGTAACTGCCGCTCCATCATCTTCAGCCTGGGGATGCTGCAAGCGATGGCTGGATGGAGGCTGGAGGGGGGCGATTTCGCTGCTCGCGTAGTGTAGTGTCCCTCGATTTCATTGCCCGCCCACCACACACAGCTGCCCCGTTCATTATCGGTGGGCGGCTGGTTATGCTGCAAGTGGTGACCCGGTTGTGGCTGAACGGAGGCCATTGAGGGTGAACGGGGTGGCGGGGGGTAGCATTGTAGTGTGCCTCGGATAGCTGCCTGTTGAATGGGGGCGGTGGTGAGCGATTCACTACACGCCTTTCGCCACACCATGTTCATTCTCAGTGGGCAGACGCTACAGGCAGCATAATGTAGTGGAGGTGACTGTGTGGTGGGCGGGTGGTGAACTGCCCCTCGCTGCACCCATTCATTTTCAGTACCAAGCCTGCTTGTACTGTTATGCACATTGCAAGAAGTTGTCTCTTGTCAGTACATCAGACGTGTTGATGATGGGGGCCTTCTTGCTGTGATAGCGTGTACAGTGCTGTGCAGAAGAGCTCATCTTAACCTTTTGTCTTCACCCTTCAAAAATTTCTCTGAAACACAAATCTGATGCAAGTGCTGGTGATACAGTAAAGAAGAGAAAAACCATCACCATTGAAAATAAAGTAGAAATAATAAAAAGGTCAGAGAGAGGTGAAACTCCATCATTCATTGGCAGAGCACTTGGTTACAGTCAGTCAACAATAGGATTTATTAAAATAATGTACCTGTTCCGACTTACCTACAAATTCAGCTTAAGTACAAACCGACCGTCCCTATCTTGTACTTAACCCGGGGACTGCCTGTATTCACAACTGTGTAGATTGCAATACTGTATTAGAGGTCTACTAGAGGTAAAAAAAAACATCAACACATGTTTGATGGTTTATTTAAAAGTCAGATTGCAATACTCACACTCCATCAATCCAGTGTAGAATCGTGTAGTTTTCTGAACCTACTTAGCCACTTATAATGTCAAAAGAGCACTTAATGTCCAAAGACTGGACAAGGTGCCATTTTAATCACAAAATAGGCCCATGAGTTTGTGGCAATATCTAATGGGAGGTGAAAAAAGTGAAAAGAATGGCACAAAGCTGAAATTAAACAAAACAAGCTAAAATCAGAAATTTTACCTTTCATTCTTCAGCATTTATCGGTCAGCTATTTATGGACTGGGGAATAGATGGAGGTAGATGTTACTCCATGGAAATGTTACATTTAGCTTTAATTTGAGATTTTTGAATTGACTTTGAATTTTAATTATACTCCACTTAGGCACACATATGTTTTTTCACATATATTTGTTCCACTTTCCAAACGCTTTATTTGTTCTGCTACCAAGAAAGTGTTATAATATGACAATTAAACATAAATTTGAGTGAAGCAAATTTATGAAATGTAAAAATGACAGTTTTCCCCAAATATTACAAAAACAATTGGGGGTTATAATCATAAACCACACTAAAACCTCCACCCTTAGCCAAAACAGAGAGAGTAATAAAAACAGGCCAACTGTGTTATACAGCCTCTTATTGGTTTAGCAGAGACACAGGCAGGAGCTCAGAAGACCTGTGGCTATGTCCACAATACTAGATTTTCATTTAAAAACATATTTTTTAAATGAAAACAATCTCCATCCACACTAGCGGTTTCACATCGTTTACAAAAGTATTTCCGCCCACACTAAAATAACAGATAGTGCATATAACGTAGCTGTTCACCTACACTGGGCATTCACACATTGCCAAAAACAGAATGAGGAATTGTCCGTCACACAAGACATTCACCTGCAGCTTGCATTTACACACAAAGAACAGCAGTGGCAAAACAAACAAAACAGATTGTTTTCTTTGGACTGACAATGATGTGGAATTGTTACTGAGAGTAACTCATGAGTTTAAGGCGAGCAAAGCGGCTGTGAAAATGTAATGAGCAGGACCCAATCTTTGAAGGGCTATGTGATAAACGCTAGCAAATCACAATGCAATTAGACTTATTGTTTCCCTGCCTGGGATTTGTTTCCTGCCTTGCGCCCTGTATTGGCTGGGATTGGCTCCAGCAGACCCCCATGACCCTGTAGTTAGGATATAGCGGGTTGGATAATGGATGGATGGATGGTCTAATGAATTCTTGCCAAATTCTAAAGAAGCTCTGCATAGTTTCATGGGGAAAAAAATTTGATTTTGTCTAGTTTCAGGTAATATATAATTTTCCGTTTAAGTTGTGGAAGGTACATTTGCATTCTTCTAACTGAGGAGAATTTGTTGACATGTCCATTTGGTTTTAATTAAAAATTCTGGCTTTGACAAATAAGATGACTAATCTTTGATACTCAAAAATTTTTCTGTCCCGCCAGATTGTGAAATTGTCAACAATCAGCATTAAGAATAGTTGGAAAGTTCCAATCTGTTCCTCATTGAAGAGTTATACTTATACAGTATTTCCTGAAAGGTTTGGACTTTTTCTGCTACTCAGTGTATCATTTTGACTAACTTTACAAATTTTTGTTGCCACTCAGATATGAACTGTACGTTTAAGTGACAATAGCAGATATTGCGGAGAACTTTTAAACAAACTCACTTATACAGGTCACCTAGAGGGAACCTAAGTAGAATGTGCAAACACAGTACATCCAGTGACCAAAATGAAGTTCAATGCTAGCTAGGTCTATGTCACTATGCAGCTCTATTTTAAGTAAATTGCTTTTTTTTCACCTTACCCATCATTCATTGCCCATCATTTTACAGTATTGGCACAAAAATGGCTGCCTTCGCCTCATACAGATGGAAGCTACACGTTATAGATGGTTTAAGCGGCATCACACTCATTATGTAAAAACACTTTGAGTAGTGAGAAAAGCACTGTATAAACATAAAGAATTATTATTATTTCATTACTAGGGGGTCCCCCCAAGCTCACTTCGCTCGCCAACCCCCTGGCCTGCACTATGCGGAAGCCACTTCGCGTCTCTGCCACTCGAGTTGTGAAGAGGAGGGCTGAACGCACCCCAAGGAGATGCGGTTGCTCCTCTGAAACCCCCTCTTAAACGGTGATACAATGGGAAACAAATGCAGTTTTTTTTTTTTACCTGATTTTTCAATCTGTGCCAAACATTACACTAACCTTTTATAATATTTTTATCACAATATCTGGCATCCAATTTTACTTTCACTTATGACTTTCATTAGGCAAATCCCCTAATTTCCTCGCCTTTGAGATGTTGATTTCCCCTAAGATGTATTCTTATCCCTCTTTCATTAAGTGCTCACCTGATTTTTCAGCAAATGCTTTGTTTTTCCAGAACACCCTGTTCAGATGCCCTCGGTTCAGGCCTCAAGAAACTGCCATGACACAGAATGGGCTCCATCTTACTATGTTGAAGTGAATTTATCACAATTTCTAAATTTAAGCTTCCTCTTTCAGCATAGAAGCTGCTTTCTGTTATTGCAAGAAAAACTGATGAATGTAAGGAAAATGTTGTAAAGTAGTCCATGAGGACGCATATAAAGTGTACTTCTGTGTTGGTGTATGTTATGGAAATATGTGCTCCATTCTTCTTCATTGTTCAAGCAGTTCTCTTATTGAGTCCTTGACCAGATACAGGGTAGATCTAAGTGTTCAGGGCAGATATCTTGGAAACTGTGTGTTCTACATTTTTGTGTTTTTGCTAGGACATAATCATTCTGGAGCTCAACACCACACAAAAACTGGAGAAAATTGGAATTTTAAGATGTTAAAATCAATTTTGATTTCCACAGACACACCAAACACACATACAGACACCATGCTAAAATCAACTTTTCTCAACATTGTGAACATCGTAGAATCATAATCTAAACCTAACTCGATAGGGAATCGAAAGCAATATGTTTTAGTTAGTTTTAATGTATTCTTTCAAATCAAATTGTTGAGAATGATTTACTAAACTAAACTGTACTGTACTAAAAATTTTACTTTGATATATTGTGAGACATGCCCGAACACTATCAGACAGACACCGCATCTTTATACAAAAAAGCACGTTTATTTTCTCTAATTTACTCAGTCCCGCACAGCACACTGGACTCCTCGCCCCAATCACCTTTCCTCCGGGCTTCTCTCTTTCTGTCCCTGGACCGCCTTTCCTCTCTCCACGGGAGCCTCGTCCTGCTCCCACTCTCAATTCTAGCTCCCAGACTGTAGGAAGGCGGGCCCTTTTATTCTCACCCGGATGTGCTCCAGAGCTCCCTCTGACATCACTTCCTGGTGTGGCGGAAGTGTCAGGAGAGCACTCGGAAGCACTCCGGGCATCCCTGGAGGGAACCTCCTCCATCTTTCCAGGTGTGGCGGAAGTAGACAATTCCCAGGCCCTCTGAGACTCGCGGCGCCCCCTGGAGGTGGCCACGGGTCCCAATATGCTTGAGCCTCCTTGCTTTTCTTCCATGGTCCTCCTCTGATCCAGGGCGGTTGCCCCCTCGTGGCCCGGAGGACGTACATACCACCTCCCGGTCCTCCTGCGCGTCTCGGCTGGGTAGCAGCCCCAGCCACTCGCCACAATATGTAACATTGCTAAAAAATTTAAAATAATTTTGCTTTTAAAAAGGTATGTAAATGTGTATTTCAATTACAGTGAAACCAGATTACTTCAAAATATGATTATTAATTGCCCCATTTTGATCATTTGAAAGATATTGTGTATTATTTGTCCATACATGCACTTTCAGATAAACCTTCTTGTTCCATTTCTGGCCTGCAGGAGTAGATGCCTGTCCTGGCACATTCACACCCTCACTCACGACTTCATCTGACATTCATTCATTTTCCAAATTTTCCCAATCTGATTATTTTAATATAAGGTGACAGGGTGCTTCAGCCTATCAGCAGTATCAGGCATAAAGCTGGAACCAGTCTTGGTATTTCATCATTCCACCAGGGGCCATGTTCACTCCACCCAGCCTCATGTCAGTTCAGAGTGTACAGCTTTACCTAAGACAAAGTCTCTGTGATATGGAAAGAAAACCAGAGTGACCGCACCATTATAAAAAACACAGAAGGATACATTTTAAAGGAAAAGGTTAAATAAGTGAGATTAAAGATGATATATTAATTCTGTTTTTGAAGCTACTTAATTTTATCTTAAGGTCACAAGGCCCACATTCTATTGCAGCAGCACTGGGGACAAGGCTGGAAAAAATCATTAGAGAGTTGGAAATCCACTGCAGAGAATACTTGCATATGGCCAGTTTACAGTTCCTTATTAAGCTGATGTTCACGTCTATGGGATGGAGAAGACAAAGTGGGCCACCTGAAGAAAGCCCTCATAGAGGTGATGAGAACAGGTAAAGCATGTTCTACTGTGCCTCCCTTTTGTTGTAATGATCCATATTACATTTGTGGATAGGGTAGAATCTGCAGAAGGATTTTTGTAATTGAAATGACAGGGTACTGTCTATTCCTTGTCCCCCTTATATCTCTTTCTCTACAAACCTAATTGTAATGTAAGTCCTACCTGACTATTTCTATCGATAAATATCGTCTCTGTCTCAGCTTTTCTTTATTATGAAAACAGTTTGCTGGATTCATAGCATTTCTTAAATGTAGGGTGATATACAGTAGTAAGAAAAGAGAAAATAAAACTTTTAACTAAAGACAGAAACAAGAAATTAGACCAACAACCCACCTGGCTTTAAGCCAGCCCAGTGCCATTAAATGCCGTGTATATTTCTAAGCCACCTTTCAATCAGCCTGCTTTTACAGAGTAAAACCTGTTCAGTGAGAAGACATCAGACATCTTTTGTGAAGGGTGTTAAGTAATGGAATCTTACACTGTTTATGTTGTATTCTATCATTAAAACTATTAAGGTTACCAAGTCTGGTTTGCCTGTAGCGACAGGAAAATATTCTTATTGGAATTTATTTCACAATGCAGTGGGGACTTTGTTTTTCCCCACTGAGACTTGCTTATTTTATTTCCTTCAACATTTTTTTTCAGCCGTGACTATGGATATGCATAAATATAGTGATACAAAGATTTGGACTGCAATCGTAAGGTGTTTCCCATGGGCTACAAGAAGTTTTTTGCCAAATGTGCACAGGCACGGTGACATTGCCAGTGCCACAACACCACAAATGGGAGGCACTATAAAGGATAAAGCCCTGGAGAAAATTTGTTCTGGGACATAGAGTTGCATGGAGGCTTTAGAGGGCAATAGGAAGTAGAGGAGGAGGGCCTCAGAGTAACATAGTTAAAATACTTCCCTCTGTAATGGAGAAGTGTTCAATAGGTGGGCTGGACATTTAAGGAAATGTGGAGTTCAAGATCACAGAGAAACCTATATCTGCTGGGGAGACTTCTATGAGGATGGCCCAAGGACTTTGCAAGTGTTAGAAATTTGCCTTAGTGATTCCCAAGGTTCTTATTTTGCAGAAATATTTGCTTTTATATTCTATACTTAAAGAGGCGATGTCACCTTGACAATATTTTGTGTGGGAAACCTTCTTTAGCTGCCACAATTGCCTGCTGTATTTCCATGGTTAAATTTTTGCTGGTCATGTGAATATACTGAAGCATCTTGTCCCATTAATAAGAGATGGTGGTGCCTGTTCTTGCATCTTCACTTTGGATCAAAAAACAAAAAGAAACAAAGTTGCGTTTGTGGTTTTTAGGAGTAATAAACCCAAGAGAGCATTAGAATTCTTTGTTTACAAAATATTTTGCTTTCCTTAGTCTTTCTGGTTCTCTGGCTTTTTGCCTTACTTTGTGGCCACAATGTTTACCACATCCTTCTTTATTCTTATGTTCCTTGGAATTTTTTCTCTTTTTCCCATGCCTCTGGATACTATTCACCTAACAGTGTCCTTAACACCCAGGACATTTCCTACCTAATGTGATGTCTGGCTATCTTTAGGAAATAGCCCCTAGGTAGGACCTAAAAACCTCTTCTGGTCATATAGCTGATGAGTTTGGAGTCAGGAGAATTAATACTTGGAAGGTTGAAGGGAGGCCAGACATAGAAAAAAGACAGAAAGAGAAAGCACGAGGAGACTTAGGAAATTACCATCCCATCTGCAAAGTGCTTTAGACACCCCATCATGCTAGAAATGGTCTGAATACTTGAACAGGTAGGCCTGTCTGCTTTTTTAGTATTTGTGTACTTTACTTCCAATACCTATACTCTTCTGTTATTTTGCATTTTAGACTAGGGGGCTTTGCTCATTTCGCTCGCCAACCCCTGGGCCGGGGCTACACGCTAGCCACTTTGCGGTTCAGCCACTTGTGTATGCGGATGTCTACGTACAATTTAAACAGATTGTTATTTTCATGGGAATTGTTACATATGCATAATAAAACTAACTATTTTACATTACAGTGAGTAATTAGCCATATTAAAAAATAGTAAAATGTAATAATTTGAAAGTAAATTATGTTTCATGTTGCTTTAGAGTTATTCATTGCGTTATTCAATTTTGTTCTGTTTGGATTTGAAATTAACACACAAATACTTTTTAAACTTAAGCATTTACTGTAAAACTTCAGTAAAAAATTTTTTGAATAAAATTTTTGTTAGTATTGCATTGAATTTTGATTCTGTGCTTGGACTTACATCGTGACAACGCAGGGTATAACTGCCCTTGAGTGAATTTCGTTTCTTTCTCTGTAATAAATAAACCGACTTTTTTGAAAGTTTGTCTCTGTGATTTGTTAATTGTCTTTGCAAAAGTTATTCTAATGGGAAACTGTTAACGTTTTAATACGAATGGCATATTAAGATCTCCTTTGGTGTCTAATGTTATCCGTGGGAGATATACTACATTACCTTTCTTGGATACATCCTTCTTTCTACAGTAATTCATGCGGTGGAAGACCAGACGGTGTTAACGGTTGTAGATATTCTTAGGGATATTGTAAGTACACACCACCAACTGTTTCAGCATAGTCTATTGATACACATTTAATAAATTTGCCATGTCACCGATTGACAATTTTCACGTTAAATCGCTTGACTTTCTCTGTGCTAGGATTGTCTGTGTACTCATTTCTTCTGTTGATAACATAATAAGTCTTCTTTTATTGGGAACTTATAGTGAGGAAAAATAAAAATTTATAAGAGCTAAGAGAGCAGGAACTGTGTCTGACCAAAGCATTCACGTGAATGAGAGGTGAGAGGGTCGTGTGCGTAGCTGAATATAGTTGAGAGAAGGGCGTAACTTGAAAAAATCTCATGGCCATAGTCTTGTCTCGCAGGACTTGAAATTATCTCTTTCAAAAATTCTTGTCTCAGGATTTCCTTTTATAATAGAGAGATTTTGTTAATTATTAAATACTTTAACTTTGGCTTCATTGGTTTTATTTTAGAATGTGGGGTCAGACAAAGAACACTCCCTAAAGGTCACACACACACACACACACACACACACACACACACATATATATATATATATATTATATATATATATATATATATATATGAGTGTGTGTGTATATATATACAGTGTATATATGTAATGTAAGCAAAACCAAAAGCTGGTCCAATACTGAAGAAAGCAGAAGGCAGACCACACAGCCTTTTGCTTTGGATTGGGTGCTGCTGAAAGAGTTAGCAGCTTTACAATTCAGGGAGTTCAGGGACACACCACATCATCAAAATTGTTATGTCCTAAGATGTCTGAAAAGTTTGCATTTTTCCATCTCCCCATAGTAGCTTCTACAGGTGCACGGTAATAATCATCCTCATCATAAAGCTCTGAACTGGGTGGTGAATTCGATCTAGAATATTGCTGACACATAGTAGCATTCTGTTCAAAGCATATGCAAAACAAATAAACATTCTGGCAAATGGTACCAGACCATTGGCACTCACCCCAATCAATTCAGAGTCAGTTTCTATCCACAGTACTAGGTCATAAGATTATTGAGCAGTCAGTCATAATATCAAATACCTGTACATATTCTTAAGTATTTAGGAAACTGTATATTCTATCTAGTTACATATATCTAATATGCTGAATTGTGTGTGTGTGTGTTTTAATTATTATAATTATTCAAAGGAAATATGCAAGTATTTCATTCTGTAATATGCACATGACAATAACCTTGAACTTGAATTGTATTGCACATCCTTGAGCCGTCACATAAGCCAACAGACTGGTTACCTCAGTGCTAGTCAAACCGATTTGGAACCTAAACAGCGAGAGAAGATGCCATCCCTCAGTGTCCATAGTCAGTATTAGATTCTGACGACACAAGCGGGTGGGGGGATTCCCCATAGCTCGTGCCCCTAATGGAATGACCAGCTCAGGCTGTAATTACCATTATGGATTTTTTAGTGCAAGAGCCCCGTGACCCCCTCAGTGGCTGCCCATACCTAAATTTGCTACTGAGTTACCTCAAGTGTCTGATTCTTCTGTTCTTCTATTATCAAACCCTTTAACTGTCATTCAGTACTAGTGTCTGTTGCAGTTATATTCATGCACAAAGCAGAAGCCAACCCTGGAGAGATGCAAGACCATTGCTGAGTGCTGTCATACACAAGCATACTTAACCATAAAAGGTCAATTTGCAATTTACTAATTTTCTCAGCTTTGTCTCGTAAAGTAGTGCTTTCAGGAACAGACTGTAGGCTTTCTAAAACAGAATGCACTCCCTCAGACATTAAAAGACCATTCATACTGAGGCAGCATATAGGAATTTTTGGATTTCCCTCTAGTACATCAGACTTTCCCACCGTGTTCTAAAATACTGTTACTTTCTGAAACCCACTTAATCCAATTGAGGATTGCAGGGTACGAGTGCTGGAAAAATGAAATCAATGTCTGGATGCGAGTTACCGACCTTGACAGAAAGAAACAAGCACTTGCTGTTGCTTTGGGGCTTGAAGGGAGAGCCTGTGAAACCGCGAAAAGGATCGGTGCATATGAAGCGTATTCTTATTTTGATGGCGTAACGAAGAGCAGTTCAGTTTCCATGGCGGACTACATAATTGACTTTGAACAGCGTTATAACCGAATGAAAAAGTATAATATGACGCTTCCTG
>JANRMT010028174.1:141371350-141391395 GCA_026402145.1 Polypterus bichir lapradei
GGTGGAAGTGGACAGAGCTGAAGAGAGGACGGGAGGCGGTCAAGAGAGAGGCACAAAGGACTGTGTGGCCTGGACATTTGGGGGAACGGTGCTGGAGGCACAGGGAAGTGCACTGACTTAAAACTTGTAAATAGTCTGTATAATAAACGGTGTGTGGTGAAACCATGACGTCCGTCTGCCTGTGTCCGGGGCCAAGTTCACACCCCGTATACTGTAAACAAAATTGGTCAATTGTTTTCCACAAAACTCAAAAAGACATTGAAGAGTAGGAAGATGGACAGTTTATAGAGACCGGAAATTAGAACATGGGATGCTGGGTAAATTGTGGTGGTGTATGGGAGTCTGACGTCATCGATGGGGAAGCAGAGTAAAGAAAGGAACCCAGAAGTGTTGCAGCTCTTTGAGTCATCCGGCCGGTCTTGTGGCGGTGGTGTCTCAGTCTTTCTGAAGAAATAAAGAAAGAGAGGTTAGTACACTGCCGTTGTCCCCTGGCAGGACTTGTCGCGGTGCGAATTGGTTCCTTACACTGCTCCCCAATCGCTTGTGCGTGGCATGACCCACCCTCAGCCCAGACCCGTCGGGTCAGGCGTCCCAAACCAAGAGGTCGTGAACCCGAGAGAGCATCAGCGTTGGCTTGCAGGTTACCTCAGCGATAAATGACAGTGAAATTATATGGCTGCAGGTCCAAAAACCACTTGGTAACCCAAGGATTCGAGTCCCTGTGAAGGGCCATCCACTGGGGAGCTGCATGATCCGTCACTAGGGTGAACTCCTAGCCCAGCAGGTAGTACCGCAGGTGAGTTACTGCCCACTTGATGGCCAAGGCTTCCTACTCCACCGCAAAATACCTCGTCTCCCAGTCCAACAGCTTCTGGCTCAGGTATATCACGGGGTGTTCGACAACGTCTTTGCTCTGGCTCAGCACGGCACCAAGACCTGTGTCCGAAGCATTGGTCTGGAGTCCTTAATACAGGTGCCGTTGTGAGGGCAATTTTTAAGTCACTGAATGCCTGTTCCGTCTCTTCATTCCACACCACATGTAAAGGGGCCCTTTTCTTTGTCAAGTCTGCCAAAGGGGCGGCCCTCTCAGAAAACCGAGGTACAAACCGGCGGTAGTAGCTCGCTAATCCTAAGAAGGCTTGCAACTGTTTCTTGACTATCAGATGGAGCCATTCCAGGATGTCTTTAACTTTAGAACACTGTGGCTTCACCAGACCTCCTCCTACTAGGTAGCCCAAATATTTGGCTTCGTTCATCCCAAAGTAACACTTCCGAGGGTTGATACATACTTTCGCTAGCGTCAGGAGGACAGTGTAGACCTGCACTACATGTTCCTCCCAAGTGCCAGAAATGATGACCACGTCATCGAGGTAGGTGGCACAATAGGACTGCTGGGGCCTTAGCACTCTGTTAAAGCACTCTGACTCTGGAAAGTCGCTGGTGCCCCGTGGAGTCCAAATGGGAGTACCTTGTATTGCCAGTGCCCGCTAGGGGTGCTAAATGCAGTTTTCTCTTTTGCGGATGCCGTTAAGGGAATTTGCCAATAACCCTTTATCATGTCAAGAGTAGTCAAGTAACGGGCTGTCCCCAGTCTCTTGAGGAGCTCATCCATTCGGGGCATGGGAAAGGTGTCATATTTGGAGACCTGGTTAAGACGTCTAAAGTCGTTACAGAATCTTCACGACCCATCTGGCTTAGCAACGAGGATCATAGAACTGAACCAGGGGCTATGGCTCTCCTCAATGATGTCCATGTCCAACATTTGTTTAACCTCTAGCTCCACCTCAACATGTTTCACCTCGGGGAGGCGATAGGGCCGTTCCCTGACAACCACCCCCGGGTCTGTCACTATGTCATGCTGAATCAGCGAAGTCCGGCCCGGTGCTTCACTGACCACCTCCAGGATGGACAAGATCGCTCTTTTGAGCTCCTGTCACTGGTGGGACAACAAATTACTACCGAGGTTAAGCGTGTTTTTTTCTGAGAAAATGGAGAGTGCGGGGCCGGAAGGAGGGCACTCTTCCCTCTCCTTCCACGGGTTCAATAAATTAATATAAGCCCTCTCACTCGGCCGACGGTTTGGTTGACTCACCAAATAGACGATGAGCCCTTTTCTCTCTTTAACCTTGTAAGGCCCTTGCCAATGGGCCAACAACTTGGAGTGGGAGGTGGGCACAAGCACCATTAACACGATTCCCCAGTTGGAGTTCGCGTAGGGAGGAGTTCCAGTTGTAATTCCGGATCTGCGCTGCTTGAGCCCTCGACACGTGTTCTTTAAGTAGAGGCTGAATTTTATCCAATCTATCGCGTAACTGTGCAATATATTCTAAGAGGTTGGTGGAGGGAAGTGCCTCCCCTTCCCAGCCTTCTTTTAGTATATCCAATATGCCCCGGGGTTGGCGCCCATATAGACGCTGAAAAAAGGAAAAACCTGTGGAGGCTTGAGGCACCTCCCGGTAGGCGAAAAAAGTACTAGGGATAAAAGTTGGTCCCAGTTCCTACCGTCTGTGCTGACTACCTTGCGGAGCATCTGTTTGAGTGTTTGATTAAATCTTTCTACGATGCCATCCTTCTGTGGATGATAGACGGATGTCCTAAAATGCCTAATCCGGAGCAACTTGGCAACCTCCCTGAACCATTCCAGGGATGTAAAGGGTGAACCCTGGTCCGTGAGGACTTCTTTAGGTATGCCCACTCGGGGGAAAAAAAACCTACTAATTCCTGTGCGATATTCTTCGTATTAGCAGCTCTCAGGGGAACTGCTTCCGGATATCGAGTTGCATAGTCAACCATGACTAAAATGTACTTATGACCATGCACCGAAGGTTCTAGGGGTCCAACTAGATCGATACCGATCCTCACCAAGGGAATATCAATAAGGGGAATCGGGATCAGAGGAGCGTGGTCCCTCCGGGGAAATTGGCACAGCTGACAGACTGGGCAGGACTGACAGAAACGCTGGACCTCTTCATTGACCCCGGGCCAGTAAAACCGGAGTTTTATTCTCTCCTGGGTTTTTTCGGCCCCAAGATGGGCGCTTAAGAGGTGGGCGTTAGCGTTCTTCGCAACTCAATATAACAGCTCGTTATCCAAAACATAGTAGGGTCCGCGTGGTGTGGAATCTATTGACAATATGTCGTCCACGGACACGATGGCATTCCGGGCAAACTTCAGGGAATCATCGTTCCACTGCTCTTGTTTAAATGATGCCGGCATAGACCGGAACTGAAAGTCTATGCCGGCGAGCAGGTCAGGAATCCGGTCCATGGGAGCACCCGCCTGCCCCTAATACTCATCCAGTTGCACTTCCGGTTCGAGGTCCATTGCCGAAGAGGGCTTCCCCAGGCCGTCTACATCATCATTAGTTGCAGAGGAGCATGGCGTGGGAGCAGCTGGGAAGGCCCCTTGACCCTCCATAGTCAGACCCAACCTAGGAATAGGGGTGGTGATAGCACTACCACATTTACTTTCCGACCAGTCTTGTCCCAGGATAACTGAAAAAGGGCGCTCCGGCATTACAGAAACCAGCAGTTGTTTAGGAGTCCCTTCCCAGGTTATGTAGCACTTTGCGGACTTATACGATCTGGTCTCCCTGTGTACACATTTTACGCTTGCTCGTTGAGCGACCCATTGTCACAGTAGGACATAACGGCAAGCAACAATGGTAATGTTACTCCCGGAATCAAATAACGCCACCACTGAGTGCCCATTCAACAACACCACACCCATAATTGTGACCACCAGGGGGTTTGACAGAGCACAATACCTCTCTCCTTTGGCCCAGCTGCAGTCCATTAGTTCCACATTGAGAGCACAGCTGGAAAGTAGGTGTCCCATCCACACTTGAAACAGCACAGCGGCATGGGCACCCAGTCTTTTGGTTTGGCTGGGTGAGTTCAGGGGTGGCAACGTATCCCTGCCGGGTCCCACGAGCCGGCTTCTCAGACCCCCTGAGTTGGGTGACCGCCAGTTGTCGCTCTAGGACCTCCAGAAGGCCGTTCATGTCCTTGAACGGGTGCCTCCAGATCTGCTGGGCAAGGTAATCTGGCATTGCCGAGCCTGGTGTATATCTGGCTGTAGCCAGCGCCTGAGCTTGCTCCAGTAATCAAATGCTTGGGCCCTAGCCGGGAGTTTGGTGGTCGAATCTCCAGTGCCGCCATGCCCTCGCCTGCTGGCCGGAGGTTACGCCATAGCGCTTATATATCTCGGCCCTCAGGAGGTCGTATTGGGCGGCTTCCTCCTCGAGGAGATCATGATAGGCCTGCTGCACAGGCCCCTTTAGGTACGGTGCCAGGATGGACGCCCACTCCGCCCGCGGCCATTGGTTCCATGTTGCCATTTTCTCAAATATGTTCTCTACCTCTGTAAGAGAGATGATCGGAGGTGGAAGAGGCCTCGCGGGCTCTGGCCTTACCACTTCTGCCGCTGCCAGCCACCTCTTAGTTTTGGCGAGCTCCGTCTTAGTAGCCGTCTGCTCCATCTTCACGGCTTGGAGCTCTTTTGCCAGGGTATTGAGGACTATGTTCGGGTCTTGTCCTTCAGTCATTTTTCGGACTTCTATCTTGTCGACTACGCCACTGTAAAGAGAGACAGACACTCATAAAGATTGGGGGTTTTAGCCCTGTATACTGTAAACAAAATTGGTCAATCGTTGTCCACAAAACTCAAAAAGACATTGAAGGATAGGAAGACGGACAGTTTATAGGGTAGGACCGGAAATTAGAACGTGGGATGCTGTGTAAATCGTGGTGGTGTATGGGAGTCTGAAATCATCGATGGGGAAGCTGAGGGAAGAAAGGAACCCGGAAGCGTTGGAGCTCTTTGAGTCGTCCAGGCAGTCTTATGGCGGCGGTGTCTCTGTCTTTCTGAAGAAATAAAGAAAGAGAGGTTAGTACACTGCCGTTGTTCCCCGGCAGGACTTGTCGCTGTGCGAATCGGGTCCTTATGCTGCTCCCCAAGCGCTCGTGCATGACATAGTTTACAAAATAGAAAATAAACTTTATTATACAACTAGACTGTTGTGTTAGCTGAAGCCTAAGTGATAATAAAAAAAGCAAATATTCACCCTGACATTCTTTGCCGCCACTCCAAGTTTGTCAGTCTGGAGAGTGGAAGGAGCCCTCCTAGTGAGACCAGTTGTCCCAGTTTACAGATTGTTCCTTTGGACTCTTTCGATCAAATACCTGAAGAGCTCCTGTGACAGTGACAGATATCAGAGTACCTCAAACTGTTATTAATATAAAGGGCTGGACAATCTGTAGAGGCCTGATAACTTGACATACAGAAGGAAGCTGTGCACAAGCCAATTTGCCTGTTGGTTGCAAACCATCACACTCAGAGGAGATATTTCTGGGGATTCTTCCCTTATCCATATATTAGCCACCTTTTGAAAGGGCACATTAATATTGGACCATGCCTTCCTTTATGCAATTAAGGAGCCAAACCTGAGAGTTTTGGGTACAAGTTAGGAAGCAACCCTGGATAAGGGACTAATCCATTACAGAACATATTACATCTCACTAATTCGTGTAACACTCAATATCTTCTGAACATGGAGAGACTGCCTAGAACTAACAGAGTTAGTCAGTAGGTCAGGATTTGAATCCAGAAGTCCTGAACTGTTAGGACATTGTAGAAGTAGATATAAGATGTGAAGTTCATCAGTAAGTATGTGAGAGGGGAACATTTTTGGGTGATTTTTTTTATCTTAGGTAAAGAAACAGGTACATATTAAATTTAAAGTCAGTAGATGAAGGGGGCAATAGGTACCCATTGTTGGGATTGGGGTGATAAATTGAAAGACAAATTTCTTGAATAATCATGTTACTGATTATTGTGATGGCTGTCTACAGGACATAGATAATCGCTGTCTTGTAAAAGAGTCACCTGCTTTGAAGTCTGAGCTGCTTAAACATTCATACAATAAAATATTGTGATAACAGAACTTCCTTCTTCCATGGAAAATGTTTGTATTTACCTGGCTTGAAAAAGAACATGTCTGGGGACAATGGTTTCTAATCAGCATATGTGTACTCCTTGATAGTTGGCAACAATGCTTTTTGCTTAACCTGTGTTTACTTTATTTTTGAAACTCAGGAAATTGGTATGTATCATTGTTTAAACCATCGTCATGTTGATCTAGGCAGGTACTGAATGAGATTTATACTTTTGGGCAGAAGAAAGCACTGAGAACACTGCTAAGACAACTCGATCAGAGCACAGGGTCTCATAGGCAGACGGGGGTGACACCTACCACCAGGGAGAATGAGACTGTTCCACCAGAGAGACATTGGTTGTGGGTCCAATGAGAGAGAGTAGACTCAAGAAAGGACCAAGTGAAGCTGACGGACGTGAAGCGAGGCATGCCTAGGTTGTCAAAGCAACCCAAGGAGCCCAGAAGTGAAAAAAACGAGGATGAGACACTGACAGGAATTTGACAATTTGGCAAAATGTCTGTTGGGAAATGACCGTCCGGTGAACAGAGTACACAAACTGGACTCTATACCACTAAAGGTTGTATCCTCCACTTTATGCTTTTAACAGACTTTTAGAGTGTGGACTGTGTGCTTTACTTTTTAAAAAAGAGTTTTCATTTCTGTTATTGTTAGATTCTTATGTTCTCTTATCTTTTTGGTGTACTTTATATTGTCTTGTGTAATACAAGTTATTGTTGCTTTTCCTGAAATTGCTGCCATGTCTTTCGTTGTGTGTTTACTCACCGTCCAATTTAAAGAAATCTGCGTGCCATAATCTGTAAATCTCAAGAGTTCCCAGTCTCTTAATAAAAACTCTGGATATTTTAACTGTGTCTAGTTTAGGTTATCTATAAGTGTGACCAGACACCTGTCACAAGTAAAACAATGGATTGGGATAAATATTACAATATCTGTTTTATTAAGGTTGACAGTATATCCTGACACAAAGCTACTTCTGTCTCTTCTCCTGTAACTTCACCAAACGCACACCAGACCAAAATAAATGTCATATGAGAATCTCCTGGAAAAATAGTAACTGTCATTCAATGGGACTAAAACTAAGGGAAATACTCATTTAGAACCAAGTTTATCATTACTATTGAGGAGCTACACCTTATAAACAATGCAAGGTGCCTCTCAAGGATCAGTTTTTCTAATTAATGCGGGGTCTTATCTGGCCAACTACAATCTACTTTGTGTTTCACAGCCTAGCTAGGACTCCTGGGAGTGGATCTGCCATAGCATAACATTGTTTTCGGCAGGGTAAACTGGGTTCTGTAGCAATAGGCTGAATTTTTTACAGCATTTCTTTTAGGAGTCATAGGTGTTTTTTAATGCAGAATCAGTACACAGTAGCCATTGTTATTCATTTGTTTGTCATGCGTGTGCACATCGGGGACAGCTTAAAGGTACTTTCTCACCGGACCAGGGGTTGGCGCTATATTCTAATGCCTTCTCTTCTCCTCCCTCTATTGACAGCCACTTACAATACAATACAGTTTATTTTTGTATAGCCCAAAATCACACAGGAAGTGCCACAATGGGCTTTAACAGGCCCTGCCTCTTGACAGCCCCCCAGCCTTGACTCTCTAAGAAGACAAGGAAAAACTCCCAAAAAAACCTTATAGGGAAAAATGGAAGAAACCTCGGGAAAGGCAGTTCAAAGAGAGACCCCTTTCCAGGTAGGTTGGGCGTGCAGTGAGTGTCAAAAGAAGGGGTTCAATACAATACAATACACAGAACAGAACAAATCCTTAATACAGCATAATAATAAAAATTTTAGAAGTACAGAGCAAAATTTAACAGTAGATGATATCACATAATAAGATTTTGATATTTTTAGAGTGCTGGAGACCTCATCCGTCAAGCTGCCTCCCCATTTGGCCATTCCACGGCTGAAACGTTGCTCGGCCAGCCAAACCAATGAAAGGGCCCCTCTTTCCCATGATTCCTGTGATCCTCCACCAGGGATGACTTTACCATAGGTAAATTGCCACATTTGAGTACCGAGAACAGAAACAGAATAGGTGAGGGTTAGTATTCAACTATAATTATCATGTTACTTATGTTTTAGTGCTAATGACTAACAACAGAGATGCAGTATGTACAGTTAATCAGCAGCTCTAGTCAGGATATGCTAAACAGAAGTAGTGAGTCTTCAGCCGGGATTTAAAGGCTGGGACCGAAGGGGCATCTCTTATAGAAGCAGGAAGACCATTCCACAGTTTAGGGGGGCCCTGTAACTAAAAGCTCGACCTCCCACTGTTATTTTATTAATCCTTGGAATCATAAGCAGACCGGCATCTTGAGATCTTAATGTGCGCTCAGGTTTGTAAGTCATGATAAGTTCAGACAAGTAAGCCGGACCTTGGCCATTTAATGCTTTATATGTTAAAAGGAGGATTTTGAAATCTGCCCTAAACTTAACCGGGAGCCAGTGTAAGGATTTAAGAACTGGAGTTATGTGTTCATATTTTCTTGTTCTTGTAATAATTCTTGCAGCCGCATTTTGGATTAACTGGAGGCTGTATAAAGAACAGTTTGAACAGCCAGTGAACACCGCATTACAGTAGTCAATCCTACTAGAGATAAATGCATGAATTAATTTCTCACAATCCTGTTTATTTAGAAAGCGCCTTAATTTCCTAACATTTTTAAGATGGAAGAAACATGTTTTGGACAACTTTGTAATATGTGCTTTAAATGACATGCTAGAATCAAAGATAACTCCTAGATTGCAATTCAGTAAAATTAATTGGGATTCCAACTGAGTTAAATGTCGACAAAATATAGCTGTGATCAGCGTCATTCCCTCCAACAATTAACATCTCTGTTTTATCTG
Source organism: Polypterus bichir lapradei (assembly GCA_026402145.1). NCBI lineage: Eukaryota > Metazoa > Chordata > Cladistia > Polypteriformes > Polypteridae > Polypterus > Polypterus bichir. The sequence goes on from JANRMT010028174.1 coordinate 141,380,168, forward strand.
TATTTAAAGACAAGTAGTTCTCATTCATCCACTCCTTTAATTCACTAACACAACTAATTAAAGACAACATCGGAGAAACTTCATTTGATTTAAATGAAAGGTATAACTGGGTGTCATCTGCATACGAGTGAAAATTAACATTATGTTTCCTAATGAGAGATCCCAGTGGAAGCATGTAAAGTGAAAACAGTAAAGGTCCCAGTACTGAGCCCTGTGGGACACCATATTGAACTTCTGTGTATAATGATGGAGTACTGTCAGCACATTTCTGTACATATTGGAATCGATTTGATAAATAAGAACTGAACCAAGCGAGCACGTGGCCTGTAAGACCAACATCATTTTCTAGCCTGTGCAGTAAAATAGAATGGTCAATGGTGTCAAATGCTGCACTTAAGTCTAATAACATAATTACAGTGGAGTTTCCTTCATCAGAGTAAATCAGAATGTCATTTACAACCCGTGTTAGTGCAGTTTCTGTACTATGACCAGTGCGAAAACCAGACTGGAATTTCTCAAATAAATTGTAATGCGTAAGGTGTGACTGAAGCTGACTGGCGACTACTTTTTCTAGTACTTTAGAGAGAAATGGTAAATTTGAAATAGGCCTATAATTATTTAGTATGTGTGGGTCTAGGTCTGACTTTTTAAGTAAAGGTTTAATGACTGACACTTTTAGTGCATCAGGTACTGTGCCATGCAGTAATGAACTATTGATAATGGTTAGAATAGGTGCTGCAAGAACATCCATTGCACTTTTTACTAGTTTTGTTGGCACTGGATCTAGGGAACAAGTAGAGGGCTTCATTTTAGTAATTAAAGTTAAGACTTCCTGCTCAGTTAGAGGATTAAAATTACTAAAGTGCTGAATGCAATGTGCAGCAGGGTCTGCTAAGCTAGTATTTGGTTTGTACTGTGATGCTGAGATCTGGGATCTTATATTTTTAATTTTCTCATTGAAGAAGTTCATAAAGTCTGTACTGCTAATATCTGTTGGTATTTTGCACTGTTGATCTGAATTGCCATTTGTTAATTTAGCCACTGTTCTAAACAGTACCCGAGGATTTTTATTATTGCTATCTATTAATGTAGAATAGTATTCTGAGCGAGCTTTAAAGAGGGCTTTTTTATATCTATTAACACTCTCTGTCCATGCTATTTGAAAGACATGTAGCTTTGTTGTTCTCCATCTACGCTCCAGTTTTCGACACTCTAATTTAAGAGCGCGAGTGTTTTCATTAAACCTGGGAGAGTTTCTATGCGCTTTGATCACTTTTGTTTTAAGGGGAGCCACTGTGTCCAGAGCATCTCTCAAGGTCACATTATAATGTGATATTAGCTGATCTAAATTGTTTTCCATGTTTACATTTGATGTTAACTGATCTAATTGGTTTTCCACAATTACACTCGACTTACTCAAGGTGTCTATAAATTTTGAAGCAGAATTACAATCTAGATGTCGCACTGTCTTTGTTTTAATCTGTGAGTGCGTTGGCATGGGCAGAACTAAATCAAATGTAATTAAGAAGTGATCTGAAATAACTACATTTAATGGAGTAATATTTAAATTTTGAATTTCAACTTTGTAAGTTATAATTAAATCTAATGTGTGGTTATGATTATGAGTTGGACCTTTGACAATCTGACAAAATCCTACTGAATTTAACAAATAAGTAAAACATTTGCTAAAAGTGTCAGTTTCCACATCAATGTGTACATTAAAATCCCCCATCAGAACTACGTGATCATAATTTATAGCCAAATCAGACAGAAGGTTGCTAAATTCAGTCATGAACAATGAATATGGCCCTGGTGGTCTGTAGACTAGCACTATAATTGTGTTGGAATCTGTTTTAATATTTAAAATGAATACCTCGAAGGATGTAAAGTTGCCTAAATTTTTAGAAGTGATTTGCATTTTATTACAATGAATTATTCCAAGTCCTCCTCCTCGACCAGAATCTCTAGACTTATGAAGGAACGAGTATCCATCTGGTGACGCCTCTGCTAGGGGAACAGTGTCACATTTACTAAGCCAGGTTTCAGTAAGAAGACACAGATCAGATTTTGTACCTAATATAATATCATTTACCAAAACAGCTTTAGTGCCAAGAGAGCGAATGTTCAATAAACAGCATTTAAAACTGCATGGTTTTTTCTGAACTGGCGATATATTTTTTGTTTTAATTTGAAGTAAATTTCTATTACAGATGCCCCTGGTGGAAGGTCTGGTTTTATCCCTTGGTCTAATTATACACCTTATTTTTTGGTTATCAATTAGTTTAAGGTTTGTATTAAGACTAAATTTACTGGATGCCCCACAACAGGGATTATGGGTAACAGCTTCAGGAAAAAACAGCCTGTGATTTAAGATCACATGACTGCGGCCTGGATGGTGCTCTAATCAGTCAACCAGGCAGTTTTGCTGTCATATTTTGGGATAATACATAAGATCCCCTCCAGTTAGGATGAAGACCATCTCTTCTGAAAAATCCAGGCCTTTCCCAAAAATCATCCCAATTGTTCACAAATGCTATGCTTTTATTTGCACACCAGGTTTCTAGCCAGCAGTGAAAGGAATGCAATCTGCTATAAATCACATCCCCTCTATATAATCTTGGTAAGGGACCAGATACAATTAAATTCTGACATTTTGTTTTAGCTTTGGTGCATAGAGAGATGAAGTTCCGTTTTAATACCTCAGATTGCTGTAAATAAATATCATTAGTGCCGACATGCAGCAATAAGGTAGATACTTCATCGTCGGCGACACGGTCCAATGCGGCCTCTATGCCAGAAATCTTGACCCCTGCGAGGCACTTAACATTAACTGCTGGTTTAACATAGTTTGGAATTCTAACATTCCGCACTATGGAATCGCCAATTATGAGCACTTTCTTATTCTCAGTTTCCACAGGCGCGCTGCGGAGAGCTGAGAACCTCTTCTGGGTCCGAATTGGTGACCTGGGTGCTGGGGGACTAAATTTTGGATTCTTAGACCCCCGTCTTACTGTTACCCACTCGCCCTGTGGCTGAATTGGTGCTGCTGATTTCGGCCGCGCACTGACTACAGTGGGACCTGGAGAGACTGAGGCCGAATCAGACGTAGCCGAATTGTCTAAACAAACTGAGTCGATCCAATTTTCGGTTTGCCTAATCGCTATCAGATTCCTAACGCGGTCCTCCAATTCGCGTATTTTCCCGACCAACTCTAAATTAACTAAACATTTTTGGCAGGTGAAGCTATCTGCACTGTCGGCCGGAAAACCTGAGCTGTACATACTGCAGGACATACAACATATAAACGCGCCCTCGACGGGCAGAGAGCAGATAGAACTTACATTAAGTATTGAAGTCATCTTTGCCGTTTTTATAGGTGCTTCGGCGCTTTCCGTGTTCAGCTGAATCACTGTCGCTTTAAGTTTCCACCACCCGCTGAGCGATCGACATTAATTTTTCACTGCCGGTTATTTCTACTGGTCAGCTGCCGGCTTTACCTCAGATGAACTTGCTCGGGTGCTTGCGAAGGGCTACGTGCCTGTGGGAGACGCCGCTGCTCTCTGCTTCCGCTCGCTGATCCGCTCTCTGCGGATCATTGCTGATGTCACTTCTGTTGCCCATCCACCTGGACCCGCCCCTTTCTGCCACATGACATCTTGTTTCTAGTGAACTCGAGTCTGAAAAGACATCTCTGGAAATGTTACATGTCTTTTTTTGTTTGTTTTCATTCCTTCAGCTGTACAGTGTCACCGAGGTGGTGCAAAAACTCTTTATCTTAGTCGGTCTTCTCTTTTACAGTCACATTGCACTTACCCAGGATCAAAACCACAAAATGAAATTTTTGAAAGTAATTCTTTTCCCTAAATGGTTTTCTTTTTGAGTTTCTCACTAAGGTTCTTCCCTTGTTTGAGTTACTTTGAATGCATCTCTGTGTGCATCATCTTCTATTTAGGAGCAATTGTGCTGATGTCTCAAGCCACTCTGGTGGGTGTCAACAGCAAACAAATTGCAACACCAACTGAAAAACATGGAGAATGATAAAAAAATCAAAACAACAGGAAAAAAAATTTATTAAAAACTTTATTTAAAAAGTACACAATACATTAATGAACCACACACTGTGGAAAAATACCTAAAATGTCAGAGACTGGAAGAGTAATTTTTGATTAAACTCTATGGAGTTTTCAAGTTGCCCAGAGAAGCAGTTTGCTATGTTCAGTTCTTCTCTTCTTGGTTGGAAAAAAAGGATTTAACCTGATTTATCTAGGTAGAAATTGTGGTAATCTACACATACTTGAAGAGGAAATCTTCAAAACTATATTGTGAAAATTTACAAAATAGATTCAACAAAAGGCTTTTCAATGAGTGTACTTTGGAACTTTACTCTGCAGCCACAAACACACTCATAGTCCTCATGTGTGTTAATGACTCAATATGAGAGCACAGGTATGAAACGACCCTGACTAATCTCTGTATGGTGGCACTAAATTTAATACTTATTCATTTTTTCATTGCTTCCTTAATTTACAATAATGCTCTTATATTCATCCATATATTTCCAGAAATTGCTCATTTCAATCCAGTTTAGAAGTTTTGGGAAATTCCATCCCTTTGTAAAATCACTAAAGCTAAACAATATTGAGCTCTGTGGCAGCTTGTTCTCCAATATTCTCACAGACTGCTTAGACTGTCAAATAAATTAAGGTAATGCTGGCATCAGATGGCATGCTTTAGTAAAATTAATAACAACAGTCTACAGTAGTTTATATACTTTTTATTGCTACTATTATTACTACTTTTACTTTTCTAAGTAATTTTATGTAATGAAGGCTAAACCACATTCACTAGTTTAGTCCCCCGAGCTTTGCATGGAAAAAGCACTTGCAACTTTTTTATTACGGTTACAATTAGAGGAAGGGCAGTGGCATAAAAACATCAGCTCGAGGCGACTTTGTCATGCTTTAATAATGAAAGCAGGTCCCTAGAATCAGCAAATGTTTTTAATTTTAAAAAATAATTACAGTTCAGCATGAGTGGCCTTGTTTTTTGACTTTACTAAAGATGTTTTTTTGTTTTTTTTCGGAACAATAGAACATCTCCTTTGGTGGGCTGTTTCCTGCCTTGCACCCTGTGTTGGCTATGATTGGCTCCAGCGGACCCCTGTGACCCTGTAGTTAGGATATAGCAGGTTGGATAATGGATGGATGGACAGAACATCTCCTAGGACAGAGTACCTATGAAGGAAAGAAAGAGGGAATTATTCCCTCAAATAATTGGAGAGGACTTCAAATAAGACACCAGGATATCAACAGCTTACCCCATACGTGGATTGAATGCATCAAAACCTAGAGGCCTCATTGTCCATTTCAATGAATTACAATCTAAAATGAATATAGTGTCGCTTCTCAGCTTGAAACAAGAGATTTTAATTGAAAAGAACCGCATTCACATTTTCCCTGATTTTTCATCTTCAACAGCTGCTAAACGTGCCACATTTTACAGCATTAAACAGCGCTTATGCAAAGCCGAATTTAGATACTGTCTATTGTATCCTGGTAAATTAAGAGTGGATATTCAAGGCAACTTCTACATTTTTAGTTTTCTGAATGAAGCAGAAAAAGAGATTAAGAAAAATTGATCCTGACTCTTTTTTAAATACGATTGTGAGTCACATTGTGCCCTGGCAAGGCAAAGAATATTGTACCTGCACTTTGGTCTATTTGAGTGAGACTTTTGCCATAGTTATACATTTTATTTCCTTTCCTGCTTCTATAACGATTTGATTGGTATGTGTATGTATTGTATATCTACACATATGTGCATATCCATCCATTTTCCAACCCGCTGAATCCAAACACAGGGTCACGGGGGTCTGCTGGAGCCAATCCCAGGGCAGGAAACAATCCAGGGCAGGGTGCCAACCCACCACAGGACACACACAAACACACACTAGAGCCAATTTAGAATCACCAATCCACCTAACCTGCATGTCTTTGGACTGTGGGAGGAAACCAGAGCACCTGGAGAAAACCCACACAGACACAGGGAGAACATGCAAACTCCACGTAGGGAGGACCCGGGAAGCGAACCCGGGTCTCCTAACTGTGAGGCAGCAGCGCTACCACTGCGCCACCATGCCGCCTGTATGTGTACATGATACTTTAAATATATATATATATATGCATACTTTTTTTTCCCTCCAAATGGGACTGTTTATCATCACTCCCCTGGTTTATTGTATTAGGATTGTACTATCATATGTTATTTGCATCTCCATGGGTAGGCTACTGTTTAACATCATATTCTGGGTTTATTCTTTCGAGCCTGTTCAAGATTATATTCTAGGTTTATAGTATTTGGAATGCATTGCCAATAGATATCTCTACTTTATTCCTTCTACACCACTGCTTGGGACACCTGTTGCAAAGAGATTGGGCTGGCCAAATATTCCACTCCAGCTATAGAAAGAAAACTAGAGGCATGGGAACCATAATTCATTTAGCAATTTCATTTGCAGTATCAGATGTAGTATCTGATCCTGAAGTGCGATATGTGATGGTGAAGGGTAATTTAGTTAATTTTAAAGTTATTTTGATAAATATCTACACACCCAATGTGGATGATAGAGATTTTATCCAAAATGAATTTGCATCAATTCCTAACATGAACACTCACAAAATTATAATGGCCGGAGACTTTAATTGCATTTTAAATCCAGACCTGGGTAGGTCTTCAACTACATGGACCACAACATCTAACACTGCAAAAATAATCACACAGTTTTTAATTGATCACAACTTATCAAACTCATGGAGGGATCTAAATCTATACTTAAGAGAATATTTCTTCTTCTCACCATTATATCATTGTTACTCAAGACTTGATTATTTCTTTATAGATTACAGTTTCTTGCCCAAAATCAAATCTTGCAATTACAACGCTATTGTTATCTCCGACCATGCCCCTCTGATCATGCAGCTTACATCACTATGCCCCACATACTCTTTCTGGCATCTTAACCCCCTGTTATTAGCTGGCGAGAATTGTACTGACTTTATACAGTATTTAAGCAAACTGATCTTTTTAGATACAAATGCATCCTCAGAGGTTTTTGCAGGAATACTCTGGGAAACTCTGAAGGCATTTTAAAGAGGACAGATTATCTCATATCTCTCCCACAAAAATAAATTGTAAACCAAGAAGGCCTCAGAGTTAATCACTGAAATTACCAAAATAGATCAAGAATATGCCAGGTCTCCAAATGAGGAACTTTTTAGGAAAAAACAGGCTTTGTAATCAGAATTCAACCTTTTGACAACAAAAGAAAGAACAACTCATTTTTAAATTGCGACATCATTACTGTGAACACGGAGAGCAGTCTAATAAGATCTTAGCTCAACAGATCCACAAGCAGGAAGTTCACAATACCATATCAATAATCACCAACACACACGGAGATAGAATCATTGCCAACAAAAATATAATGCTGACATTTAGAGACAACTATAAGTCCTCATATTCTACTCAGTTCAAAGAATACAAGACGCAATCTAATGCGATTTTTTTGATACATTACGGATATCACAACTAGATATTTTCAGTGTAGAGGAACTGGATAAACCTCTGACACTATCAGAATTACTAGACACTATAAACTCACTACGGAGAGGGAAAAGAACCAGAAGCCTCATGTATAAACAGCAGCTGATCAGAAAGAGAATTATCGGTTTACAGCATTTAGCACACGCTGCCTCAGCCATGCTGCCTATTTGAACTGCTCTTATAAGGCAAACACTTCAGAGCCTTTCCTGTACTGACCTCATAACTCAGAAACAGTTTCATCCCAAGAACTATAAACTCAATCAATCAGTCCATCAAGTGCTCCTTGTAGAACTGTTTGTACTTATAAGTACAATTACCTCACTGTAAACTTGCAATACAGTTATAATATTGCACAACCTGAGCCACTTTAGCACGTATTTATATATGATGACGATATCATTTTTAAGATGAAATGCAGCAAAATATGTTTATTACATTATACAGATAAAACGTTAACTTCATTTAAATAATCTACAGTATATTGTTAATAATTAAAATGTGAGGACACGGTGTCGCAGCGCTAGCAAGGAGCTGGCGCCACGTTCACAGATTGTTCCTGCCTTGCACTGTATTCTTGCTGGGACTGGTGTGATACTGGAAGAAAAGATGGATTGAATAATTAAACATGTACTATGAAGATATTTCAATGTTCCTTAAAATCAGCGTTCTCAGCTTACAGGTGGCTTTACATCTATTACAGAGCTGATTGTGTGGCAATTGGGTATATGGAGAAAGAAAAGGAAGGACATGAATTGGGGTTTGTGCGTTTGAAAGAGACAGTACTGCTGCAATAAATTATTTCATTGTAGGTAGCGCACAGTGCAACAAGTGTCTTGAATGAGGCAGGAACAATCTCTGGACAAGGCGTCAGCTCGTCACTATCACTGCGCCACCGTGTTTCCATGTTTAATACATGCTTTAACTCCTATCACCATGAAAATGATATCAAGTATACATCTCAGTACTTACAGTAAATTATTCAGAGAACTGTAATATCATGAATGTAATGGATTCTGTGTCCTGTCAGAGGAAGAGAAAGCTCGTTTAAGAAGCACGTACTGATTCACACACATAGGGCACATAGAAGAACACATACAAAACAAACCATTTAACGTGCTACTTCAGTTACGATGGTATTTGAGAAACTAGTAAATGAAACGATTTTAAGATGAAGTTTATGATGTTCGACTTTAATGACAAAATAAACTATGTGATTAAAGTGGAAATTTCGAGATTAAAGTTTTGAGCTTTTTTCCCCATTGTGTCCCTATTTTTTTTTTTTTTTTTACTGTACCCTAATAAGCTTTCATATGACACTCAGGCAGTGGGCTACAACTCGCCTTTTCACAGCGACTTTGATATCTGACAACTTTATTTCGGGCACTGTGCGACCTTGTGAACTTGAGCTTTCGAGTTTCTCCGACACGCTATGTCACTTGATCAACTTCCTTTTGTTGTTTATACCACTGTTTAAACCAACAAATAGTACGTTTTTCCTTGCCTAAACTTGGTATTCGCTGAAATTCTTCTATTTCCCTCCATGTCTTTGCCATTGCCTTTTCACAGAACACTGAGCATAAGGGCTATTTATAATGATTTGCATATTCAAAGAGGCATAATTCTGGGAGGAGTTTGGGGAGTGGCAGCAGGCGCGTGCATGTGTGTTACTTTTCACGCTGCCCAGGATTTATGTAGCAGAAGAATGTGGAAGTTGGCGAACGCACAGATTTATGCATCTGGATTTTTTTTGTGCATATGAACATTTCCGCTTTTGTCTGTACGCCATGTTTTAGTGTGAATTTTACACATGCCGTTATGCATGAGGCCCCAGGTCCTGATGGCTACCCTGCTGAATTCTATAAAAAAATTTCAATCAAGTTAGCTCCCCTTTTATTACCTATTTTTAAAGAAGCCACAAACTATAAAAGTCTACCTCAAACTTTTAACCAATTATTAATTACCATTTTTCCTAAAAAATAAGGACTTATTACAGTGTGCATCATACAGGCCAATCTCAAAGTTAAAATACTCTCCAAAATCCTAACTAGAAGGATAGAGAAAAATTCAGAAAAAGCATTTGATATGGTTGAATGGGATTACCTGTTCACCACTTTGCATAAATTCGAGTTTGGCCCTAACATACGTGTATAGATCAAACTACTGTATACCAGTCCAGAAGGTTCAGTTTGTATTAACAGCACTATCTCAGACTACTTTAAATTAGATTAGACAAAGATCGTCCTTGTCACCACTTCTATTTGCAGTCACCATTGAGCCATTGGCTGTTCACTTCTGAAATGCGTCAGAGCAGTGGTTCTCAACCTGTGGGGTGGGCCCCCATAGGGGGGCGCGAAGTAACAAAAAAGGGGACGCGAAGATATGAAAAAAAGAAAACAAAAATCAAAAATATGAAAAAAAATCTGTTGAAACCAAAACAAATTAACTTAAACTACATTCTGATACTAGAACAATAAATATAGAGTTAGATAAATGTTGCTAAAAGTTACGTAGGTATAATAAAATATGCATCTACATTTCAAAAAAATGTTGGGGGGTGGGCGATTAAAACTGTTATGAAAACTCAGGTCGCAAATACTTAAAGGTTGAGAAACGCTGCGTCAGAGATAAAAGTGATTTTCAGAGAAGGACTTGAACAGAAAATAGCACTATATGCAGATGATATGGTACTGTATATATCAGACCCATAAACTATAGTACCTAAAGGCCTAATTGTACTAGCAGAATTTCAAAAGATATCTGGACTCAAAATTAATTTGAACAAAAGCGTGCTTTTTCCAGTGAATTCTGTAGCAAACAGCATTAGATTGCACACCTTCCCTTTTATCATTTCAGATCAGTTTAAATATCTAGGGGTAAGCATCACAAGTAAATAAAAAGCTCTTTTTCAACAAAATTTTGCTGTTTGCATGTACAAAATTAAACAAGACGTGCATAGATGGTCTACCCTTCATCTTACTTTAACAGGGAGAGCACTATCAAGATGAATATCCTCCTTAAGCTTCTGTTTCTATTTCAAAACATCCTCATATACATTAACAAATCATTTTTAAAGAATATTAGATTCAGTCATAATATCATTTATTTGGGATTCGAAATATCCTAGCATCCAAAGGGTGACACTACCTGAATTAGAAGGCGGCATGGCTCTACCTCATTTTCTATTTTATTACTAGGCGTCAAACATACAAGCTATAAAAACCTGGACACTGATAGAAATAGATGAACACACAATAGTCTGGATTGCAATAGAAATTAAATACTGCAGTATCTCTTTGTATTCCTTGCTTTGTACACCAGTAAATACAAGGTATCGTCAATATACTAACAACCCAATTGTCCTTCATTCACTCAGAATATGGAACCAATGTAGGAAGCACTTCAAGTTAGAGAATATTTTATCTATGGCTCCTCTACATGATAACCTTAACCTTTTTCCACCCTCTCAAACTTACACAATTTTTAATACTTAGAAAAAGCATGGGATTAAATCATTTAGAGATTTATATATAAACTAGCAAAATACCCGCGCTTCGCAGCGGCGAAGTACTGCCTTAAAATTTTTATTAAGAAGAAAATTAAACCTTTTTAAACTGAGGGAAAATATA
>JANRMT010028174.1:141391795-141415017 GCA_026402145.1 Polypterus bichir lapradei
GTAAGGAATGAGCCTGCCAAATTTCAGCCTTCTACCTACACAGTAAGTTGGAGAATTAGTGACGTTGGAAGTTCAATATGGCGACTGACAGTGGCGTCACACCACCGAAAATAAGTACGTACATTGGTTTCGGTTAGCGCAGGGAAGCCGCCTACCAAATTTCGTGAAGATGGGGCCATAAATAAGAAAGTTCAACATGGCGGACGTTGTCGACCGTTATCGACCGTTATGACCGTTACGTGTAGAATTTCGAAATGAAACCTGCTTAACATTTGTAAGTAAGCTGTAAGTAATGAGCCTGCCAAATTTCAGCCTTCTACCTACACGGGAAGTTGGAGAATTAGTGACATTGGAAAGTTCAATATGGCGGCTGACAGTTGTGTCATACCATCGAAATAAGTATGTACATTGGTTTCGGTTAGCGCAGGGAAGCCGCCTACCAAATTTCGTGAAGATGGGGCCATGAATAAGAAAGTTCAACATGACGGACATTGTTGACCGTTATGACCGTTACGCGTAGAATTTCGAAATGAAACCTGCTTAACTTTTGTAAGTAAGCTGTAAGGAATGACCCTGCCAAATTTCAGCCTTCTATCTACACGGGAAGTTGGAGAATTAGTGATGTTTGGAAAATTTAATATGGCGGCAGACAGTGGTGTCATACCACCGAAATAAGTATGTACATTGGTTTTGGTTAGCACAGGGAAGCCACCTACTAAATTTCGTGAAGATGGGGTCAGCCTTCTACCTACACGGGAAGTTGGAAAATTAGTGACGTTGGAAAGTTCAATATGGCGGCCGACAGTGGCATCATACCATCGAAATAAGTACATACTTCGGTTTCGGTTAGCGCAGGGAAGCCGCCTACCAAATTTCGTGAAGATGGTGCCATAAATAAGAAAGTTCAACATGGCGGACGTTGTCGACCGTTATCGACCGTTATGACAGTTACGTGTAGAATTTCGAAATGAAACCTGCTTAACTTTTGTAAGTGAGCTGTAAGGAATAAGCCTGCCAAATTTTAGCCTTCTACCTACACGGGAAGTTGGAGAATTAGTGATGAGTCAGTGAGTGAGTCAGTCAGTCAGTCAGTGAGGGCTTTGCCTTTTATTAGTATAGATAATGTATTTGCATCCTTTGAACAATTACAGTCTTAATTTAGTTTCCCATCAACACAATTTTTCCACTATCTCCAAATTAGAAACTTTGCTAAACGAAATCTGCCCAATTTTCCTCACCTCCCACCTATTTCTATTCCAGAAGAGATATTATCAGTCTTGAGGACTCAGAGAGCATTTCTATAATATATAAAACCATTTTAAAGTCCCTTCCTTTCAAAGATCCCAGAGTACAGCTGGAAAAGGATCTCTTACTCAACATTTCAGAAAAAGAGTGGAAGGCAGCCATACACAGAATTCACTTGAGCTCCATATGTGCATCTCAATTATTCAACTTCAACTTCCGAACTAGAGCAGGGGAATGTTACGAGTCAGATGAGGATGAATGACTTGTATGATAAGAACAATAATAAATGCAGAGCTGCCCATGGCTGCTTGCTCTTCTCATCAAATAAGTCTGTATGTTCACCGTACAATAAATCTTTATTCTGCTGCCTGTCCTGAGACTCTGAGTGCCTTCTTTGGGGTTGCGGGTGCCCATGCCAGCCTGCTTCAACAGAAACAAGGGAACTAACTAGTATTGAATAGATTAGTGGTCATTGAGTGTATACTGGGGGATATACTGACTGATTTAGGGAAGCAAAGATGGCAATAAAGTTGTATAAAAGAGTAAGAGAGAGTGTGAGTGAGAAAGACAGATATTAAAATCCCCAATTCCAAAGGAAAAGGCCCTCCATGTGTGGAAAAAACTTGAAAACAGGCACTGCTGGGGAGTTACCAGTCATATTACATCTAGGAAGTCCCACAGAGAGGAATCTTTCAGATTTCAGCTTTAAGCTCAATATTAGTTTTGCTGATTCTGTATTAATTTTAGTTGAAGATCTGGAACATTATCATACTTTCTAACAAAACAGTTCTTTTGTCTCAAGCAGAATTGATTGACATCCTCAAGTTAAATGCTGTTCATATCATTCAATATCCACCCTCTTTCAAGGCTCACAATAATAATAAATTAAAGCAATGTAGAATTTAACAAAAACATTTACATAAAAAATAAATAAATTAAACGCCAAGGGTTATATTAGTAGGAACAGGAAAAAGTCCAATTGGCCACCTGCTACCTGCCTAGTTATTTTACAATGTACAACCTTTAAGAGTATTCTTAAGCATCCTGATGGGACAATATAAAGATCTGTCAGTGCTAATGTTTATGTGGCAACACAATCACTCTGACATTTCAAACATCTTGTATTTAAAATCAATGGTTTTCCAATTTTGTTAGAAAACAGTATCTTGCCATCATTAAAATGAAATAAAGACTAATGAACATTAAACATATATTACAGCAGGCCCCACACTAGTAAAACACATTTTGCCTATATTAAGGTGTTAGTTTATGTAAACCAACTGGTGCAATCCATCAGTAGAAATGTCAGGTAAAAAAATAAAGAAAACAGTTAAACAAAGTGAGACGTGACAGTCCACATACTTAAGAAAACCAACTGTAAGGAAAATATGAACGAAAACCAGAAAAACAAGTTAGAAGAGAAACACAAGTAAGATAAGAGTTTATTAAAAAAATGAAAATGGGAAAAAATCATCACTGGAAGGTGGTGAGAGCTGAACGTCTTTCTTCTCTGCCTTCATTTTCCCCCATTTAAATCAAAGCTCAAGGTGCATGAATCAACTATCCATTAATAAAGTGCATCTGTATTCCCCAAATGTATTCTTCCTATCTTATTATATTGATTTTTGGGAATGTCTGTATTAATTTTTCCAGCATTTATACTTGACTTTACAGTTTTGTGGATAAGAGGACAAGAAATTTAAAATATTTAAATAATAAACACACCCCAGAAATGCATACATACATACATACTGTAACACATGTGTGTCTGGAGACCTTCTTGGCTCTAATGAGGTAAGCAGTACTGCCCTTTAAATAGATGGACATTATAGTATATTATCAGCCATCCACATTCTGACCTGGCATAATCCAGCTCAGGGTTTCTGGCTGGTTTGTTTATCTATCCTTACAGCATCAAGCGTAGAGCAGGATCTAATACTGCACAGGATGTCAGTCCTTTGTAGGGCACACACTGACAGTCCTTTATGCCACACCAGTTTTGAAGCTGACATGTACATTTACTGTGCTTGTAAAGGGGTGGTCACAGCATGCATTTTCTGAGGCAGATCAAACAGAAAATGTGTTAAAAACCGTGCTCAAGTCTATAGTCAGATCAAATAAACCAAAACATGAAATCCATAACACGAACCAATAATCTTAGTTGAAAATAAACAAGAAGTTTCTTTTTATTGAAAGTAGACATTGTGACACCAGAAGGGGCTGTTGCTCTTTCAAACACACAGTCAACATGTCCAGACACCAGGTAAAAGTACCAGAAAATAATTTTAATTTCTTGAATAATGTGCACAAAGCACCTCCGCCACCACAATACTCAATAATCATCAATAATCACAATACAATAAACACAATAAATCCTTCTCTCCACCCAGCAGCTCCGTCACCCTTCCTCCTAACTCCGGCTCTCTTTGCTGGGTTTCCCACAGTCCTTTAAATAGTCCTCGACCCAGAAGCACTCCTGTCCTTCAGCCCACATGATCCATTGGCACTGCCGGGTCGGATTTATATTTTTCTTTAGCCTGGGAGTACTCCTGTCCTTCCATCCCCATGACTTAGGAGTACTTCCGGGTTATAAAAGAAACAATCTTGGTGTCTCCCTGCAGCATTCCCTGGTGGCCCTAATGGTATCCAGCAGGGCTGTGAAGCCGAACTCCATTGTCCATGATGCCCTGTGGGAATTTGGGGCACCTCCATGTTGCAGGGAGGACTCCATCTAGCGGTGTGGATGTGTTGGCCAGGATAAGCTGCTGGCCATCTCTCACAACATATAAGCTAACACTTGAAAATTAATCAATTTCTGTTTCACAGTACAAACTATTATTAAGCTGTTGTGCTGTAAGGCGCCTGTTATGCAAACTGGTGACCCTCAGAAACTTGTCTTCTGATTGGGTTGTGAGCTTGGGTCTGCCAGATCTCTTCCTATCAGAGTTTCTCACAGTTTACAGTTGCCTTTGAATTGTATAGAACACCATACTCAGACACTTGGATATTTTTTTTTGCAATTTCTCTAAGTGAAAAGCCTATACAGTAATCCCTCGCTATATCGCGCTTCGACTTTCGCGGCTTCACTCTATCGCGGATTTTATATGAAAGCATAACTAAATAAATGCTAAATATAACGCGGATTTTTCGCTGCTTTGCGGGTTCTGCGGACAATGTGTCTTTTTACTTCCTGTATATGCTTCCTCAGTTGGTTTGCCCAGTTGATTTCATACAAGGGACGCTATTGGCGGATGGCTGAGAAGCTAACCAATCAGAGCACACAGTTAAGTTCTCCTGACTGAGAAGCTAACCAATCAGAGCACGCAGGAGCTATGCAGTGTTAACCAGGAAGTTTCATCTCGCTCATTCAGCATCAACGTGCTTCGCTGTGTAAAGAGTTGTGCTCTTTAGTGTTTATCTTTGTGCATAGTCAAGCCCTTCATTATGGCTCCAAAACAATCTGCTACTGCTTCAGGTGCCGTGCCCAAGTGCAAGAAGAAGATGTTAACGATTGCCGAAAAGGTAAACGTTTTGGATTTGTTGAAGGCTACGATTCTTTTTATTTAAAAAGTAGGAAAGGAATATAAGATCTACGGCTGCAGCGTCCTTTTAACCAGGGTGCAAAACGAGTTGCAAGTGGATGTAATAAGGCAGTAGTCTGGATGGAATCTGCTTTAGGGATTTGGATTGAAGACTGCCAGAAGAACAACAACGGCAGTGCTACACAATCGCCTGAAGTGGCTCCTTTACAAGGGCTGTAACGCTCTCCTTTGTTGTGCAGTAAAATTAAACTCATTGTTATCGGACAAGTCATCGTGTCATTGTTGGTGAGTAACCATAATTAATTTTCTTCTTACAGTGCTTAGTACATGTACGTACGATTAGTGTCACTGTACACACATTTACTGTATACTATTTTTCTTGCATTGTACGTATTTATTGCTGGTGGCCTGTCTATCGTAATGGCTGTAACATATGTGATATCGGAGACACTCAATATCTTTAAAATAATATTTAGGTTTTACTGTATATAAACAGTGTGTGTTTATATACATAATTTCAATGAATCTTACCTAATATCTAAGAGAATACAAAGGGATTATGCTGTATAACGCTGCGGGGAATATTTATAAACAGTGCGGGAGAGTTTATAAGGGCTTAAAATATATAAAAATAACCATACAAACATATGGTTTCTACTTCGCGGATTTTCACCTATCGCGGGGGGGTCTGGAACGCAACCCCCGCGATGGAGGAGGGATTACTGTACTTCTAAGGGTAATCAAAACTTATGTTCTGATGTGACTTATTCTATCTCTTTTCATTTGATAATTGCCATTTTATTTGTGCTATTGCTGAAATTTACACCTTTCTACAGTGTAATATCATCCATGTAGTACCTCAGAGTGTGTAGTAACCTAGTCTATTCAAACATAGCTTTAACAATAGAACCCCTGAAGCCTATGAAAAAGCTCATAATCCCAGGCCACCTTAAATTCCCTTACACCTCAACATCAGCTTCTTTTATTTTGCAATTGTGTCAATCAGCACAAGCAGCAAGCGGGCTGCTATCCCACTGCCGCAACTTTAGTAGACCAAGTAGTGTGGTAGACAGTAGGACTTTAAAAAACTAGACTTGATGTTATTTTAGAATTGAGAGGTTAGGACTGGTGAGTTTGTTGAGCTGAATGGCCAGTTCTTGTCCAGACTGTTCTAATTTTCTAGTTTGTTCTCCCTCTTAGGGTTACCATGTTCTTCACTTAGAAAGTTTCAACACTTTCAGATATGCTTCTGTTAGTTTATCTTGAGTTCATACCTCAATATCCAATTTCTTTCTTCTGTTTATCCCAAAGTTAACAGAAATTCTTGTAGCTTATTAAAAATATGACTTGTAGCTTTCATTTATGGAGGATCCAGTTGCACCGACTTTATTGGGTACTAGCAGTTTAGAAACAACAAAATAACAATAATATATAAGGAGAAATACAGCATTGCTGACATGTGGTCTGTCAGAACAAAGTATTGGATGATATCCAATCAGCATTATCAAGATGTTTTTGGAAACAAAATGTTTTTTAGAACAAACCAGCATTTAGCAGGATAGTATTCTCTGCTGGGGCACTGAACAGGAAAATAATATTTACTTTTTTGCATAATCTCACAAATATTCATATTTTCATATAACACTTTCATCACTGTCCTCTATTACAGTATTTATCAGCCCTCTTGCACACATCTAAATACTGACTGGTTAAAAAAAGAGTTTTCAAAAATAAACACTCCATTGTTAGTTCAGCTATGAATGATAGCAAAAAAAGTAAGATATTATCACAGATGTTTATGTTTACTTTAAAAAGAATACAATTATAGCTACAGTTAGTGAGTTTTGTGTTTTACATTTATTCAAATTTGAGAATTACAATGTTTGGATGTCAAAAAAGTGCATGCATTTTAAATTAAGCAGAAGAACCTGAAAGCCACTACTCTGCACTGTGCACTCTGCTCACTGCCATGTTGGGGATTTCTTCAGCATTCACGCAAAATATGTAATATGTAATATTCGATCATTTTCCTTAATAAATAAATGACCAAGTATAATATTTTTGTCTCATTTGTTCAACTGGTTTCTCTGTATCTACTTTTAGGACTTGAGTCAAAATCTGATGATGTTTTAGGTCATATTTATTCAGAAATATAGAAAATTCTAAAGGGTTCACAAACTTTCAAGCACAACTGTATGTATTGTGACTGCCAAGTCAGAAGTTATCTTTCTTTCTTCCTAAATCTTCTTCCTTTTTATTAATTCTGGACTGCATTCAGACAATAGGGTGTGTCCAGATATATTTATTTATCTATTTATGTATTTATTTTTTAAAGGGCTTCTGTAAAAAGCCAAATTTCCCACTGGGGAGAAGTAAAGTTCTATCTAGAAGGCTTAATACACAAACCAGTGGCTATGAATTGGAGTTATATAGCCAATATAGCAAACTCAAATATGTTTTCTTGCAGACTGAAAATCAGAGAGGTGGCAAGATGGTGCAGTGATTAATGCTGCTGTGTCACATCCTTAGGGATATGGCTTTGATATGTAATCCAGAAACTTTCTATGTGAGGTTTATAATTTCAACATCTGGTTCATGGGGATCATTTTCATGTGACTGCTGTGTTTCATAACTGTGGTAGTAGTTGTAGTAGCACTTAACTAAAGACACCATTTTTCATTGAGTAAAACTAATTGCTAGCATGTACTTAGTCAAGTGTGAACATCATTTTGCTGTTTATGCCACATGTGACAGTAAATTTGAAATGCACAGCCTTCCATTTCTGAAAAAGAAAGCACCATTGTCTTATTACATATTGCCATTCACATCAGCCAGTGTTAACCGTTTTTGAAGTAACAAAAATACAGACTGAATTTTAAGAACAAAACAACAAAAACACACACAACTTAAATGATGAGGTTAAGCCACAATGGAACAGAATGAAACCCAAATTTTTCTATACCTCATGGAGATGCTGTTTTTTTTTTTAATGTTATAAAAAAGAGACACATGAAGACACCGCCGTACAATGAGTAAAAGCAATTACTTTTATTTTTTATTCAAACACACCATATAGTAATTCAGTACTACTGAACTTCAAGAACATAAAATACATCCACAGAAAATGTCATAAAGTGTCCAGCTGAAAACACAAGATCAACACCGTTCTAACATACAGGACTTCAGCTTTTGGTCTAATGTTTCATCACATTCTTCCATTGGTTCGTCATGTTTTCCATAGTCTTTTCTTTTTTCCAATAATAGATCTCTTTTGTTTGTGACTGCTACATGCACCTTTAATTACGTTTTCCTGCCCCTTTTTTTTGAGGACTGGACATTCACTTATCCACAGCTTATCATCTTTCACATCCTTTGGGCCTCTATTGATAATGCCTCAGAAAATGGTGCCTGTGTGTTCAAAATTCATAGTCAAGTTTATCTGTATTTTGGTGGATTTCACCCCTTTTCAATTACATTTTATTTAAGTACAGTTTCATATGTTCCACTAGTGTAGTAGGAGTACTGTCAGGAAATGAAGAATAAAAACAGGAGGAAGGAGTCCATTAGGGAAGATGATTTGTGCTTTCTATTAAATAAATTAAAGTTATGTATGATATGGTCATGCATGTTGTGTGTTGTTTGGGACTTGCAAGTAAAAATATTTCTGTACTCCGGAAAGACAAAAAAATGAAAACAAAAAAACTTTAAAATCAACAATTCAGAAGTGGAAAAAACAGCCAAAACTGCTAAAACTACACTTGGATCCACAGAACTAACAAAAGTCAATTTTCCAAACTACCATCACCCAGTACAAGCAGTTAATGTGGACACTTCAGGGTGTTTCAGGAAGCCTTCAGTAACTGTACGAGTGCAACGGAAAAGGCAATGCAAAAAAATGTGTGGACTGTACTGGGCATTCAGGATCCATCCCTGGACCCAAATAACACCCAAAAAGCAAAGGAATAAAAAAATAAAAAGTAATTTATTAACAAAACAAGTTAACAGGAGCAGGGAAGGTACACAAAGAAGGACAACATGAAAAACCAAAGAACCAAAGGTTCCTGACTACCTCATGGGGTGGTAGGTCTATTTATCCACTGTGGAATACCTTCAACTGCTTACAACTGCTCTCTAAAACTCTGGCCTTCCTTTCTGCCTCCCTCTAGCTGATCTTTTGCCATAAGTTATACCCCAGATACACACTTGCTAGTGTACTTGCTGGGAGGGACTTTTAGACCCAAGGCCAGGAAGACATCTGAGCACTTTAAGGTAGCTCCACCATCATTCAATGGCCTACAGTTGCCCCCAATCAACTGCATATACCAACACTAGGCTTCTCTTCAAGCACTCCATCCCATAGGATGTCTTGCCCACACGCCCGGTTTGAGGTGGGATCCAAGTGGAGCAAGGCCTTCTGAAGCACAATCATGTTGATTTTGAGTGATCTGTTAAGCATTTTTGCCTTTTCTTCCTGTTTTGTTTTTCTCCAACATTGATTAATGTAAATGTATTTGCTAGAGCTCATATTAGTAGGCTGTTGTACCGTGTCAGCAGTTATGGATGCAGTGAGAAGACAAGCAAAATGACACCTTTTATTGGCTAACTGAACAGATCACAATATGCAAGGAAAGGCAGCTGAGACTCCTTCTTCAGAAGGAACCTGAGCTGCCTTGGAAACTAAAATTGTATTCTGTTCAGTTTGCCAATAAAAGGTGTCACTTTGCTTGACTTCTCATTAGAGCTCTTATCAAATTTTAACCAGAACAGGGAAGTCCTAATCTCTCCAAGACTTCATATCTTATATGTGCTTTGCCCCATAAAACAACAACATAGCTGTCAACCAACATACATCAAATGTTTTTTCATGCGTAATTTTGGTTCTCACTACAAACAGTTCAGTAAAGTTAAATAACTACATTTCTAGGCAAATTTGAACTACTTGGCAGAGCCATCAAAATTCAAAACTAATTAAATATCGCACTAAAATTGAAAGGGTGAACACAAGCATGACTAATTTCCATCAGACAGCGGTTTGTTGTCTTTTTACAAATTATCTTACTTGCAAACGGATAACAGCAGCGGATTACTTTATCAGTTAATGAAAGAAAAATTGCCTCAGGGACTAACTTAACATTCTGTATTATTAATCAGATAAATGAATTTGACAATATGTTTTAATTACTGAAGAGTGCCCTCTTCACAATATGAGGCAAATGTGTAGGACTGAAGACTGAAGTTTGAAACTATGGCTTTGAAATGGTTACTGTTTGCTAAATCGTGGTGAATAGTGTTACTCCACACCCCAAGACTATTTCTCCCTTAATCTGGCACAGATAGTTTTGAACCATTGTATGATGGGTCTCTTCAAGACTGAGGGTGTCAGTTTAACAGAACCATAGTTTTGATCACTCTTTTCTGTGGATTGAAGGTTCAGTTAGCATATCAGATGTAAAGACCCATTCCACTCCTTACTGTTTCTAGATCAGTCCATCTTCTACTCCCTCACAATATATTTACATGTTGTCACAGCTTACTCCACTTCCCTGTGAAGTTTGGACTACGGGCACAGAGGAAATGCAGGGCTCTGGGCACCGCAGAGAGTTTTTCATTTCCTTAGGTATTGACCAGAAGGTGCTGCAGATTTGACACACCCAGGAGATTTCAAGGAAATATATGGTGAGAGGCAGGGCCGGATTTTCCTATAGGCCAACTAAGCTTCATGCCTAGGGCCTCAAGATCAAGAGGGGCCTACATTCAAATTGTTAGCAATTTGAACAAACTTAAAAATGGGAGGTGAAAGGGCCTCATAAGTGGAATAGCCTAGGGCCTCTTTTCATCTAAATCCGGCCCTGGTGAGAGGACACATCCAGGAAGGTTCACAGAACAAAATGGCGGGACCGCCCCTGCCTGTCACAGGACTTGAGATAGCCCTTTAAAATGAGCAATGGGAACCAAAGAAGGCAGTTCACATACAGTGGCAGCCAGAAGAGAAATTCAGTATTTTAGAAAAGGATGTACTCTATGTCTGCTGTGACATGAATAGTCTCATATGATGAGACTAAACCTGTCAGAACCCAACACTTTTAGCATCTAGGGTCAATATTAATGCCAGTGGAGAAGTTGTGAAACTGGTAGAACAGAATCTTTTAAGCCATCCATCCATCCATCATCCAACCCGCTACATCCTTACTACAGCCCCCTGCCATATTACAGATCAGTCCAGCTTCACTGATTAACATGTGCATAAGAGCTAATCAAACTTACCAACTGCCATAAAGAGATGGGTGATGATTAGGAAAAGAACCAAGGAAAGCAGCCAGTAGAACCTCCTAGTAAAGCCTGGCCAATGGGGAAACCAGAAAGCTGTGAGAAGACATGTCACAGTTCAGAGGCCCTCAGATGTTTCCAATGTGGGGAATGAGGCCAAGTCACTGCTTACTGCTCCCACATCAAGGAGCCAATGGCTTGTGCCCATTTTGCAATGGTATTTTGCACTCACAGTGTGTTCATTCCTATCTAGGCAAAGTGTGAAGCAGTGGTGGTAAATGGGTTAAAAAACACAGCACTTTTGGATCCAAGGAGCAATATCTTTGTTCTTGTTTCCCAGCTTGGGACCTAGCATTAAGTCAACAAAAAAAAGAAGGTAAACCTCACCTTGTATCCTTGGAGACTCAAGGCCATACTCAATGATGTTGGTGACAATTACGTTTAGAGGATGTACTTAGTGACTTAGACTTGCAGTACTTTTGAGCTACCCATATAAGATCATGCAGCAATGAGACTGGCCAGACATCAAAAATGAGGTATAACAGTTCCATTCACAGTCAATACACAAACATCTCCTGCTAAAGATGAAACAGGACATCTAGAAGGCTTTGTATCTTCCACAATAAATATGGTTGGTTCGGAAAAGAAAATCTTAATGGGTGGCAATTCAATCTGACTTACCAGCAGTTTGGATCAAAGGCCTCCATGGATAACCCTGCAGTGTCAGTGACTGACAGACTCATGTCAACATTTCTAATGATCAGGATTTCCTAATTTAAATGAGGAGAGGTTTCCTCAGTATTAGATGTCCATTCTATTTTAGAAAGAGCAAAGAAATGGAATGGTGATACTCTAAAGAATACTGAAAACAGACACCCTACCATTGATAAAATAACACAGGACGCCGTCAAGACTTGCATCATCCTGCAAATGACTTACACCATCCATTTATTAACCCGCTTAGCAACTCGGGACAACATACCACCCCATCACTGCGTCTGCTAATGCATGCACCTACAGTACACCAATTTTTACACATACAAATTAATTGCATATTTAAACGATTTTAATTATTGAGACTTTGTGTATTAATTTAATAATTAATACGTAACCAAATAATAAGTGGCACATACAGTATACCAGAGCTCAATTAAACATTTAAGAGTGGATGAATTTGGAGAAAAGTGCATTAGGTAACACAATATCCTCCTTGGAACATTTACTCAGGTATATTATGAGAATATGTGCATAAATTATGTATGGCTGTCTTTTTACTATTTCATTTTTTTTCTACTATAGGATCAGGGAAACACATGCATCCTTCATACTGCAAGCAGTAGATCATATGACAAAATTGGCTCAAAAATTAATATTTAATAAATTACAAAGAAGTAAAACTCTTCCTACAAGCCACATAATTGAATAATGTCAAAATAAGCTGTAAGCAAGGACAATGACTTAAATATTTTAACAGAAATGTATATAATGCAGACTTTTTTGATTTAGTTTGAAAAAACAATGTCATTCAGGAGCTTTATCACTGAGTCAGTCAAAACTGTGATCTTCAAGGTGTAATGCAAGGGTTGCAAAAGTTCCACTGTAAAATATCTGTTTTTCCATGTTTCAATAGGCATTGTAATGGAAAGACAACACAACTAAGGCAAATGGGTGGAAAGCTTCCAAAATGTCCCACAAAACAAGCAAGGACCTCATATTCTTGTCCAGGTATTTCTTTACCCCAGGAAGCCAGCACCCAACCACCATAGTCAGGCTTTGGCCTTAAAATTGAGCCCTGAATTTAAAAGTTCAAAAACAACATACATATCAAAGAATAATATCAAAATAAATCAAAAATGCTCTTCAAAGGACAGGAACTGCAGCACCTCTGGCTTAGAATAACAAGGTCAAGTCAGACTCTTTATAAATGCATATTTTTACAAAAGAAGCACAAAAAGGGAAATAAATCCTTATACATAATCCAACAACCAAAAATAAGAACAGAAGCTGATAAATCCAAGAAACCAGAAAAATCAAATATGCACTATGCACTTTATCAATGTCAACAAGCAAGTGAAGGAGCAGCCCCCCCAGCTTCAGATATAAAGGCTAAGGGTGGTCCTTAAGGAGAGACAATAAGGTGTTCCACACAAAGAACATAAACACATTTAAATACATAGTTCACTCGAGCTCCATATGCGCAAAGCATACAATTATACAACTCAAAATTATATATCGAGCACATCTGTCTCGCTTAAAACTGTCCAAAATGTTTCCAGGGCAAGATCCAACCTGCGAACGCTACAATCAAGTTCCACCCTCACTGGGTCACATGTTTTGGGCCTGCACCAAATTAACTCCATTCTGGACCAAAATTTTAAGTGCCTTTCAGCCTCGGTGTCACAATCCCTCCTAATCCTCTAACAGGTGTGTTTGGTGTTCTTCCAGATGGGCTTAAAGCGGAGAAGGACAAACAAATTATGATTGCCTTCACTACGCTATTGGCACGCAGACTTATCTTGATAAACTGGAAGAATCCTAACTCTCCTATTCTAAGTCAGTGGGTAACTGATGTTTTATATTATTTGAAATTGGAAAAATTCAAATTCTCAGTTAGAGGATCTTTGCAGAACATTTTCAAAACCTGGCAGGATCTAATCAATAATGTTTTAGAATAAGCTCTTAAAGCACTGAGGAAGCAGATTCTCTTCCCATTTCTTTTTCTTCTCCATTTATCTTTATCTTCCTATTAAACTCATCAATTTATTTATTTTTACTAGCTTTAAGTTTTATTCCGTTGGCCATGCTCTCGTTCTCAGGGGTGGGGGTTGATTTGTTTTCAATCCTATTTTTTTGTAAAAATTGATCTATTTGTATGGAATGATTACAATAAAATCATCCATCCATTATCCAACCCGTTATATCCTAACTACGGGGTCACGGGGGTCTGCTGGAGCCAATCCCAGACAACACAGGGCGTAAAGCAGGAAACAAACCCCGGGCAGGGCGCCAGCCCACCGCAGACAATAAAATCAATAAAATAAAATAAATAAATAAATATGTAATTACTAAATAATAAATGTGTCTACTAATAAATTATAATAATAAATCGATGTAACAACGTTAAGAGAAATTACAAAGAAACATTACATATCAAATAATAAAAACAACAATAAGAAGAAAAGTATATGAAGGGCCTGTCTGTAACATAACTCCCAAAGTGACTGACCTATAAGTATAATTATAATTTACTTTATGAAAGTTTCAAGGGGGTTATTAAGTTACTTACTGTAGATGCTGTCTACTAAACAGTGGAGAATGGCATCAAAGAGATCTGATGATCAGATAAACTGTTGCTATGCCATTACCATTTCATCTTCTCCAACTATCATTTTTTCCATTCTTCTTTTGGTTTTTGAGGAGCTGTCAATTCACACCCCTCTTTATCGAACAGCTGACCTGTAGCCCACCTCCCAAATCTATCAAGAGTCTTTCTTATAGAATCAAATGCCCTCAACTGCAATGGCCTGATGACACATTCCTGCCCCATGCCCAATGTTGTCATGATAGGCTCCAGTCCATCATGACCCTGAATTAAGAGTGTAATTTTATGACATATTCTTCTCTTAAATTTTCTTTAAAGCTATGTTACATGCCAGTCACCATGTGTTGATTTGTTAACAAATATTTTGCCAGTGTATTACACTCAAAAACATTTGAACACTGACTATATCTTATGTTTTAAGGACTTTATTTATGCTTTGTATTTGCATATTTATATTTTTTACACAAGTTGGTCAATGCACATAGTACATCTATTGTAATCATGAGAGCACCTTTTGTGATGACCTTCCTGGTTTTTACTTCAAGAATTTTTTAAAAATTATTTTTATTTATCTCAATGCCATTTTACCTTATGTGAGTGCCATGAAGAGCAGACGGGCATCCCAAATAGGATGGAGTTCTTGCCCAGACTGGATGCCATAACGGAGGGAGCGCTGGACTGGAGACGTAACCCCAGCTGGAACACCCTATAATCTTCATTCTGGCTGAGAACAGTCTGCAATGAATGGACTAAGAGAATGTGGATTCCGGGAACCATTCATACCCCCACACAGAGGGTGGTAGTGGTCCTCAAGGCTGATCCCAATCAGGATATCTGCAGAGAACTGCATGGGAGTTGGAGTGCAGACATGGAGCCCTGTCAGGGTCGTTGGGTGCCACCAGAGGGCATTGTCAGGAGAGGACAATACTGGTTTTTATATGAACAAGAAGTACTCCCAACATGCAGTGCAGTGTCACTGGAAGCAGTCCCAGGTGTTGCTTGAAAAGAAGCCCAATGCCTCACATAAGCGGGGTCAGCATCGAGAGGCAACGGGTGACACTCTTGGAGAAACGAGAGAGAAAAATTGTATTGGCTATTGGTCTTTTGATGGATGATTATTGAAAAGGTGTGGTGGATAAATATATTTCATTGAAACCCAGAATTGCATTGGACATTACTGTATCTGCTGTTTAGGATTTAGGAGGACCCCCTGGTGTTTATACTTATTATGGGTGCCGCCATTATATTCATGATTGCTAAGGCGACCTCCTGTCCTATGTATGTGACATCACAATGTTGTGGGTATAAAACATGGCAGTCACCACCATTCAGGCTTTTTGAAAATTTAAAATGATTCTGCATCATCTCACAATTTATTTCGATCCACTTCTTGCTCTCTAGTTCAGAAGACCTGCATCGTTATTTTGGCCTTGATTTTTCTCTAGTGAGTTTTAGTTTTGGTAATCAATCTCTTCATTCTTTTTATCAACCCCTGCCTGAATTTTGATGATTCTTTTTCTGGCTTGCCACTTTTACTCCTGAACTGTCCTTTTAAAGGCATGCCTGCTTTCTCACCAGTGAGGCTTTGTAACATCTGGTTTTTAAAATGACGCAAATCTTTAAAACCACAATTTTAATCAGGAGTCTCTGAAAGTGAATGTGTCTCAAATCCCTATGGGATTATGACAGCATCATTCATCAGGGTACACAATGATACTTTAGGAAGCACAGTGTTAGTAGTGTCAGTTAAGTGCAGACTTGCCAACAGCAATCCAGACATTCCTCATTTCCACCGCTTAGAATTTGCAAAACAACTGGTGAAATTGCCAGCACATTTTACATAAATGGAGAGCTGCCTCATTAACTGCAAAAAGCCTTCACCAGATAATGACTAACTTTATTCAATTTGAATAGGATGTGGGTCAGTATCTTTCATCTCCTTTGGCAGATATTCCCTGTTTTACTGTATTAACTGTTTATGTAATCTTGAAGACATGAAATTCTAAAAATCCTGCTTTCATGCTCCAACCTATGAAGAATTTTATTTTCCTAATACAGTCTGTGGAACGTGACCCGGACACAGACAGACGGACATCGTTTTACCACCCAACACACACATTTATTATATACACTTTTTACAACAAGTCAAGTGCACAACCCAGTGCCTTCAGCACCAATCCCCCAAAGTCCAGGCCTCAATCTCCAGTGCCTTCCTTCTGGCCGCCTCCACTCCTCTCTCTCCAGACTCCAGTCCTCTTCCACCCGACTCTTGACCCCGAATGAAGGGAGGCGGCCCCCTTTATAGCAGCCCGGATGGGCTCCAGCTGCTCCCCGACACTCCTCCGCGAACACTCCCCTGTGCGGCAGAAGTGTTGGCTGCGCACTTGGAAGCCCCTTGAGTGTCCCCAGTCTTCTTCCCCCCCCCCAGCACTTCCTGGTGTGGCGGAAGTGCTGAGGTCCAGGGTTCTTCAGGCACCGGGGCACCTCCTGGCACTGGCCACGGGCCCCTACAGGGTTGAGCTTCCAAGCTCTGCACCCGTGGCCCCCAGTGCAACAAGCGCAAGCCCTCCTCTGGTCCTCCTGGGCGTCCCGGCTGGGTACCACCCCCAGCCGCATGCCACAAATCTTTTAAATGGTCTTGTAAACATGTCAGAAAAATAAACTAAAGAAACTGTCTGTGATCATAAACCTGCCCCCCAAGTGTTTTTAGGATTTATCTGCAATCTTGGCTATCTATGCATAGCTACAACATGACACCATACATAGCTTTCCAGCACAATATTTGGTGGACTCAACCACAGTCACCTTCTGATTACTGCTGCCTTGCTCAGAAGCTGATGTCATCAGGCAGTATACAGCTTTCCTTAAGTGTTTTGACCCTCAACTATAATGTCCTCCAGCCGGCAACCTGACGGGTGACCAGATCACTGCCCATCATCTCCTGGCTTTCTACATACAATACAATACAATACAATACAGTTTATTTTTGTATAGCCCAAAATCACACAGGAAGTGCCACAATGGGCTTTAACAGGCCCTGCCTCTTGACAACCCCCCAGCCTTGACTCTCTAAGAAGACAAGGAAAAACTCCCAAAAAAAACCTTGTAGGGAAAAATGGAAGAAACCTCGGGAAAGGCAGTTCAAAGAGAGACCCCTTTCCAGGTAGGTTGGGCGTGCAGTGGGTGTCAAAAGAAGGGGTTCAATACAATACAATACACAGAACAGAACAAATCCTTAATAAAGCATAATAATAAAATTTTAGAAGTACAGAGCAGAATTTAACAGTAGATGATATCATATAATAAGATTTTGATATTTTTAGAGTGCTGGAGACCTCATCCGTCAAGCTGCCTCCCCATTTGGCCATTCCACGGCTGAAACGTTGCTCGGCCAGCCAATCCGATGAAAGGGCCCCTCTTTCCCATGATTCCTGTGATCCTCCACCAGGGATGACTTTACCATAGGCAGGCAAACAACTTGGCAGGTGGGCCGTGGCACCAATTGCCACATTTGAGTACCGAGAACAGAAACAGAATAGGTGAGGGTTAGTATTCAATTATACTTATCATGTTACTTATGTTTTAGTGCTAATGACTAACAACAGAGATGCAGTATGTACAGTTAATCAGCAGCTCTAGTCAGGATATGCTAAACAGAAGTAGTGAGTCTTCAGCCGGGATTTAAAGGCTGGGACCGAAGGGGCATCTCTTATAGAAGCAGGAAGACCATTCCATAGTTTAGGGGCTCTGTAACTAAAAGCTCGACCTCCCACTGTTATTTTATTAATCCTTGGAATCATAAGCAGACCGGCATCTTGAGATCTTAATGTGCGCTCAGGTTTGTAAGTCATGATAAGTTCAAACAAGTAAGCCGGACCTTGGCCATTTAATGCTTTATATGTTAAAAGGAGGATTTTGAAATCTGCCCTAAACTTAACCGGGAGCCAGTGTAAGGATTTAAGAACTGGAGTTATGTGTTCATATTTTCTTGTTCTTGTAATAATTCTTGCAGCCGCATTTTGGATTAACTGGAGGCTGTATAAAGAACAGTTTGAACAGCCAGTGAACACTGCATTACAGTAGTCAATCCTACTAGAGATAAATGCATGAATTAATTTCTCACAATCCTGTTTATTTAGAAAGCGCCTTAATTTCCTAACATTTTTAAGATGGAAGAAACATGTTTTGGACAACTTTGTAATATGTGCTTTAAATGA
Organism: Polypterus bichir lapradei; assembly: GCA_026402145.1. NCBI lineage: Eukaryota > Metazoa > Chordata > Cladistia > Polypteriformes > Polypteridae > Polypterus > Polypterus bichir. Next base: position 141,410,389 of record JANRMT010028174.1, read on the forward strand.
CATGCTAGAATCAAAGATAACTCCTAGATTGCAATTCAGTAAAATTAATTGGGATTCCAACTGAGTTAAATGTCGACAAAATATAGCTGTGATCAGCGTCATTCCCTCCAACAATTAACATCTCTGTTTTATCTGTATTTAAAGACAAGTAGTTCTCATTCATCCACTCCTTTAATTCACTAACACAACTAATTAAAGACAACATCGGAGAAACTTCATTTGATTTAAATGAAAGGTATAACTGGGTGTCATCTGCATACGAGTGAAAATTAACATTATGTTTCCTAATGAGAGATCCCAGTGGAAGCATGTAAAGTGAAAACAGTAAAGGTCCCAGTACTGAGCCCTGCGGGACACCATATTGAACTTCTGTGTATAATGATGGAGTACTGTCAGCACATTTCTGTACATATTGGAATCGATTTGATAAATAAGAACTGAACCAAGCGAGCACGTGGCCTGTAAGACCAACATCATTTTCTAGCCTGTGCAGTAAAATAGAATGGTCAATGGTGTCAAATGCTGCACTTAAGTCTAATAATACATGCCTCCTCCCTCCTGAATAAACAACAAGAAGCCCTTTTTGCTGTCTCCCCATCCTCAGTGCTGCTGTTCCTATTGCTGACAGAAGGTTCCACACCAACTAGACAGGAAGTCCTCTACACCCCACTTCCACAGTGAATAGTTGTGTCTGCTAGCCTTTATCCTTACAGTCTTGCACCAATTCTTGGTACTTGCTGCACTTCCTCTCAGCTGCTTCATCCCAGCATTTATCTCAAGGTATTGTCAGCTCCACTAAGATGATCTTCTGTTCCTCAGCAGCTTATATAACTACATCTGCAGTCAACGTGACTACTTCATGGAACTGAAACTTCCAACCAAAGTCCACCCTCAACTTACCATTCCTTGGGTAACTGCAGCAGGTTCTGCCTTTCTGAACTAGAGGCTGTAAGACTGGCTCCTTCTTTGACAAAGGTGATGGTGTCTAATGCTTTTGCACTGGGTTGGCCCTTCCTCCTTCTTTCCCTTCTTTCCCTTTTTGTCATGGTGCCACCTGTATCTCTCCAGGGATAATGCTGTATTGCAACTCAATGTGTGCCATAGTTCCCCTTCCACCATACAGCTTGCATAGAGGATACTCCCTCCTTCCTGAACCGTGTAAGCTTACTGTGGTTGGGAACATATCACAGAATGCCTACAACAAGAATGATATTTGAAATGGTTTCCTACTCCATAGGTCAGCCCATTAGATCTTCCTCTGAGCAGGGTTCAACCTTGAACTGACTCCTTGCAGCCCTAACTTGGCAGCTCTTGTTCTTCTCACCTGTTCCTCAATGTTCTTCACCTCAACTTGGATCATTGCACTATTTTCCCATGTACTGGATGTTTCCTACTGTTAAAAGTGTGTTGATCCAAAGCCTTGTCTTCCATCACATATGTTGCCAATAACATCCTTGACTTTAACTGAACATTCAGTCTAGCACTAACATCACACTTGCACCCTGACATTCTCATGACTTCGACTTCTCTAACTCTTTCATTCCTAGAATATCTATAGGTGATGACTAACCTGCATGTTGCTACCTTGAATTCCTCAATTTGTGGATGTTGGTCAGAGGAGAGTTTTAGCTGAGCTGATCTTAGTTACATCCCAATGGATGTGAAGCTTGGTGGGTCTCCAATCCACCTGTTAAGGTGCTTGATGATTTTCATCTCCACTCCTTCTACCAGTTGTGAGATGTGGCCGGCTTGTCATCCCGGCCAATAACCCCAGGCCGCCAGATGGAGCCCTCCCTTCTCCAACGGCTCTCTGGCTGCTGCTCCCAACTCCTCAATAATCTTCTCAATGGTCGTCAGGACCTGTAAGAAACTACTTATGGGCTCGATTAAGCGTTCGAGTTCCCGCAAGTCAATACAATTATTTATTTCGGCCGGCAGAAGACTCACTTCCCTGTTCATCTTACCTGCCGACCGGGAGCCAATGAGCACATCCGCTTCTGGCACGTGCTCAGGAGTGTCTCGCGGAGGCTTCTGGGAATTGGAATTCTTTGAGAGTCGGGTTGCCTCTTTTGGCTGTCTTTATTATTATTTTTGTGACATCCCGATCAGCTATTTCCCGACCCTCCTTACCTTCTCATGGGGTGAGCGGTGCCTCGCTCGCCTCCCCCTTCCCCTTCTGTAAGTCCAAGTCCGTTGTTTTGGAATTGTAGGCGCAAACAGTGGGACGCAGACTTCCTCCTTCCCAGCAAGCATTGGGTTTGTTGTCTTGTCCCTCTTCGGCTGCCGTCATGCAGAAGTTGTTTCCTATGTGCTCTGGCTTCGACAGGAGCATGCCATCATCATCGGGGCAGTTTCCTTTTTCCCGCGGAGCCTCCAGGGGATCATCTCCGAGGTACATGCACGGGACAAAGTGAGTTACTACAAACGGATTGTCAATAACATTCCCGGCACGTACCTCAGAGCGATCGCTGGTTCCTGGAGGTTTCTCCTGACTTGTAAGGCCGCTCCATGACTCCTCCCGAGCGTCGGCCATTGCACACAAGGTTCTCCCGCTGACGTTGTCGCTCTGCTTGCCCTTCTTCTTTCCCATATCGGACTTGGTGAAGGTAGGTTCTGGGGTTCTCTGGCCACAGAAATTTTACATACAGGTCCTCCGCAATAGACGCTGGAGTATCCTGCCGGCTACGCCACTGTGACAGTAGGGGGTGCTATCCCTCCCTTGAACCCTGTCCACGACTCCAGACACCAGGTAAAAGTCCAATAGTTGACTTTATTTAAATGCCACAGTGCACAAAGCACCCTCTCCTCCACAATACTCATAAACAATCACAATAAACACAATAATCCAATCCTCCGACTCCCAGACGCGTTGCCATCCTTCCACCCAGCTCAGCTCGCCATCTGGGAGCTCCCGTAGTCCTTTTATATACCCTGACCCAGAAGTGTTCTCAATCCCCAGTCCATGTGATCTTGTATCACTTCTGGGTCAGGTAAAATGTTATTTTCTTCACCCCAGAAGCCCGTCGCTCTTCCTTTGACGAACTTCTGGGTTAAAGGGCACAAAGAAGTCTTCGGTCCTCCCTGCAGCTCCCTCTTGCGGCCCCTGTGGTATCCAGCAGGGTCTTGTATAAAAACTACATGTCCCATGACTCCCTGCTGGTCTTCGGGGCACCTCCATACTGCAGGGAGGGCTCCATCTGGCGGCCTGGGGGTATTGGCCGGGATGACAAGAAGGCCACATCTCACACAGTGTAATAGGGACTTGAGACTGTATGCTGTCAGGAGCCACTTACTGTAATTCTAGGCAGCAATCTGTCAATTACTTGTCAATCTTCCTCAACCGCAGAAGTGTCTCAAAATGGAAGCACTCTTAAGAAATTAATTGCAATAAAGCATGGACAATTTTCAACTTAAAATAAGAAACTCTCAGCCTGAGTTTAAATTTTAGATTCCAGTACTCCATCATTAAAAACTACAGATTTACTGTATGTAATTTGCTGGTTATCAGTAGCAGGATTCATGGTTTGCAACCTGCTCATGTTGAACTACTGGTCACCATACAGTATATGATTCAGCAGAGCAGCTTACAGCCCCTTTTGAATAATCTGACATTTAGAATACTCCTCCTGTGCTCAAGAAGCATTTGGTCTTTAAAGGCTTCTGATGGAAGTTATAAAAGCATGAAAATTTCAAAAACACAAGCCACTGCAAAAGCAACAGATCGCCAGGCCTTTGAATGTGTGGCTACCTAAACGTTCAACAAGATACTATCCAAAATCTTCAAGCAGGTAAGGTTGGCAGATGTCAATGGGGCTGCAGCAGGTCCAGGTTTGTCATACTTGTCAACATCATCACAAAAACACCGGGTTATGGTAGATTTTATTTATTTTATGACTGACAGAAAATATTGAAATGTTATCTCGCCACACGATCGTTGATGTTAATTGTCAATAACTGGCCAAATGTGAAGAAACTAATATTGCTCAGGAGATGTGGGTGGCTTCTGCCCAGTTTTATTCTAGTGTATGCAAATATTGCCTGGATTCATCTTCAGATCTTCTCTTTGTAAAAGTAGCAGTACTGTGAAAGTGGTTAAAGTACTGGTGCACTGGTTCAAGGGACATTTTTCTTCTCATTTCCTCAATGTGATGTGTATAGTAGTAGGGTGTTGTACCATGTTAGTCATTATGGATGCAATAAGAAGTCAAGCAAAATTACATCTTTTATTGGCTAAGTGATCTAATCACAATAGGCAAGCTTTTGAGGTAGAGCTCAGGCCCCTTCTTCAACAACTACAGCTTGCCTGAAGAAGGGGCCTAAAATGCCTCAAAAGCATGCATATTGTAATCAGTTCAGTTAGCCAATCAGAGGTGTCATTTTGCTTGACTGCTCATTGCATTTATAAGACGTGAAAAAGCTCTGCAAGGGAACATTGGGAGACAATAACTCCAAAGATCTTTTAATGCAGCTTTATTAAAGAAATGAATAACCTAAGTGAAGGAGATCACTTGTGTGATCTGCTTTATTTGTTTTAAGACCAAGGAGGTAAAAGGGACTCTGTAAGGAAGGAAGGCATTTTAGTTAGATAGATAGATAGATAGATAGATAGATAGATAGATAGATAGATAG
>JANRMT010028174.1:141415027-141430243 GCA_026402145.1 Polypterus bichir lapradei
ATAGATAGATAGATAGATAGATAGATAGATAGATAGATAGATAGATACTTTATTAATCCCAAGGGGAAATTCACATACTCCAGCAGTAGCATACTGATAAAGAACAATATTAAATTAAAGAGTGGTAACAATGAAGGGATAACAGACAGACAATAATTTTGTATAATTTTATCGTTTACCCCACCGGGTGGAATTGAATTTTTTTTTACACCAAAGGAAATGTTGGACAAATGTGACATACAAAAGACTACTGGGTGGAGCTGACATCTATCAGAGTTTCCTTTTCAGATGTTGCACCCCGGAAAAAAAAACCTGAAAAATCTGCATTACAAAATGTTATGTCTAAGGGTGTTGATTTTCCAAGGCCTGCTTCTTTCAGACACATCATGTTTCTGGAACTGTTTGCTTTGAAAAGTGTTTTGTGATGGCATGTCTGAGAAGGACACTACAAAAGGAAACATTAATTGATTGACAGATTTTGAGAAGATGAAAATCCCTTCATGATGGTCAATTGGTTACTGCTGCTACTCCATAGATCTGCATCCTGGGTTTGAATCTTAGGCTGGGTCATTTCCTCTCTGTGTCTGCGTAGATTTTCCTCTGATGCTCCAGTTCTCCTAGCACATTTAAAAAGAAATGCATATTGTTAAGTTAATTATAGATTTCAAACTGGCCTTGTGCGGGTGTGTAAATGAATAGGTCCTGCGATGACTGATGTCTTGTTCAGGGCTGCCTTGTGCTAAGTACTACAATAATAAGCTCTCGCCAGGTTTAAGAATATTAGGTTAGATTAGGATAATTTTTTTCGAAACCTGCTGTACTTGATCCTACTTTAAGTCACAGGGTTTTGGAGTCTGCCCAGGCAACTCTAGTGGTGTAACCACAAGGGGGCACCACTGAGCCCCAAACCGCAGACTCAATATGTCCAATGCAATTCTGGATTCAAATAAAAGGTTTTTATTTGCTTCCAACACCTTTCTTATACAAATACCACCCACAATACGCACATACAAAATTTCTCCTTCCACCTCCAGTAGAGTGTTGCCCACTGCCTCCTGACTGCTTCTGGTGTCATGCCCAGGTCGTCCAGAGCACTTCCAGGTCATTTGGAAACCAGGGCTGTCCTCCCCCAACAGCGCCCTCTGGCGATACCCAAAGACCCTGTGAATTTCTGCACTCCAACTTCCATGACATGCTGCAAGTGTCCTAATCAGGTTCAGCCCTGAGGAACACTGTCACCTGTCATGTGGGGGAATGAACTGCTCCTGGTATTTCTGTTCGCCCAGTCCACCCATTATGGCCTCATGGTGTGGCAAGAATTCGTCCTCCATCCCGGCTACGATGCCTGTCCTTCTTCGATGGCACCTACAGTAGGAACCATCCCTGAATGGGTTGCCATTCCATTGTGAAGTCCATTCAAATACAGGGCCAATTTCAAATCAACAGTTAACCTAAAGTGGAGACCTTTGAGGAATGGGAGGAAAAATATGAATACATGGAGGAAAATCCACCAAGCATTATTGTGAACTAGGAGTCCCAAAAGTACTTCCAAAAAGGTCCCATCAAAAACCCTGATTAGACACAAAAGGGAGTAAACATATTCTCCAATAACAATGACACTCCATGGAAAACAAAGGCAAAATTTAATTTCCTGTTATAAGAAGGCGATCCAAGTCAAAGATGACTCAGTAAAGATTCCAACAGCAAGGACAATATGCAAAGCAGAAGGTTGAAGAAAAACCCAGAAAATCTCAAAGTACATTGAATTTACAGAAAGCACAAGAACTCGTCACTCCTAAGCACATTCATAATAAAGGAGATAAGAAACTCCTCCTTTTTGCTCATAAGGTGGTTGAACTTTAACAGTTGCAAACCAAATTACAAATCCATTACAACCAAAAAATATTAAATCAATATTTTAACAGCACTATATGAAGAAATATTCTTAGGCAATTCTCCCCATGTTTACTCTTTATCAGTTTATGAATGTTATACTGTGTCCTTTGTTGAAGCAATTATTTCAAGTGGTTGTTTACATTCATACTGCTCTTTAAAAAATTACGCACTTCTGTTAATATGACCTTGTGAACCCACTTTAAGTGGAGGAAATTCTACACAGAGTGTCACTGGGTACTTTGATCCAGCTGTTTGTAGGTAGTAAACCAGTGATGCTGAAGATGAGTTCTACTGGTGTGTGGTGCCAAAGGAATTTCTAAGTACATTTTGGTAAGTAAAAGTCAAAAGAAGTTCTGATGAGCTCAGCCCATTCCCAATAGGCCTTTAGGTCCACAGTTAACCATGGTGGTACTAATCAGTCCACTAAGCTTGAGAGACCACTGCCACAACTCCACCACCTATATCTGTTACTCAACCTCATTGTTACTAATGACCCACACCTTTGAGAAGCAACATTGCCAGACATGGCAGTTTTATTGGTAAGAGTGGATAGTTGTGAAACTGCACAGTCAGTACTCTTTAGTAGTTCTTATATTTGTAACACAAGGAATGACTGCCATGGGACAGGGAAAGAAGCTGGAAATAAGAAGAGGTAGACACAGTTAATCGGAGAAATCCCAATCAAAGTTAGGAAGTAGACAGGAGGGCAAAAAGTCCTAAATAGGCAGGACTGTGAGGCAAGAATGACATGAATCACAAAAGACAATGGAATCAAAACCAGTAATTATAGGCACAAAACAAAAAAGGAACAAGGAAATGGGAAAGCTCATAAGAACCTGAAACCTGAAATTAGAAGTAGATGAGTACAAGTCACAAGTGGTTGACAAGGACAACCAAACAGTACATATGGAAAAGGACAGAATCATGGCTGAGAACGAAGCTGTGACATACCTGAGGGCTGCTATCACCTTAAGGAAAATACACAGAGAGAGAACTGGAAGATATAGAGACATTTTAGATAAGACAAAGTCCAAAGGTATAGGCCAAACCAAAGTAAAAAAAAATGGATTGGTCTTCAAAAGAATAGGGATGACAAACAAGGACCAAAATTGTGATGTTTATGAAATAAAAACAGACAAAAGACTTGAGAAAAAACAAGAAATTGAAAATGAAGACTAAAATGAAAATTCCTCATAGGTAGGGGTGAGATCATGGACAAGGCAAGGACCGATGTGAAGCCACATCTGCAAAGTTGGGCTCTTAAAATTAAATTAAAAAGTTAAATTCCATTTAGTTTTAAAAAAATAAAATCAGTCATATGGTAGTAATTCAGTGGTAGTTAACAAGAGAAGAAACCACTCATTATATCTGCTGCATCAGTTGAAATTTAGCCTATAGTAAGCTATAAATAAGTAAGCAACCTTATTTGTGAGCAGTGTAAAATAACAATCTAAGCCAGCGTTTCTCAACCTTTAACCCTCTCCCTCTCAAGCGCCTTATTACTGATTCCTAAGGGTATCTTGTTAAATGGCCCTTTTTTTCTTTCATGCATCCACCCACACTATGTGTTTCTAATTTAATCCTCACCCATTATTAGACTTCTTGGGGAAGATCTATGTAAACTTTCACAGTTATAACTGATTTTCACAGTTGTTAATAACCAGACATAGGATACAAATGAACTTAAACATACACTAAATAAAACAAAAGGCTGTTAAACAATGATAACAATAAAGAGGAAAAAACATGTGTGATGAATTTATCCCTTCTTAGAACTTACATCAGAAAATTATTAAAATGAATGTCACCATCATGCAGTATGAATACATTAAAATCTTAGAATATATGTAACAATTACTAATCATATACATACATTAGTCCAAAATTCTGATATTTTTGTAACATTTGTTTCAGTGTAAAGTCACAGTCCTAAATGCAGTTAACACTTAACCAGTGCATAGGCCCACACACATTCGCCGAAATAAACACACACCCGTTGCAGACCTGTCATAAAGCTTGTGAACGTGGGGACCGTGAAACTATTGTAAAGAAAGAAAAGAACAACGATAAAGGTTTGGGGGGATCCACCATGTATATTGTAGAGTCGCTACAAGGGAAAAAATGCATAATACTCCACCAAATAGTTATGAAAAACTGAGTCACAAAACAGGACTGAATTGCAAAGCAGAGCTGGTGGGTTTATGTAGCTGAGGGGGAGGAAGAGGCAGGTCATCTGGAGAGAAAAGGCGGAAGTGAGGTAATTAGAGGGCATGGTCTGGAGCCAGAAAAGGAAGTGGACTAGGTCTTACTTTTTCCTGTAAGGAGGGAGAAGAGGTAATAGTGCACATGATTAGCCCAGCACACGGGAGTTTCAACATTAACTAGGCCCCCTCGCCGCTGCCTCCCAGTGTGTGACACTATCAAAGGGCCTCTTCACTCAACCAAGCTCAAATAAAATAAAACAAAAAAAATTCTCTCTGTCCAAGTGGACAATTACCACCTCCACAAGGGAATACTGTCTTAAACAGTGCTGTGGACCAGCATTTAGCAACCCACGTCTCTCCCACATGGACAGACGAACTCTGTACTCCACTCCAGTGAAAAGGAGCCTGTGAACGGAAAAACTGTTTCTCCCACATGGATGGAAGAATTTGACATTCCTCTCCAGTGAAGTGGTCTTCTGACAACTTGAAAATAGTCTTTCCTAAACCAGACACGGTGTCGTCTTCCACACACACCAGTCCATTCAATCCCTGGAAATATATTGAATTAAACACCTGCGTTGTACAGGAACTTCTTGCTAAATTTAACTTTGACTGTGCTCTATGCAAATGTACACAAGTTATTTACTTAATAACTTATCTATTGCTGCTAACTCTATATAGCCAAAGTTTCAGCAACTTTGCTAAACCATTTCTCTCTCCTTTTTTTTCCAGAACTTTTTTCTTTTTCTTTCTTTTTTTTTATTTTTATTTATTTATTTATTAATTTTATTACACTCCATACAAAGCAATCAAGTTTTTACAAAGAGAAAAATAGAGTCAAGAGCAGATCGATCCCCACCCTTGAGAGAGAGAGCAAGCCAAACAGCATAAAAATTTTACAACTTTTAAACATACCTAAATTAATAAATTCTCTGTGCTTCATGAGCTTATTTTTAAAATATAACTGATTAGATCTTGCCATGTTTTGAAAAAAGTCTGTACGGATCCTCTAACTGAGTATTTGATTTTTTCCAATTTCAAATAATATAACACATCGGTTTCCCACTGACTTAAAAGAGGAGAGTTTGGGTTCTTCCAGTTTATCAGAATAAGTCTGCGTGCCAAAAGTGTAGTGAATGCAATCACAATTTGTTTGTCTTTCTCCACTTTAAGCCTCTCTGGAAGAACCCCAATTTCTTTTTCTTTCTGAGTCACCTATTTCCCTTTCCTTGCTTTCTGCCACACAGCCGCATTCTCCAAAGCCCACCCCTCTCAGTGGCGATTGGTTGACCGTCTTTTACATGACACACACCTTCACCCTGGCTAGCTACTAGTCTCTACTATGCAGGGTAGAGATCGGTCAGTTGGACAGTGATCAAATAATTATGGCATTCCTGAAATCCAACTGGGCTACACTTGTAATTCACATATTATGATGTACAGGGGGTAATCTTTGGCCACCTACAAAATCAGCATCAGCAGAACACACTTTTGGGATTTGTGCTTTTATTGTTACTTGTGTGTAGAAAGAATGTAGCATGTAACACAAATTATTAAAACCTAAGAGCTGCAAATCTTTTGAACATATTTCAGCATTCTGCTCCCATTAAGAGTTTCCATGTGAGCACTTTCAGCATCGATAATTTTTTAGGTGATCCTGGTGTGTGTGCGAACAAGTCAGTCAGGGTAAATTCCTAGGATGGTTAACCCTGGAATTTTCCGAGACATACAGTATGTGTGGAATGTTTTTTTTTTATAATGTGTTGCAAATAGGAATATCGTATATGAAGTAAGTGTGAATTTGTTGCTGGACATTCAGCACCACACGTAACAGATTTTATCACCCCCTTGCTGAATTCATATTTAAACCCTCTTTGAAAAGCAGAGCTTGTGAACTGCCACATGAAAAAGTGCCACATTTGAGTACCGAGAAGAGAAACAGAATAGGTGAGGGTTAGTAACAAATTATAACTATCATATTACGTATGTTTTAGTGCTAATGGACAAAATCAGAGATGCAGTCTGTACAGTTAATCAGCATCTCTAGTCAGGATATGCTAAACTGAAGTAGTGACTCGTCAGCCGGAATTTGAAAGTTGAGACCGAAGGGGAATCTCTTATAGTAACAAGCAGACCATTCCACAGTTTAGAGGCCCTGTAACTAAAAGCTCAACCTCACACTTTTATTTTATTAATCCTTGGAATCGTAAGCAGACCGGCATCTTGAGATCTTAATGTGCACTCTGGTTTGTAAGTCATGATAAGTTCAGACAAGTAAGTCGGACCATGGCCATTTAAGGCTCCATATGTTAAAAGGAGGATTTTGAAATCTGCCCTTAACTTAACCGGGAGCCAGTATAAGGATATAAAAACTGGAGTTATGTGTTTGCATTTTCTTGTTCTTGTAATAATTCTTGCAGCAGCATTTTGGATTGACTGGAGGCTGTAAAAAGAACAATTTGAACATCCAGTAAACACCGCATTGCAGTAGTCAATCCTACTAGAAATAAATGCAAGGATTAATTTCTCAGAATCCTGTTTATTTAGAAAGCACCTTAATTTAACATGATTTGAACAACTTTGTAATGTGCACTTTAAATGACATGCTAGAGTCAAAGATAACTCCGAGATTGCGGGCTGATTCAGTAAAATTAATGATGATTCCAACTGAGTTAAATGATGGCAAAATATTGTTGTGATCAGCGTCATTCCCTCCAACAATTAACATCTCTGTTTTATCGGTGTTTAAAGATAAGCAGTTGTCATCTATCCACTCAAATATATTGTGGCAGATTGCTGGGGTCATTACCTGGCCAGGATGCCTGGAAGGACCGGAAAGGGACAAGTATAGCTTCTGGGCCACGAGGGGGCAACTGCCCTGGTCTAAGAGAGGATCATGGGAGAAGAGGGAAAAGATTTTATCCCATTGGGACCCGTGGCCACCGCCAGGGGGCACCTTAAGCCTCATTGGACCCGGGGAAGTGTCACTGCTGCCACACCAGGCAAGATGGCGGATGAACCTGCCAGGGACGCCCGGAGTGCTTCCGGTGCAAAGGGCAGCACTTCCGCCACACCAGGAAGTGCTGCCGGAAGATCGTCACCAGCCACCTGGAGCACATCCAGGCGGGAATAAAAGGCGCTGCCTTCTGACAGTCGAGGAGCTAGGGTCGGGAGTGGGAGCAGGACAAAGCTCCCAAGAGAAGAGTAGAGGCGGCTAAGGACTGTGAGAGAGAAGTCTTATAATTGTGTTGGATTAATTGCTGTGTGTTTGTGTGGTGTTCGGGACTGAAACCTGTGTTTGTTTATGGCAAATAAACATGTGACTTTTATAAAGATGTGGTTTCCGACTGGTGTTGTCCAGGTAAGTCTCACAACATCCACAATTAAAGATGGAATGTTTTCAAAAAGCATATTCAGTATTCAAAATATGCCAGGAGACCAGTGTAGACAAGCCAGTTAATGGGTAATATGGAGAAAGGATCAAGAAAAGTGGGTCCTGACTCCTGCAATATCTCAAAAATGGCAAAGTGAAATTTTGACTGCTGCACAAATGTATAGTTCAAAGATCATGTCAGTGAATTGGTAGATTTTTTTTTAAATGTAACTGTTTTAAAAATCTGACAAAAGATAATCTCCCATTGCACTTTAGAACATTAACTCCGCCATTAGTGCTCATTCAGTGTTTTCTGTCCCAAATTCGGATGAATCCATCAGAGTAAGTTAAGTTAGAATGTTTCATCATCAGCACATCAAATGTTAGCCAGAAAGAAGTATGAATCATCACTCTACAGGCTTGGGTGGTAGGAGTTGGTGACTTATAAAGGTGTCTTATCTTAAGTAAAATAATAGTATGCCATGTACCAGGTGGAATATTGTGTTTTGTCAGATTCCTTGAAAGAATTAATGATAACAGGACATAAACAGTCAGGCTACCTTAGTTGCAACACACTTTCTCTTCTCACACATAACACAAAAAAATATTTATGAGGCATTTAATTTTGCACTATTGGTAATTCATAATAATTATTCTATTTATGAATCACAGCATTCTTTTTAATTTTTATTAATGTTATGATTTTTATTATTTCTCAATGAATTATAACACTGTAAAACACCTAAATAAAAACATGACATGACATTGTTTATGCTGTGTGCTATGTCAAGTATGCAAGCAGGATAAATATGTCAATTCTAGAGGTTTCAATTTAATTCTAGTCCATTTACATTATTGTATGTATTGTGGCAGTGTCAGTGACAGTACTGTCTCAATGAATATGAAGAACTGCTGAAACATATAAACAAAGGGTTAAAAATTAAAACGTAAAATAGAACAGGTTGATCTTTAGTGACAAGCTGAAAATCACAACAGATTGAACTTTACATTTGGAGCCAGGAGGAGAGTCCCAGAAGGTAGGAGTGATAATGTTAAATGACTACACCTTGATAATTACATGTTGGAAATTTGACATGATGAGGCCAGCTAAAGATCACAACTCTCTCAAAGGTATACCCAGTGTGAGTAGCACAGATAAATATTCCAGGATGTTGGAGAAGGAAAATTTATAAATATACTGCACAGCATTAAAAAAGATTTATTTTTTTTACCAGAATACCAGTGTAGACAAGCAATTTGAAGAGAAAGTAAGAACAACATTTGAGTCAAGACTGTCCTAACAGCATTTTATTCCTGCGGCAACCTGTTGACATTTCAGTTTGGGATGACTAATAAAAGAGAATGGCAGTAGTCCAAACAAGAAGTGATTGAAGCGTGACAAAGTACATCAACATCTAATGTACAAAGGTAGGGTGTGACTCTGCCAACATTTCAACATTTTGACGCCTACAGAGATTTGGGATTCTAAGGTTGTAAAAGTGATGAGATTCCTACAGAGGAACTCAAAAAAATGTAATGATTTTCCTCTTCATTTCCTCAAAGCTCCAGGGGCTTAGTTTTCATTCTTAGCTCCATCACTGCCTCTCTGGACTTGGCAAATAATTTCTAGGTCTACGTAGGTTTCCCCTCACACCTCGAATATATGCAGGTTAGGTAAAATGCTGACTCTAAATGGGTCCTGCGATAGACTGATGCTCCTCAGAAGGCCAGTCCCACACTTATGCCCAATGGATAGTCTGTGGCAGTGTGGTGTGGCAGTTAAGCCCTTCACCTTCCAACCCTGAGATTATGGGATCAAATCCTGTTACTGACACTTTGTGACTCAATTGGAAAAACAAAAATAAATGTGACCAATTGTATCTTGAAAGTTGTAAGATGCCTTGGATAAAAGGCAACCAAATAAGTAAATAATATCACAACATATAACTACCTTGCTATGTGTGGGAGTGTTGCTGTAAAGGGACACTTGGGAGCTCTTTCTGCAACTCCAACAAACAGCTTCAAAGCCATCACTTGCTGAATTTCTTCTGTGTTCTAAATTCCCTTCATATAAACTTGCTCCATCCAAGCAAGATGTCATAAATCTTTTCACATGAGGACACAAAATGAAACTAGCTAATGAGACACTAGACCCACTGATCAGCCACAACATTAAAGCCAGCTGCCTAATATTGTGTAGATTCTCCTTGGGCCACCAAAACAGCTCTAACTTGTCAAATCATTAACTCCACAAGAGTTCTGTATGTGCCCTGTGGTATCTGGCACCACAATGATAACAGCAAATCCTGTAAGTTGTAAGATGGAGTTGCCATGGATTGGACTTGTTTTTCCATCACATCCTGTAGATGCTTGATTGGATTGAGATCTGCAGAATTTGGAGGCCAAGTCAACACTTTGAACTCTGTGTCATGTTCCTGAAACCATTTCTTATCAATTTTAACTGTGTGGCAGGGGGCATTATCCACTGCCCTCAGGGAATACTGTTGCCATGAAGAAGTGTACGAGATCTGCAACAATCTTTAGATAGGTGGTTTGGTCAAAGTTACATCCACATGAATACCAGAACACAAGGTTTCCTAGCAAAACATTGTCCAGAACATCCCATTACCTCTGCTGGCCTGTCTTCTTCCCATACTGTATCCTGCTGCCGTCTTTTTCCCAGGAAAATGATGCACAGGACCCTGGCTGTCCCCATGATCTAAAAGAAAGCATGATTCATTACACCAAGCCACCTTCTTCTATTGCTTCATGGTCCAGTTTTGATGCTTACATCCCAAATTTAGGTGCTTTCAGTCTGTAATGCACTGTGTGTTCTGAGACTTTTCTCTCATGGCCAGCATCAAGTTTTCTCAGCAACAGTAGGTTTTCTGTGAGATCAGACTAGACAGGCTAGCCTTCACTTCCCATGCGCATCAATGTGCTTTGGGAGTCCATGACACTGTTGCTGGTTCACCAGTTGTTCTTCCTTGGACCACTTTTGGTAGGTACTAACTACAGCATACAACAAGACCTGCAATTTTTGAGATGTTCTAACCCAGTCTCCTACCCTTGAGCATGGGAAAGGCACTATATAAAAAATTGTTATTATTATAATTATCGATCACAATTTGGCCCTTGTTAAAGTCACTCAGATCCTTGCGCTTGATCATTATTCCTTCTTCCATGACATCACCTTCAAGAACTGACTGTTCACTTGCTGCCTAATATATCCCACCCTGTGACAGGTGCCACTGTAACTAGACAATCAAAGTTATTTACTTCACCTGTCAGTGGTTTTAATGTTGTGGATGATCAGTACATACAGTATGTGTTTTCAAGCTAGTAAATACATTGCCCCATCCACTTTTTGTTAACATGCATAAAAATGCAGACTTTGGTTCTGTTACTTTTAATCAAACATTAAGTGAAATTGATTCTTGTTTTGGTCAGCAATTGCTGCTGAGCAGGCTACAGATTTCTGCTATCCTGGGTTGGTATACAAATGAGTTTAGGAAATGTAAAGTTGAGTGGATTAGGATTTCAGTTTAGTCTAGCATCCTGTCCTGTTGGTACCTGACAAGCATGTGATACTTTAATGGAAAGGCCTGCTCACAAAACAAAGGATGAATGGTTGTTTGGATCAGTATTCATTTACAGCCATAAAGTGTTGTCTCAAACAGGATTGATTTCTCTTTGATATTCTGTTTTATATATTTGAGAATACAACTGTGATTGAAAATATCTTACATTATTCCCAACAAACTTATTTCAGCTCTCATTTATTTTAAATACAGTGTTATTTGATCAGCAAGATTTAGGTTGTGGTGTATACCAATACCCCCAGGCCGCCAGATGGAGCCCTCCCTGCAGCATGAAGGTGCCCCGAAGACCAGCAGGGCATCATGGACATTGGAGTCTTTATCTACAGCCCTGCTGGATACCGTGGGGGCCACTAGATGACGCTGCAGGGAGGAACGATGGTTATTTACCCTGCGCCCCGGAAGTACGTCCAAGTCACATGGACAAGGGGAATGACGTGCTTCCTGGGTGAAAAAAAGGACTTTTTATCTGACCTGGAAGTGGTAGGAGATCACATGGACTGGGGATTGGAACACTTCCGGGTCAGGGAATATAAAATGATTGTGGGAGCTCCCAGACGGTGAGCTGAGCTGGGTGGAAGGGTGGCAATGCGTCTGGGAGTGGAGAATTGGTTTATTGAGAATTATTGTAGTGATTAATGAGTATTGTGGAGAGAAGGGTGCTTTGTACACTGTTGTTAATAAATAAAGTCAATTATTGGACTTTTATCTGGTGTCTGATGTCTTGGACAAGGGTTCAAGGGAGCGATAGCGCCCCCTATCTGTCACAAGGTATATACTGCATTAAGCTCATAGTGACGAATACTTTTTATGTTAATTGCCATCAGAGCATGAGCTATATATACCAATTTCTTACTCACTATAACAACTCTATCTCTGTGAAGGATTTAATTCACCAGTTTCTTATCCATGTGTGATCTGAGTAGTCTAGCATGCAATGATAGAATGATGGAAACAGTTTCATGTTTTAATTACCACCCAGATGGAATGCACAACAGTAATTTCTAGGCATATTTACAGCTTCATACCTTAGGGTCTTCATTTTTTTCATGTATTGTTTAAAGTCTTTATTTTGCAGTGTGGGCGTAAAACTGGAAGAACCTGCTCCAAGTTCACTGAGTCTGTATGGATAAGTAAAACAAAGTAGATGTTTTTGTGTTTTTTGGAGTATAAATGATAAATGTAAATGTCACTATAATGATAGCAAAATTAGGAGTACTGGCAAGGTAGATGACCTCCCAAATGTGGGCTTGACTTAAAATTGACTATATATTTTCATTACACATTGTGGCTTTGTACTTAGAAAGAACACTTTTCATCTATATTTATAGAGATGTTCTTTTAGCTTAGTTAATATTTAATCTGAATCTTAAATAAAACATCAGTGTAGGAGTGAAATCAGAAGACAGATTAGATCAAATGTAAAGAAATGAGTCTTGCTTTTACTCCTTTCCAGAATGAAGACCTCAAAACAAAGAAAACAGACAAAATACTCAGCTAAACTGCAACACATATATTAACCATTTATCCAAGACTGAAATATAAAATACAGAATTTTAAAGTTACAAAGCCTGAGTCAAATGTTACAAAATAAAAAAACATATTCTAAAAGGCTACAAAAGCACAACAGGAGGAACAAAATGAGAGACAAACAACAAAAGCAGCTATATTGCTGTTGTAGCAAAATAGTTGTTGATTTCATTAAGCGGACGG
This sequence comes from Polypterus bichir lapradei, assembly GCA_026402145.1. Taxonomy (NCBI): domain Eukaryota; kingdom Metazoa; phylum Chordata; class Cladistia; order Polypteriformes; family Polypteridae; genus Polypterus; species Polypterus bichir. The sequence goes on from JANRMT010028174.1 coordinate 141,427,813, forward strand.
CCCTAATTAAATAGGATTAGGGTAAAGTAGAGGAAACAAAGAGATAAAACAAAACAAAATGTAGACAAACTCAGATAAGAGAAAAGGTGTATATATCACACATATTAGAAAAAAAAGACAGAACAGCGATTTAAACACTTGGTACCCAGGGCAGCGTAAAAGAAAAATTAAATGCTTGCAAGCTACTAAGGGTTAAAAGCTGGCAAAGGAAGGTTATTCATACAGGCGTCAGTCATAATACAGGGTGCAGTAAGTTGATTTAGGACAATTTCCTCTTTGGGAACGTGTTTATTAGACACAGGAAAGATGACCTTTCCTTCTTTAGGGTACATCTGACACGTACACAAAACAGAAACAGATGGCCCATCTGCGTAATAAAATGAAATGCTTAGGTAAACGATATTATGCTTTTTGATAAGTAAGGGGAAGGGGGAGGAAGGAAAAAAATATAAAAAAGTCGACCAGAAAGGAGATCTTTGCTCTTCTGCCTTGCAGCGCTTGAATCCATGTACTCACTGGTGCCAGAATAAAGACTGATTGATTGAACTATTCCTGTCTTCCTCGGGGGTTTCTTCCACAACAGACCCCTGTTTCCACCAACCCTAGGATGGTATAAGTAGGTTCATATGATGAATGGATGATTACAAATTCCTTTCTTGTTCCTCCCTCTCTTTCAGATTGTAAATGTATTCTTTAATCAATAACATTACAGAATAATCTTCGATATTGGGGAAAAGAATACTCTTCCTTCCCTGCTGTTTCAAAGATTTGCTTTGTTGGCTGGCTCTCCTCTCTTTCTTTTGGGTGGGGGTTGAATTTTGGTTTTGTTAAGTTTGATTTGATTGTAATAATTGTTATTTGCCTTTAATTAAAATTAATAAAAATAAATAAATAAAATGAAAAAAATGTATCTACATTATCTACATTACATGTAGGTTTACTTCCTCTCTATTCCAAAATACAAATATATGCCATTAACCTGCTTTCAAATTAAACTTATCCAATTCCATTAAAATAACTGACTTCCTGTTAGTGATCCTGTTCTTGATTGGCAGGCTGTTTAGGGTACTATTTATGATTTCTTTCCCCAGTGGCTTGGCTTGTTCTAATTAGTAGAAAAGTTCCTCATGTGGTGGTCCCCAGGTATGAATTATTCATTTTTTTAAACCATACTGTAATTAAATTCTCTGCTCCTCCATAGGGCCAAATTTAAGTTCCATCAAGCAATGAAAAATGCTATATTTCCTGGAGTAAATGAAGCAAATTGTTAGACTCCAGAAATGTGACCATCAAATTAAAAAATTAAATCTCATTACTCATTACCAATAAACTCAGTAATTATTGACAAGTGTCTCAGTCTCAGTCTTGGCTTTTGTTAGAGGTAAATAGCTAGACCCTGATTGCCTTTCTTCTGAGTGTCTTTCCAGTTTTTTCAGACGTTTATCTAAGTCACTATTCTCGATGTGAAATGCTTCCATCACCTTCACAAAATTAAGCTCTCTGTTAATCTGGCTTCTTTTAAAACAAGATAAGCAGACTTCTGATTGTTCAAACTGACACACAATTTCCCAGAACCAATGAAAACTTGAAGGACATATTTTGCACAAATGCTAGACAGTTTTTCTTCACACAGAAAACCATAGACACGAAGACAATTAGCATAGTGGAGAGTTTTTTGCCACCCAAAACAACAATTCATATAATGGGGATGAACATTTTGTAGCTGGTTTAGATCAGGGGTGCCCAATGCGTCGATCGCGATTGACCGGTAGATCGCAAAGGTAGTGCAGGTAGATCGCGTTGCGTTCAAAAATTTTTTTTTAAATGTTAGTCTATGATATATCCTCCCTATGGCATTTGCCACTTGATTGACATACAGGGTGGCCAGTCTGAGATCTCCTTTCTTCTAACACGCTGATCATCCCGCATGCATGATCAAACGCACAAGCTCCTGCAAAACTCCGGCTGTGATCTAGTTAGCCTTCCAATTTATATCAACTAAAGAAAGGATTTAAAAAAATTGTCTGGGGAGGGTATGGGCTTTATGTGGAATTGGAAGAGGATTTTTTTCTCTCACAATGTCACAATCGAAGTGCGTTTGTCTGATCTGTCGATCTATCATTGCTATTCCAAAGAAGGGAAATGTGGAAAGGCACTTTCGAACCGTTCATAAAAACTACGAAACTGACTTCCTTCCGAAAAGCAATCTGAGAAAGAGAAAAGAGAGGGAACTAAAATCGCAGTTAATCGGACAGCCATCATTTTTCACTCAGATGAATTCAAAAGCTCCTTGACTGCATTATTCGGCTGTACTTATTTATGCGAGTCAGCCTTTTCCCACATGGAGATTATTAAATCCAAATACTGTAGTGTCCATAAATGTATTGAATTGTTATTGTGCCATAAAGGTTATTCAGTTATGCAAGGTACG
>JANRMT010028174.1:141445243-141458325 GCA_026402145.1 Polypterus bichir lapradei
CAAGCAAAATTAGATGCATTACAGAAAGCGGACTTTGTGGCTCTTACTGGGGATCATTGGACTTCCGTGACCGTTAGTAATTCTAATTACATCTAATTACAAAATGTTCAATGATCACACTGTTTTAGCCTAATGTACAAAATAATTTTGGCTAAGGTTACTCAGAGTTTAAAGATTAAGTTGGTCAAATTACCTTTTATGTTTCTGACTTATTTTTTTAAGAAGAAAAACTGCACTTTATGTTGAAATTTTGGCTATTATTATTTAAAGACAATACCATTCTGAAAATGTACTTAAAGTACTTAAACTACCACTTTATTTTTAAGTCTGCCCAATTTTAACCGGGGATGATATTTTTGTTTCTATTTTGAATTCAAATGCAGTTTAAAAGCATTTTTCTTTTCAGAAATTAAAAGAGCTTGAGTTTACAATATTCATGTCCATGTCTATTATTTGATTCTGTCGCCCACTAAAACCCTTTTAAATTTAAAAAACACATTTGCGATTTGGGGCAAATTTACGTGTGCGATTACATACTAAATTACTCAAGCCTCTAATTAATTGGATTAATTTTTTTAATCGAGTCCCGCCCCTAATATATATATGTAGATTTGTATATATATATATATGTGTATATACAGTATATATGTAGATATGTATATGTGTATATATGTATATATGTGTTTGTGTGTATATATATGTGTATATATGTATATATATATGTGTGTGTGTGTGTATATATATATGTGTATATATGTATATGCCAGCAACACTCATGACAATGACAAAACAATTATATTGTCAATCATGTTACGTTATTATTAAAATGTTTCCATTTCTTTTTAGTTCTCTGCTGCCAAACGCGGGTATTTTGCTATGTATATATATAGAGAGAGAGAGAGAGAGGACAACAACACTCATATCAATGACAAAACAATTACATTAACAATCATTTTACGTTATTTTTAAAATATTTCCTTTTCTTTTTCATAACTTCTTTAACACACTACTTCTCCGCTGCGAAGTGCGGGTATTCTGCTAGTATATATATATATACACAAATACATATACATACATACACATACATATACACACACATACATATACACACACATATATATATACCCTTTGGGGTGCGAGCAACTGTTGCTGGGGGTGCCAGAATCCATCGAGGAAGAAAAATGAAAAACATTTGTACAAAATCTTAATTTATCTATCCATTCCTAAATAATTAAATGGGCAGGCTATTTCGTATCAGTGCAATATGACTCCCACTCTTACGTGCACTTAGTGCTGCGTGGGTATTATGAACTATCGTATCTGTTCAAGTTCTATTTAAATTTTAAATATAAGTAATTTTTATTTAGTCAACAGAAATATGTTTGGTAGGAATGTAAGTTAAATTTAGTCATCATTGCATACATTTTTCTTCACCATAGAAATTTAAAGACTAAATTCAACTTACATTCCTACCAAAGATATTTCTGTCGACTAAATAGAACCTACTTATATCCAAATAGAACTTGAAAAGATATATTTTTTCAAATCTGATCGCGCATTGTAGAGCGACTTGACGCGCACCACATCGAGCCTGTGAGCTATTGAGCTGTTGCCTGCCTGCCTCAATAAGTGACCCTCACTTCGCTCTTACTTTTTTACCGCTCATTTAATCATGGGTAAAATTAGAAAATGGAAGGAGGATTACACTGAGTAAGGCTTTACCAAAACAATTATTAAGCAACAGGTTAATCAACATTTTTTCTGTGTTACAGTGCCTACACAACGGATTGTGAAAGCCTCATGCCTGGCAACAAATGATGGCTGAAATGTGGTTTGTTAAATGCTTTAATATGAAACTTCGCCTCCCACGGCTATCGAGCTGCAGTCTATTCTCTCTGCCTGGCAACAAATGATGGCTGAAATGTGATTGGTTAAATGCTTTAATACGAAACTCCGCCTCCCACGGCTATCGAGCTGCAGTTTATTACAGTACAGTATATGGACGAAAATACGTTCCAGTTATGACCATTACGCGTAGAATTTCGAAATGAAACCTGCCCAACTTTTGTAAGTAAGCTGTAAGGAATGAGCCTGTCAAATTTCAGCCTTCTACCTACACGGGAAGCTGGAGAATTTGTGATGAGTGAGTGAGTGAGTCAGTCAGTCAGTCAGTGAGGGCTTTGCCATTTATTAGTATAGATATCACTTTCATGATGAAATGCTTTGAAGTATGTATGTTACATTTTACAGATAAATCGGTAATTTCGTTTAAATAATGAATACCATTAATAATTACACACATGGGGGTGACACGGTGGTGGAGGGTTAGCGCTGCTGTCTTGCAGGGAGTCACGTCGCTGATATTCCTTGCCTGGAGTTTACATGTTTACCTGCTGGGTTTCCACAGTGTGCTCAGGTTTCCTTCCAAAGATATGCAGATTTGGTTACACTAAAATGATGCCAGCGTGTAAGTGTGTGCTTGTATTCACCTTGCGATGAGCTGATGCCTCGTCCAGGGATTGTTTCTGCCTTGTGCCCAATGCTAGCTTAAATGGACAAATCCCTCGAATGATGGATTTAATCATTAAACATCCTTTTCAGAGATATTGCAGTAAGATGTCATCGGAATTTAATGGGTGTTCCAGGCAATTCATAACACAGCGAAGCCGAACCTGTTCTCACCGTGATAATATCTCGCACTGCCACCTGGTGTATTGCTCCAGATTTACGTAAACTGAAGTATAAACTCAGCCTAAGACTGAAGCCAGGAAACACTTCTTTACACAAAGAGTTGTGGGAATTTGGGATAAACTACCAAGACATGTAATTGAAACAGAAAGCTTGACAACCTTTAAGAAGTATATGGATGAGATATTGAGACAGCTTAACTATTAGCTAAACAAACGGGCTTGATGGATTAAATGGTCTCTTTTCAATATCGTCATATCACTTATGTTTTTATGCATGTTCTATTTTCTACAATCTCTTAGAGGTTGAACAACTTTAAAGTATTTAATATAACAGGTGTTAAGCTTAAATACCATTCCACATGTAGTATTTCTTTTTCAGCGTATCCTTACATATCATAATAAATGTTTCTTTAAAACTTCGAGTGATAAGTAATTTTGTAGCATTTTGGCCACATGATTAAACGATGACTCTGCCTAAACATAAAGCAGAGGGTGGTACAGCCTTGTCTAAGTTCCAGTTTTACTACTGGCACACAAGTATATGGAGGTTGAGACTGTGGAAGTACTCAGAAGACAACAGCTCATGTTTATTTAGCCTGCACTCCAGTTATTAATCACTATTTTCAGTTTACTGGAATGCCTGTTGTGTATCATGTACTTAAAACATAACTATAAAATATAATGGCCAGATCTTCACTGTGAATATTTCTTCTTTGGTCTATTTATTTTGTTTTTTGTAAATTATTTTGTTATATTTTTAACTAAATATGCACTTTTTGTACTGTTTTTTCATTCAGTATTTTCTTGTGTCTCAGTCATTTTGTATTTTTTCTTTTTGTCATTCTTTTATTTCAGTTTGGTTTGTTATCATCTTGTTCTTTGTATATTTGGCTCAATTTATTTATTTTTTATTATTTCTTTGTCTTCTAATTTTATTTTAGCATTGCTTCTGAGGTATTAAAGACCAACAAATCCTCTGGTCATTTTTATTTTGGATTTCAAATCATTTTTAACAGTAATAAAAATAAATAAATTTTTCTTACTACATTGTGTTTTTTTATGGGCGCTACCATTTTCAGAGTTACCAATTGATGGTTGTTCTGTTGTTGATAGGTGGGATGTCTAGGAGTGTGTGGTGAATGATGTTACTATTGTGACAGTTTTAAAGGTCAGCATTATGTTCTCCCTTGTTATCCAAGTTTATGGATATAACCAAAACAAACTTTTTTTGCACAAGATGGGTGACATTCAAAACATTATCAGGACAAAGACAGTCACATGTTTTTCTAACTTTGGTTTCTGAATTTCCTGTTTTTCAGGTTTTACCTTAGTGTTACATATCAACTTTAATTTCATCTCTAACTTCTCCTGTTCCATTTATCCTTACTTCAAACTGCCAAATTCTATACTGACAAAACATCAATCTTCCAATTCTAATTATTATTAAAATCTGCTGCTATCCTGTGTTGGCAGCACAACAAGGTGGCAGAGCTTCCAGCTCTTGAGGCTGCTTATGATGGCCTATATGAAGTTTTGAAACACCTCAGGCTAGTGCTGCAACATTAACAATCTCTGCTCATGTTGTTTGGCTCCCCATTCATCACTTTTGTAAGTCTTCCTGATTTTTTGACATTTTTGATTGGTTCATCTCGTGTTTTTTTTTTTATTTTGATTCTTTTTATTTGCCTATTTAGGAGACAGTATTTAGAATTAAGCTTTGCTCTCCTTAAACCTTCTGACCTTTTGGAAATAATTGGTGCGTTAAAAATTTTAATTGGATTTATAGTTTGTTTTGTATCTTTATTTCTTAAATGGATTGCATTTAAAGAATAGGCACTTTTCTATTATCGAGACGCAAGAGTAAGATAACAGAATGGGTGAGGGGTAAGGTAATCTAAATACCTTAACACTTAACACTGGAGTTAAGATAAAGGTAAGGGATAGGATAGGACATACAATAATTAACATAAGGGCTTTAAAAGCAATGGGGTTAAGATAAAAGAATGGGGTGGAAGACTGTGCAGGCAGCGGCCCCACCGATTTGCGTCACAATAAATAATGGAACCAAAGAATATATTGTTTTGTGTATTGGGCCAGAGGTTTCCATAGATTCCATATCCTCTTGCGTGTTTGAGTTTTAAGGCCTAGACATTTCTGAAGGATTCAGTTTTTGGTTTTTTTTTGTTTTTGCTTTTTTTTTTTTATTAATTTTTGCCCTTAATCACAATGCATTTTAAAGCAGAGACGCTAATATCAGCAGCTCCAATGCAGGATAATAATAGATTTCACCCTTGTTTAACCTACATAGTATTTAATCCAGACCTTTTTTTAGACCTCTGTATTGACAATGTAATGCCACAGAAGAAGTCGGCAGGTAAAAGGACAACAGAAGAGGACTAGGAGATGAAACATACATTAAGGCACAAGCAGGGGTCCAAAGCAGAAAGTTTTCTCAATCATGCAACTAAACCCAGAACATTTGATTTACTTGGAAATCAAAGTCAAAAGAGCCCAATGAAAATTCAAGAATCTAAGAATCTATTAATGAAACAAAGAGAGGGTGTTTGTTAAATATTTACAAGCTTGGATGAGTCCCAGATGGCATTGGCTTAAATAACAGATGATGTGACACAACTTCTGGGGCTTGTCCTTAGCAATGAACACCTGCATAATAGTAAGAGGTACACAAATGGTAGCGACCATAAATAAAATGAGACAGCTAAAATCAATGATAGATCCAAAATATAATGGTAAAATAAAATAAGACCAAAACAAGTTTTCTATAAATCAAGGCCAGAATAAAAAATTAGTAACTTTCAAAGAAAATTGTATAAAACCCAGGAAAAATTCACAGAAGTGCTGACATTCATGACAGACAGGGGGCATACACCATTTGAACAACTATTCTTCCAATATAATATTCAAGTAACAAACTAGTTTATTCAATATGCAAGAATGAAATATTGATAAGAGAAATCTGAACAACTTCCTTAACCTTCTAGCAACATCTAAGCCGGGGTGCCCAATGCGTCGATCGCGATCGACCGGCAGATCTCAAAGGTAGTGCAGGTAGATCGCGTTGCATTCAAAAAAAATTTTTTTTAAACATTAGTCTATCATATATCCTCCCTATCACATTAGCCACTTGATTGACATACAGGGCAGCCAATCTGAGATCTCTTCTCTTCTAACACACTGGTCATCCCGCACACATGATCAAACACGTGAGCTACTGCAAAACTCCGGCTGTGATCTAGTTAGCCTTCCAATTTATATCGACTAAAGAATGGATTTAAAAAAAAATTGTTTGGGGAGGGTATGGGCTGGATGTGGAATTGGAAGAGGATTTTTTTTCTCACAATGTCACAATCGAAGTGCGTTTGTCTGATCTGTCAATCTATCATTGCTATTCCAGAGAAGGAAAATGTGGAAAGGCACTTTCGAACTGTTCATAAAAACTACGAAACTGACTTCCTTCCGAAAAGCGATCTGAGAAAGAGAAAGGAGAGGGAACTAAAATCGCAGTTAGTCGGACAGCCGTCATTTTTCACTCGGCTGAATTCAAACGCTCCTTGACTGCATTATTCGGCTGTACTTATTTATGCGAGTCAGCCTTTTCCCACATGAAGATTATTATATCCAAATACTGTAGTGACCATAAATGTATTGAATTGTTATTGTGCCATAAAGGTTATTCAGTTATGCAAGGTACGGCAACATATATTTTATGTATAAAGTATACTCAGAATATATATATATATCTATATATTGTCAGGGATGCCAGGGGCCATGACCCGGCCGGGATGCCATGAGGGACCGGATGTGGGTCTGAGCCCATCCTGGATCACGTGGGAGCTGCCTTCCGGGTTGTTCTGGGGGCCACGGGTCGAGGGCATGGAAGCCCTACCCTGTGGGGGCCCGTGGTCACCGCCAGGAGGCGCCCCAATGCCTTGGGGACCTGTTGCCCCAGCACTTCCGCCACACCAGGAAGTGCTGGGGGGAAGACTTTGGATGATACCCGGAGAGCTGCCGGGAGGACAGCCGGCACTTCCGCCACGCTGGGGCGTGGCCAAGGGAGGAATGCCGGGAACACCTGGTGCTCATCCGGGTACTGAATAAAAGGGGCCGTCTCCATTCATTCGAGCCAGAGTTGGGAGGAAGGAGACGAAGCTTGTGAGGAGGAGGAAGGAGGTCAAAGAGAAAGAGAGAAAGAAAGAGGAAAAGAAGAAGAGAAAGAGGAAGAAAGCAAGAGAGTTGGTGAGAGAAGGCATTGTGGTGCAAACGAAAATAAAGGAGTGTGTTTTATACATCCTGGTGTCCGTCTGTCTGTGTCTGGGGGTACGATTTCCACAATATATATATATACACAGTGGAACCTCGGTTTGCGAGCATAATTCATTCCGGAAACATACAGTACTCGCAGTCCAAAGAACTCATATATAAAAAGTGAATTTCCCCATAAGAAATAATGGAAACACAGATGATTCGTTCCACATCCCAAAACTACTCATATAAAAATGATTAATACAAAATATAAAGTAAAAATACATAAAACAAATTAACCTGCACTTTAACTTTGAAAAGAATTATGGCTGGTGTGAGTGAGTTTCTAAATTGTTGTGGGATTCCACCCAACGGGACGACATGCAGAAGAACATCCCAAAGCAATCGCAGTCTCCCAGCGCTGTAGCAGTTCACTGTAAAAAGCGAATCCAGAAAGATCGCGGACATGCTATAAGCGCCTGCCGTCAGTGGGTGATACAAGGAACAAGGAACATTATAAACGCGCAGGGCATAGTACTACTTGGCCACGACCCTGCCTGACTGCTGTGTCTGTGTATAGGAGAGTGGCAGATCTTGCTACAATAAATAACCGTGCTGTTGCTGTTTCAAGCTGAATAAAGCTGGTGGTGCAAGACGGGGACTCGCACGTCACAGCACACACACACACGTCAAATAGGGAAAACCTGCCTGATTCAACGTCACTTCCAGTTCTGGCTCCCAGACTGACATCACTTCCGGTCCCGACTCCCAGACGGATGTCACTTCCGGTTCCGGCTCCCAGACTGACAGACTATAAAACCTCCATATTGCCAAACCAAGTCAGTTCATATTGGGAATTCAATCAAGCAACATCAGCTGTGCACTTTAAAATCCTTTTGCAGCTAGGAAAAATATACGGGTGGCTGCCCCAAACCTTTTTTTAGTGTGTTGAGACTTGTTATTTCACAGTGGCGTAGTCAGCAGGATGGCCTCCTGGTGGAATCGGAAGCCAAACAAACCTTATGTCTCAACACACCAACATGATGAACCACTCAAGACCTATCAGTTAGAAAAGTACCGTTCTTGTGTTGCCGAGCTGTGGTCTGACAGTGTGTGTCGGGGGGATCTGGAGTATGTTCCGACCCAGTCCTCCTTAAAGAGAACCTGGAAACGTAGGCAGAAGACCTACAGACAAGAGCCAGGTTCTGAAAGAAACACAGCGGGCACCTATTATGGGCTCTCGAGGACGGGGACCGACCCAAAGAACCCCACAAAGAAAAAATTCTTTGAGAAAGGTTGGGGTGCCCTGGGTCGGCAGGTGAGGGAAATAATGACTTGGGAATACAACCCAGAGGAATCCCTCCGAGAACAGGCCATGATGCTATGGCAGAAAGTTGGGTGTTGGCTACGGCCATATAATAAAAATGCCCGACTAATTGTGGAAAAGGTGGCCTGTGCCATAATAATAAAGGGCCTACCTGCTAAATTTGCCCAGCTGACCTGGGAACATTCATACAGTATAACGACATGATCACCCTTGTGGGGATCATTAACACCTTGCAGGAGGAAACCTACTTGGCAGACCCAGAAAGGAATCCCTGTGAACCCAGAGGGAGTTGTGCCACTAACTTAGAGTCTTACTCTTACATTGCGGAGCATGCTTTGGAAAACTCCAATACACGGCGAAGGGCTTCGCGAGGTGACACGAGGGTCTGCGGAGAAACACAGAGCAGGGGGCAGGGTGCTCCTGCTAATTCTCTGGACTTTTCTCATACGGGAGAACGGTCAATGGCTTTAAAGTACCATCTTTATTTGACTCTGGCAGTAACATTACCATTGTTGCTCGCCATTTAGTGTTGCCGCGACAAAGATTAAAAATAAAGACCCGTCTAACCTGTATTCATGAGGACGTCCAGTCGTACGAGTCCGCCCGCCGTTACATCTGCCAAAACAGCGTTATAAAAAAAATAACAGTGGTGGTGCACGACAATCCTCCATTCCCCTTGATACTGGGTAGAGATTGGTCAGATATAAACTGCGGCGTAACACTCGCTATCCCTAATAAAACACTCGGTCTTGTTATGGACGCCGATTCAGCGTCCTCAGCTACCTCCACGGCGTGTACACAGGTGGTAGGGGAACAGAATGTGACCTTAAAGAATGACGTGGAAACAGCCGGACCTTTGCAGAGCAAAACGTCATCACCAAGCGCTGTGCCGGCTTGGTCTAAAACCACGCCCCTTGAGGTCGAATCTGATCCCATCAGTCTTCTGCGGTTTCAGTTTAGGCAGACACCGGCTTCATTTAAAAGGGAGCAATGGAATGATGACTCCCTTAAATTTGCGAAAAATGCCGTGGTCTTAGTAGATGGCCAGCGCACCACACATCCCATGCCACAAGGTCCCCACTTTGTATTAAATAATGACCTTTTATATCAGGTGGCAGATCATGAAAGAGGGGTGAGGTCACTGCTCTTAGTTCCACGGACTTACCGACGACAAGTCTGTGAACTAGCTCATACCCACCTCCTGGGAGCCCATCTGGGTCCCGAGAAAACTTTAGAGCGAATCAAGCTCCAATTTTTTTTGCCTCAGATTAATGAGGAGGTCCGCCGCTTTTGCATGTCCTGTCTGGAATGTCAATTACGGCAGATTCCTAAAAGGGACCGTGCTCCTTTAATCCCTTTACCCCTAATTGATGTCCCTTTTGAACGTATCAGGGTTGATCTGGTGGGACCCCTAGAGCCTTCAGCCAGAGGACATAAATATATAATGGTCCTGGTGAATTATGCCACCCGATATCCTGAAGCTGTTCTATTACGCTCAGCCACTTCCAAAAATATCGCACGGGAGTTGTTAAGAGTATTTGCGCGAGTCGGAATCGCTAAAGAAATCCTGACGGATCAAGGGACTCCATTTACCTCGGAAATGTTCAGGGAAACTGCTAAGTTACTGAAAATAAAACATTTAAAGACCTCTGTGTATCATCCTCAAACAGATGGTCTAGTTAAGAGGTTTAACCAAACTCTCAAACAGATGTTACGCAAGGTAGTCAATGAGGACGGAAGGAACTGGGATCAGCTCCTCCCCCCGTCCTTTTTGCATATCGGGAAGTCCCCCAAGTCTCCACAGGGTTCTCACCCTTTGAATTATTGTATGGACGACAACCCCGGCGTTTATTGGATATATTAAAAGAAGGCTGGGAAGAGGAGGTCCTTCCCTCTGTAAATATACTTGAATATATCGCACAATTACGCAATAGATTTGCAAAAATTAGACCTATCTTACATTCTCACATGGAAAAGGCGCAAGCAGCCCAGGCTCGGTGTTATAACCATGGCACATCTCTCCGGAAGTTCCGTCCGGGGGATCGAGTCATGGTATTAGTCCCTATCTCACATTCCAAATTACTGGCTCATTGGCAGGGCCCATATGAAGTTAAGGAGAGGAAGGGTTTGGTCGATTATTTAGTTATCCAACCTAATCATCGATCTAAAGAGTGGATTTATCATGTCAACTTGCTGAAACCATGGAAGGAAAGGGATCCTGATCCCTCCTCCGGACAGCCCTGCTCCCTCTTCACTCATAAATTACACCTTAACTTCGGTGATAATTTGACTCACCAACAACGAAGGGAGCTCGAAGCAGTTATCCTATCTGTCCCAGAGGTAGTGAATGAAAATCCTGGACAAACTCCCCTGGTTGCGCATGACATAGTGACTAAACCAGGGGTTATAGTCACAGAACGCCCATATCAGATTCCCGAAGCAAAAAAGGCAGAAGTGGAGTTGGAGATCAAACGAATGCTGGACCTAGGTGTGATAGAGGAAAGTTTTAGTCTCTGGTCCAGTCCCATCATATTGATTAAAAAGCCAGACAGAAGTTGGAGGTTTTGCAATGACTTCCGTCGGCTTAACCAAGTCTCCCAATTCGATGCCTATCCGATGCCGTGAGTGGATGACCTTCTCGTGCGGCTAGGACATGCCAAATTTTTGACTACTCTTGATATGACCAAGGGGTACAGGCAGGTTCCCTTAATGGATTCCGCAAAGGAAAAGACTGCGTTTAGCACTCCTAGCGGACATTGGCAGTATCGTGTACTTCCATTCAGATTTAATGGGGCTCCTGCTACCTTACAACGTCTGGTGGACAAAGTGCTCCGACCCCATAATTCGTACAGTGTTGCCTACCTGGATGACATTGTCATCTATTCCAGTACATGGAAGGAACACCTACTGCAGGTTGAGGCTGTATTACCGACACTAGCGAATGCCGGACTTCGTATTAATCCTAAGAAATGCTATTTTGGGTTGGTCAAAGCCAAATATTTAGGTTACCTAGTGGGCCGGGGTATGGTCAAACCTCCAATGCTCCCAAATAGATTCCATAGTAAATTGGCCCCGTCCAATAACCAAGCGGCAGGTACAAGCATTTCTCGGCTTAGCGGGCTACTATCGCCGGTTTGTACCCCGGTTTTCCGAGAGAACAACGCCCTTGACAAACCTGACAAGGAAGGGGAAACCTAATCACGTGGTTTAGGATGATGATACTGACGCTGCATTTAGTGACCTTAAGCAGGCCCTTATGTCAGCTCCTATTTTGAAAGCTCCTGATTTTACTTTGCCTTTCATTCTCCAGACACAGGTCTTGGTTCCGTGCTGACCCAAAGCATCGATGAAGTGGAACACCCCATTATGTACCTGAGTCGGAAACTGTTGGACTGAAATACCCGGTATGCGGCAGTGGAGTGGGAGGCTTTGGCGATTAAATGGCCGATTACGCAGCTGAGGTACTACCTCCTGGGTCGGGACTTTACCCTGGTGACTGACCATGCACCGTTACAGTGGATGGTGTTACACAGGGATTCAAATCCATGAGTTTTTGGACTTACAGCCTTATAAGTTTTTAGTCATTTATCGTCGAGGTCTGTTGCAGGTCAATGCTGATGCCCTTTCTTGGTGCCACGACCTCACGAACAGGTATGCCCGACCCAATGGGTCTGGGCTGGGGGGAGGCCGTGTCACACACGTGCGACTAGGAGCAATTTGAATGGACCTAGTGGAGGTGATTAATCGCCGGGCCAGGGAGTGGCGGGGTGCTCTAAATCTGTTTCTGTTAATTCTGCAGATCAAATACAGGAAAACCTGCCTGTTTCAACGTCACTTCCGGTCCCGGCTCCCAGACTGACATTACTTCTGGTCCTGGCTCCCAGACTGATGTCATTTCCGGTTCCGGCTCTCAGACTGACATCACTTCCGGGTTACAGACTATAAAACCTCCATTATGCCAAACCAAGTCATATTGGGAACTCAATCAAGCAACATCAGTTGTGCACTTTAAAATCCTTTTGCAGCTAGGAACAATATACAGGTGGCTGCCCCAAACCTTTTTTTACTGTGTAGAGATTCGTTATTTCACAATATATATATGTTAAGTACTGTGAATAAATCAGAGGAACACAGAAAAAGGTTTGGGGTAGCCACCCCTCATACTTGAAGATATGGCTAAAGAAAAGAGAAAAAAATCATCAATAGGTCTTTACAGACTTGAGTCCAAAATGGAACTGATTCGTTGCTATCAAGATGGCTTTTTTAAAGTTGGGTGGAGGAATTCATGTCATTGAGTTACAAACCGGAAATGATGTAATCTGGCCCGGAACCTGGAACCAGAAGTAATGTTGATAGGCCCAGGTCCAACTTCCCTTGAATGGTCTCTAGGAAAAGAAGTCCAGTATGGGATTACCATCTTTCGAGCCCATTAACTGCCTCCCATACGCATGTGTGTGACAGTATTAATAGTGAAGACATCAGTGGTATCTCCAGACTCTGTGAACTAATTTCAAGGTGATGTACTCCCAGAAGAGCATAGATAATGATGGGAAAGGGATCTCTGTATACCGAGATATGAGTTCTCTCGTATGTCACTTCTTGACAGCCTCAATGACATATGAGTTAACTCGTACCTTACGTTCAAAGCATTAAACACCTATGCTTGGGATGTTATTTTGATTATATTCTTGACTGAACTATGTTTTACTTAATGTAATGCGATTGATAAACTCAACAGTAGAGTCATTAACTCCTCTGATTTTTTTTTGGAATTGCCAGATTCTGTCTTATGACAAAAAGTA
>JANRMT010028174.1:141460935-141482147 GCA_026402145.1 Polypterus bichir lapradei
ATATATATATATATATATATATATATATATATATATATATATACACAGTCACATAAATTTGGGGAACAACTTAAGGGATTGCTTAGTGTTACCTGGTAGGTGACCACCAATAATCAGAATGTGATTCAGAATTAAAAAAAAATAAATAAATGATGGCTTCTCCTCTCCACTCTGCAGAACGGAAGAGTGATGTGCCTCCAACCATGACGTCACTTCCGAAGTCACTCCACCAGGGCCTGCCTCTTCCTCCTAGGAACCATCAAAACCGGAAACAAAGCCATCTTAAACAGACCCCATGAGCTTGCAAAGAAGTCCCAACTAATTTGCACCTAACACTCATCTTTTTGTGCCTTTTGCATTACTTCAATATACAGGGTTTGCCTTTGAGGTGCCTCAGACCCTTTGTAATTGTCAGTTCTCTTATTACTATATATATACTGAATATATTTGAGTATGTGCGTGTGGTTTGCTGGTATTGTACTATTGACGATGATTATTCTGAGAAGGCACAGAGGTAAATTATGACACATCAATAAACTTGAAGCTGAACTATATGTGCATTTTGTGATGTGTGTGGTCATTCATTCTACTTAACCCATTCAACTGGTAATAAAGAAAGGAACCTGAGATAAAACCCTGGGTAACCAAAAAATACGCAAGGCCTACTTCCTTCTTCAGGTTCTCACTGTTACAGAAGACTTTTTCTATATGTAACAGAAATCCCCTTTCCTTGCATGGCTACCCAGTGGAAACCTTTCCAGTATGCAGTTAGGTACCTTCCCTTGTACAGTACACCTACCTGTAGATTATCTGTCAGCAAGGCTTGTTCAAATGTAACATTAAAATTAAGGATAAAAGTCCACATTGTTTAAACTGCATTTTAAAAGTCACATTCTAATATTTTTCTTATGACTTCATTATTCTCTTCCCCCCAGTCGGTTGACAACCTTTTTCTTGTTTAGCACTATGCTGTTTATCTCAACTGGACTGTCATCTCTTAATATCTGCATTCAATGCGTAACTCAATTCATCTTGTAAATAAAACATGAATAGTAAATGTAACACGGTGTGATAAATACATGAAGCATAGTAAATTCATTGACGGGTCCTTAGCATTTGTTGACAATATCTATCCTTAATCATGCTCTATGATAAGCATATGATTTACTCACAATCTCATCAATCAGCATTTCCTTCCCATGTTCTTAAAGAATCTGTAGATCCACCTATATTTATGTGGGATCTTGAGATACTTCTTTTCTTCCCGTTTCCTTAAAATGTACTGCGAAGTTAATCGGCTACTCTATGTTGGTCTATGTTGAGTGAGTGCACTCTACAATGGAAAAACATCCTACTCAGGGCCTTGTTCCCAGGGTACAAATAAACAGATACAGAAATCGACAAATCCATCTGTTTTCTAACCAAGGCATATTCATGACTGCCTTTCAAATGTGGGATGGGAAACTTGAAAACCTGGAGAAAAAGCCAAGTAAACACGTGGAAAAACTTACATACAGAGTAGAGAGGGGCTGAAGGTGCTTGATAGATAGATAGATAGATAGATAGATAGATAGATAGATAGATAGATAGATAGATAGATAGATAGATAGATAGATAGATAGATAGATATGACATTTTTGTATGCTGAGACTACATACAAATGCCACACTAACAGTAACTGGGCCATAAATCACAGCCAGCCAGTAGAACTATCCACGCACCAGCATGTTACTATATTTTTTGCAACTCAGTTAATTTAATTTATTCTTAAAGAAATTAATTTGTTTAAAAAGAAATGAAACACTGACCATAATATTTCTTTATATGTAATATTGATACATAGTGAAAGTTCTTCATTTTGTAAAGATGAAAGGTAAATAATTACCTTCCTGGCAGGCACGAATAATGTTGAGTTGAATATTACATAACTTTTATTTACTCTAAAACAATGTTCAACCTGTAGAACAAATACATTTTATATCAAGGGCTTTAAAGAAAAAGGGGATATACAAAAGATGGATGTACTTTCTGTAAATGACATTTCAAAAACTAATTTCCGCAGAAACAAATTTTTCTAAATATACTTGTGAACTGCACAGCAGAGCTCAGAAATCCTTGTACTAAGAATAGATACTTCTTCATTTTGTTCTGTTTCATTT
Source organism: Polypterus bichir lapradei (assembly GCA_026402145.1). NCBI lineage: Eukaryota > Metazoa > Chordata > Cladistia > Polypteriformes > Polypteridae > Polypterus > Polypterus bichir. The sequence continues at coordinate 141,463,095 of JANRMT010028174.1, forward strand.
TTAAGCTTTGTATAAGGACATCACTTATACAGCTGTATGTTTTTTACGTTTAATTTTATTGAAACTATTCCACTAAAACAAAATGCCTACCAAATTAAGGAATTTCTTGAATAGGTTAACATATTTTAAATTAACTTTATGCCAATTTCTGCTCGTAGTTACTTAAAGGTGAGAGAACTTTAAATGTTTACATAAAGCTGGAATGAATTTGATGCTGAAAATAAAAAATAAGTTGCATTTAATGCATTGTAGTTGAGCAAAACAGTTCAAAGCAATTAATGCTAGCCTGTATGTGGCCCTGTCATTCCATCAGGTAACTAACTAACTATGGAATAATCCATCCATCCATCCATTTTCCAACCTGCTGAATCCGAACACAGGGGTCTGCTGGAGCCAATCCCAGGCAGGGTGCCAACCCACCACAGGACACACACAAACACACACTAGGGCCAATTTAGAATCGCCAATCCACCTAACCTGCATGTCTTTGGACTGTGGGAGGAAACCGGAGCGCCAGGAGGAAACCCACGCAGACACGGGGAGAACATGCAAACTCCACGCAGGGAGGACCCAGGAAGTGAACCCAGGTCTCCTAACTGCGAGGCAGCAGCACTACCACTGCGCCACCCTCCATGGGATAATCAATTGATTTATTTTCTTACAATGATTCATTGGATAACAGTTGTGGCTGCAGACTGCACCTTCTCATTCTATCTAATGACAGGATGACGCAGCTTGGGTGTGCACATTTATTGGCATTGTGAGGACGTCTTTCTGCAGTAGAGGACTGCCAGTTGTGTGGATCATGTCTTGTTTTTTTTCCTGCATGGGCTGGAACAAATTACAGCTTGTCTTTGGCATATTCTGGTTGTTTGGTTTTGTTTCTTGTCTTTGGTATTCATGTCATAAAAAACAGTCATTAAAAGGCTTCCCTTGGTGTAATTTAGTGTAGTAATGGAAAATGAAAGGCAGACTTGCAATTTCTGTATTAGTTGCTCATAAAGTGCATTATATGTGTAGTTCTAGAAAGGTACCCCTGTGAAATACAATGAGAGTCTTCTAGGTACTATGGAGATACCGTACAGGCTTCAAACAAATCCCTAGTGTGCCTGGATAAAAGCCAAATACATGTAACATCTTTTGTTTGGATCAGGGTACTCAACTCTGGTCCTGGAGGTCTGCAGTGCTTGCAGGTTTTCACTTTAACCTATTTCGTAATTAGAAACCAGACCTAGCAGATAATGAAATATATGTATTGTTAGTACTTTCATTCTTCCAAAACACGTCTTTATCACATTGCAGATTTTTCTTTTTCTGAGAACATCATCCATGTGTTTTGTGGTCCAGAACAGACCTCTTGGTCCTTTCCTTCTTTGTTATTTATTGCTTACTTCAAAACACCTTACTAACATAAATATTTCAGGTACACAGGTTTAAATGGTAGCAAGCTAGCTGAAGAGCTGCTGGTTCCTTTGTCATTTGCACCTCATTATTAACTGATGGCTGCTTAAGGAAACAGGCAACAATTAAAACCTCAATGCAGCTGTTTAAAAATAAAAAAAGCAATTAAGTGTTCCAAATCCTAACAAACAAATTAACTAAAACTAATTAAAAAACAAACAAACATATTGCTTTAGTAGTAAATAAATTGGTTCTTATTAAAAATTGGTTAAAGCAAAAACCTGAAGCCACTGTGGACCTTCAGGACTGGAGTACCCCAGTCTAAACGTTACCATGGCATTCACAAATACAAGTCAAATTCCATTACAACGAAGTGCCAGGGACCTAAAAGATATTTCGTTGTAATGAAAATTTCATAGTAATGAGATTCTGTATTTGTCAGTATAATGCTTTCGTTAACTTGCGCCCAGAAGTTTCATGTTAATTTTCATCTCCTCCTCTCTGCAAGTTATACTGACAAGAATTTTTTTCAGCATTTCCTTGGGATAATACATTTTCAGGATGCAAATGATCCAATGGCTGAAGCACTTCCGTGCAATTGGGTGGGGGAACTCAATGCAAGCATTATCTAAATGTGGAAACATGCTGGGGGGAGCACAGTAATCAATCAGAAGCAGAATTTTCCTTTTCTTCTTCTTCATATCCTTGTCAAGTTGTCGCCGCCAGTTTCCCAAAATGTTTTGAGTCATCCAAGCTTGTTGATTTGCTTCATACTTGCATGGAAGGAATGTAACATGCTTAAAACACCGATGATTGGTCGACTTGCCAATGATAAGAGGAATAACTTTGTGGCCGCCAGTTGAATTGCAGCGAAGTAGAGCTGTTAACCTTTGTTATAGATTTTTTTCCTCCTTGGCATGGATCACCTTTGAGTGCTAAAGTGCGATGCAGTAGCAGCTGGTGGAAGATTCCAGTGTCATCAGCATTGTAGATGTCTTCAGGCTCATAAGCTGAAATGATTTTCCTAATTTCATCTGCATACCATTTGTTTGGTTTTTCAATTGGAACTTCAGATTCTTCTCCACAGATTGCTTTGGCTGCAATTCCAAAATGATCCCGAAAGTGAATTAGCCAACTCCAGCTGGCAGTAAAATCTTCAGGGCCCAAGGAGATAGACAGTGACTTTGCTTTTTCTTGAATGAGTGGCAAACTAATAGGAATGTTTCTTGAACAAGCATCACTGAACCACATAAAAACTGCTATATGGACATCTTTGAATGCAGCAGTTTGCATATGCTTGCACTGAGGCCGAAGGCTTGCAACCCGAGATTTTTGTTCTATTTTTGCTCGATCTTTCAAGAAAGTTGACAGTGTCGATGGCAAAATTCCAAATTCACTGGCAACATCTTTTTTCTTTTTGTTGGAATCGAGAGCCTAATGTGAACTGTTGTCATTTTTTTTGTGTCTGCCATTTCTATAGGGTGGTCCAAATCTAATTATGCAATTGTTATTACGCTATAACTTATTAAGTTTATTACATAGAAAATCACCAAAAAAAGCGTGGACCATCGAGAAGTGTGCAAACTGACGACATGAAGAATCGTCTTTGCGCCGAACTAGAATCGTCCCCGCATAAATCAAAGTCATCCAGACGATCTGGATCTGCATAATTAGATCTGGACCACCCTGTATAGGAAATTGACAATGAGTTAAATTCCAATGGATGTTTTTCAAATTTTGACGAGCAGTAAGCAGAAGGTATCACTGAAAACCACAGAAAACAAACACAGTAAAAAAACAGTATGAGGAAAATTCGAAGAAAGAGAAAAATGTACTATGTTTCCGTTCGGGGATCATTGTGCACAACTGAGCTGTAACCTCAGAACTAACTGCTCTGTGGATGATTTATTCTCTTGACTGCTCTGTGGTTGATTTATTCAGGTATTTCAAGGTCTTTTGGACACTTCTTTGTAATGAAAGTATCTGCTGAATGCATTTTGTAGTAACAAGATTTTTATAGACGGTCTTGTGGGGAAACTGTCGGGACAATAAAAATACTTTGTTGTAATGAAAATTTCATTGTAACAGAATTTTACATGTATATAGATTTACTGCAGCCTATTGCAGTTGAAATGGTATTGAAGAAGAAAGGGTATTGAAACAGAGCTGTTAGATGAAGGACAGGGCTTATACCATTGAAACTATCTTCTCTCTGGTTACTGTAAATAAAATAAGACTATAGCAGAAAGTAGTCATAAATCAATAGATCAATACCTGGAATGCAAAACTGGTGTTCTGATAGTGTGTCATTTGTTATTTTGAGATGTCACTTCTTTTTCCCTTACTATGGCGATTAAACCGGGTAGCCTCATTAGACGTCAACCCTTTTTGCGTCTCTCAATTCTTATATTTTACAGTATGTAAATGATTGTTCACTAGGCTGTGATAACTGCAGTTTCACGTAGAAATGTTCACATTTACCATATTCCTGATTGACCTCTTCATGTGAGTTAACCAGAAGGCTACCCATCTGGATAAATTTATTTCAGTCATCCACTTAATTTCCAGTGAATCTCCATCATGATGTAATTTACAAAAAAAATGCTCCTCATGTTGAAACTCAAAAGGCCAGGGAAAATATTTTTTCACGATCCATTCACTTAAAAATTATAACATGCACTTTATGTTTATATCCCCAGCACTCAGCCAATAACATTCTGAAAACTGTGAAATTGTCTTGACCTTTATATTAACCCATTGACAGTTTCAAGTTACCAGAAATATGTACCGCAGTATGTCATCATGTCATTCATAAAGAGGACAGATTGTACATTGCCTCATGATGAAAAAGGGTTTCCTCTTAGACAACAGCTGCAACTGGTTCCACTATCTGGTTACTCAAGGATGATTGTGTAAGCTACGAGTGATGTAATGGAGGGTTCTCCAAAGTTTTCAAGTAGTCAGCAACATGGTGAGCTTTTTTTGTTCAATTACAAATGTTTCTTATCTAGGATAGACATGGGAGGATGTTTTGAGGTTGGGGTTTTGAATTTCAGTTCAATTTCTTTTTGGTGTTCAGCACAATACTTGGTAAAACAAAAATTACACTTCACGTTTTTGTTATATAGCTAACAAAGGAATGGTGAAATACAGTAATCCCTCCTCGATCGCGGGGGTTGCGTTCCAGAACCCCCCGCGATAGATGAAAATCCACGAAGTAGAAATCATATGTTTGTATGGTTATTTTTATATATTTTAAGCCCTTAGAAACTCTCCCACATTGTTTATAAATATTCTCCGCACAGTTATACAGTAAACCCTTGTTTATCGCGGTTAATCCGCTCCAGACAAATAAATGAATTTCCACGAAGTAGGATTCTTTATTTATAAATCAATTATTTTCGCAGTTAGAGCATAGAAAACCTGTTTACGACCTTCTAAATACGTTTTTTAACATTATTAGAACCCTCTAGACATGAAATTGCATCCTTTAGTCAAAAGTTTAAACTGTGCTCCATGACAAGACAGAGATGACAGTTCTTTCTCACAGTTAAAAGAATGCAAACATATCTTCCTCTTCAAAGGAGTGTCGTCAGGAGCAGAGAATGTCAGAGAGAGAGAAAAAAATAAACAATCAAAAATCAATAGGGCTGTTGGGCTTTTAAGTAAATGAAGCACCGAGATAAAGCGCCGCAATGAAGGGATCAATGTGAAGATAGTCTTTCAAGAATTTTTTAGAGGAGCGTCCGTATCTTCTAAGCAAACAGCCTCTGTGCAAACAGCCCCTTTGCTCACACCCCCTCTATCAGGAGCAGAGAATGTCAGAGAGAGTGAGAGAGACAGAGAAAAGCAAACAATCAAAAATCAATACGGGCTGTTAGAGCTTTGAAGTGTGTGATGCACCGCGCGGGAAGCATATCTTATATCATTGAGGAGTTTTATTTAATACGTAATACGTGCTCTGATTGGGTAGCTTCTGTGGACCGGCCCGGAAGTGTCGGCTGTTCTCCCGGCAGCTCACCGGGTGTCCTTTTTAATCTTCCCCCCAGCACTTCCGGGTGTAGCGGAAGTGCTGAGGTAACAGGTCCCCAAGGCATTGGGGCGCCTCCTGGCGGTGACCACGGGCCTTAGCAGGGTGGGGCTTCCATGCCCTCAACCCGTGACCCCCAAAGCAACCAGGGTGGCGGCCCCCACATGATCCAGGGTGGGCGCAGACCCGCATCCGGTTCCTCACGGCGTCCCGGCCGGGTCGTTGCCCCTGGCATCCCTGACACTTCTCAGCCATCCGCCAATAGCGTCACTTGTATGAAATCAACTGGACAAACCAACTGAGGAAGCATGTACCATAAATTAAAAGCCCCATTGTCCGCAGAAATCCGCGAACCAGCGAAAAATCCGTGATATATATTTAGATATGCTTATATTTAAAATCCGTGATTGGAGGAAAGTCGAAGCGCGATATAGCGAGGGATAACTGTATACCAATAATAAGATCTAGGGCCATATTTGGAATTCATTCATCCATCCATTAATTTTCAATCTGACTTATCCTGAGCAGGGATTCAGGTAGCTAAAACATTGGCAATTCATTTTAAGTTGTGAACCTTTAATCCTCTGTGTTTTTCAATACATATATATATATATATATATATTTATACCCATTATGATCTATCTATCTATCTATCTATTAAGCTAGCGTTAAGAAGTAATTATTAAAGCTGACTAATAAATCACAGGGTTTGATGAGATTTATAATGACTAATTATATTTCATTTTAATTTGTTCAAAGGAAGCAATAATGAAAACGTAATCTTCAACTCTAAAAATATTGAATGCTTTGAAATGCAAGGGCAAAAACAAAAAAAATAAATAACACTATTTATTAGCACTATGACACCTAATAAAAAATGAGACACCGGCTATATGTATAGGTTTGCTTAGGCCAGGGCTCTCACACCCAGCTCATTTTTATTCTGCTTGAGACCCTGAAATACCCTAAAGAAAGGAATTAAAATTAGACGTACATCAAATGTACAAAAGGCAGGTGACTGCTTCACTCCCATGATCCAATGTGATTAGCATGATTATCGGATCATTTTAATTTGTTCACAATTAACATCACCAGATTCAAAGTACACGTGAATTGAAAAGTGTAAAAAAAGCATAAACAAGGAAAAAAAGTTCACAAAAAATTTTGCTGCAGCAAAAAATTAAATCGCCAACACATTTGTAATACGGTATCTAGCACTTTTGCCTTATAAAATACCCAACACAGGAATCAAAGTAAGAGAGAGGACAGGTTTCATAAAAGTTGGGGCTGAGTTATATTGTACTGTTATAAGACTTTATAATCTTTTGTAATTGTCCATGGCGGGAACATAATTATGAAGTACTGAAAAAAAGTGAAGAAGATTAAAAGGGAGTTAATAACATTAAAACTTTAACATGTGAAAGATTTTAAAGTTATTAGGTAAAAGTAGCTATGGTTTAGCCAGGGTCTTATTTTGTGATTGTTTTTATTTTTGTATTGCCTTATTTTTATTTAGTATTCTCCTGGGGGGTATTTTTCGTACGTGGATTACTCGTTTAGCCAGATGTAATTATTGATGATTTGGCGTGATCCTGGATCTGTCGGTTTTTCGAAACTCTTGCTGGAAGTGTTGTCATAGCAGCACATCCAAATCCTCAAACCTGCTCGGAGTAGGTTTGTTCTATGTAAACAAGGATTAGCTCACACACTTAATCAGTGTCCGTGCGGGGAATTCATTCAGTCATAGGTTCGCCGTTCATGAATGAGCGACCAATTGCTATCGTTGCGCAAATTATAAGATAAGAATTTCATATAGAGAGGCTTTTGTGTGATCGGCAAGATCCTTTATTGCTCCCGGAGGAAATTCTTTTTGAAAGATACCGCTTTAGCCGAGGGGGGATATTGTACCTCGAAGATTTATTAGCACCTTATATTCGAAGTCAAACTAGGCGAAGTCGGGCTCTCACAACCACACAGATTTGCTTTGAAAAGCGGTACTTTTTTTTATATACTGTAGGTAATGCGGAAAATCTATCTAAAAGTCCAGTTTGCCAGGCAATTCGTAAAGTCTATTTGGCTCTGAAATATTTCCTTCGGGTTTTCATAGTGTTTCCTGGACACCTGCATGTGCAGACAAAAGAGGTGTTTTATGCCATTGCAGGTAGGTAATACACAGGCAAAAACACCCACAGTTCCATAAAGAATCTCACAATCAGCCTAACATTCTCATTACCCAGTATTTCCAAATGTGATGGGGGCACATGGGACTAATCAGAGTGGAGTTTGATCAGACACAGGTTCTAGGGATATGACATTCCCTGCTACTGACCCAACAAAAAAGAGGGCTATATGGAACAAACCTATGGCACACATTGAGGACAAATATATGCAACTAGCCATGTGCGCCCAACTAAGTTGCGCGTGTTAAAGTTGTCTGTGAAGGGCTCCCTATTTAAACGCGGCTGCCAGTCGTGAACTGGGCCCTTCGTCACACAGCATTATGATTTTTTATAAGGGAAACAAAATTACAAAAGAAAACCCTTGGATATTGATTCGATAGGAACGGCCTACTCGAAATCACTGTCCGAATCGTAATTATATGGTGGTGTAGGAGCATTTCTGCTTCTGTCCGTTCACAGTCCGTCTCGTTTTCACGACGCTGTCGTTTCCTCTCACGATCTCTTCTCAACCTTTCTCCAATCTCGCAGGTTGCTTTGTGGCAATCCAAAGAGTAAGGCAATATACACGGAGCAATGGTTATAAAAGGTGGACACATACCTGTAGGTATCCAGGCTCTTTCAACCATAAATAGGGATCACTTCACTGACATGTGAGCAAGCCACGGTACAACTGTGAGACGCTCAGCACTCGCTGGCTACAACGTAGCAATAATAATTTCCGGAACGTGCTGTTACGTTGTCATTCATTTTACCCACTGTCTTTCTTTCATTCATATGTTACGTAGGCACGTACCTTTTATCTTCGGCAATCTCATTCTCTAACCAGGCCTCAGGAGCTAACCAGCGTAACACTGTCCACCACTCCTTTCGTTATTCCGGCACTTTGTTGACATCCGTGAGTAACAACAACGTACTAAACTGGAAGGTGGTCTACGCATGCGTGGAATATGCGGACAAACAAAGATCAAGATCTAAATGAAGATCTCTTTAGTTAATTTAAAGAAAAACTATTTGTTTAGTTTGAATGTCTGTGTTTTGAGGTGTGACTGGCGTACTACAGTCTTCAGTCTTTAGTATAAGCCTGGAGAAGATTCTTAATGCAATGCCTATATTTTAGCTGTCTCTCTACTGCCATCTAGTGCTTCTTCTAATTCATTCGCGAACAAACAAAGATCAAGATCCAAATGAAGATTATATATAGAGATGACCATCCTTTACCTGAAATGAAGTGACCATCCTGCCACTGGTTCTGAGGAGGAGCTTCCCCCTTGAATGCCCTCAGAAACAGGGCAATGGGCATTTTGCTGGAGAGCCAACTCTTTTGCAGGGGTTAGGTCTGGACCGCGTGGACCTCCACCTGTTTTTTGCTTGTCTGCTTTCTTATTAGCTTTAAAATTAATGTTTTTTATATTATATATGATTCTTTATGTCAACAATTCTTTAAAAAGTTATATACCAATATTGTGTGCTTGGTGTGTGGGTGTGTTTGTGTGTGTCCTGCGGTGGGTTGGCACCCTGCCCGGGATTAGTTCCTGCCTTGTGCTCTGTGTTGGCTGGGATTGGCTCCAGCAGAACCCCGTGACCCTGTGTTCGGATTCAGCAGGTTGGATAATGGATGGATGGATATACCAATATTTACCAGTTTGAAGTATATTCTTGTACTTCACTTTAACCTGTTACCATGTTCTCCTTGTGCTCACGTTTGATCTGGAATTGTGACATATTAAATAATAGTTAATCTGACACATAGGAAATGAAACGCTGCATTCAGTAAGTACAATGCATACGCGTTTAATTTGTCGGTCATTTTTTGCCAGCCGTCTTTTGTTGTTTGGGCTGCTTTTGTAGTGTTACCCCTTGTGCATATTAAATATTGAAATCCTTCGAGTAATGCTAACACACACACACACACACACACACACAGCTTGTGTGGAAAAAATGTGCCCGTTCTTTTGTCATTTTGTTGCAGCCTATCAAAGACTTCCTGATCATGTTTTCTAGGTTCAATATATATGGGCTTTTCACTCGGCGTGGGCGCACGCAATCATCTCGGATGATTAGATCCAGCTAAACTAATCTGCTACATGGCTGCATTTGAAAATCTGACTTATCCCGGATGAGTTTCACTGGCACTAACTCATCCAAGATGAGGCATCTGATCTCGGATGATTTTAAGCGTTGTACGAAAAATACCCCCCGTTCATCAATAATTTTGAAATTTTGTGTTTGTCTATCTTTTATTTTGATTCGGTGTTTTACCTGTCTTGTATTAAATGTTGAGCCAAAAGGGATGTGATCCCATCTCCCTGGCAGTACCTCCATTACTACAGTAGACACATATGCCATATATAAAATATATATATATATATACATATATAGAGAGAGAGAGAGAGAGAGAGAGCCTGTGGTGTCTCAAACTAGTGCTGAGGCTTTAACTCCCGCTTACACAATGCCAGTTTGTCTTTTTGAATTCCTCTATTGTAAGTTTCTTAATTTTGATTTTTTTTTTTATATAAATACTTGCTCTTCATCTGCATTTCTGATTTTTCATTTTTTATTTGCTCTAGGGTTGACAATTAGAATTAACATTTCATGACTTATTTTGTTTTTCAGCACTTTTTGGAATAAACTTTATTGTAATAAGTATAAGACCCTCTCTTTTGCTCTTAGTGCCAGGGGTTTATATGGTTGTTCTCTCCCTTTTGAGATGGCGGGAGACAGGCCTAATTTTGAGCTTTAGGGCCAGGCTTAGTTTTTGAGTTTTGAGACCTACTTTTAGTTGTGAGCCCTTTTTAAAGTTTTGTGGGCTCAAACCCATAAAAAGTAAGGGATCAGTTGACATGAATAAATATACCTAGATTGGTTGCAAAGGCATGTATTGAATCACTAAGGGCTACATAGCAAGAAGAATGTAATGTGGAAAATGTGCAGGGATTTAGCATAGCAGTCTTATGGTTGAGTCTGCTAGGGCTTGCTTCACACACCTGATTCAATGAACGCCTGCAATTTCCACTAACTCATAAAGAATGTACACCAACAATACAGTGCATGAAATAGCAGCTAAAAGTAAAGAAAAAGTAAGGTGCTAAAAATGTAAACAATGAAGAAAAGTTACTTAAAAAAACACAAAAACAGCAGTATTGTGTTTCAAAATGATAATGGTCTTTCTTAAAAACTAGGACAAAAATGTTTCTAGGTGTCCTTTCCTAGTTGAAAAATTAGCAACCATGATGCCATATAATAACTCATATGACCAGGCACCTGATGTTACGACTTTGTGGTAATCTTAGTTCCCAGGAAAAAATGGAACATTACCAGCTAGAATAAACAACCTAAAAAGAAAGCAGTAAAATGCATGCAACGCTGTGTGTATACAAGCTGTGCCACATTTGTACAAATTTGTAACCTGTTGTGATTTTTTAGATTTGAGAAACGAAAGGCAAGAATTAAGGATTAGAATTCTCAGATCAGGAGATGAAAGAAACATAAAGAGGACAAGCAAAAAGACATTGTTACCTTTATAAAAGGTAAATTGAAAAACGTATGCGAAAACCTGGAAAAATGCATCAATAAATTAAGCAATTTTAGAAACCAACAAGACTTTTTCTAAATAAACTGGTATGCACAATGTTGTATTATTAAAGAAATTCCCAAAGATAGGATGAGTCTGCGCTGCCTTCTTAAATAATGATCTCACAATGACACAACACCAGCAACGATGTAGTAATAAAAAGCGTCATTGCCATGCATAATAGTCTAGCATGGAATGGCTAATCAAAATCATGAGTGTCTAAACAAAAAACTAAATAAGTATTAAAAAAACAAGACATTTAACTTCAGAATGGCTGAAAATAATTGGTAATGGAAAACTACTGAGAATAGTGACAGCTTTCTGCTTTTACAAACTACTAGTGTGACAGGTGTCTGGTCACACTTACAGGTAATCTAACTTAGACACCATTTAAATATCCGACTACGCCACCCAGTTTTATTAAGTGACTGGGAACTCCTGAAATTTACCAATAATAGCACACAGGTTTCTTTAAATTGGACGGTGAGTAAACACACAATGAAAGACACAACAGTAATTTCAGGAAAAGCAACACTAACTTCTATTACACCAGACAATAAGTACATTAAAAAGATAAATGAACATAAACAAAATCTAACAATATCAGGAAGGAATTTCCTTTTTTAAAAAGGAAAACACACAGTCCACACTCTAAAAGTCCATTAAAAACAAGGATTGGAGGATACAACCTTTAGTGGTGCAAAGTCCAGTTTGTACACTGTGTTACCCCAACAATTAATCGTCCAACTGTCCACCGATGCACTCTGTTCACTGGACACTCGTTTCCCAACAAAAGTTTTGTCAGATCGTGGAATCCCTGTCAGCGTCTCCTCATCGGTCTTTTTCTCCACTCTGGGCTCCTTGTGTTGCTGTGACCTAGGCACGCCTCACTTGTCGTCTGCCAGCTTTGCTCGGTCCTTTCATGCAGCTTCCCTCTATCGCTGGACCAACAACTGTCTTCATGTGGAGCTGTCTCTTCCTTTCTCGGGGTTAAGTGTTGCCGTCCAAGTCCCTCATGCCGCACCAGCCACATACCCCAGTCTGCCAGTGAGCCCCTGTGCTCTCTGCGAGTCTTGACAGCATTCTCAGTGGACTGTCCCTCCTTGCCTTCTCCTGCCCAGGAGCTTAAACCTCCTTCAGTTCCTGCCATTATCAGTTCTGGACAAACAGATTAAACAATGGCACATCTAAATTTCCTGGGTTTAACAATTAATGAAAACACAAGTTAACAAAATGCATTGTTACCAACCATTAATGAGTACAGATCTGGGGCCTCATGTATGAACGGTGCGTACGCACAGAAATGTTGCGTAAGAACGTTTCCTCGTTCAAATCACAATGTATAAAACCTACACTTGGCGCAAAGCCACGCACTTTTCCACGGTACCTCATACCCTGTCGTACGCAAGTTCTCCGCTCGGTTTTGCAGACTGGCGGCACCCAGCGTCAAAGCAGTGCTACTGTTCCTGTGTGGTTACCCTTTATTTCTTAGAACCACATTTTTCACGCGGCTTTATAAATACACTGAAACTAACCGCATATTGTTTATTAGTGTAATGCATCTGATTGTAGATTACCTGTAAAAATAAAATGGCCCAGCGAATAGCCATAGTATTCCAAATACCATAACTGCTTTAGCGTTGTTACTCTCACTGCACCATCTTTTTCTTCTTCTTTTTCTTCTTTCAGCTGCTCCCTTTAAGGGTTGCCACAGCGGATCATCTTTTTCCATATTACTCTCACTGCACCACTCAGAGTATTTATATCACTGTATCTGAATGGGGAATCACAGCAGCAGCTGATCGGAAAGAGAATTATAGGTACACAGCATCAAGCACACGCTGTCTCAGCCACGGCAAAACGTTTCAAAGCCTTTCCTGTACGGACTTTGCAGTTCAGAAACAGTTTCATCTCAAGAACTATAAATGCTCTCAATCAATTGCTCCTTGTAGAACTGTTTGTACTTATAAGTACAATTACCCCACTGTACACTTGCACTACAGTTATAATATTGCACAATCTGCGGCACTTTATAAAGCGCGTATTTACATATGATGACGATATCATTTTTAAGATGAAATGCAGCAAAATATGTTGATTATATTATACAGATAAAACTTTAACTTCATTTAAATAATCTGTATTGTTAATAATTAAACATGTGAGGACGCGGTGCGGCAGCGCTAGCAAGTTCACGTATTGTTTCTGCCTTGAGCTGTATATTTGCTGAGGCTGGCGCAACACTGGAAGGACAGATGGATAGAATAATTAAACACGTACTATGAAGATATTTCAATGTTCCTTAAAAGTTTTGAAGAATCGTTATTGTAAGCTTACAGATGGCTTAACGTCTATTACAGAGCTGATTGTGTGGCGATTGGGTATTTGGGGAAAGAAAAGTAAGGACAGGAATTGCAGGTTAGTACGTTTGAAAGAGACAGTACTGCTACAATAAATTATTTCATTGAAGGTCGTGCATGGCGCAGCAGCATCTTGTGTGAGGCAGGAACAATCACAGCGCCATCGTGTTCCCATGTTTAGTAACATGCTTTAATTCCAATCATCATGAAAATGATATCACATATACATCTCAGTATTTTAATTATTCAGAGAGATCTGTGTCCTGTCGGAGAAAGAGAAAGAACGGAAGCACGTAGTGATTCACACACAGAGGGCACATTGAAGATCAAATACAAAACAAAGCATTTAACATGCTACTTTAGTTACGATGGAATTTGAGAAACTAGTAAATTAAATGAATTTAAGATGAAGTTTATGATGTTCTACTTTAATGGCAAAATAAACTACGTGATTAAAGTGGAAATTTCGAGATTAAAGTTGACATTTCGTGCTTTTTTCCCACTGTGTGCCTATTTTGTTTTGTCTGTTCCCTAATAAGCTCAGTCGGTGGGCTACAACTTGCCTTTTCACGGCGACTTTGATATGCGACTTCTTTTTTATTTTGGCACTGTGTGACTTTGTGAACTTGAGCTTTCGAGTTTCTCTGACACGCTATGTCACTCGATCAACTTCCTTTTCTTGATTATACCACTGTTTAAATCAACAAATAGTATGCTTTTCCTTTGCCACCACTTGGTATTGGCTGAAATTCTAATAATTTACCCCGTGCTTTTCCCATTGTCTTTTCACAGAACGCTGAGCTTAAGGGCTATTTATATTGATTTGCAGTTTCAAAGAGGCGTAATTCTGGGAGGAATTGGGGCTGGACAGCACGCGCGTGCACGAGTGTTACTTTTCACGCTGACCGGAATTTATGGAGCGGAAAAACGCGGAAGTTGGATTACGCACAGATTACTGCATCTGGATTTCTCTTTGCATAAGCACATTTCGGCTTTTGTGCTTATGTCATATTACAGTGCAAATTCTACGCACAGCTTTATGCATGACGGCCCTGCTTATTAGAAGTCAATATTGTCAAACATGTTAATTTTCAAGTCAGGTAAATACAAACATCCTCCAAGGAAGGAGCAGTTCTGTTATCACAACTTAATATTGTAAAAACTTCAAAGTGGTGAGTCCTTTGCAATACAGCAAATACCTACATCCTGCAGACAGCCTTTTAACTTCTCACCCCCAGTCCCAACTATGGGTGCCTATTGCCTGTTCATCTGCTGGGTTTTAAATGTAATGTTTACATGTTTCTTTTCCTAAGAGAGAAATGGAATGACCCAGTGTACAATAAACGTCCCCCTCTGACATCAGTGCATATTGTACTTTGATGGGAAGAGTAATAATTGGGTGGCACAGTGCTCTCCACAGCCGCCTCACAACTCTGGAGTTCTTGGTTCTAATCTCAGCCTTTGCCACCATGTCTATGTGAGTTTTTTTCTGACTACTCCTGTTCTTCCTTTCATATCCCCAAAGAAGTGCAAGTTAGGGTAATTGGCAATTCCAAATGTCGCTTTATAGTGTATGTGTGTGCAAAAATGTAAAATTATTTCTAAATAGTCCTCTGTTTGAAATATCTCTGAAAAAAAATAAATTCAGGCAGCATGTTGTGAGATTTTATAAAGTGATTTTCTTTATTTAATACTTTTATAATTAAAAAAATATTAAGAATGTCCTAACTGCTTGCAAAGTAGTCAGTTTTACAGCTGCCCTGAGTTTTTCCCTGAGATATTCTTTAGTAGATCATATAAGCTCAAACTAACAATCTGCCACATTAGTGTTAAATATAAGACCTACAGTGTGAAAACTCATGTTGTTTCTAGGCAGATATCTGCACACTTTATTCACTTGCCTACTGCTATTTGTTTTAGCTTAAAGAGACAAATATCCAGCATACAATTTGCTCTCTTTCTCAGGGTTGGGGGTTGATTTGTTTTCAATCCTAATTTTTGTAAAAATTGATCTATTTGCATGGAATTATTACAATAAAATCAATAAAATATAAAAAAAAAAAGATTACGTAGCATCACAAGTGGTGAGCAGAGGCTACTTGTAAAGAAGTAACACCCGTTATTCAGATTACATAATAGAATAATGAATTTTGCTGTGGGGCCAAGGTTGAAGGCACTTTTATTGATGTAACCACTAGTGGTGTCTCCACATTTGGGATAAGTGGGGCATTCCCCCAACCCCATTCCCAGCAGATGGCATTTTTTGCTAAAACTGAAAAAGTAGTAAACTTATCTCTATAATTTAATATATTGTAAAAAAAATTTAATTAGCAAAGCCAGTTTAGTTGTCATGTTTCAAATTTCCATGATATGCTCAATGCAATTTCTTATCTAGAAAAATGTTTATTTTGGAGGATTTCTAAAAATTTCCTTTGTGCCTGGCACTGACAGCCTATTACTGGATTGCTTCAACAGGCCCTTTGACCCCACAATGTTTGTACATTTGCCTGAACTTTTCAGTTCCACTTTGGGTTTTGTGCCGTTTCATTGTTTTAATTCTCTTTGTTACAATTTAAAGATTGCATGAACTTGTACATCTCACTGTGCTGCAATACTCGTTATGATGGATCACGTTGATTATGTAAGTACAATACAGTTTAGCAATTGGACAAAAACTGGAAATTAAACGTTTGAGACCACAGACCAGAATTATATTATGCATTCTTGGATTGAAAGTATGAATGTATTAAATGTTGACTGTTGTGTATTAGCCATAGAGTTCACTGTTAACTTAAAAAATCTTTATTTGCGTTTCTGCTTCCAATGTTGAGTATTTGATATACATTATATTAAAATAAATATTTAATGTTGTCCTTTGTTGACAGTTCTGTATGACAAATATGAAGATGAAATATCTTTATTTTATATGATTTTATGTCATTTTGGCTGACGTTTTATCATGATTGATGCTCCATTCTTCCAGGGCTCCTTCCATGCAACCCCTTCTGCCTACACATTCATGTTGTCAGTTACCCCTCACACCGCCCACTTGGGAGTCAAAGGTAACACCATCTGCATCCACCTTCCCCAACTCTGTTTGTTGATCCAAGCCAAGATGCTTCACAAGCCTCGCTGACAGCCAAGTACCAAGTTGAATGGATTTAAGATGAGGTGTGGATCTTGTAAGAGTCACAAGTACTGCTCTTGAAGTGCTGATTATTTTCCTCCCACACACACATACATTCGTTCTGCATGTCTCCTTTTATGGCCAGTTTCTCAAGATGGCTCAGCCCCATTTTTCTGTCTGCAGACTCTAATCCCCACCAGAATTGTAATGTCAACAATGCTTCCGGTAATCCTAGATGTCTTTCTGAGTTCTACTACATTGTCAGTGGCCCCTCTGCCACAACAAATCTTAAAAACCTGAGAGTGTCTTTTACGCAGCTGATGTTTAGCTTACTCACAAATGTCCATGTGTTTACTGTAGATCAGGTCATTCTGAGTGTGTCACTCTTTTTAATTTACCTGTGTTTAATGAAAATGCTTACTTATAAATCTAGGCAATAAGACAACATTCTTAATCTAGTTCAACATTGTGGTTACATAACTGTTATCATCATCATATTCATCAATTATGTTTATCTTAAATAACAGAGACTGTAACTATCTTATGATTTATGTTTGCATTGGCCTTGTAATGTGTCAGGAATTTAGAAATAACTGACTGGCAACCAGCAAGTGAAAAAAATGTTTTTATTAAAAATGTTCTCCTCAAGTTAAAATAGGCACAATACCTTTAAGTGCAGAAATAAATAAATAAATAAATAAATAAATAAATAAATAAATACAAAGCTTATTTTATATCCAATAGTTAGCACACTTTGTGAAATTTTTTCATATGGGAAGTGGAAATATTTTCTTGACACATATGGCAGAAGTGGTTCCCTACATGTAGATTGTTTGATTGGGAAGCACCCTAAACATTACCAGAAACGGCAAACTTTTGACCCTTGTGACCTGAGATTGTGGTTTCATGAAGAATGCAAGGGACATCCCATGATTATTTCAGAAACCATTGTATGAGAAACAATGGTAGCACATTTTAAGATCATTTTAAACCATTTAAATACTTCAGTGGTATCTGAAGGCAGGAACAAATACACCATAAATAAAAAGGCGCAGTGTGAGCATGTAGCCAACAATATGATTGGTTTGAATTCTACCTGGCAGGTAGAAAATTCTTTGTAAGTTGTGGTAATTATACTTCAAAGACACATCATATTCTATATGGTGTTCCACAAGGCTCTATCCTGGGTCCACTGCTCTTTTCGATTTACGTGCTTACGTTAGGTCAGATTATCTCAGGGCATAATGTGAGCTACCATAGCTATGCTGATGACGCACAACTGTATTTATCAATAGCGCCTGATGACCCCGACTCTCTTGATTCACTGACATAATGTCTTACTTGTGTTTCTGAATGGATGAGTAGTAATTTTCTCAAACTAAATAAAGAGAAAACAGAAATTTTAGTGATTGGCAATAATGGATATAATGAGGTTATTAGAAATAAACTTGAAGCATTTGGATTAAAAGTCAAAACGGAGGTAAGGAATTTAGGGGTAACTATTGACTCTGACCTGAATTTTAAATCACATATTAATCAGATTACTAGGACAACATTTTTCAACTTAAGAAATATAGCAAAAAGTTAGACCCCATATAACACTGCAAGATGCTGAGAAATTAATCCACGCTTTTGTTTTCAGTCGACTAGATTACTGTAATGCTCTCCTCTCAGGACTACCCAAAAAAGACATAAATCAATTGCAACTAGTGCAGAATGCAGCTGCTAGAATCTTAACTAGGAAAAGAAAATCTGAGCACATCCCTCCAGTTTTGATGTCACTACATTGGTTACCTGTGTCATTTAGAATTGATTTTAAAATCCTGCTTATAGTTTATAAAGCCTTAAATAATCTCACTCCATCTTATATATCGGCGTGTCTGATATCTTATATTCCAAATCGTAACCTTAGATCTTCAAATGAGTGTCTGCTTAGAATTCCAAGAGCTAAACTTAAAAGAAGAGGTGAGGCGGCCTTCTGCTGTTATGTACCTAAAATCTGGAATAGCCTGCCAACAGGAATTCATCAGGCTAATACAGTGGAGCACTTTAAAACCCTGCTGAAAACACATTACTTTAACATGGCTTTCTCTTAGCTTCATTTTAGTTTAATCCTGATGCTCTTGTCACACACGTGCGCATGGGAGGCAGCTAAAGGGCTTGAGTGAAGGCAGTTCGGAGGCATGCCGGGGTGTGGCAGAGTGCACTGACTCTTTTTCTCCCTTGCCTGTAGACCATTCCCGGGGGATTCCACCTGGCTCTCTTGACATCACTTCCGGGACCGAGCCAATGGAAGTTGGCCACACCAGCTCCAGTCCCCCTGATGTCACGTCCGGCTAGATAGATAGATAGATAGATAGATAGATAGATAGATAGATAGATAG
>JANRMT010028174.1:141482157-141564987 GCA_026402145.1 Polypterus bichir lapradei
ATAGATAGATAGATAGATAGATAGATAGATAGATAGATAGATAGATACTTTATTAATCCCAAGGGGAAATTCACATAATCCAGCAGCAGTATACTGATACAAAGAAACAATATTAAATTAAATAGTAATAAAAATGAAAAAAAGTTAGCATTTACTCCCCCGGGTGGAATTGAAGAGTCGCATAGTGTGGGGGAGGAACGATCTCCTCAGTCTGTCAGTGGAGCAGGACAGTGACAAAAGTCTGTCACTGAAGCTACTCCTCTGCCTGGAATTGGCTATGATCCAAAGGTGGAAGACCACGTGCTTGATCCATATGACCTCACTTCCTGTCTTCCCCTTTAAAACCTGCCCCTTTTCCCTTTTTCCTCAGTCTTGTTTTGGACTCAGTTGTATGCACTTCAGTGCTGTTTACTTTGCTGGAACGACTTTTGCAGCCAGGATACCACATTACACGGGTGGCTGCCCCAAACCTTTATCTGTCCATGTCTCGTTCTTGTGACACTCTGTATATTCAATTAATTATCATGATTATTCATGGTGGCTCCAAAATCCATACTAACCCCTACTTTCTCTTCTGTTCTTTTTCCGGTTTTCTGGGGTGGCGACCTGTGCCACCACCACCTGATCAAAGCACTGTGATGTCCCTACATTGATGGATTAAAAGCCAGAAGTCCATGTGACCGTCATCATCAAGTTCTTCCATGAGAACCCTAAATATCATGAGGACTGATTGAGGTCATTTATGTTAGGTAGAATATCTAGAGGGGGCTGGGTGGTCTCGTGGCCTCGGAACCCCTGCAGATTTTATTTTTTTCTCCAGCCGTCTGGCGTTTTTTTTTTTTGTTTTTTCTGTTCTCCCTGGCCATCGGACCTTACTTTTTTCTATGTTAACTAGTGTTCCCTTATTCTAATTTTTATTTATTTTGTCTTTTTTCTCTTTCTTCATCATGTAAAACACTTTGAGCTGCATAATTTGTATGAAAATGTGCTATATAAATAAATTTTGTTGTTGTTGTTGTTGTTATGGAAGCCTTGCATAGCGCATTCTTCAGCAAGAATCAAACCATAAGCTTGATACTCACATCCTCATTTTAAGATTTACTTTGACAAATTTAGACATTTTGGGGATTTCATATTACAATATCCACTGTGCAGTAACCCTTATGTTATTTTTAATGCCATAGAATGTTGCAGAGGTCACGTGAATGGTGACCAGTAAGCAGACCTACAAACTAAATATACAGACAGAGCAGGAACGAGGACAATATCATAACAGCTGGCCTGAATCAATGGGTGTCATCTGAAGGCATACTTTTTGATCAGGGAGGCATAGATCTTAGTATCTGCAACTAGAATTTGCTGTCCCATATCGTGTATCCAGGACTGCAAAGAAGACTTCTCATGGGGCCTAACACTTATGTGTTAGCAGAAGGTGGCAAACAATGTTTCAATAGAACCTGCTTTCCACTATGTGCATGCTGTATACAGGGATTATGTGGGCAATGAAGTTCTGTAGGGTAATTTCAGGAGGAAGACCTAGCTTTGCGCCCTGCTGGATAGCCAGCTATAAACATGAAAATTATGCTGCTAATCAGAGGCTTAATGCTTCTAGGTCTAAGATAACATCTGAGAAGGAAATACAATGGAGAAAATGGTAGCATTGGGCACAGTGAGAGAGCAGCAAGGCCCCAGGAGAGAATGTAGGCAATGCTCAGAACTCCAGAAGAGTAATGGTCATTGAGCATAGGGAAGGAGAGGAAAAAGTGAGACCTGAGAAAACTCCCTAATGTGAGTAGTTAAATTATCCAATATACAGTATTACCCAATATCCCCTCTAGTCATGTGGGGCCAGATGTACTTCCCAAATATGTGTAAGAATATATTACTGGGGGCAACCCGTTAAAAAGTTTGTAGTGAATGGTGTTGTATCAGTATACGTCACAACTTCAGAGTCTAAGTAAGCATTGTACTCTATGGATATACTACATCTATTCTGGCATGGCATGTTTGCATTCCCCAGTAACCAGTAATGTTAACTTTCTTTAGTTATTATTTTAGACGTATTGTGTGACAGTGGAAGTTACTCAGCATCCTGTGTGATTCCACTGGTGTCATTAGGTAGATTTGTCAGTTCAAGATTGTTAGGTACTTAAATCTGCATCTCCTGTGGCTCTTCGTTATCAACTCTCTTAATGGCAGTGCTTTTCATCTCCTTTTGACAGGGTGTAACACATCATTTATGTTGAAGTCATATTTTGCAATTCATATTTTTACAAACACAGCAGTTTTTTGCAGTTCAAAATCACTGCCCATACTGTGAGGACCACCTTCATGAGGCATTGCATTGGTTTAGAAATGTGACACAATGTGAGCAAATTGTTTCCAATCAGTTTTAAGCAAAATTCACTCACTTTTATCTCTAGATGTATATATTATACGTCTGGTGCAGTGACCTGAAGGTACTGTAAAAAAGAGGCCTTCGAGGGTGATTGAGAGGTTTTGTACATTTTCTAATCAATAGAAAGCAGGATATTGTCCCAGGATATAAAAAACTGGAACACATTGCCTTTTTTACTTTCTCGTATATGAAGTATAGGGAAAGTATTGTAATCATCCAAAAATTCGATATCAAGATTTTGATAAATCTCAACATTTTAGGCCCCCCTAAGTCCGAAAATACCATTTTTGGAATTATGTCTGTGTGTCTGTTTGTGTGTGCGTATGTGTGTGTGTGTATGTAAACACAATAACTTGAGTACGCTTTCAGTTAGGTCAACCAAATTTTGCATAAAAGTATTAGGTATGAAATGTAGATATCTATCAACTTTTGAGCTATTTCTGCTAACCAGAAGTAGTACGTTTTTATTCAGTCTGCTTTATTCAACTTTACTTTTATAACAATTGTTCAATATACAGTGGTGTGAAAAACTATTTGCCCCCTTCCTTATTCTTTTGCATGTTTGTCACACAAAATGTTTCTGATCATCAAACACATGTAACCATTAGTCAAATATAACACAAGTAAACACAAAATGCAGTTTTTAAATGATGGTTTTTATTATTTAGGGAGAAAAAAAATCCAAACCTACATGGCCCTGTGTGAAAAAGTAATTGCCCCCTGAACCTAATAACTGGTTGGGCCACCCTTAGCAGCAATAACTGCAATCAAGCATTTGCGATAACTTGCAATAAGTCTTTTACAGCGCTCTGGAGGAATTTTGGCCCACTCATCTTTGCAGAATTGTTGTAATTCAGCTTTATTTGAGGGTTTTCTAGCATGAACCGCCTTTTTAAGGTCATGCCATAGCATCTCAATTGGATTCAGGTCAGGACTTTGACTAGGCCACTCCAAAGTCTTCATTTTGTTTTTCTTCAGCCATTCAGAGGTGGATTTGCTGGTGTGTTTTGGGTCATTGTCCTGTTGCAGCACCCAAGATCGCTTCAGCTTGAGTTGACGAACAGATGGCCGGACATTCTCCTTCAGGATTTTTTGGTAGACAGTAGAATTCATGTTTCCATCTATCACAGCAAGCCTTCCAGGTCCTGAAGCAGCAAAACAACCCCAGACCATCACACTACCACCACCATATTTTACTGTTGGTATGATGTTCTTTTTCTGAAATGCTGTGTTCCTTTTACGCCAGATGTAACGGGACATTTTCCTTCCAAAAAGTTCAACTTTTGTCTCATCAGTCCACAAGGTATTTTCCCAAAAGTCTTGGCAATCATTGAGATGTTTCTTAGCAAAATTGAGACGAGCCCTAATGTTCTTTTTGCTTAACAGTGGTTTGCGTCTTGGAAATCTGCCATGCAGGCCGTTTTTGCCCAGTCTCTTTCTTATGGTGGAGTCGTGAACACTGACCTTAATTGAGGCAAGTGAGGCCTGCAGTTCTTTAGATGTTGTCCTGGGGTCTTTTGTGATCTCTCGGATGAGTCGTCTCTGCGCTCTTGGGGTAATTTTGGTCGGCCGGCCACTCCTGGGAAGGTTCACCACTGTTCCATGTTTTTGCCATTTGTGGATAATGGCTCTCACTGTGGTTGGCTGGAGTCCCAAAGCTTTAGAAATGGCTTTATAACCTTTACCAGACTGATAGATCTCAATTACTTCTGTTCTCATTTGTTCCTGAATTTCTTTGGATCTTGGCATGATGTCTAGCTTTTGAGGTGCTTTTGGTCTACTTCTCTGTGTCAGGCAGCTCCTATTTAAGTGATTTCTTGATTGAAACAGGTGTGGCAGTAATCAGGCCTGGGGGTGGCTACGGAAATTGAACTCAGGTGTGATACACCACAGTTAGGTTATTTTTTAACAAGGGGGCAATTACTTTTTCACACAGGGCCATGTAGGTTTGGATTTTTTTTCTCCCTAAATAATAAAAACCATCATTTAAAAACTGCATTTTGTGTTTACTTGTGTTATATTTGACTAATGGTTAAATGTGTTTGATGATCAGAAACATTTTGTGTGACAAACATGCAAAAGAATAAGAAATCAGGAAGGGGGCAAATAGTTTTTCACACCACTGTATTTTTAATTTGATTTGATGTTGATGGTCCTTTAATGTACATAATATAAAAATATAATCATTGTCTTGTGGTTTTCTCCTCAAATATACATCCCCATATCTGAGTATATGAGATAGTGTATGGGAGACCACTCCCAAATTTTTAAAGTTAATACAGACAGGACCCATTGAAGTGAGACATGGTCTTAGTGAGACTTTAGAGGCCATCTGAAAGCTCAGAAGTACATAGGCCTGCAGTGCTGGCCAACGGCATGGTGGTTTGGTATCTTTGAGAACTGATGGACCAGCTCCAGGTCTTGAATGTAATTCTGGAAATAGTGAGAAAAGATCATTCCCATAGAATTGCATTGGACAGAACACATTTTTTTGTAGTGCAAGAATAAAATTTAAGAGTAGTGGGTGGACTTCAGCAATCAGACTTTATCAGCAGAAGTCCAAGTACAAATAAACCCCTGAGAAAACCTTTAAAAAATAAACAAATTAAATATATGCTAGTTACTTTACTGTTATTTATTATCAATTTTATACTCCATGCTGTTTCACTGTAAAAGTGCATACAAAGAATAAGGTGCACACATCAGTCTCCTTTTCAAATGACTCATTTCAGGGATTGTGGTGCATATGCATAGCAGCTTGTAAGATTACTGGTTTAACTACTGCTATTTTTTTCCCTTCTTTTGTATCAGTATCAACTTATTTTTATGTGGGCAGTGTAAGCACACTAACATTTTGCCAGATGCGTGTGTGACTATCATTATTTTAAATGCTTGTCTTTGCTGTATGCACACCAAGGCAAGCACTCTATCTATTAGGGGGACCAGATTTTTCAAAGTCATAGTCAAAGAAGAGCACTGAGGCAGGGATTTTCCAGACACCAGCCAGATCTCTATTCTAGGTCTCAAAAAGGGAACATCTCTGGGGAAAAAACATTCTTGTACACTACTGCATATCTACTCATCTATCTATTTATGTTTTTTGAAAACAATATCGGTAGATCAATTCTAATTGTAATGTGAAAATAGTTATAAACAGTTTTATTTGAATCTGTGTGATATGTTTTCCCTCTTGTAGATTATGTTGCTTTTACAATCCATTTAGGCTATGTGCCCAATACAGGTGGCTTTGAGTGGGGAACAGGAAATGTGGGTGAGAGCAGAATGGAACATTTTTGTGGGCATGGGAGAAAACCAGTGAAAGCAGGCAGTAATGGGGCAGAATTGTGTGAGGCTTAGCCAAAAATGCAATGAAACTGTGGCAGAATTGGTGAGCTGTGGGACAAAAAATGAGTACCTTGCAGATCTCTACCTGAAGGTACCTTGAAGATACAGTAGAAAGATAGATAGATAGTTCCACAATACAGGATGTCTGTCATTGGCACAGTATGTTGCACATGGCATCATTGTCTGTTCAGATGTCTCCTAGTCCAGTTCTGTACCATACACCTCATAGAGAGTAGAATTGTGAGCTAAGGCATGGGCTCAGTGACATCAAAAATACAGATTGGAATAAAGTGAGATTGAGTCAGAAAGAAAGAGAGAGTGAGATGGGAGAACATGAAGAGAATATTTTGAACACTACTATAAATTGGGCAAGTAGACAGAAAACCCCACAAGGTAATTATAGTTGGCAGACCTGTGCAGCAAGTAGTATTGGTTTCTGTTTTCTTGATACCTTTCTAGTCTCGTTTTGTATATTCTTGTTATGATCTGCTGGGCTATACGAAACCTAAAACCCAGGCTATACTCAAAAACTAGGCCACGAAGCACCTCAATGAGGCCTAGAAGTCAAAGCATACCCCACATTTGAGACATGGTCTTGAGGCCTACACAGACCATAAAGAAGTAAAGACTACTAAATAAAAAAAAAAAAACTCAGAATGTAGGTGGAGAATGGTAAACCCTCTGGCCCTAAACATCAAATACAATCATTCTTTATAAATAAAGAGTTTCTTAACAAAAAAAATCAAAACAAGAACAATAACAGAACCAACAATAATCAAAATGATTTGCCTATAAGCAAACAAAGCCATGTCCATTATCTTAGAATCAAAGTTAAAAACCAGAGCCAAAGAATCAAAAACTCAATAAGCAAAAAGAAAGTTTATTTGAATTGAGATCCCAAACGACAAGTTATATAATAGAAGTAAAATTAATGCCATTGCGAGGGACTCAAAAAACGCAACCCATTATAAAGGCCGATGGCAATCCCAGAGCTGCAGTGCCAGGAGGCCCTACCCCCTTAGGTTCAAAAAAGAGCGCACAGAGATTATATAAAACTAATAAACAAAACAATATTAAAATACAAATATATAAGAAATAAAAAAGCATAATCAAAAAAGGGCATCAAAGGGTTTATTAAAAACACACACACATCTGAGTCAGGGTTAAAACCCTTGCTGTTTTTTAATAAGTTTGGCATCCTTGGATTCAGTTTGAGGAAGGAGGTCCAGAGAAGGTGAAAGATAACTGGTTTGAGATTAACAGAGATTGAGACAAAATAACAAAGATAGAAGAGGAGCTGGTCAGTGACCCTTTTATTTTGGGCATTATAGGGCACATAGTTTAGAACTTTTATTTTGTACTTCAGTTCCTCACTAGCAAGGTTTCGTTTAACTTTAATACTGGCATCTTGTGAGTCATTTGCAAGAGCAAGGTGTGTTATCAGTCACTCACGCTGCTCCACCCAACATTCACATGTCTATCTGGTTCTTTTAGGCACTCCTTATTGGAGAAATGATGCTATTTCAACATGGCACATTCCTAAAGAAATTCAAATTTTAAAGAGTTGCTTACAAGTTTCATTTCTAGAGTAGTATACAATGAACAACAGTCACCACAGGCTTTATTATTTGCTGCACCCCCCATATTTTTAAAGAATACAGGTGACTTTCACTATTAATGCTTTAAACATATGGCCTTTAAGGTTTTTTAAAAGCTTATACAAATGATTTTATGCTACTGTGCTACATGACCTATGTGAACCATGAAAAAATGCAAGAAATCTGTGTACGTGCAGAATCTTCCTTCTCATTACCACGCATGATTAAACTAAGTTAAATATTAACATTTTGCTCTTGACAGCAAATTGTATTACACTGTAACAATTGGTCAAAACATTTATAAAAAGAAAGTTGGTGTAGACAGGATTATTAAAGTTGACTCCTTTTGTATAACTCACCCTACCAGATACTGTATTTAGAACTACAATTAAAGAAAATGGATAGAGAACTGTTCAGATTTCAAGCTTCTGTCTGACAAGGTACACCTTTAAATTTGATTCAGTGCTCTAAATCTCTTACAAATGGGTTTTCAGCTTGTAACAGGATGTCAGAGTTAAGGGCACTGTCACAGGAAAAGCTGAAGT
Organism: Polypterus bichir lapradei; assembly: GCA_026402145.1. Taxonomy (NCBI): domain Eukaryota; kingdom Metazoa; phylum Chordata; class Cladistia; order Polypteriformes; family Polypteridae; genus Polypterus; species Polypterus bichir. The sequence goes on from JANRMT010028174.1 coordinate 141,490,044, forward strand.
AGCAGGAATTAAGAAAAATGACATGTCAATTTGAGAAGGCAGCAGTCATTCGAGGTGGTAGGCCTGATGTCCAGGAAAGGAAAAAAGCATGGACACCAGTCCAGGGTTAAAAAAAGAAGAAAGATACAATATAAGAGAAAATATGCAATGTTCCCACAAGATTGTAGACATGACGCTAAGAGTGCCATTCCCTCTAATTAGAGCATAAGTGAGCTCAAGTAGGGATAATATGAAGGAGGGAAAACGTCCTGGTCAGTATGAGGCAACACCGATCCATTGTCTGGGAAAGCTGGTTCCCAATAAAGGGTCATTTTTGGAAAGATTGGAAATAGTTGGGCGCTGTCCTGCTCAGCCACTAATAAGCACCATATGTTTGGTCTTTTAATGGTGTGAAAAACTAAGCGGTTGGCTGAGAGAACTTAAAACTTTGAGGGTTACTGAAGACTATGTAGAGGCTGTGACAAAGAGTTCTTCTCATGATTCACAACATTCTGTAAGCCTTCTGCTGCTTTCATGTTTGTTTGTTTTTTTTTACCATTCTTTTCAGTAAATAGTTATTGTTTCCACTTTCTGCGTCTGGTCATTATTACATTGAATATTGCTGACATCATGACAACTATCTCATTTCAGGTCAAGCCTCTTTTTATAGCCATTTTTAAAACAGAGTGAAGATTTAGCTTAAGTTCTACATTTCTTGATGAATTCAGTTGAGGCTCTCTGATATATAGTGCCTTCAGGTTTAGCTTTGCCCTATGAATTTGCTGATTGCTGTATTTTAGGAAATCAACCCCTGCTATTATCTAACTGCTTGTTTGAGTGTTCTTTACAATCAGCTCCTTGATTTTCGAATCCATCTCAATTCTGCTTCTATTTTGATTCAAATGTACGGGGAAGTTCAGCAATGGTGAGAGCTCCTGTTTGTTATGATTTGCTGGCTCACAAAACCCAAAATCAGGCTTTACCTCTAAAAACTAGGCCTTTATTGTCCAACAATGTCTACCAGCATGTGAACTATCCACACTAACTGGCAAATACCCAAAACAGCTAAACATATTAAACTGAATTAGGAACTGGACACTTTTAACAGCCATCATGACTGAGCTGAGCAAAGCACACAATCAGCATAAGTAAACACGTGCTAAATTGATTGCTAGTTTTATTTCTTTGGACAGTCTGTCAAATTCTTAGCCAACTACTACTGCATTTCTATACTTCAGCTATTTAACTATTGTAAAAGGAACAGATTCGACACACGTAAAAAAGGTTTGGGGCAGCCACCCATATAATATTCCTAGCTGCAAAGGATTCTTTAAGTTTCAACAGAGTTGTTGATAGTACGGAGTCCAAGACAGAACTGATGAAGGTTGGAAAAGATGGCGGTTTTAAGTGGTCAGACAGGAAGTGATGTAGGGTCGCCAGAAGTGATGTTGGGTGACTGGAAGTGATGTTTTCCTGGCATCAGCCTGGGTTCCGGAACAGGAAGTGACGTTCTTTTTGGTGCCGGAACCAGAAGTGACGTTCTTCTGTGTGCCGGAATTGGAAGTGACGTTCTTGGTTCAGATAGGTTTTCCCGCGGCTGATGTGAAGAGATAACAGGAGAAGGTTTAGTGCACCCTGCAATCCCCTGGCCTGGTGTGGAATTACCTTTACTTGGTCCACACAACGTCCCCCTACTCGCACGTGTGTGACACTATTTTAAATCAAGACAACTGACAAACAGAGAACAACACTCCCAGTGAGAAAAAAGATAAAGTCTTTATCTTAAAATCACTAAATATGTCTTTTAACACCAAAGTTTCACCTCTATTTTCATTAAAACTGCATGATTGTTGTTGTTCCCCATACAATGTATTTATTTTTTCTAAAGAACTGGTCTTTGTTTTTTCAATTAAGGGACTTTTATTTAGTAAAAACTGGATTTTTGCTACTATTGTACAGAGTTTCCACTTCTTTCATCAATTTCAAAATTGACATAAAGTAGTACAGCACTCTGAATGTGTTTTTCTTTGAAAGTGATAGTGACTTACACTCATGTAGTTTGTGATAGGTGCGTTATAAACATTAGCTCTGTTCACAGTGTATCCAAATGATTTGTCCTTATTTCTGAGAACACAGAAACTTGAATACAGGATAATAATAAAAAAAAGAAAAACAAACATTAATTGAATTAAACAGTCTAACAATAGCAATTGCATTGCAAATGATTGCCCCTATGTCTTGAAAAGTGCTGGAAACCTTATGAAGTCCCTCTATGAAAATTTATGTCCATGGATGACTATGTCTCACTAAATTTGCACTTAGTATCAGATTTTTTAAACATGAAAAATTTAGGATATTGTCAATCCTGTGCTTAAATTTTTTTAAAAAATTGTAAACACATCATAGAATTATATAGATTCATGAAAGATTTGATAATCCACATAGTACAGACCTTATTAATATGCAGTGCTTGTATGAGTGAACCCCATGGAATTTGCTTTGCCATGAATTTGGTGAAATCGCAGAAATGTTCATGAATTTCACAAAACTCTGCAAAATGCATTAAAGTCAGTGGAGAAGGAGGAGGAACTCAACCAGTTTTGAGTGATGTAATGGCCTTTTAACTGTCTCTGAGGGTTAGGGAAAAGTGTTCTGGACCAATTTTGGTGGCCAGATATGAGATGTGAGCTTTAAGGCAGCAGTGCTAACTACTGGGCCACAGTGCCTCAAACAACAAAAGATGGCGATGGAAGGTATAGCACAAACAGAATGCAACATATGGCCACAAACTAGCAATAAGCAAATAAAATATAAATCATTGTACTTATAGAGTTCAACACTTGGGGCACAAATTGGCCATGCCACAAAGTAGTAGTGTGGGACTGGCTCATTCATTGTTTAACGTAGCACATGTTTTTGATTTATCTGTGTAGGTACTTTCATCAAGAAGAAAGAAAAGCCTTGCAAACTGTAATAAATCTTTTGTTTCTATTACTTTACAACATGTCCTGTGTTTACTGATGAGGAGAGGGATCTTCAAGGCTTGTTTTGGGATTGTAGCTGGGCACACGGCTAATTTGCATGCATTATTAGCCATGTGGTGCATTGCTGCCAGCACACAGGGATCAGTGTTTTATATACGGGTGACACTACTCATAATATTCACATTATGGTCAGCTAGTGGTTGGTCAGCTAAAGTACCACTCAAATGAAAATACTTCAAGTTATTTATTTATTCACTTAAAATCATGCAGAATGGAAATCTGGCAGTGTTTCTCAGTGTTTCCTCAACCTTTGTGGCTTTGGGACCCATTTCTTACCTTTTTAAGAGCCAGGTTTGGGGTTGATACAGCTGTGAGTGGAAGACTGGGATTTCCCTTAGGTGAAACGAGTGTAGTTAGAGATGAGGAAAAATATTGCACAGTACTGTCAAGTACTGTCATGATCTTAAAGTAAGTATACTTGAAAGTTCTGTGAATGGCTGCCACAGCTCTGTGATGTCATGCTGGCCTTGTAAAGCATCTTGGGGCACTTGGTAAAAGATTTTCGCCTAAGCCAGCTACAGGGTGAACTTCCAGGAAAATATTCGGCAAACAAGGTCACTGGTGAACACAGCATATTCTTTGTGAAAAATGCTTTGGTGAATTTCAACAATCAACATTAATTAAATCAATTGTCCATTCTCAGATTCAGGTCATATTGTAAGCCCAGCAGGGATTCAATTTATTAATGTCTGCCTTTCTCAATAAGAAAGATTACCAACAAAACATAACTTATATAGTACCCAATAATCAATGGAAGAGTGGAATCAGTCTTCATTTTCACTCACAAAAAAAACCTGGATCCTGTGGAAAAAGTAGGTGCAAAAGATCCATTTCTCTGAATATATTACTAAATATATTTTGCTTTGTGTATTTCTAGATTAGAAAGGGGAAATTGTGCTTTCAGTTTAATAAACATACACAACAAATCTATATAATGAAAATTGCATCCCTGTTGTATCCCTGATGTCACATCTCCTCGATTCTAGATTTTCAAGATAGTAACATCCATCCATCCATTATCCAACCCGCTATATCCTAACTACAGGGTCATGGGGGTCTGCTGGAGCCAATCTCAGCCAACACAGGGTACAAGGCAGGAAACAAACCCTTGGCAGGGCGCAAGCCCACCGCAGGGCATACACACACACATACCCACACACCAAGCACACACACTACGGACAATTTAAGATCGCCAATGCACCAGGATAATCTAAAATGACAGGAATGTTGTGTTATTCAGTTAAAGAAAAATGAAAAAAATCTTTTTCTTAATATTGAATCTATTTGTTTCCAATTCAGTGTTTTCATAGTTAAATAACATTTACAGTTTTCTTCTGTTTTCTTCAGGCATAGTTTTTCTTGTATTTTGCTTATCAAACAATTTTGTCTAAATGTTAATAAACATTCTATTTTTCAACTTTTTTTAATAAAGAAATTGATGACAAAACATTTTACAGTTAAATAGTTTTAGTTGTAATATAGTTGCCCGAATTTCTCAATAACAATCAAGACAAAAAAGGCACATCCCAGAAAATTTCCCCCTTTTCTTAATATTAGTTCAGGGTTTTACAGTTTGAGAGGAAGAAATGTTTCACAATCAAAATCTGACAATTAGGAAACAGTACTGAAATTGGAGACATACAGTATTGTAAGTAATTTGATAATTACTGTCTTAAAATGTAAAAAATAGGGAACTAAAGTCACCTTAAAAATTATTAGAAAAATGTGACATGCAATGCTAAAGCAACTAATAAAACAAGGAGAAAGCTTTACTGACGATTAAGCTTGTCACTTAATTTGGAAAGCTGGGCTTATTTCAGCCACTTTTGGTTCTGCCGAAAAGAATCAGGACAAGTTGTGCTTGATAACCAAAGCAACTAAGTGTCATCTCTTGTTCTGTACTAAAGATGATGCTTACCGTAATGCTGTGGATTGAGAGTTCATAAAACTCTCTTTTGACACCTAGCAAAGCCTCGGACACGATTTCCTGTCTTTTTTAGCATATCTAATTTCTGCATTTTTAGTTATACTATCATATAAATTAAGCCAATATGTTAATTTACAAAATTTAAAAATGTGAAATGCTATACCAACCATTGAAAATACAATGGATTCATAGTATATCACATTTAAATTACCATATGTAGTTTGCCTCTATACTTCTTTTTTTGTCAATAAGAGGCACAAGAAAAAATGTATAACACAACAATAAAAATATCTATAGAAGAGTGTTCCATTAACCTGAAATTGTTCATTATTGAAAGTATCCATTTTAAGCCTATAAACTTTTAACAATGTGAGGAACTGAAACATTTACAGTGTAGTGTACAAGAAAAAATGCCACTGTTCAAGAATTTTAGTTGAAATGGAAAGTTGGGGACTATGTAGAGTGTTTAGACCATCAGCACAAAAACGATTAGTAACAAAGACTGTTGTCACTTTTGGCATTCATGTCATGACAATATATGCAGGTATATGGTACAATCATAACAACTAACATATTTGTAGAACATATTCATGTATATAATGAATAAGTTGCATTGCACAACTCCGTAAGAGACCCTTAGACAGAAACACTATAACAATGTTAGTTAGTTATAGTCTGATACACATCCTGATAAATAAATACAGTGCATGTTTGTGGTTAAATGCAAATTACTAGAGGTTAGTTTAAATGACCCAGCTGTAGTATGCACATTCCTCCATAATCTGGTGGATAGGGGGGCACAAGTTGCATGTTGGGATTTTATGCCACCAGTACCAGGATTGTTAAAGGATAGGACATACCCCTTGGCATTTTCTGAGGACTATCTCACTATACAATATATGTACTGTGTACTTAGCAAAAACCAATGATAAATGCAATTAGTTGAAGTGACATATTGCCATGTTAACTCACCTTCCCACAGTGCTTGATTATCATGCAATTTACACTTCTGTGCTTCTGTACAGTGCTGGCATTTCAGAAAATCTTAAAGATCTGGGTGTTGGGAGGTACACAGAGTAAGCCTTGTGCTAAAGCAGCTCTTTCATATTTTTGTAGTATTTCTGTGCAGTCAAGTAGGCTCCTTGGGGACCTGTGTCCTAGCAATCGTTACCCAAAAGGTTAGTAGCCATTGAAAAAAAAAACAAAATTGTATAGTGGGCATTCCAAAACAAAACATTAAAAGAAAACAACTCTAAACACAAGGTATTCATAGGAAAAGAAATGTTTCTTGTTTAAATAATTTATTATTTGTTGCTAGCTCTTGTTCTGTTTTTGCTTTATTTAAAATGTTTACCTTTGGATTTGCTCATTCTTATAAAAGGTGTAATTGTTTTGTTAATTTCAATATTGATTAATAAATGTTTCAATTTATTCTAATAGGTAGTCCTGACTTTTGGAAGAGTTTTTCTTATGGTTTTGGTTTTCCTTTTGTATTTAATTCACCATTGAGAATTTGCAAAAAGCCACCAAAAGTATCATATAGCTTGTGTATACCGTCACCATATAAGGACATAAATGTTGTGTGTGATGTCATTGGTGCCATGTTGCATGAAATAATCTGAACCAAGAATCTTGCCTGCTAGAATTCCAGAATATTCCAGAATATTAGTTAACTAGTCAAAATCTTTTCTTCTTCCAATGAAAATTTAAGTAGCTGTAGTTAAGATCTGGCTAAATTTGTTAATATTTGCCTGTTTGTGAATTTCGCCTCGGAATTAATAAAGTATCTATCTGTCTATCTATCTGTCTGTTTGAATTTTGTCTACTTTTCTCCATTTTTTAATTCAAGATTTTGAGAGTTCAAATTTAATATTCATTTTTTTTCTTTTATGCTGGTTGCCACCAAGTGACAAACAAAAGTTTCAACCCCAGATGTTTTGGGATAAACAGTACAAAGGTTGGTGTCATAAACTTCCTTTTCGTCTAAGAAAATGTCTTCAAAACAAAGAAGTATTTGCTGCAGTGGCTAGAAGTAAATGTTTAACATATTTACTCAGAGCAAAAGATTGCTGTATTTGGCATCAATTTTTGACTAAGGTACTAGGCTGGTTACTTTGATCTCATGGTATTTTTTTTATCTTCATTTGTCATCAAGATGTTTGCATGTCCCATCTCTTGGTCCTTAATAAAACTAGTTTTTCTCTTCTGTTCTCCAGAATAGAACCCCTGTATGTTATGATTCCAGTTCTTTTGATAACTCTTTTAATCAGAAAGTCAATTTATTATTATAATAAATACTGTAGTACTTTATAAGAATTAAAAGAATAACTCCCACCTACATATCAGAAGGATCTTTGTCTACTTCAGATGGGGTGTAGAATTGAAACTAATTAATAAACTGTCAAACATTTGACCTTCAGTAGACAAAGGAAACATTTTAATAGGCATAAAATTAAAAGTGAAAGGCTCTGTCATTGAAAAAAGCCAAAAGTACAGATAAAAAGTAATAGGAGTGTTAATAATGACCAAAACCAGTACTGGAGAAGGTTTTCCACTTATGTCTCAGACAGAATTAAAATTCATGTTGCTGGTCTCTTTTGTTCATTCTTGATTCTTTTCTTGATGTTGATGATGTGAATCCTTATTTATTTTTGGTTGTGTATATAAGCTACCTTTGTTATGTTCCATGTGTCTTGTGGATGATCCCCAAAAGCTGCCAGTTATTGTCAGGTAACTGTTCTTTACCCTGTAAATCCAGAGGGACTTCCACTGTTCCTGCCATTCATTGTGAATGCCCCAGGTAGACAGTTGAGTTTGCTTGTGGTTATTGTTATGGTACTGTGATTTATTGGAATTCTGGATTTTTGATCTTTTGCTCTGCTTTTGACTTTGTACCGGAATTCTGCATTGGAAATGTGTTTGCTTTGGACTGCCTTATTTTTTTCAGGCAACTCCTATGTCTTTTATACTTTTCAGACCTTCAGAGCATTTGTGTGTGTGTGTAAAAAATAAATCTTTTATTTTGTAAAGATTCTGTGTTTGCCCCTATATCTAGATGGAGTTTAATGGGACACCACCCCCAACAGAGGGCATTCTCGAAAGTGCTAATTAGACTTGTGTTTTTTGGGATTCCTAGTTGTCACCCCTGATGCAAATGTAATCATGTACAATGTATGTTCAAAGTAACTCTTCCTATGAAAAATTGAAAATTAAAATGCCACCTTTGCTAAGACACAAAAACATGTAAACAGCCCTGGCTCCAACCCTAAAAGGTAAAGTAAGGAATATATCTGAAATACTAGGAGGAGCATGGTATGATAAAGTCTCAAGAAAATATCAAATAACAGTATACCCAACAGCATGGGTGGAGCAGGGCTAGCATATAAGCATAATTTTAACACAAAAGGAGGTAGGCTAAGAAATCTCTGTCTAGGTGCAGGATTATTATTATGCTGTGTGGCCTACAGGGGGTGCACCAGCTCCCCAACCCCAACATAGACTGATGTAGCCACAAGTCCAGTAACACACGTTTTTATTTTTATGTGGAAAATACTTCCCAAATCGCTTCCCACGTGTACAGCACACTTACAAAGCACAATAACAATTCCCACGGCACTACTTCTTTTTCTTCTTTCCTCTTTCTCTCACTCTCTGTCACTCTTCTTCTGTCTCCACTCTTCCTTCAGCAAGCTTCATCTTCTCCCTCCCGACTTTGACTCCTGGAGCAGTGGCAGTGGGCTCCTTTTATGCTGCACCTGGGACTACTTCTGGTGGCCTGTTAGCATGGTCCAGAAACAATTCCTGGTGAGATGGAAGCCCAACAAAGTAAGGCATTGCAGTCCCTGCAGCACCCCCTGGCAGCCCCAACAGTGCTGCATCAAATTCCAACTCTAATGAGGCACTGTTAGAATCCAAGGTACTGCTGCACCCAGGAGGATTTCCATCTAACACTCATGGGGAGGCAGTGTCCTATGCATGCTCTCTCCCACAGTCCTTCCACTATGGAGGCATTCTGGCTGGGAAAGGAACCTGGTCGTCTACCATAGCTGCTATGATGTACTGATTAATGTGTCTTCGCCTTCACTCCTGTATCTTTGACAAATGCAAGAGAAGTGCATTGTAAAGATGGCATTTTTAATTTTAAAGAGCCCTGACTTTCTCTGACTAAAATTAACATTTGCAGTGATGACTAAATGCACATAAAAATGACAGTATAATGTCAGTCTTTGGTTTTCCATGGGATGTCAACATTTGGAGTGATCATGGTAAAAAAAGGCATATAAATGTTAAAAGAAAAGAGGAATGTAATCATAGAGCAGAAACTAGATCCTAGACAAAACTTGAAAAAGAAAAAACACTTGGTGTTCACAACATGCAGGTCCACCATGCAAAATAACCACAGTTGATAATAAATGATAAAAATGACAAAAAAATGTTGTTTTTTTTTTTTTTTTATTTTATTTTTTTTTTTTATTAATTTTATTACAATCCATACAAAGCAATCAAGTTTTTACAAAGAGAAAAATTAAGAACAGATCGATCGAAAAAAATGTTTTTTAAACCAAATGTCACTGAACAGCAACCTTTGCAGTGCAGCAATAGATTGAACATACTGCAATCTAATGTTCACAACAATGTTTAGAGAAGCCTCATAAATAAAAGGGTACAATTTTCCTGTCCATGGTAAAACTAGGAAGACAGATTGAAACTGATTAAAAGTATAAAAATTAGGCAGGAGATTTCCATTGGACAGTTGAAACAAAACTCAAACAAAGTTGTAAAACATGCAAGAGTGGAAGAAGTAATGCAGAGCTGACAGCTTTACGTATACCACTCCCATCTATAAAACATGGTGCAGGTTGTGTCATGAATTCAGTACTCATGACCACCACCAGCAGCACCACCAAGGCTAGCATGTCAATATAGTTGAACTACAGTCAGGTCCTTAACTATTTGGACAGTGACACAATTTTCATAATTTTGGCTCTTTATGCCACAACTATGGATTTTAAATAAATCAATCATTATGTGATTGAAGTATAGACTTTCCTATTTAATTTAAGGGGTTTACCAAAAATATTGTATGAGCCGTTTAGGAATAACAGCCATTTTTCTGTATAGCACCCCACCCATTTCCAGGGGTCAAAAGTATATGGACATTTGACTGACAAGCTGTTCCATAGCCACGTGGGAGGGAACAGTTTCCTCATAATTTCATTAATTATCAAGCAAGTAAAGCTCTAGCATTGATTCCAAGTGTGGAATTTGTTTTTGGAAGCTGCCGCTGTTAACTTTCAATCTCAGTTCCAAAGAGCTGTCCGTGCAAGTAAAAACAGTCCATTATTAGGCTGAGAGAAAAAAAAACCTATAAAGAGACAGCAGAAACATAAGGAGTGGTCAAATCAACCATTTGATACATTCTTAAAATGAAGGAATGCACTGGTGAGCTCAGCAGCTCCAGAAGGTCTGGAAAACCACAGAAGACAACTGTGCTAGATGATTGCAGAATTCTGTCCTTGGTATAGAAGAACCCCTTCACAATATTTATCCAAACCAAGAACAGTCACCGGGAGGTAGATCTATCATTGGCAAAGTCCACAATCAAGAGAAGACACCATGAAAGTAAACACAGAGCGTTTACCGCAAAGTGTAAACCACTGGTAAGCCTCAAGCATAGGAAGAACAGATTTGACTTTGACAGAAAACATTTTTTAAAAGCCTGCCCAGTTCTGGAACAATTTTCTTTGGACAAAGATCAATACATACCAGAATATTGGAAAGAGAAGAGTATGGAGAAGTGAAGAAATGGTTCATGATCTGATGCTATGTCAGACATAGCAGGCTGAATTCTGAAGTGTATAGGGTTATTCTATCTGTTTAGATTAGCCAAATGCTGCAAAGTTGATGACGCTTCACAGTATAGATGGATAGTGAGCCAAAACATACTGTAAAAGCAAACCAAGTGCTTTTCAGCACAAAAAAATGAATATTCTTCAGTGGCCAAGCCAATCAAGTGACCTCAATCCAACTGGATATGCATTACACTTGCTGAAGACAAAACTGATGGCAAAAAGTCAAACAAGCATGCAGTAAAGGTCTGGCAAAGTATCACTAGAGTGGAAACCCAACACTTGGAGATGGCCATGGGTTCCAGACTTCAGTCAGTCATTGACTATAAAGGATTTTCAACCAAATTTTGAAATTATCATTATTTTTATGATTATATTAGTTTGTCCAAATACTTTTGAGCCAGTGAAAATAGGGGGAACATACAATATTTTTGGTAAACACTTTAAATTAAGGCTGTAAGTCTACACTTCAATCACATAATAATTGCTTTAATCTAATTTCATTGTGGTGGCATACAGAGCCAGAATTATGAAAATTGTGTCAATGTCCAAATACCTAACTGTATACTGTTGCCTTTAGTGGCACTTTAGCAGCAAGGATTTGGTCCAAATGTACCAGCTATGGATGAGATCTTAATGTGTGACATCTGGGGTGCTCCAAAGATATGAGAAATGGATGATGATATACTGTAGTTGACAGTGTGAGCACCAAAACTAGTAGCTTCTATTTTAAAGTGGGCCACAGAGAAAAGATCTCATCAGCAGCCCAGTCAGGATTTGGTCATACCTGACAGTTTCTTCATTCTCATTTTATTTTTTGTTAAAATGATGAATTATTGATTATTTTTATTATACTGTATGTTGTGTTTACAAGTATGCAAGGTGAGAACCTTCGGCTGTGTCTTTGCTTTGTTATGTGTGTTCATTTGCACATTTGCATGTCACATCACAGCAGAGGTGTTTTATAAAAGCATTTTGATTATAGACTACCTTGTTCACAATTTAGTTAAGCAGATGGAAGGCAAATCTTTTCTAAAAAAAAAACATTAAATATAAAGGTCAGCAATGACATAACTAGAATTTGTTGGGCCCTTCACTCCCTCATATGAAATTGAACTATATCTAATGGCCACCAGCAAACAGATTCATCAAGCTTATAACATTAATAAGCTTTATGGAGGTTTGGGAATGATAGCACCATTAACCTTTTCTTTTTGATGTCAAGCACAGTGAAAAGCATGTTAATAATAAAACCTTTTCAAAAGAACAATCATGCACTGCTTATAGTTACACTACTAAGAGCCATCATCTTGATTACATTTAGGCTTGGTTTTATTTTATTTATTTATTTATTTATTTATTTATTTATTTATTTATTTATTTGGATTAAGCAAAACAGAATTTTGCTTACAGCTCTTGCCTTTTATAACAAGTCCAGTTCTACCTAACATTTTGAAGATTCAGCCTCTGCCACTCAAGTGCAAAATCATGAATGCCTTATGGTGGTTTAATTTCAATGGATCAATCTGTAAATTTCCAACACTGCTTAAGCAGTGTTGTGTATGGGTCTGTGCCTTTGTGTATTTTATGTTTTATTGTTGTTTTTGAATTTGTTTTATATATTTGAAGTATTTTCTGTTATGCTTGTAATTATGCTCTGTTACTTTAAATGCTCCTCCATTCCTTGCAATTTGCCCCAGGAAGTGGGGTGACCATAACATCGCCATTAATGGTCCCTCCTTCTAACTATTTAAACCAGAGAAAAGAGAGTTCAGATCAGGAGATCATTAACTGTGTTAGGAGTTTTGCAAGTATTGTTATTCTTCTTTAGATTTTTCTGGTTCTGTACTTTCTTGTAGATTCTGTTTTCCAAATTGTGTTTTGGGATTTGTTTGCTTTTTTGCTCTTTCGAGCTTTTTATTGTAGTTTTTTTTGTAAGGAAATCCATTTATAAAGATTTCTTGTTCTTCTTTCCATGTACAAGCCAGTGGTTTATGGTTATCACCCTCCTTCTGGGACTTTGCTGTATTTTGGGACATTGCTAATTCTGTTGCCAGTTTTCCTTGTTTGGGGCATGAACTCCAAAATCTTACTGGTCATAGTTGTATGTAAGTTTGACTGGGTAAGCCTCTTTGGGCCGGCCAGTGAAATCTCTGGCCTGCTTCTTGGCTTATTTTAGGAGGTCTCTCACCCATTTTGCCATGTTTAAGACTCCATCTCACCACAAAAATGTCATAAGAGAGATGCATTCAAAAAGGAGGAGGGAAGGTCAATGATGGACACCTAGATCTTAGTGTGAGCATGTGCTATGATGTAGTTTTGCTAAACTGAGCATGAAGAAGGAGTCAATGTAGTTAAGATGAAGTGAGATGTCAACAATGTGGATATACTGTATTCAAGGCAGTGATGGACAGCTACAAAGACTAGTCATTGTAGTTCAGGTGAGCTCATTGTAGCTCACCTGAAGAAGAGATTTTTCTAAATATGCATGTCAAGAGATTACCTCTGATTGTATGAAAATGATAAAATAAGGTACATCAGTTATCATCAGATTTTCCTGTCTTTAATGTGAACATGTGGAGTGTGATTAATCCAAATAATTTTTTATTTGTTTTTTTCAGTGATAAGCTCAACACTGAACAGGACGCCAGTTCATTATATGACACACATACACAAAGGACTCACATACAGGGCCACATCAGAGTCACCAGTCAACCTAACTAATGTGCATGCCTTTTGTATGCTGGAATCAACTTGAATATACAGCTTGGTTCTACAGATCAATGACTGGATTAAGATTTGAACTCACAACTTTAAGGCTATGAGAAGAGCTAATAACTGCACTATTGTGCAACAGCTAGTGTAATTATAATAATTCAAAAATTGCAAAAGGGATAAAATTGGACATATTGGACAAAACTGATTCCTTTTATGTAATATGTGAAATCTTATTGAATAAAGACGGTCCTCTCACTCACTTCATATTCATACACACAGAATGCTTTTTTATAAAGGGACAGATTTCTTTTTAGCAGTAATTCTACACTATAACTTTATTCACTTTAGTCACTTGCACAAGGCTAAAATCCAGCATTCCTAGTTTTTGGCACAGTTATCTCCCACATGGAATTTCCATAAAGTTTAACAAGAGGAAAATATTATTCTGTTGGATTTAACTAAACAAAACAAACCAAAATCATTTCAAAAGTGAAAGACACACAAGCTAACCATATTTATAACATATATTGGAGCCAACCTGTTAAATGGCTTCCTCTGTTGTTTGGAACATTTTTATCCAGTGACCTAACATACTGATTGTGCAACAGCTCCCAGACATTCTGATGTCTGGGGAAAACAGAGAATAGTATATACCCTAAAAACAAACAGCTGCTTCAAATGTAAGAGTACACATTTATAAGGAGGAAATTGAAAGTTAACAACAACAGCTACATAAGGCTGGATTATTAAAATAACAGTAAGCACAGAATCAAACAAGATTAAGTAAATCTTCAGAGGCACCACTGACCCGGCCCACGCAGTATGATAAATTACTTTATCTGCTGTATGCTGGGTATATGTCAATTGTACACAAAAATATATGTGTTCCTTTTACATACTTACTAATTCAAGCTGTATTTTTTTTTTGATGTTTTAATCTGTTGTTTTTATTAACATCTGCTAAACTACAGTTTTTCTTTTTGTGTAGTTCAGTTTCTATAAATTAATCTTTTGTTATGATATATTAAGCTACTTTCACATTTCTATCTGAATTTGTTCTAGCCTTTTTGTAAAGCAGCGTTTCCCAACCTTGGAGTCGTGACCCCAAGTGCGGTCCCTTGATAAGCTAATGGGGTCATGAGAAAGCATTTGAAAATAGAAAAAAAATATTAAGCAATGTATTAAATAGAAAGTGAATTTAAATATTTCAAACAGCTGGGGTTGCAAAAAAGCTCAGATTTCAAAATGGGGTCACAAACCAAAAAAGCTTGGGAACCTCTGATGTAAAGGCTGGCTAACAGGCACTAGGCCACCTCGCCACGCTTGAGTCCACATTTACCTAGTAACTACAGAGCTGATTACTGCCTTCAATCCAATGGTTCATTTACAGATTTCACAGGCCCAAAATTTGTTAACGACATGTTGTGCACTTTGAATCAGGCCTTGTTGTTATCCTCAGGTCGAGGTTAAAAGTTAGGCTGATACAGAAGGTACTTTTAAGACTCTCTAATAGCCTTCCATTTAGGATTAGATCACCTGATTCAGCTTCTGCTTTTTAAGACTTATATGTTGTCACGCATGCGCGAGTAGGAGGCCGCGGACGGACCTGAAACCGCTTCGAAAGACGTTCGCCAGCAGGGAATGGCGGGGTACTAACCTTTCTGCTCTCTCTTTCAGGAAAAAAGACGTTCCGCCATGATAACCTGCCCGCAGTACGTCCACTTCCGCCCTTCCTCCGCCATCTTCCCTGACGTCAGCAATCCCGTCAACCCTCACGCCTCCTTCCCAGCATTCCTCCACTTCCGGCTCCTCCTATATAAAATGGCCGCCGACGCCTGTGGAGGCGTTGTGCACATGAACGTTTATGTTTATATATTTTTGACCTGTTTGTGAAAATAACTTTTGTTTACAGTATACGGGGCCGGAAACCCCAACCCTTTATGCTGTGTCTTCTCGTTTCTTTACAGTGGCGTAGCCGGCAGGATACTGCTCCGAAAAAATATGATTGAAAGACAGGACCTCAACACCGTGCTGCAGGGGATGAATGCACAGATCCAGTCCCTGCAGCAAGCACAGGCCGCTACAACCCGGGAACTGGAGGCCGCGAAGGCGAAGCTCGCGGAAGCCGAGAGGGTAAGGGCCGACCCGCCTCGTCCAAAACCTCCGTCCCTTGTCCCGATGACGGAGGCGGACGACATCGAGTCCTACCTAGGGATCTTTGAAAGGACGGCCACCCGGAACGAGTGGCAGTGGTCCGAGTGGGCGTCCATTCTGGCGCCCTACCTGAAGGGGCCCGCGCAGCGAGCCTATTATGACCTCCCCGAGGAGGAAGCCGCGGACTATAAGCTCCTAAAACAGGAGATCCTGGCACGCTACGGCATTACGCCGAGCCAGCAGGCAAGTGAATGGCGGAGCTGGCAGTTTGACCCTGAAAAGCCGGCCCGAGCACAGGCCTTCGATTTCTGGGGAAAGATGGGGCGGTGGCTGCGGCCCGAGGGTCCCCAAGCCCGGAAGGTCGTGGAGCAGGTGGCCTGTGAGGGCCTGGTCAATGCACTGCCCAGCTCCCTCGCCCAGCAGGTTCGGCGCCACCCCTATACGGACATGCCAGGACTCCTGGAAGTCCTGGAGCATCAGCTCGCGGTTTTCCGAGCCGGGGGGACAGAAAGGCAGGCTCGTGGGAACCGGCAGGGACGGGCGGCCACCCCCGAGCCCTCTCGACACGCTGCAGAAGCGCCTCCTAGACCCCGAGAAAAGCCGGCCTCCCCGCGCTGTTACAAGTGCAGAGAGACCGGCCACCTACTACCGACCTGCCCTCTGGACACCCCCATGGAGCCGATGGACTGCACCTGGGCCTCTGCGGAAAGGTACTGTACTCCGCCGCATCCCTTGGCGAGTCCGAACACGGGAGTGGTGTTGGTAAACGGGCACTCAGTGGTGGCTCTCTTTGACTCCGGCAGCAACATAACTATTGTCGCTCGCCGTTATGTCTTACCGCGACAGTGGCTAAACAAACATCTACGGGTCACTTGTGTACACGGAGAGACCAGGTCTTACCGTTCCGCAGAATGTTACCTTTCCTGGAAGGGGGAGTTGTCCAAATTGTTGGTCGCGGTGTTGCTGGAACCCCCCTATCCAGTAATCCTGGGACAAGACTGGTCACAAAGAAAATGCGGTAAGACACTCACCGCTCCTGGGGCCTCACTGGGTCTGGTTATGGAGGGGCAAGGCACCCTTCCCGCGGTCTCCACGCCATGCACTGACGCAGGCCACAATGGCGCAGGCACAATGGGGGAGGTTTCTCAGGCGAGGGACTCTGACCCGGAACCTCCCACCGGCGAAGGGATGAGCCAGGGAACACTTCCGCCCAACCTCTCACAAGATCCCCTGAGCAACCTGGACCACCAATTTCGCTCCACGCCCGCCTCATTTAAAAGAGAGCAGTGGAATGACGATTCCCTGCAGTTTGCCCGGAATGCGATTGTTCTTCCAGGCAGCTCACAAGCTGACGGTTCCATGCCACGTGAGCCCTTCTTTGTACTGGAGAATAATCTGTTGTATCGGGTGGCAACTCACGAGGGCGAGGTGCGGAAGTTGTTGCTAGTGCCGCGTACCTTCCGGCGGGAGGTATGCGAACTAGCTCACGCACACCTCCTAGGCGCCCACCTCTGGGCCGAAAAAACATTGGAGAGAATCAAGCTCCGCTTTTACTGGCCCGGGATCAACGAGGAGGTCCGGCGCTTCTGTCAATCCTGTCCGGACTGTCAGATTCGCCAGATTCCTAGGAGGGACCGTGCTTCTTCCGTCCCAATACCCCTGATAGACATACCCTTTGACCGGATAGGGGTCGACATAGTAGGGCCCCTGGAACTCTCGAACCGTGGCCACAAGTATATATTGGTCATGGTTGACTATGCAACCCGGTACCCAGAGGCGGTTCCCCTGCGCTCCACTAACACCAAAAACATCGCACGGGAACTGGTCAACCTCTTTTCGAGAGTGGGTATCCCTAAAGAAGTCCTCACGGACCAGGGTACTCCCTTCACTTCAGATATGTTCAGGGAGGTTGCCAAATTACTGAGAATAAAGCACCTGAAGACGTCTGTCTACCACCCCCAAACGGATGGTCTGGTAGAACGCTTTAACCAGACGCTTAAACAGATGCTTCGCAAGGTAGTCAGCGCTGATGGCAGGAATTGGGACCAGCTCCTGCCGCTTGTGCTTTTTGCCTACCGGGAGGTGCCCCAGGCCTCTACGGGCTTCTCCCCTTTTGAATTATTATACGGGCGACAGCCCCGGGGACTTTTAGACATTCTAAAAGAAGGCTGGGAGACTGAGGCCCTTCCCTCCTCCAATATATTGGAGTATGTAGCGCAACTGCGAGACAGGCTCGGCAAAATCAGGCTGCTCCTCAAAGACCACGTGACTCGTGCGCAGGCAGCGCAGGCCCGGTGTTACAACCGCAACTCTGTCCTCCGGGAGTTCCACCCGGGGGATCGAGTGATGGTGCTCGTTCCCACCTCCCACTCCAAGCTGCTAGCTCACTGGCAGGGGCCATACGAGGTTAAGGAAAGAAAGGGGCTCGTCGACTATTTAGTTAAGCAACCTAATCGTCGACCGAGCGAGAGGATCTACCATATTAATTTATTAAAACCTTGGAAGGACAGGGAGGAGACTCCCGATACTCATAGATCCCTCTCCCTATTCGCTAGCACGGCTGCCCTTAACCTCGGCGACGAGCTAACACCCGTACAGCGGCGAGAGATAACCCAAGCTATCTACGCCATCCCCGAAGTGGTGAGCGAGTCGCCAGGCCGGACTTTGCTGATTGCCCGCGATATAGTCACGGAACCCGGAGTAGTCGTCCGGGAGAGGCCCTACAGACTCCTGGAGGCAAAACGCGCTGAAGTCGAACTGGAGGTACAACGAATGTTGGACTTGGACATTATCGAGGAAAGTCACAGTCCTTGGTCCAGCCCGATTGTCCTCGTTCCCAAGCCGGACGGCTCCTGGAGATTCTGCAATGACTTTAGACGTCTAAACCAGGTCTCCAAATTCGATGCCTACCCGATGCCCCGCATTGACGACCTGCTCGAGCGGCTGGGTGCGGCTCGGTATTTGACTACTCTTGATATGACAAAAGGGTATTGGCAAATTCCCTTAACGGCATCTGCAAAAGAAAAAACCGCCTTTAGCACCCCTAGTGGACATTGGCAATACAAGGTCCTCCCATTTGGGCTGCACGGGGCCCCTGCAACCTTTCAACGTCTGGTGGATAGAGTGCTGAAGCCCCACCAGTCCTATAGTGCCGCCTACCTGGATGACGTCGTCATCTATTCCGGCACCTGGGAGGAGCATCTATTGCAGCTCTCTGCTGTCCTCGCGACACTGGCTAAAGCCGGCCTCCGCATTAACCCCCGTAAGTGTTTTTTTGGCTTAAAGGAGGCCAAGTATTTAGGCTACCTTGTGGTACGAGGACAGGTGAGACCCCAATGTTCCAAAGTCAAAGACATCCTGGAATGGCCCCGTCCGAATACCAAGAGACAGGTGCAGGCTTTCTTGGGGCTGGCGGGGTACTACCGCCAGTTCATACCCCGTTTCTCTGAGAGGGCAGCACCCTTGACTTGCTTAACAAAGAAGGGGGCTCCCCTGCATGTGGTATGGAACGATAAGGCGGAACACGCATTCAGTGACCTGAAACAGGCCCTTACATCGGCACCTGTATTACGGACCCCTGATTTTGGGCTACCCTTTATCCTCCAGACCGACGCTTCGGACACAAGCCTGGGCGCCGTGTTGAGCCAAAGCGTTGATGGTGTCGAACACCCCGTGATGTACCTAAGCCGGAAACTGCTGGACCGAGAGGCCAGGTACGCGGCGGTGGAGAGGGAAGCCCTGGCCATTAAGTGGGCCGTGACTTATCTCCGGTACTACCTGTTGGGTCGCGAATTCACTCTGGTGACTGATCATGCTGCGCTTCAGTGGATGTCCCTCCACAAAGAGTCGAATCCGCGGGTCACCAGGTGGTTCCTGGACCTGCAGCCCTATAAGTTCACAGTTACTTATGGCCGCGGCGGCCTTCAGGCCAACGCCGATGCCCTCTCTCGCGTCCACGACCTCTCGGTTAGGTCCGCCCGACCGGACGGTCTTGGGCTGAGGGGGGGTCGTGTCACGCATGCGCGAGTAGGAGGCCGCGGACAGACCTGAAACCGCTTCGAAAGACGTTCGCCGGCAGGGAATGGCGGGGTACTAACCTTTCTGCTCTCTCTTTCAGGAAAAAAGACGCTCCGCCATCATAACCTGCCCGCAGTATGTCCACTTCCGCCCTTCCTCCGCCATCTTCCCTGACGTCAGCAATCCCGTCAACCCTCACGCCTCCTTCCCAGCATTCCTCCACTTCCGGCTCCTCCTATATAAAATGGCCGCCGACGCCTGTGGAGGCATCGTGCATATGAACGTTTATGTTTATATATTTTTGACCTGTTTGTGAAAATAACTTTTGTTTACAGTATACGGGGCCGGAAACCCCAACCCTTTATGCTGTGTCTTCTCGTTTCTTTACAATGTATACACTTTCTTTTAGTAACACAAATTTTTAATCTTTTCATTTTATTATTTTTAAATGAGTTTTATATGTTGTGAAAATGAACATTTAACACATTAAACAAGGTTTGGGACAGCCATCGTATAATATTCCTGGCTGCAAAAGGGTTTTTGAATAGCGCAGAGATGTTCACAATACTGAGTCCAAAACAGAACTGGTGAGGGTTTGCAGAGATGGCAGCTTTAAGGAATTGGACCAGAAGTGATGTGTAGGAACCAGAAGTGATGTAGGGGAAGCAGAAGTGATGTTCTTCTGATGTCAGTCTATACACTGGAAGTGATGTTCTTCTGGGCGCTGGAACCAGAAGTGACATCATGCTGAGTGCCAGAAGTGACATCAACAGCTCTGAATCAGACAGGTTTTCCCGCGGCTGGTCTGTAGAGATAACAGGAAAAGGTTTAGTGCACCTCGCCACCCCCTGGGCTGGCGTGGAATTACCTTTGCTTGGTCCATACAACATCTTCCTACTCGCACGAGTGTGACAATGTTTTCTTCTTTTTAATTGATAACATGAAAACTTCTGCTAGCTTAGAACTTGTCTTGACTAGTACTTTCATTACTTTTACTAATTTGTTTTGCATACAAATGTTCTTAGTAGTGCTACTGGCTAAAAGGCAGTGATTGAATAGTCGATGGAGTTTTTATAAGAAACTTCACCCCTGCTTGGCAGGAAGTCTATAGCAGTTTCATGGTAAGTGGAAGATAGGAGCACTGTCAAGGCATCCTTCATAGTAGGATCTTCTTCTTCTCCCTCTTCATCTTTTCCCACTTCTATGTGGGGCTGATGTGCTTGTTCAGCTTTCTCTGTATAGCTTGGTCCTGCACTGCTTTACCAGTCAAGCCCTTTTCCTTCAGATCTCCTTTATTCTATCCTTCCACCTCCGCTTTGGCCTGCCTCGCTTTCTCTTCTCATGTACTTCCATTCCCATCACTCTTTTGCCTACATATTCATTGTCTCTCCTTATTATATGTCTGTACCACTTTAAGCTTTCCTGTACTTTCTTTAGTATCTCTCTTAATATCTCCCCCAACTTTTTTGTACCTCTGACTGTCTCATTTGTTATTCTACCCGTTTTTGTAACTCAACACATCCACCTCATCTTTCATTTCTGCCACATGTAACTTTTTCTACTGTGCTCCATTTATTGCCCATGTCTCAGCTCCATACATCATTGCTGATCTTACCACTGTCTTAAAAAACTTACTAATAACCTTTGCCTTAATTCTTCGTTCACACAATATTCCTGATAACTTCTGAAAATTGTTCCATTCACACTGCACTCTATGGGTTGTCTCTGCATCTACTATTCCATCTCAGGCAACCTCTGATCGTAGATAAATTTAAATATATCTACTTTTTTCGACAGCTCTCTTTGCCGACTAACTTCTGAATCAAGATTATCATAAAAACTTCAATCCTCTATCTTCCATAGCCCTTCTCCATTCTTCCAAATTCTTCTCCACTTCCTCTTCTCTGGTGCTACACAACACAATGTCATAATCAAAAAGCATGCACCAGGGGGATTAGTCTTTTATCCCATGACTCAACACATTCATAACCAGATCAAAGAGGTAAGGACTAAAAGTAGATCCCTGGACCCTATTGTTTTTAAATAAGTTGTATACGTTGCTTTAATTTTTTGTACATGCTGCTTGAAATGTGCTATACAAATAACTTGTTAATTATTATTATTATTTAATGAATATACAAAATTACACTTTATTCTATATAGTGTCTTTTCCAGATAACACCACATATTGGCTCTTATTAGAGCACAACATATTATAGTTCAAACTGATGCCCTTATTCATGTAGATGATACATACATCCTGGAAACTGACAAGTACAAGCCAAAAATCATTCAGGCACTAACAAAAACAAAGAGCTCCTGGAAGGCTCGTCTAACAGCTCATGTAAAAATGTTTTATGATAAAACAAACAACTGCCTCCCCCAACCCCAAACCATATTTTGCTTTCTCACAATCATACATCAGTGTTCTTTGTTAATCTGCTATTTTTAAATAGCAGGGTGATGGGAAGATAGGGCAAATTCCTGAAGGTTTGAGGTCTGAAACTAACAGTCCAGCAGCTGTAATTTCAAGAAAAGATACACGTTGCTCTGGCACAAGATATTCAACAAAGATACTGAAGGAAGGCATTCTATACCAGTGGTTTTTGAACTCAGCCCCAGGGACCCCATATTGCTGCAAATTTTTAATTAGTGTTTGTTTTCATCTTCTCTTATTTTGCATTCCGAAGCACAGCAGTATGGTTTTCACATTTATAAGACATTTATAAATATTTGTAGTTTTGCTATAGCTTTAAATATTTAACTATCCTTTGTTGTTTTCCATTGATGTTCTGTTTTCTTGTGTAGTTTACTCCCTTAATTATTTCCAAAAAATGTCAAATAACAACTGTTTTGTCTTGGTAGAGTATTATATTGCCCTACTTTCCCTTTTTGTATTATTAATATGTATCCTTTGTCAGAATGCCTCAAATCTCCCAGCCTTACCACTGTTTATAAGGTATTATAGTATATAACTTCTCCCCACCTTCCCTTTTGCATCTATAACCTCAGGCAATTAGGTGTAGTAAAAGACAAGCAGGAGTTAAGTTACAATTTAAACAATGTATTATTGATAATATTCATAAATAATAACAATATGCAAAGTACATTTGAATATTGGCAACCATACAACCTGATTAAATGGTGATGTGTAGTTTCAGGCGGCACACAGACTTGTTAGTTACTTAAAATGTCTCTAGTTAAGGCATCATTTGTGGTCAGCTTTCTTCAGAACAGGCCGCATGCCTGTCTCAATATGGCTGCCAAGCTGTGCTCTTCATTGTGTTGTCCTTTTCAGTTCATGCATCAGTTTGGTAAGAGAGAGAGAGAGTGAGGGAGTGAGCAAAGTTATAGGTTTTCTGTCCAATCCCTAGAGCCAATAGGACATCATGGTACTTAAAGGCTTCTGATACAAGCCAGTTCCAAACAGCCATACTTCAGACCAATGGGAAAGAACATCTTCACACCTGCCCACCAAACCATATGTTAAGGTAAAGCTTGGCAGTTAGGCAGCCTGGCTTTGTGTGGGGGTGACTTTAGCAGAGAAACACTTACCAAACTCGTTTGAGGCACTTCCCCCCAACCCTATCGTAAAATTCAAAGAGACCTATTCCTAAAAGTTGGGGGGTAAACATGAATGCTTCTCACTAATGTTACACTAATATTACATTGCTTTGCCTAAGTTACAAATAAAAACATACAAAATATTTATCAGGTTGTATGCAAAATCTCACATCACAACAACAACAAACAGAGCAGATGCCCTGCCAAGCAACACTGAAAGGCTGCAACTACTTCAGCATCAGGCCCATTAACATGCTCATTAGTAAATAATTGGTTAATTAACCAGCGGCCTCATGTATAAAACTCGCTTACACTCAGAAATGTACGTAAGCCGTTTCTTATGCAGAAGTCTAAATTTACAAAAAACAAAAACTTGGCATGAAAGTTAGCTTCACACTACAGCAAAATTTGACCATCCAGGTCCTACGTAAACGTTTCTGATATTGGCATCTTGGAGACCCCAGGTGGTGGGACAGTGAAGTAAGCAAAAAAATCTCATTTTTTTGTGTATTTAAATGTCACATTTAAATGTACTTGAACTACTTATATCAGTTCACTTATGTTTTCTCTCAATACAGCTATCTTTAATGTTTCAGTAATGCCTAATGCATACCCATAATATTAATTGCCTTTGTGTGTAGACTGTCTATTTAGTCTATAAAAAGAGTTGCTGTGTGCTGTATGACACAACTGATGATGGCAGCATTAGCTCTTTTGGAGGATATTGCCAATGGCAGGCTATTAGGTATTGCAATGATTTTTTTGCTCATGGTAATGACTTGTTTATAAGCTGATTTAGAGTTACTAAAGCTGTCATCTTGGAGTTGTGTCCTCAGTTGCAGTATACATTGCAGAGACCATCAGACACAAATCATGTGATCCCTGTTCCATCACAGTTTTAACAACAGTAGAGTTTTTGCTGACAGTCAAAATTGGCTGTGAATTGGCTGATCAGTCAGTATTTGATTTTTCTAATGTAAGTAGGGCAATTGGCTACACACATGTTGTGATATAGGCACCATCACAGACTGAAGTTGTTTTTTGTAAACAGAAAGTATTTTCATTCAATTAATATACAACTAATATGTGATGCTGAAATATGTCTAACTAATGTTGCTGCAGGTTGCTCAGCTGAACCCACAATTCCTTTATTTTATCAAATAGTAGTGTGGGAAGCAGACTTCAGGGTCATTCTTTGTGTTATGGTTGGTTTCTTGCTACTAAGCCTAATTGATAGGATTGCAATAAAGGTTAATACATAGGAAACAATTTGTGTTATCTTTGTTTCAGGTGTATTATGAGTACATCACAATAGATGAGATATAATGAAAAGTACTCCCGCACAAACCAATATATATGTACATATGTACGATGCTTGGGATAAAGGAGTTGGCTATAAAAATAGTAATTAAATGGACCATTGCTTCATTAAAGGGTAGATGGTAGTGTTTGGACAAGTCAGGCGGCAAACTGTTGTGTAGCCCACAAAGGTTTGCCACATTGTGATGGATTGTGTAGTACTGTACAACATAGCACAGAAACATGGACTGCCCCTGCCAAGATGAGTGCATGGATGACTGACACCCTTTCTTTCATGATATCAATGCAATGGCAATTCAAAGATGTTTGAATGTTGTACAGTATATCAAATTTACAGAAACTTGCATGTATTGCAGCATTGACATCTACTTGGCAAAATTATTTTAATTTTACAAGTTCAACAAGAATGTTCTTAATTTCATGCAGTTCTGTGCATCCAGCCTGAAATTAATGCTGTGCACTTGCGGTGGTCTGGGCACTGCATGATGGCACATGGCTATTGCTCTCTCCACTCAGCTACTCCCACTCTTGTTGTTTTTGTTTTCTTTTATTTGGGCCTCCCATAGAGAGATCAGCAAAAATAATGTTTTTGCAGATCCCCACAGCATTCAGTAATATCTCAAGTTCACATTCACTGAAGTTTTGTTTCCTCTGTTCTTCCTTGGTTTATAGTAAAGGTATCACTCAGGAACATGACCAAATTTATATGGTGATCTGATCATGAATATTAAAAAAAAATAACTTTTTACTCCATATATGATTACTGTCCAGCGGTAACAAGGAGAGGCTAAAAGCGCTTTCACGCACGCATAAGTTTAAGTTGATTTGAGATTTATAAAGGAATTTGGCATGGCATGGCATGTTACGTAGATAAAGTTTTATAAACCCTTTTTTTTGTACATATGTTGTTTTTGTCTTTCAAGTGTAATTTTTGAATCTAATCAATGTTTTATATATGGGGCCCAAGAACACCTGGGAAAGGAGGATGAAAATCATTGTGATGATGAAAATTTTAAAAACCAAGTAAAAAAAACAGATAGATTATTCCATTATAATTTAAATGCCTAATACATTCAAATAAAATTTACCAAATTTGCTTTTGAAATTTCTGTATTAACCCTAAAACATAGAAACTGGGAAATGATGGCTTATTAGTCTAGGAGTCCAATTAAAGGTAGAAGTTGGAACAAAAACCTGCAGCCACATGGGAAGACCCAGGACTCACTGACTGATCTACACATGAACGGACACATACGATAATTAAATGGGTTAATCTAGGTATAAAAAGAGAGTTAACCAACAGATGTCAAAATGAAATGCATGACTCCACCACATTACATGTTTTATTGGCAATAAGACCTCTTTCAGCAAACTGGCACTGCTGCAGAATGTGTATGACTAGACAAAATCTTTCACTACCAAGGAACTTGTCTTGATGGAATTTGTGCTACCTACAGGAACACACAGAAAAATAATTTAACTGGTTGTGTCACAGGATGAAAGGCAGTGAGTGATCAGTGAATACAGTTTGTTATACGCATGCACATGGGGAACAGCTTATATGATAAAACAATAAAAATTAACAAAGTACATAACAAATTTCAGACTCTGTAAACAAATTAAAGTGTTCCTTAGAGACTTTTTCAAGGAGAAGTGTTACTCAGCCTGCTCACAAACTTCGAAAAGCTTAACGACCTCAAAAACAAAAGTCAGACCTGCACTCCCATACAGATCTGATACAAAAGTGTAGGCCTCACCGGTCCACAGCAAGCCTAGCCCCTAGCTCAAGTTGCAGGCTTACAGCGTGCAGAGGCCCAATAGTGGTGCAAAAGCTTTAAAGTCACAATACTCAACAAATGGATACAACGGAAAAGCTTAAAAACCTCCAAGTCATAAAAACAAAACAAACTTCCTTAAATATTAAAGAAAATATATAAGTATTCCTAAATTGTAAAAAGGAGAGAGGCAGGAATATGGAAAAAGGAAACAAAACAATTTGTCTTTAAACATACCCAAGACAATATACAAAGCCAGAAGTAAAACAATTTGGGAAATCCAATCACAAATGTCAAAATCAAAAACTAGAAAACAGGACAAAAATGCAATGCTGAAGCAGCCATTTCATGTGCTGCTCACTCTTAAATAGTACTAGATGCAATGTCAGGTGACCGAGGACCTCTTGGTTAAAACTAATAAATACAAGGAACTACAAAAGATACTACCTTCATAACAAAATAATATTAAAATACAAAGCAATGTTCATAATAACATGATTTGTGAAATTATACACAGAAAAGAATCCAAGCCAGGGGCAGAGTTCTGGCCAAAACATAACAAGCAGAAGACTCTTTATGGCCATTTTTGATGAGCACCCATGAGTTATAGTCCTTCAGTTATCTCCTCCATATTGGGTGGTAATGTGTGCTTGTAAATGAGTGCTGGCTTGAATTACAGTAATTTAGTCTCTTTAGCAGGCCTAACATGGTCGGTAAACAGGTGTTGTTAAAAAACAAGCAGGTGCTGCCGTGAGTGGCAGCCATTCCAGCAGCTCCGTGTATGACTTTTATGTGAATTTCCCATTGGGATTAATAAAGTATCTATCTATCTATCTATCTATCTATCTATCTATCTATCTATCTATCTGTCTAAACATATTCTGCCAAGAGAGCTGGTCAAAAGCTCCCAAAATTTGGTTTGGAAAGCTAATACTAGCAACATTTGGTGTGCAAAGCTAACAATACCAACACAGATCGCACATTTTCTGCGCACAAAAAACTTGGCCAAGGTTCATTTTGAAGTTGTGATAGGGTGGAATTGAAAATAGAAAATTGCCATCAACAAAATCTTGTGACAAACTGTCAAGTTTATAGTAAAAAAAAATTGATTACTTAAATTATTTACCCCAAAATTTTCACAAACAAAATCATCTCTCTGGCCCCTTTATTTCACATAATGGTTGAAGGAGGAGACATACTAAACAACTTGGAAAACCTGACCGACAGAAGACAAACGTTATGTATGTGCAGAATTTACACAGAATGAAAAGTTAACAGAGTTAATAAACATTTACAAGACTTACTACTTTGATGTTCACCCTTTAATATTGGCAGTAACATAGGTATCGCTAAATTTAAAAAGTCAAAAGTGTTTAATATAGAAGTAGGCACACATCAAAGAGCAAACCAGTAATAACGGTTTAATATTCGGACTACTGCAGGAGTTCTAGAGTCCAGTAGCCTGTAACACCATTAAGAAGAGTGGAGATGAAAGTGATCTACAAGCAAATGATTGGTTAACTTTTATTGAATTTTTGCTGACGTGCCAGTTATATGGAGAAATCACCAAGCAGAGCTGGCAGTGAATCATTTAGAAGCAATACAAATAAGCTTATCCAGTTTCTTCTTTGTGTGCCCAACTGTTATGTATGATGTCAATTTGCTTTGAATAACTGCTGCATTAACTGGGTCAGCCTCTGCATTTAATACTGTGCCATTTTAGTGACCTGAACAATTATTGTCTTTGCTGATCCTTTTTGATAATAACTCCTGTGATTACATCACTTCACAGAATGCCTGGTGTTGTGCCAGGAAATGCAAAGAAACCAACAATTGTATTTAAATAGTGAAATATTGTGAGAGAGGAATTGGAATATTTTGTTTTTGAAAAGTCTGACAATTTACCCATCTTTTGAAGTGATTTGTTTCGCATCAGTTTGAACTATAATATGTTGTCATGTATACAGTATATTGAAATGGGTTGAGAGCAGTCAGTGAAAGGAACCCATGAACATTCCTCTGCCCCAAAAACCTTTCCGTATGCTAAATATTCAATGGTGGAACCTCATGGTCAAGAATCAAATAGGCAGTGGACCTCATATTCTGCATCTCCATCCACTTGGACAAAAGCATGTGGAGAGGAGAGTCTACCATAAGGAATAGAGTTAATGGGGTATAACCTAGAAACATGAGACACAGGGTGTATTTTGAAGTGTACTGGTAAAAGCTAATTTATACAAGACAGATACATTCTTCTTAAAGATGGTCTAAGAACCTATGAATTAAAAAGCTAGTTTACATGATGGAACCTTCAGGTGGACATCTTGTGTAGTTACCCATGCTTACTTTAATCTCCTATCAATAGCAAAACAAAGAGCAGAGACTCGCCTTATTTTGGTTCTCACTGACCAGCTTCCAGACTTATTTCTGCCTAGATAAACACCCAGTGGGACTAGGCACACTGGACAAGACATACTGTATTAGGACTCTCCAATAATGCTGGTTTGAAACCATGTAGACTTTCAAATGGAGACACCCCTATAGCAGACTGAAACAGCATATTTCTGGCAAATTCAGCTAACAGCATAGCAGAACTCTAATCATTCTAAAATCATTTACAGTATATCTAAAACACTTTCTAGATTCCTATTAAGTCTATCAATTTGACTGAGACTCCAAACTCTCAAAATTAATTGTGATTTTTGATTAGTTATAGCTGAAGGAAAATCCAGGCAGCCTGGTGAATTCTCACAAACAAATCTGAGCTTGTTCTGTAACAGATGGTAATTTCTTTATTGAAATAAAATGAGAACTCCAAGAGTTCTAGTAGTAACTAGTGTTGTCACTATTGTCACTATATAGTCACTAGTATTATTGTGTAACATTGTGACAATGAAAGATCAATAATTAAATATATACTCAGCAAAAAAAGAAACGTCCTCTGACTTTCAACTGTTTTTACTTTCAGTAGACTTAATGTGTAAATATTTGTATGAACACTAAAAGAGTCAACACAATAAGACATAAACTAAAAATGTTTCACAATGTGTCCCTGAATGAAGGGAGGCTCAAAATCAAATGTACCAGTCAGTATCTGGTGTGGCCACCAGCTGCTTGAAGTACTGCAGTGCATCTCCTCCTCATGGACTGGACCAGATTTGTCAGTTCTTGCTGTGAGATGTTACCCCACTCTTCCACCAAGGCACCTGCAAGTTCCTGGACATTTCTGGGGGGAATGGCCCTAGCCCTCACCCTGCGATCCAACAGGTCCCAGACGTGCTCAATGGGATTGAGATCTGGGCTCTTCGCTGGCCATGGCAGAACACTGACATTGCTGTCATGCAGAAACTCACGCACTTTTTGCCACTCCTGTCTGGTCCAGCGAAGGTGGGTTTGTGCCCATAGGCGGCGTTGTTGCTGGTGATGTCTGGTAAGGACCTGCCTTACAACAGGCCTGCAAGCCCTCAGTCCAGCCTCTCTCAGCCTATTGCGGACAGTCTGAGCACTGATGGAGGGATTGTGTGTTCCTGGTGTGACTCGGGCAGTTGTTGTGGCCATCCTGTACCTGTCACGCAGGTGTGATATTCGGATGTACCGATCCTGTGCAGGTGTTGTTACACGTGGTCTTCCACTGCGAGGATGATCAGCTGTCCTTCCTGTCTCCCTGTAGCGCTGTCTTAGGCGTCTCACAGTGTGGACATGGCAATTTATTGCCCTAGCCACATCAGCAGTCCTCATGCCTCCCTGCAGCATGCCTAATGCACGTTCACGCAGATGAGCAGGGACCCTGGGCATCTTTCTTTGGGTGTTTTTCACAGTCGGTAGACAAGTCTCTTTAGTGTCCTGCGTTTTTAGAACTGTGACCTTAAATGCCTACTTTCTGTAAGCTGTTAAGGTCTTAACGACCATTCCACAGGTGCATGTTAATTAATTGATTATGGTTAATTGAACATGCATGAAAAACATTGTTTAAACAATTTACAATGAAGATCTGTAAAGTTATTTGGATTTTTAAAACATCATTGTTGAAATACACAGTCCTGAAAAAGGGACGTTTCTTTTTTTGCTGAGTATATGTTGATGGACTCAAGTGGTCTTTGTGTTATAACAGACAGTTGTAATGGCCCTAAATGGAGTCCAGAAGGCAGTTTAGATCTGGCACATACTCCACACAATATTATGAATGTCTTGAGGCATCTTTTTCCAATCAAAAATTTTAACAAGAGCGCCCATTCCATTGCCTTCTTACAATAAGTCTCGCAGACATAAATTTTTTCAGCTGGTATTCTATCTGGGGGTACTGGTGAGTAACATCTGGTTATTTTATTCATCAGTTCTGAAAGATTTTTCAGTAGTGTTGTGCCTAATATTTTTTCTGATGGAATATTAAACTCTTTGTTGTTTGTAGGTATGTCAGGGTGAAATACAAATGAAAATGCTTCTGGTTTGCTATACTTATTGCCAGATTTATAGTTTATTATGTAATCATACCTACTAAAAAATAAAACCCAATTAGCTTTTCTGGCTTTTAATCTTTGTGCCATTTTTAAGTACATTGAAGTTTTTAATATGTGAAAATTATGAATGACAATTGAGCTCCCTCAAGCCAATTCCTCAGTTCTTCCAAGGTCAACTTTCTCTCTACAGTTCACTAGTCCCTATGTTTTAGTTCTTCTCTGAGAAGTACTGTAAGTCTTCGCAAATAAAAGATACACAGATATAGCTGGACTGAATCACCTGTTTTCTAAGACAAAATAGCATTCACCCTTACACTGGATGCATCCACATCAAATATTTGTTTTTGAAGGTATGAATGACTATGGAAGGTGGACAGTAGTGAATAATCATTTAAGGTTTTGAAAGGATTTTTGTGTTTCTTTGGAACAACTACATGTTTTGAGAAATTTCTTTGTTAGACTAGTTATTAGAGAAATCTATGGTAGTAGAGCCCTTTATAAATACAGTTAGCTAAACCAAAGAACAATTGAACTTGTTTTACACTTTCAGATGCCTCCTAATTGATTACTGCTCCTTCTCTGTTCTTATCCATGCTTAACCCCGTACAAGAAATTCTGCAACCCAAGAACCATACTGTATTTTGGTGAAATTCAAACCTTTTTCTTTTTTCTTTTGCACATACTATAAATGGTTGTAACATCATCATGATTAAACTTCCCTTACATATTCCTGTAGGCTATTGGAAAATATCAAATAAATATGCCCAATAAATCTTGAAAAATATCACTGACAAAATCTTGAAATATGTTCAAAGCATTTATTTAATCGTAGGGCGTTACTTTATACTCATAATGTCCAGTAGTGGTGTTGAAGGCGGTTTTCCACTCATGCACCGCTCTTATTCCTATGATGTTTTAAGCACTGCACATATCGAGTTTGGCAAATATGGTTGAACTAGAGACTTGATTTAGTAATGCAAAAATAAGGGGAAATTCCTCAAAGTGATTGGGTTAAATAGAGACAAATTACCTCCAGTAATTCGCAATCAATAACCAAATTGTGCTTAACTAACCAGGGCAAACCTAAAATAACAAAAGTATGAGAACTGGGTATAACAATGGAGGTTAAAGACACCTCTAACTTTGGCATCAAGATTACTCACCATGTACTTCAACATTCCTCCCAATGAGTATCAATCAACATAAACTTTTCATGACTTAATTATCAAAGGAAGGCATCATAACTTCAAAATTGTTAACTAAACTGGAATTCATTAAATTTTAAAATTGCCTTTGTCTGATAACTCTTAACTAATATGGACTTAAGCAAAGATTTTTGAACAGGGTTGGTCTACAAGAGCCCATCAGACATTGTCTGTCATTTGAACTCTAGTTGTTTCCCCAGGAGTCCACAGTAATGAACAGTTCACTAGATACTATGAACTCATAGAACATTTCTATCTGCTTGCTACATACATCGAAAGACTTGAGTCTCCTTAGCAAGTACAGTTTGCTCTAGCCCTTCTTGTACAGCACCACCAGTTCAGTTTGCTGTTTATGTAAACCCCCAGGTACTCATATCTATGCACCACTTCCACGTCCTCCCTATGAATGGTGAGTGGTGTCTGGAGCTTTTTGGCAAAACAACCACCAACTCTTTTGTCTTGCTGATTTTGAGTTGCAGGTTCTTCTCATTGAACCACAAGATAAAGTCCTCCACAAGCTTCCTGTACTCTGACTCATCTCCATTATTAAGGAAGCCTATGGAGGAGGGGTCTTCTGAGAATTTCTGTAGGTGGCAATTACTGCCATTATATTGGAAGTCTGTTGTGTAAAGGGTAAACAAGAAGGGAGACAGGGGTGCTCTAGTCTTACACACCACCATTTCTGATACACAGCCCCTCAGCCTTACAGACTGCTGTCTCCTGGTAAGGTAGTCCATAATCCAGGAGATTGTCGGGGCATCAAGATGCATAGCCCTGAGCTTTTTCCCCAGTCGATGAAGCACATTGGTTTTAAAGACACTGGAAAAATCGAATATGGTACCAACTTTGTCCAAGTGATAGTAGGCACTGTGGAGCATGTAGATCAGAGCATTCTTCACACTTTTATGTGCCTGATAGATAAACTTCAGAGGATCACAGTGTTCTGAAACCAGGAGTTAGAGATGTTTCAGGACCAGACTCTTAAAGATCTTCATGATATATGAAGTAAGAGCAACTGGTTTGAAGTTCTTGGGATCACTAGAGTCCCTTTCTTTGGCACTGTGACTACAGTTTATGTTTTGAACAGATGTGGAACCTTCTGCAAACTTAGAAAATGAGAGAACAGGTGCTAAAGGACCCCACAGAGCTGAGTGGCACACGTTTTCAGCACCCTAGAGCTGATTCCCTATGGTCCTGTAACCTTTTCATGCAAGGTTTCCCCAGCTCTCTCCTCACTTGATTAGCAGAGACAGACAGTTCAGAAAGTAGAAGGGGACTGGAGACCACAGAGTGATGTCCATTGTAAGGAAAGGTCATTCAAGTTAGAGATGGCAGTTGGGATTGTACGACCTCCTCAGCTTTCACATGGAGGCTAGCAGTGTTGAATGAATAGTTTGTATTTATAAAAGATTTGTGTTGATTTTTGGGTCAAAATTCAGAGTTTTCTATGGTTCTTCCTCTTGTTAGGCATTGTAGAACATTTAAATTAATTTTTGAACTTTACATCAGTTTAGTTCATTTCTGGGTCTAGCTCGGCTGAAGCCTACAATTGGTATTTAGAGTAAGCTGGACTTTGTGATCTTCATCTCAGCTGGCTAGTTAAGGTCCAAGCTTGATTTAGTAACTTTTTTGAGGGGGTCTCAGGTCAATTTTGCCATGTTTGAAACTTCCTTTCATGACACATGGGAACTTATATCTAAAGCACAATTACCCCATAATATAATGGATTTAGCATGGGAAACAACACTTTTAATAATAATATTTGTTAGTGAGCAAGGGAGATAAAAATATGAAATGTCTGAGTGTATGGGTATAGCGGATGGGTTGCATGTGATGTTGGAATGGGTATTTTTGTCTTTATATAAAGTAAGGCACATATAGAGTAAGAGCCAGAATAGGAAAAGTGACAAATCTGAATAATGTATTCAGAAGAAGTTTAATTAGTTGTTATGGTTACTTGACTGTGAATAATTAATTTAAACATATATCTTTTTATAGAACAAGTATGAACATAGTAATTTTTAAATGAAAGGAAATATGAAAGTTGTTACAATTCACAGAAACTCACAAACCTTTGTGCCTTGAACCTGGGGTGCAGGCTACCCCAGCAACATATTCTGTCCTCAGGTCTTTCCTATGACACACAGTAGCACAGGCACTTGGTATGCCTGACAGAAAAAGAACATTGGCAACATCTGCTGAGAGTGAAGCACATTGTACAGGCCAATCTGACATTTCTCAGCTCTTGGATACACAATGCAGGTGCCACAAACATAGACAGCTGCCTGCACAAACTGATGTCTGTGCGGGTCTTTACAGCAGACTGGTTATTTTCATTGCAAGCAAAAGCGACACATTCCAATCTCAAACCAAAGTCATACATACACCTTTATGCCATGAAAAACAACAAGATCTGTGACCTCAGCTCAGTGTAAAGGTAAAAGCAGAGGCCTTTGAGCAGCTTACTAACACTGTGGCGCATCGCCTTGCCAGACAGCCTCCACAGTACAAAGTGCAAGGCATGACTTTACTGAGCACCTGCTAGAAGAATTTCATGATAGTAAAAAGGAAAAAAAATGCATGCACCCTTTGTTTGAGGAATGGATATCCAAGTGTTTCCTAGTAATTAATATGGTATTGGAATTTAAACATATACTGTATCTTTTATGGAACAAGTGTAGTAACTGTTAAATGAAAGATTATATGAAAGTTGTGTATATGTGAAAGTTGAAGTTGATTCGTTATGAACTCTGTTGAAAAGCTGAGGATATTGAATGGCAAGCACTAAGACATTTCCTATAGAATAAAGTTATCTACTGTATTTCCTTGTACCAATTTAATGCAAATAAAGAAGTAATATGCATTTAAGGTAAGGCAATGTTATATGTAGTACATCCATCCATTATCCAACCCGCTATATCCTAACTGCAGGGTCACGGGGGTCTGCTGGAGCCAATCCCAGCCGACACAGGGCACAAGGCAGGAAACAAACCCCGGGCAGGGCGCCAGCCCACTGCAGATGTTATATAGAGTAATACAATAATATTGATTGGTTTTAGAAAAAAAATATTTAGTATATGACAGAAGATATTTGTCAGTGATGGATTTTACACAGCATAAATAGAACAGGTCAGGTCAGGTTGGAGAGCATGCACTGGTATAGTGCGTTTCCACACCCACTACATGACAGAATCCTGGGATCCTGGTTGGCAACCCCCAGGCAGACAAGCAGTCCAGTCCCACTCTCCGGAAATAACCATCTATCTGCTGGAGCCAGGTATTACATGGGCATCCCCTTGGCCTGGTCCAGCCACTTGGGTCCCCAACAATGAGGATCCTGGGAGCCAGATCACCCTCGGGGAATCAAGCCACCTGGCTGTAGTGCCATAAATGATGCTCCCTCAAAATGCAGGTAATGTGCCTCATTTGGGACTCCGTGAGCAACTGCTCTTTCAACACAAAGTCAAACCAACAGTACCCAAAGATTTCTCTGAGCGATACAGTACCAAAGGAGTCCAGTCTTCGTCTCAGGTCACTGGATAGCGTCCATGTCTCACAACCACATAGCAAGACAGGAAGCACCAGGACTTGGATCTTTGTCCTTTTGTAAAGATATCGGAAGAACCACAAACCCACGATAACAATATTAATGCATAGAGAGAAAGACCAGTTTTGGGTAACAATAAATTTTATAAAACAAGTTATATAGGAAGGGAGGACAGTGTTAAAAAAGAGAAAGGTCATGTTATCATGAAGAGGTTTTTAAATGGCAAAACATTAAATTGAAAAACACGAAAAGTTAACTGGAAGGAAAAGTACAAATGACTAATCATTCCAATAGATATAAGCTTTAGTTTTTTTATGAGGTGACTAGAATGACAAAAGAAAAGAGCAAGACATTAATCAACTGAGGGGTATCAAAAGCACTTCCATGGACTAATCTGGGTATATACTGTAGTTTTGTGTTAGTATGAAATCAGTTAAACTCTGATTTTTGTGTAACTAAAGGAGGATGAAAAATCAGAAAAAATCTGGTATAGTTTTGCTGTTTCAATTCATATTTTAACCTTGAAATAATTTAAATAAAAGAGAACAAAAATATTGAGTTGCTATGGAGTTGTAACCACTGTTGCTATAGTAGTTGCCCTGGAAAAATGTCTGTATTATAAGAGGCGTCCTAAAGAATTGTCAAGATTTCAAGAGCAATAACAAACAAAGCCATTGTTTCCAAGAGTAGCAACAACAAAATGATGAATCCCTGCATATTACAGTGGAGGACAGGCAACCCTACGTGAATTAAGGGTACCTGGCCTTTTAAACACAAGTCCATGCTCAGGAGTACGGTGGTTTCAGAGGACCAGACGGTATTGTGACCTGGTGGCCTTGAGATTTCATTATTTTGTAATTGTTTTCTGGAGAGCAGATGATCCTTAGAGATGGAAATTTTGTTATGAAGGTGTTTTGACATTTGAAAGTGTCCAAAGCAACTATAGGGAAAGTGAGGTAAAAACTTTATTTAGTTGGG
This sequence comes from Polypterus bichir lapradei, assembly GCA_026402145.1. Classification (NCBI taxonomy): domain Eukaryota; kingdom Metazoa; phylum Chordata; class Cladistia; order Polypteriformes; family Polypteridae; genus Polypterus; species Polypterus bichir. Next base: position 141,526,578 of record JANRMT010028174.1, read on the forward strand.
CATAGTAGCAAGATATTTTATTTTATATTGTTTATTTTTCTTTATGTTTTGTTACCTTTAGTCATCATACCCTTGTATTTTTTGTATACTTAACCCTTTTGGCTTGCTGAGGGCACTCCCACTGCCCAAACCCAGCACAGACAGACACAGGACACAAGTGCAACACACGCAGTTTTATTTTTTTCTATTACCTGTGGGAAACGCCTTCCCCTGTTTCCCACCTGTACAGCACAGTCACAAACACAAGTACAGTCCAGCACTAAACTCTCTTCTCTCTTTTTCTTCTCTCTTTTCACCTCCACTCCTCCTGGCAAACTTCATCTTCTCCCATCAATTTCTCTGGTCCCCCGAGGAGTGGCCTTTGGCTCCTTTTATAAGGCACCTGGAAGTGCTCCAGGTGCTCATTGACCTTCTTCTGCAGCTGCAGCACCCCCTGGCAGTGCCCACAAACCCAACAGGGCTGCACCAAACTCCAACTCCCACGGGACCCTGTGGGAGTACAATGCACTGCTGCAACCCAGAGGGGCTGCCACCTAGCGCTCCGGGGGAGGTAATGCTCTAGATACACTCTTTCTGCCAGTCCTTCCAGCATAGAGGATTCCCACCCTTTAAACTCAACTTCATTTTTGTCCATTTTCTATTACTATGAATTAACTGGCCATAACTTCATCATTCTTCACTCAGTACTCATGTTTTGCCCATCAAAATGAAGGGCAAACATTTCGCTTTCAGAGTTTTTGCAACTCTGTCTACTTTTACTGTTTAAAGCAGCACAAAAAACAAGATTCTTTTTCAAATAAGTATCTATAGTATACATATCCATTATTAAAGACCCCAGGCCAGTGTATCATTTTGAAAGGCAGATCTTACTCTGTCAGAATGTTTATACAGTAGTTGGTAAAGAAATTATGCTCTATATCCAATTTACAACACCAATAGCTGCAAGATTCAAAAACGTCTTTACAAAAAAAAAAAAAAATCAGAGACATAGAAAGTTAAATATGGTGTCATTTGAATACTGAAACACCTCTTTCATGTATTAAATAATAGACTGGCCTTCATATTGTACACAATTGATTTGGGACTTTCAAGAAAGTCATGGTAGGTCAGGTTGTATCAGGAGTGGTATTGTGGTATGCAATATGGCGTAACACTGTACTGTACTTATTCCAATAAGTAAATGGATGAGTTTATGTAGTGTTTTTAAACATTTTGCATTGTTGTTCAGTCACGCTGGTGGGTCCAAAAAATAGGGCAGAGTTTATAGTGTTAACAAAACCCATTATTTTGGATTGTCTGAATTTGAACAGGTATTTCAAATTAGATTACCCAAGAAGAGGCTCTCTATTGCAATTTACTGTACACTGTGCAAAAATCCTATAATTATCCTACAAAGTACTTAAAATAAGAATCCTAATGAATAAAGTGGTAAATTACGAAACTTAAACAATTGGCATGGAACTCCTCTGTTACCATACTTAATCTTCCTCGCAAAAAACACAAATGTGGAAGTGTACAGTATAAACAATCATAAGCTTTTTCTGGATTCAGAAAGAGCAGGTCATTATGGTCCCTACAACACAGCAACTGAGAGTAAGACTGAAAACCCTCAGCACACATAACACAAATGTATAGTACTGCAGGAATACACGGCATATAAATTTGTGCATCAGTGGCCTGAAGGATTTTCCTGAATTGCATCAAGCTACCCCTGAAAAATTAAAAAAATAATCTTCTTAATATAAACTAAACATATGACCAAAATTTTGTTTCTTAAACCCAATGAAATATTCCCAGGCTACTGTATTTGTTGCCCTAAGTTTGAACTATATAAACCTCTTAATCTTATAAAATTGTGCAGCCCAACTAAGTCTATTAAACTATATTAAATGGTTTCCCAGCAGCTCATTACTCCTCTCAACTTTCAATGGCACAAAAAGATGTTAAATTTAATTTTAATGAGCTATGTGTGGATCACACCCAAAATACCTCACACTTAACAAGCAAAACAGATACAATGTGCTGCCTTATTGCCACACTCCAAAAATAAACTTTATTGGAATGGTGACATCTACTGTTTGTTTTAATAAACATTCAGCCTTTTTGAATTAAATTAAACCAGGTTTGATGCTCTGCTCTGTCACTCAGTGTGTGGGGTCTGTACATTCTCTTTATGTCCACATGGGTTTTCTCTGCATCTTCTAGTTTTGTCACACATCCTAGGGATAGTCTTTTTAAGGTAATATGAAGAAATGCATTGGCCCTATATGAGTTAGTGTAGGTGTGTAAGTAAGTGTGTCCTACAGAGGCCTGGAATTCTCTCTAGTTTTGGTTTCTGCTGTGAATGTATGCTGTAGGTCTGGTAAGTAGGGGAATAAAGGTGTTGTAGCACTCTCCATTATCTGTTATAATACCCCAAACTTATGATTGCCTTTGTTTAAAGGTTTGTAGGGTCAGTACTGTCATGTGTACAAATTACTGTGAATTCTTGCTTATATGTGCTAATCACCATGTAACAGTTTGCTACTGTACATTGCCATGTTTAGTGGGTAGAACTACCCTACCACAGAATTTCTGTCTTGCTTAGTTAAAAAAATCTCAGAATCCATTTGTCACATAGGAATAATAACTACAGGGTCTTAAATCTTCACAAATAAAGATCTACTAGCATTTTGGAACAGGTTAACCTGTGATCTGTGTGAGGATCCCAATACTCCAGTGCAGTGATAGGGCCACTGTGCTGACAAATGGCGTCATCCTTTGGATGAGATGCAAAACCGAGGTCCTCACCCCCTGAGGTTATAAATGATCCCAGAGCATCTTTGGAAAAGAGTAGGCTGTACTCCAATGTCCTGGCTAAATTGCCTCATCCATTCTAGCCCCCCAATCCTACCTTGTCCCTAATTGGCTAAATATATATTTCACCTCCTCACCACTATATAATTAAAGTATGGTGCATTAATGGCTGCTGTTGCATCATTTAGGTGGATGCTGCCAAAAAGGTGGTGGTTGACGTGCCCCCCACTATCAGTGTAAAGTGCTTTTAGTAGTTAGAACAGTGCTATATACATATCTTCTTCTTCTTTCGGCTGCTCCTGTTAGGGGTCAGCACAATGGATAATCTTCTTCCATATCTTTCTGTCCTCTGCATCTTGTTCTGTTACACCCATCACCTGCATGTCCTCTCTCACCACATCCATAAACCTTCTCTTAGGCCCTCCTCTTTTCCTCTTGCCTGGCAGCTCTATCCTTAGCATCCTTCTCCCAATATACTCAGCATCTCTCCTCTGCACATGTCCAAACCAACACAATCTCGCCTCTCTGACTTTGTCTCCCAACCGTCCAACTTGACCTGACCCTCTAATGTACTCTTTTCTAATTCTATCCATCGTTGTCACACCCAAAGCAAATCTTAGCATCTTTAACTCTGCTACCTCCTGCTCTGTCTCCTGCTTTCTGGTCAGTGCCACCATCTCCAATCCATATAACATAGCTGGTCTCACTACTGTCCTGTAGACCTTCTCTTTCACTCTTGCTGATATCCGTCTGTCACAAATCACTCCTGACACTCTTCTCCACCCATTCCACCCTGCATTCACTCTCTTTTTCACCTCTCTTCCGCAATCCCCATTACTCTCTACTGTTGATCCCAAGTATTTAAACTCATCCACCTTCGCCAGCTGTACTCCCTGTGCATTCACCGTTCCTCTGACCTTCCTCTCATTCACACACATGTATTCTGTCTTGTTTCTACTGACCTTCAATTAATTAATTAAAGATAGATATGGAAGGCAGTATAAAATGTGAACATAGCAAAGGTTGGTAATGGTATAAAGACTATTAAAACATTTCAAAGGTTACAGGAAACTTTTTAAATTAGTATTTGTGTGTAGGGAGTTGTCCTTTTAGATGATCTGTTTAAAGAATGTATGTATTTGAATAAGAGCCAATGACAACATCAGAGTGTAAAAGTGGAGTAGCCTCATTACATTCAGAGCATACACAAACACTTACTGACCCCAAATGTATAGGAGGTTGCAAATTATTTTATTTACAACATATTAAACCAGCCTATTTCATTTAAGTGTTGCTGGGTCTTGAATCTATAACAGCAGAATGCGTGGAAGGCAGAAATCTTACATGAACACAAAAAATGTTAGACGTTAAAAGACAGTGAAAATAATACAAAAAAATTACAGAGTCAGCAACACCGGTCATTTGAAGAAGCCAATGGTATGTCTGGGGTTAACCAGAGCAATTTCAAGTTAAACATTAAATTCATTTTATTTTTTTGTCATTGTGCAGAATAATTTTCTATAATAAAACTGAAGTCTGTGCAGTATTCTTCCCAAGGGCAGTATTTCAAAACTATACTTATTTTATTACATTTTAAGTGGCAACTATACATGTTTCTTTCTTTAGTCTGTTGGGCAACATGTGGGTTAATGTGAAATTCGATCCTGATTTTCTATAAAGCTAATATTTCTTTTTACTGTTCATGATATTGTAGTGGAATATAAAACATAATACTGTAAATCATTTATATATACAAGATGTATGTATGCAATGTGCCATTGATGATTAGTGTACACAATGTATCAAGGTAAAATTAGCTAAGTTTTCACTTTTGTTTCACCTTCACAATTTCGCACTGTATCTCCAAAGCTGAGGCCCTTTTCTGCTACACATGTCCACTGTCACTACTGGCACAATAGTAATGACATCACACATGTAGTCTATACAGTATTTGGCAACAGCACCCTTTAAAACATCTTCCTGCTCCTCAACATTCCTGAGACCTCCACCCTTTTTATTTTCAGATATTGTATGATTGTCACAGTTTGCTGGTCATGTTTTGGTTCATTTTGTATCTCATTATTGTTTGGCTGCTGATTAAGGGAAAAAGAAACAGTTTAAGGATCAAAGTCTTCAAGACCAAGTAAATTCAAGTTTATTGAAAAGAAGTTAATTAGCAGTAAAAGCAGGTCACTAATTAAGAAAAGGGTTAGAATGAAAACCTGCAGCCACTGCAGCCCTCCAGGACTGAAGTTTATATAAATATAAAATATATCCAAGCCAAAAACCACCAATAGTTTAGAATAAGATGAATGTGGTTTGTGAGCATACAACTGGGTGAGTGATATGTGGATCATATGACCAGATTAACTTGAGATTTTTTCATGTATGTTGTAAATAAAACAGTGGGACACAGAAAAAAGTTTGGGGCAACCACCCCGTTTACTTGAAGATTCTGGCAAGACTGAACAAAGTCTGTACAGAGACTATACAGATGTGAGTCCAAAACAGAACTGTCTTAATGCCAGAAAGATGGAAGTTTTATAGTCAGTCAGAGGAAGTGATGTTACTGGGATCAGAACCAGAAGTGATGCTATTGTGGCCGGAACCGGAAGCGATGTTGACAGGTCCAGGTGGCATTTCCCTTAGATGTTCTGTAGGAGAAAGAGAGAAAGGGTTAGTGCACACTGCTACCCACTGGTCCAGTGTGGAATTACAATCTTTGGCTGCCTCCCATGCGCAAGTGTTTGACAATGTTTTAATGTGGTTTTCTGTTGTTCAGTAGTCGAAACCATTGAAGCCCATTGAATCATAAACTTTGTGATCTCTGTTCTTTATGGTAACATAAGATTATATTTTTGTTGGCCATCACTACAAACAATACAGGGTAAGTAACAGATAAAAAGTATATTTTTTGGGTGGAGTATTTAAAGCTTTATGCTTAAATTGAAAACTTTTGGCAACATTAATCCATACAGAATTCTGTGCAATTTCATTAACAGTATAATATGAGTGTTAAATAAAGGGGTGTTGTGTGTACAACTAGTAACATTATCCAAATGACAGAATATTAACAATTATGCTGTCTGAACAGATTCAAAATATTAAACTCCTGTCATCCAGTAAAAGCTGAAGCTCACAGAAAAATGTAGAATTCAGAGATAAAGATCAACAGGGCAGAATTTGTTTATGCAAAATGGCCTGAGGCATCTAAAGATCGTATCATCCTTGAATTCGTAAGCATGCTGTATTTCAACACAAGAGTTATATTGTAAACAGAAAATATCTTTTGAATGCTAAATCCTATACACCTGCTTCGGTTATGTAAATATTTTTTCTTTGATGAACCATTTTCACACCCACTCACATCATTATTAAATCAATTTTGTCCCTTATAAAGAAAGATTAATTACAAAAAGATTTCTGGTGGCAAAGAAAGAAGGAAATCCAAAATGACAGAAAACCGGTGAAAAGTTTTCTAACAAAGAATGTGTTCAAAGCAACCGCACTGCATTATTGTGATACCACAAGCATCTCATTCTGACCACTGAAAGGTTTTTCCTTCTGCGTTTCTTCAGTCTCTGCTGTGGTGTATGGCCGGCTATTCATCCCGGCCAATACCCCCAAGCCGCCAGGTGGAGCCCTCCCTGCAGTATGGAGGTGCCCCGAAGACCAGCAGGGCATCATGGACATTGGAGTCTTTATGCACAGCCTTGCTGGATACCGTGGGGGCCACTAGATGATGCTGCAGGGAGGAACAACGTTTATTTGCCTTACGCCCCGGAAATACGTCCGAGTCACATGGACAAGGGGAATGACGTGCTTCCGGGGTGAAGAAGAAGACTTTTTATCTGACCCGGAAGTGATAAGGAATCACATGGACTGGGGATTGGGAACACTTCCGGGTCAGGGAATATAAAAGGACTCTGGGAACTCCAGACGACGAGCTGAACTGGGTGGAAGGGTGGCAACGCGTCTGGGAGTGGTGGAGAGTTTATTGTAGTTATTGTGATTGATTTAATCAGTATTGTGGAGAGAAGGGTGCTTTGTGCACTGTGCAATTTGAATAAAGTCTACTTTTGGACTTTTATTTGGTGTCTGGCGCATTGGACAAGGGTTCAAGGGAGCGACAGTGTCCTCTATCTGTCACACTGCCCACACCAGCATAGCCAAGTGTTCAAGTGCATGCATGTTTAAATCTATACATATCTGTACAAATGGTTTTCACCTATTCTTAGCAATATAATAATTTACTTTCAGCTTCAACCTGCATTTATGAAAAGCCCCTTTAAATGAAAATTATGCAGTCATCATCCAGCCTGAAGTATCTAAACACAATGAGTTCTTTCATCATTTTCAGATTGTTGGATTAGAGTTTTAATATTGCCAAACTTCATCAGTCATTGCATCAGAAAATGGGAGCAGAGACACAGGGGTTAGGAGTACATCAGGTATTATGTATTTTAATATACTTACTCTATAGGGTGGTCCAGATCTAATTATGCAATTTTCATTCCACTATAACTTATTAAGTTTATTACATAGAAAATCACCCAAAGAATCCCAGACCATCAAGAAGTGTGTGAACTGACGACATGAAGAATCATCTTTGCGCCGAACTGGAATTGTCCCCACATTAATCAAAGTCATCCAGACGATCTGGATCTGCATAATTAGATCTGGACCACCCTATATATTGGTGTCAGAGAGTGGTGACATGTTGCATGCTGGACATGAAAATGTACTCTGCATACATGACAATACAACTAGTATTACTACTACTGCTACTATTTCTGCTACATTTCTGCCGGAGTATCATGAACACACAGAACCAGCATTGGAATGTATGACATTAAATCTATGACAAAGCTTTCTTTCCCCACATTAGGAGCTTCTATTATCGGAAAAGCACATTCCATCATTGACTCCTTTTTAGTCTTCACCCTGGTCTGGTTCCAGGCTGGAGTGGAAATGTTCTCCCTTTTGTTCTGTAATTTTCATTTGACAACTTTACTTTCTCTTCCTTGGTCCAAACACATGATATCAGACTGTCAGGCTCTAAGCTGGCTCAGAGATACTAAGGATGAGGTTCTAAAACAATGCAATTTTCCATATCTGCTGAAATATAAATTTTGCATTCTATATATAAAGTAAAAAGATATTCAATCCAAATACAACAGCAGGTAAGTATAATATAATACTCGAGTAGTTATACATACAGTATATTTGTTTGAATTGCACCTTAATTCTTAATTTCAAATTATTTTCCTAGCTTGCAGATATACACCAATGAGAAGTTAGTCACTTCTATTCACAGACACCATGTTGCTGCTATACCTCATTCTTCCAATGTCTGAACCCTTTTAATTTATTCTAGTGACACAGTGATCTGGCATGTATCCTATAAAGACTGAAAGCAAAGAAAACCATTCTTTGACAGTGTCAGTACACTGCAGGCTACACCCACACTTGCACTCACCCACACACACAAACTGATTTTTGGTGACCTCATTGTCATAGAAAATAGAGAGAAAGGTGTAAATCTCAGTGCCTGTGCCTGGGATTTGAACCCAGTACTCTGGAGCTTAAAGGCAGCAGAGCTACCAACTCCATTCATCCATCCATTTTTTAAACTTGCTAATCCAGAGCAGGTTCGTAATTTTGTAAAATCAATTATAAAAAGGTTCAGGACTCAATACAGTAAGTCTGATCTCAAATTCAAAAGGCAGGCTTCAATGCCTGAAAGGGCTCAAAATGGATTTTGTGTTTAAAAGTTTAAAATTACTTTTAAATGTCCCAGATACACAAAAGTGCTATTCAAGGGACATTAAAATAAAGAACGCCAAGAATGTATGTTTAAAGAGGCAAGCTGATGCAAACAAGTTGAAATCAACAAACCAAAGACAAAATTCAATAAATAGTAACAAAAATTTACAATAATCAGGAAATCCACTAAAACTACACATTACAAACAAACAATATTCACTCCACAAACCTTAATCAACCTCTGAGAGATCTACACCTCAACCTGAAATATATATATATAGTAACCCAGTAAGATGATAGAGCGTACTGCTGCTAACTTTGTCTTCTCCTTCTTCCCCAACAAGACTGAGAAGCCACTTATTGAAGGCATTTGACCCACCCCTTCCAGTGCAGCTGCCATAATACCCCAGGATATCCCGGAAAGAAGCATCATTGACTGGGCAGAGCAAACTGGTGGATGGAACTCCACTAGAAGCTACTACTTTACAATCTTTGTTTATCGAAGCCCCATTTACAGGACACACACCGGAGACCTGTCTGGAAAATTTGTCAATTGAAGGTGAAAATCAAGATCAAGCATCTCACTGATTGATGTGTTCTCATCGACTCAGTGGGGTTTTTTTCTGGAATATTGGTATCTGCTCATCATTAGTTCTTTTAAGATAAATGAAATAGCATTTTTGTATAGTATTATTATTTTTATTGTAATTTGAACTTAAAAACAGTATCTTAAAATTTCCCCTTTGTCGATTGGTTTATTATGGTAGAAGTAGTACTAGAATGTTGTACCGTGTTAGCCATTATGGATTTAATGAGAAGTCAAGCAAAATGACACCTTTTATTGGCTAACTAAAAAGATTATAGCATGCAAGCTTTCAAGGCAACTCATTACATCTTGCATTATATTACATTACATTAATCATTACATCTTGCCTGAAGAAGGGGCCTGAGTTGTCTCGAAAGCTTGCGTTTTGGTTTGAGAGGCTTCCTGAAGAGAAGTGGGAGCATGGAACACCCTTGCCATAGATTATGTCTGACCCACATTTTTGACTGAATATATCAATATTTTGGGGTGACTATTGTTCGTATGCTAATGTTCATCGACTGCACTATGCTGAGTGGAGACTTCTTGCACAGGAAGGATGCAGCAACACTACTGGCTTAAAATGTGGACAGACAAGTGAAGAAAGGACAGTGTCCTAGACAGGGAGGTGTCAAATGAAAGGCTAAAGGTTGGTAAAGCTCAAGGAATATATAATCAACAAGAGTGCTTAACATCTTGAGTGTGGGTACCAGAAGATGTGGCTGTAAGCTTTGGTGTTGCTTCTCTGTAAGTAAAAGGGGACATAAAGAGAAGGAGGGACCAAGAATGTCTATTTCAACTTAACAGGTCTACCAAAAGCTACTCGGTTGAAATATACATTTACTGTCCATCTAAGGAGTTTTAAAGGGGACCACCAAGTCCCATCCATGCCCTCCTAAGTGGTTTATATTTACATGTGCGTCAGCTAACTTTGAACAGGGATGCCTTCCTCATACCCCACAAAGGGTGCAGGTATGAACATCCCCTGGGCAGGGCACCAGCAGTCCACCAAACCTGGATGATTTTGGATTGTGGAAGGAAACTAGAACAACGAGAGGAAACCAACAAGTACATAGGGAAAACATGCAAACTCCATGTAAGGAGGAACCAGGACTGCTTCTTAGTATATGTAACTGTGTATAAATATGAAGATTTAGAATTTATTAATTAATGAGAAAAGGAAAAAAAACATAATACAAATGTGGCTTTAAACTATTTATTCTTAAAAAACAAAAAAGGTCTTTGCATTTATTGTTACTAGTCTGGCTTTTATTTTATTTTTTCATTGGTGTTACAATCTTAATCACAAAAACATTACCAGTAATATATAAAAAATGCACTATTTTACTCAATATAAAATATTTTTACTTTTTGAAGTCATTCAAATGTTTTTTTATACTTCTACAATTAAAATCTAAAACCCACAGAAAATACTATTTCACTTTGTTATTTACTCTGCAACAACATTAAAACATCAGACACTATGGGGTATTGATTACAGCGGCCAGTGTTACAAAACCATCAGTGGACCAATGAGGGACTTATTGGACTTGTACTACCAGTGATTAACCCATTTAGGGGCCACTAGGGGAAGTTTGCTAAGGGGTCCATTGTAGCAGCCCCCAGATTGGGGCAGTGCCGTTTTTAATTGGGTTTTCCCAAGCCCCTGCAGGCCCGCCGCCGGGGGGGGACAAATGGGACTCTGGTCTGGGGCCCTAACGGAATTGGGGCCCCTTCACGCTTAATTTTTTTTATGCTGATGTTGTGCATGTAGATATATATTCGGACAATTATTCAAGTTACATGTAATAGAAAAGTTAAATCATTTAGCTTACAACAATACAAGTGAGTGTTTTAATAGCCGCACGCTGCACGCAAGTAGATATCGTGCTCGTGTCGAATGAAGCACGCTTGTCAAAGGGGGCCGGTAGCGGCACGCTTCTCAAAGACAAAGGAGAGCTGATGCCGACGTCCTTCAGCTTGATGTTGAGTAGTATGTTTGTTGTACAGGTGTTTCCTGAAGAGGCATTAGCTCTCTTGGAAATGTGTTCTTTTTAAATTGCGGCATATTAAGTAACTAAACAATATAGTAATATACCAGAAAAGGCGATATCACTCCCATCGTGATTACGGCGGTACAAGAATCACATGAGAAAAACTATACTTTAGCTTACATTTACTGACGGTTAACGTGATTACAGATGGGAGGCATATGGACAGACTTTATCCAGGTGGGAATCTGAATCAACACAGGCTGCCATTTCTCGTCCCCACACTGGGAGGTTTTTCGGAACTTTGCCGACTCATGCCCCAAAGGGTCTGGCTGTTGTCCAAGCATTTAAATAATGTCTTGCTTCACTTGCTGATCTTCTCTGTCTCCAAACAAGGGCTGAACTCCTCCTCCACAAAATACAGAAATATCATAGTGCTTACATGCCGGTTCTCATTCTCCCAATAAGGAAAGAAGATTTTGTGCTGACAGAGGACAGAAATACAGTATCCTGTGTTTAAGCTGACTATACAATCCTCCAATTGTCTTTGGCTATCTAATCCAATCCTTGGCTAGCAATTCTAACTGCTGAGCCCCTGTGTGCTAAATTTAACATGCACATGTGAATAAATCCATACCAGTGAGCATAGAGACAGTGACATTAATATTAAAGAAAAATGTAGTATAACAACAGGGTACGTGGATAATGGATTGACTTCACCTCTGTAATTGAATACGTCTGTTTCACACACACAGGTGCTGTTCTGTCTCAGACAACAGCGATATTGTTGTGCACTAGCGTGGATGTTGACTGTGTATGGTGTAGCAGAAGTCCGTCTCCGTAATCTGATAATTCATTCGCTTGGGTGTTTATTGTTGCTTTTAAAGCAGTGACGAGTGTGAATTGGTTTTGTGTGTATCACTAAAGATTCTGAATCACCCAGATTTTTTGAAAACTTTGAAGTTTGATACAGCAAGTTACCATACTGATTGTACACCATGTAGATAACCCTAACCGTTAGTATATATTAAAATGTTCAGATGTTACTCCTATTCATTGCATTGGTATAACTGTACCGTTACACGTTAGATAATACATAGGTCTATCTCATTAATGTATTGTTTCAATTCCGCTACGAGCTTCCATTAGCACTGGCTTTCCTTCTCACAGTTAAATTTTGATGTGTGAGAAGGCTTAACTCATCAAGTATGGTATTCATAAATGCAGCATTGTCACTGTCGGATAAACTACATTTCAATCATTTTGTATACGTATTTGAAGGTTTTGGCATGTGGGGACCCAGGGAAAGGCAGAGGGGCCCACACATACCCAGTTGTCTGGGGCCCAAATATTTCTGACGACGGGCCTGGCCCCTGCTTCCATGGTCTGCGTAATTTTACATATTATGTTCATCATTCGGTGATCTAATAATGCTACTGCTTGGTTGACGGCTTCATACTAGGCAAGTTACTGTTGCAACCATTCCTTACATTTCTTTTTTTTTAACACTTTGACCACAGGCAGGTCAAGTTACATACTCATGGTCACACAGTAGCAGGATTTTCTACTAATTTAGAAACTAATAGGAGTGAAACTGGTAAGAGTTTGAGGTCCCAACTGTGGTCCCCAGCCGGGACGCCCAGGAGGACCAGAGGAGGGCTTGTGCCTCCTCCAGACCACGAGGGGGCGATCACCCTGGTTGTATTGGGGGCCACGGGTAGAGGGCTTGGAAGCCCAACCCTGTAGGGGCCCGTGGTCACCGCCAGGCGGCGCCCAGGTGCCTGAGGAACCCTGGAGCCCAGCACTTCCGCCACACCAGGAAGTGCTGGGGGGAAGACGACAGGGGACACCCGGATGGCTTCCGGGTGCGCAGCCGGCACTTCCGCCACACTAGGGACAGTTGGGGGAACGGTGCGAGAGGCACTGGGGGTGCACGTGAGCACAGTTTTGTAAATAAACAGTGTGTGGTGGATCCTATGATGTCCGTCTGCCTGTGTCCGGGTTCAAGTTCAAAATGTATTTATTAATTTGGGGCCCCCGTCTTGCACCGGCCGGGGACCACACAACTTAACTGGTCATCTCTTGGCTGACTTTACATCTGATTTTTGTTTGGCTGCTATTTAAGGATAAAATGATTAATTCAGATGTCTAAGCCTTAAATCACAAGGCAATTAAAATAAAGGAAAATTAAGTCAGTTAACAACAGCAATTGGCCACTGATTAAGTGATAAGAAAAAAATTTCCAGCCACTGTGGTAAGTGATAAGAAAAAAATTTCCAGCCACTGTGGCCCACCAGGATTGGAGTTGGAACATTCTGGTCTATTACATGGCGTACTTGTGTACACTCATTCACAGTGGGACTATTTAGGACCAGCATGACCAACTCAACTTCAACTTTTTGAAAATAAAAAAACAGAAGACCTGGAAATAGGCAGGCAGAGTTCCATAGTGGTTAAGGCTTTGGACTTCAAACCCTGAGTTAGTGAGTTCAAATCTCATTACTGACACTATGTGACCATAAGCAAGCCACTTGATCTGCCTGTGCTCCAATTGTATCATAAATGTTGTAAGTCACCTTAGATAAAGGCTTCAGACAAATAAGTAAATACTGTATAAATAAAAATAAATGTAGGAATGATGCATAAAGAAAATGCAAAAGAATACTGTTTAGTAGTAGCTATATTGTCACATGTACAGGAAAATTCTTACTTATATGTGTAACTAACATACAATACAGCACCATAATAAATACAAAAGTATTAACATGCAGAACTTTATGTAATTAAAAGAATCTTTTATCTTTGTTGTTTCGAGTATAACCAGATCATAAAAATATTACACAATTAATCCAGGTTTGCTTGGTGTAATAAGAACCTCTTTTTCATACAGAAATGTTAAACTTGTTGTTGTGCTTTGTCCCACTGACTCCATGAGATTATTATGTTTCATCCCTGGCTCAAGTGTGTTTACTTTTTTAGCTAATCCTTTTTCTTTCCCTTTAAATGCTATCCGTATTTATGACAATTTATTTTACTTAATTATATAAAATTATGCAATTATTGTATGTTTAACAATTCTTTAATTTATATACCTTGCATTCCATATGTTGAACCAAGAGGGGTAGGCCCACCTGATGTTGCAGCTGGGGAACCACCCCCAAACAGCACTTCAGGAGAAGCAACATTTAAAATGGCAGCTTTAACATAGTAGTGATCTCTTGAGTTTTTGTTCTTTGATTTTGCATTTGTATTTGGAACTCACTGTTTCTTGATTTCTTGGTTTAAGGTATTGATTATGGTTTAACATTAGCATTTGTTCACTTTTAGGTTTGCAAACTTGAGGCAAACTGATTTGTTTCTTTCTTTCTTTCTTCTATGTGTGTGTGTTTTTAACCATTTCAAATAAATATTTAATTATAAAGGCAATTGTTTTTCTTGGGTCAGAGGTCTTACGGCTTTCCTCTGCCTTTGTTTGTAGATATTTTAATTTCAAAGCCTTTACTCTGTTACTGTGCCAGTGTAGGCCATAAGCCTGCACGTAGAGTTGTATGTTGGGCTGTTGAGAGTGTAGGTCTTGCTTTAATTTCTAAGACCTTCACCTTTTGAACCTCCTGAAGCCAAAATGTTAATTGTTTTCCTTGCTTGGACTAATGAAATTTCTTGTAACTTACAGCCTAGAAGGCCTATTATATCATGTATTAGGCCATGCCCAAAAGAAAAACTCAAATTGTTTCTTTCACATAATGAAAAATGGAATTTCTTTCCCAAGTTGTTTTTCTAGAATCCAGGTTAGGCTGTCACAGAAAAATACAGGTAGATTATATGTAAGTTCTTTTTCAGACCTCTGAGAACTTGAAGAACACACAGAAAAAATGGCATTTTCTGAATAATTCCTTTAATATAGGAATAAGAAAAACACTCAAGAACTCAAAAGTCTTGGATTATGGACCCAATAAATAAAAAATCAAACAGTTTGAATATGTCATGTATTTTTAATGCCATTTTCAATTTTTTCATTTGGGGTGGCATAGTGGTTAGTGCTGCTACATTACTGATCCAGTGGTCCTGGTTTGAAGCCTGCCCCTGGTTTCTGGCTGTGTCGATTGTGCATGCTCTCCGTATATCTGTGCAGCTTTCCTTCTACATTCCTGAGCCTAATTTGTGTTTTAGATTACACAGTGATGACAAACTGGCCCCAGTGTGAGTGTGTGCATAAGTAGGCTCTTAACCATTTTGACACCATGTAAGGGTTAATAGTCTTTGGCCCTCCAATGTGATCTTGAACTGCATACTGTTTTATGTTCAGTTTTAGCAAGAATATATGTAAAGGCACAGGTGCAGTGCATCCGGAAAGCATTCACAGCACATCACTTTTTCCACATTTTGTTATGTTACAGCCTTATTCCAAAATGGATTAAATTTATTTTTTCTTCAGAATTCTACACACAACACCCCATAATGACAACGTGAAAAAAGTTTACTTGAGATTTTTGCAAATTTATTAAAATAAAAAAACTGAGAAATCACATGTACATAAATATTCACAGCCTTTGCCATGAAGCTCAAAATTCAGCTCAGGTGCATCCTGTTTCCCCTGATCATCCTTGAGATGTTTCTGCAGCTTAATTGGAGTCCACCTGTGGTAAATTCAGTTGATTGGACATGACAGATTGACAGTTCATGTCAGAGCACAAACCAAGCATGAAGTCAAAGGAATTGTCTGTAGACCTCCGAGACAGGATTATCTCGAGGCACATATCTGGGGAAGGTTACAGAAAAATTTCTGCTGTTTTGAAGGTCCTAATGAGCACAGTGGCCTCCATCATCCGTAAGTGGAAGAAGTTCGAAACCACCAGGACTCTTTCTAGAGCTGGCCAGCCATCTAAACTGTGCGATCGGGGGAGAAGGGCCTTAGTCAGGGAGGTAACCAAGAACCCGATGGTCACTCTGTCAGAGCTCCAGAGGTCCTCTGTGGAGAGAGGATAACCTTCCAGAAGGACAACCATCTCTGCAGCAATCCACCAATCAGGCCTGTATGGTAGAGTGGCCAGACGGAAGCCACTCCTTATTAAAAGGCACATGGCAGCCTGCCTGGAGTTTGCCAAAAAGCACCTGAAGGACTCTCAGACCATGAGAAACAAAATTCTCTGGTCTGATGAGACAAAGATTGAACTCTTTGGTGTGAATGCCAGGTGCCATGTTTGGAGGAAACCAGGCACCGCTCATCACCAGGCCAATACCATCCCTACAGTGAAGCATGGTGGTGGCAGCATCATGCTGTGGGGATGTTTTTCAGCGGCAGGAACTGGGAGACTAGTCAGGATAAAGGGAAAGATGACTGCAGCAATGGCAGAGACATTCTGGATGAAAACCTGCTCCAGTGCGCTCTTGACCTCAGACTGGGGTGACGGTTCATCTTTCAGCAGGACAACAACCCTAAGCACACAGCCAAGATATCAAAGGAGTGGCTTCAGGACAACTCTGTGAATGTCCTTGAGTGGCCCAGCCAGAGCCCAGACTTGAATCCGATTGAACATCTCTGGAGAGATCTTAAAATGGCTGTGCACCGACGCTTCCCATCCAACCTGATGGAGCTTGAGAGGTGCTGCAAAGAGGAATGGGCGAAACTGGCCAAGAATAGGTGTGCCAAGCTTGTGGCATCATATTCAAAAAGAATACTTTCCGGATGCACTGTAGATACTGGCTGGTAGATGGAAGTATATAAGAGTGCACCCATCTACATATGCCCATGCACATCTGGCAATTTAGAGTAGCTGATCAGTCTAATGACATGCCATATCTTTGCACTGTGGAGGTGAAGTAGAAAGCCAATGCAAAATCTAAAATAAAGACAACCAAGAGATGAAATGACCTGGGGTCATAGTGTTCTGAGGCAGGTACTTAAACCCCAATGTAATTTTGCCTCTGAACCACCATTACTGTATATCTTATTTTTTCCCCCAAAGAGATCTTTTAAGCACCAAGAGAAAGTTATTCAGCTCCTTCAAAAGGCCAACTTTGCCCAGGGGTGTTGAACAAAAAATGAAGGAATAGAACAAGATTCTTTATATCTGCCCTGAAGTACAATTTACTATAAGTAAGAAATTATTATTTTCCTTGGATAAAATAGTTGAGGTGCTATAATTGGGATTAATGGGTTAAGGGATGCTGTACATGCCGTGTTACAGTAAAGAGGTCAGTATTAGTCATGCTTTCCTTCTGTGTACAGTGGATCTGCTGATTTTGTCCTGCTGCCAGGTTAAATTCCTGCTGCTGAAAAAGCATTCCAATGCAAAAGCAGCCAAAAAACCAAACCTTTATGGGGCTTTCCAGAGCGGCACATTTGAGAAACTGAGCAAACAGAAATAAAAAGGTAAAAACATTATTGCTTGTGTCTCTGTAAACAATGTAAAAACAGATAACCTATGCACAGAATTGACCTTATTATAACATCAGTGGTAGCCATTGCTTTGCTTGACAGAATCTATTTTTATATTTATTTTGTATTATAAGTTAGAATCAGTTCAGATTTTGAAAGCTGCTTAACAGTGAAGCAGAAATCAGCAGTAAAACATAACAAATGCACTTTTTGTACTTATGAGTCTGCCAGACAGATTAAATTAGACTTTTTTGTATTGTTCCCATTATACATTGATTTGAGAAAGTTTTGTGTGTATTTCCACACTACTACATTTTCATTTAAAAATTGATTTTTTAAAACAAATAATGATCTCTGTCTAAAATAGTGCTTTTAAATTATTTATGAAAGTATCTCCACTCACACTAAAATGACAAAAAAAGCATATGATGTAGCCTACCGCCTACATGGGGCATGATGTGCACATTGGTAGAAATGGGGGGAAAGTGTGTCCTCCACACTATCCATTCATTTGTAGCTGCATTTACATGTGGAGAGGAGTAATTATAGAAAAAAAAGGTTATTTGTTTGGACAGATGATGAGTTGGAATTGTTATTGAGAGTAACACACAAGTATAAGGCAAGCAAAGTGTCTGAGAAAATGTAGTGAGCAGGATCCAATCATGGAAGGGCCACATAAAAATCAAACCTATTAAAATGCAGTTGGAGTCTGCTTTTTCAAAAATTCTTCACTTTCACTCATGCACACTACAATGCTGAGTCAATCTTTCCAGAAATATACAGTTCCGGGAAGCATTTTCAAAAAATTCCATTTTAGGGGATAAAAAATGCTGGGGTAATGTGGACAAAAAGCCAAAAATTAAATTAATTTCTGCATTTTCTACAAAAATGTAGCAGTGTGGATGTGGCCTTAGAAGGTGATATAAACTAAGTGCATGCCTAAAGTTAAAACATCTCTGAAGTATTCAAAATATTTCAGTTATTTTCAACAATGACAATAAATAGAGTTTAAGTGGAAATTGCATGACTTGTAAAACTCAACATAACATTGATGATGTTACAGTGCAATGTTGACTGGAATGATCACAGTCTGACTAAAGACATTGGTTGAGCTAACACTATCCTGATACTTTCATACATAAGAAATGTTATTCCAGAGTAAACCACAAAATTTCAAAAAATGTGAGCCCTCACTACATTTGCCTTTTTTAAATTTTTTTTGTTATTGTTAGTTTTGTCTTATGACTAAAGTGTAACTCTTAGTGTCAAAATAACGCTAGCTCAATGATTAAAAAATTTATTCCACTGCAAACAGAAATTATAAACAATATATTTAAAACTCTTTGTAGACCCTTCACTAAATAATAAGGGCTTCTATTTTATTTCAGCTGTCACTCTAACCACTGTGAAAGCTGAATCCTCCTCAAATTCCGATTCCACTGCCGGATCTGGCTCGGCTTCTCTAAATGGCATGAAGCTCATTTATCTCTGTATTTGCGTGAGTCTTTTATAGAGAACCATGCCGTTTAACTGCATTGAGGCATGTTGATGCCTGTAGGCCGTGGCTGACAATGCTGTCATCTGGTTTTGGTAAATTGGGTGAGGGCATATTTACAGCGAAGACATCCAAAGTAAACAAGGAGCAGTTCATTCATAGCCTTTATTAGGTTAAAATGGGGTTTGTTTTTATCAGTTTATTTGTCCACCTGTTTGTACCCTTATTTAAAGTGTTCTGAAGATGAGAAGAAAAACACAATTCAGCAAATTTTGCTAGTCACATGAAATTTCACAGTGAGCAGACTCTAATTTCAAAGCTTGAAGGATGAGAGACAGGCTTTAGATTTAAGACCTTAGCCCCTCCAGGGGAATGGCTTCATTGCTGTCATCAGACCCACACGTGCTTCTGGAACATGCCTTTGATGTCCTATATGTACTTCCAGGTCCAGCTTTAAAAGAGATTTCTCCTAATCTGATGGGTGAGCTTTAAGTCTGAAGAGAAGAAAAGGGCTATGGTTAATCAGGGCTAGAGGAGCAGAAGGGGTGTATTGCCAATGTTTTCTAGTGGTTTTGATGTGTTAAGATGCATTGGTGGAAAATAAAAGTTGACTTATTGAACCTGAAATTGGTGTGCTCAGTTGTGTTTGAGGGGTGGGGGTGTGAGATGCCTGCAATCTTGTCCCAAGTCCAAAAGAAACTTAACATTTTTATGAAGTAAGCATATTAAAAATAACGAAAAAAAGAAAAAAATGCAGAAACTGAATTGACTTATTTGCAATAAAGGAAATTGCTGCAACAAGAATTTTTATGGAATTCAAAGAAAAATAAAGAGGAACTAAATGTCAGGCTATTATTAATTTCTAGAATTACGCACAGGGACTTGACTCCAGTTATCTCACTAAACAAAGATATTCATGTCACTGCAGAGTGTGACCGCAAACAAATTGTTTGAAACAAACCCTTGCAGCCCTTCCAAATACAGTAAAAGGATTGATTACCCCTACTAGTTTAATGAACAGTTCTGACATCAGATGTACTGTACATTCAATGAGTTGTCTTGTACCAAGTGTTTAGTAGTACAGCTACCTTGCCAAAGCATTCCATTCATTTACCACATTAGATTCTCATTACAGCCAAAGAGATGGCTTAAAGAGAAAAGGGGTCAGTTTTCTTCTTGCAGGCTTGCAACCTGACTTAGTGTTCCACAATAAAGAAAAAGAAAAAATGTTAATGTGTTTTATGTGCATTTCAGCTCAGGCTACTTTAAACAGTAATAACGTGAATACAAGCCAAAGAAAACCTTCTGATCTGCATATCAGCTATCAGAGGAAAAGTCATATAACTATGTCAATGCTGAGTAATATTGCCTACATGGTAGTTGTTATTAGTCTCATTCTTTTACAAAAAAAATGATTATGAGTTTAATACAATTTTTCTGTGAAATGTATACCTGTAGGGGTTGTGGATGTCAAGGAACATTTACAGTTATTTATTTTCAGACTTTTCTGCTTATGGATTAAAGTATGCTTAATTTAGATTATCATTTAGCGCAAACCAAAATTACATTTTGTTTTGTTTATGGGTTTCACCATTTTTTGGGTCCCATTACCAGGATGCTGCTTCTGGTGGTCAAGGAGTGTGGTCATGAATATTGCAGAAACTATTGTCATAGATGTGCCCCTTTAAATACTGTGATCAAAGGTCGCTTATCATCCATGACTGAGCATAAAGATAGATAGATAGATACTTTATTAATCCCAAAGGGAAATTCACATACTCCAGCAGCAGCATACTGATAAAAAACAGTGATATAAATGCAGGTATAACAGACAATAACTTTGTATAATGTTACTGTTTACCCCGCCGGGTGGAATTGAAGAGTCACATAATGTGGGGGAGGAACATCTTTCAGTGGAGCAGGACAGTGACAGCAGTCTGTTGCTGAAGCTGCTCCTCTGTCTGGAGATGAAACTGTTCAGTGGATGCAGTAGATTCTCCATGATTGACAGGAGCCTACACAGCGCGCGTTGCTCTGCCACAGATGTCAAACTGTCCAGCTCTGTGCCTATAATAGAGCCTGCCTTCCTCACCAGTTTGTCCAGGCATGAGGGGTCCCTTTTCTTTATGCTGCCTCCTCAGCACACCACCGCGTAGAAGAAGGCACTCGCCACAACCGTCTGATAGAACATCTGCAGCATCTTATTGCAGATGTTGAAAGACGCCAGCCTTCTAAGGAAGTATAATCAGCTCTGTCCTCTCTTGCACAGAGCATCAGTATTGGCAGTCCACTCCAATTTATCATCCAGCTGCACTCCCAGGTATTTATAGGTCTGCACCCTCTGCACACATCTACCTCTGATGATCACGGGGTCCATGAGGGGCCTGGTCCTCTTAAAATCCACCACCAGCTCCTTGGTTTTGCTGGTGTTCAGTTGTAGGTGGTTTGAATCGCACCATTTAACAAAGTCCTTGATTAGGTTCCTATACTCCTCCTCCTGCCCACTCCTGTTGCAGCCCACAATAGCAGTGTCATCAGCGAACTTTTGCACATGGCAGGACTCCGAGTTGTATTGGAAGTCCGATGTATATAGGCTGAACAGGACCGGAGAAAGTACAGTCCCCTGAGGTGCTCCTGTGTTGCTGACCACAATGTCAGACCTGCAGTTCCCGAGACGCACATACTGAGGTCTGTCTGTAAGATAGTCCACGATCCATGCCACCAGGTATGAATCTACTCGCATCTTTGTCAGCTTGTCCCTAAGGAGCAGAGTTTGGATGGTGTTGAAGGCGCTAGAGAAGACCAGAAACATAATTCTTACAGCAAGCACCATTGCCTCTGTCCAAGTGGGAGAGGGATCGATGTAGCATATAGATGATGGCATCCTCCGCTCCCACCTTCTCCTGGTATGCGAACTGCAGAGGGTCGAGGGCGTGGCGGACCTGTGGCCTCAGGTGGTGAAGCAGCAGCCGCTCCATGGTCTTCATCACATGTGACGTCAGAACAACAGGCCGGAAGTCATTCAGCTCACTAGGACGTGATACCTTTGGGACTGGGGTGATGCAAGATGTTTTCCAAAGCCTCGGGACTCTCCCCTGTTCCAGGCTCAGGTTGAAGATGCGCTGTAGAGGACTCCCCAGTTCCAGCGCATAGGCCTTCAGCAGTCGTGGCGATACTCCATCTGGACCCACTGCTTTGCTGGCACGAAGTCTCCTTAGCTCTCTGCTTACCTGGGCTGCTGTAATTGTGGGTCGGTGGGAACTCTCTCCTATGCTAGTATCAGCAGAAGGATGGGTGGAGGGTGCAGTAATCCAAGTTGAGAGTATGTTAGGGTGGTTAAACCTGTTAAAGAAGTTGTTCATCTGGTTTGCTTTCTCCACATCTCTCTCAATGGTGGCACTCCACTTTGAGTTGCAGCCAGTGATGATCTTCATACCATCCCACACTTCCTTCATGCTGTTATTCTGCAGCTTCTGCTCCAGCTTTCTCCTGTACTGCTCCTTCACCACCCTGAGGTGGACTCGGAGTTCCTTCTGCATGAGCTTGAGCTCATGCTAATAACCACCTTTAAAAGCACTTTTCTTCTGGTTCAAAAGGCCCTTGATGTCACTTGTAATCCATGGCTTGTTGTTAGCATAGCAGTGTACTGTTCTTACTGGAACTACAATGTCCATACAAAAGTTGATGTAGTCAATAGTGCAGTCAACAACCTCCTCAACCTCCTGCAAGATATCCCAGTCCGTAGTTCCAAAGCAGTCTCTCAGAGCCTGCTCTGCCTCAGGGGACCACTTCCTGAATGGCGTGTGGTTATAGGTAGCTCCCTCACTCTTGGTTTGTAGTGAGGCTGAAGCAGAACCAGGTTATGATCTGCTTTCCCAAGCGCGGGCAGCGGGGTGGCGCTGTACAGTATGCGTCTTTAATGTTTGCATACAGTAGGTCAATAGTCCTATTTCCCCAGGTGTTACAATCCACATACTGGGAGAAGGCAGGTAATGTTTTGTCCAACATCACATGGTTAAAGTCTCCAGCGATTAGCACAAGCGCCTCGGGGTGCTGCGTTTGTAGTTTAGCAACAGCGGAATGGATGATGTCACCTGCTATCTCCACATCCGCCCAAGGAGGGATGTAAATAATAACAACAATGACGTGTCCAAACTCTCTGGGCAAGTAGTAGGGATGCAGACTTATGGCCAACCGTTCGATGTCCTTGCATGTCCCTGAGATTTTAAAGTTTACATGTCCAGAGTTGCACCACCTTGTATTCATATAGAGAGCGAGTCCTCCTCCTTTCCGCGGGTATTTGCGCCTCTGTCCGCTCTAACTGTGCTAAACCAGGTAGCTCCACGTTAGCATCTGGGATGTTAGTTGTTAGCCACATTTCACAAAAACACAACAAACTGCATTCTCTGTAGGTCCTGACATTTTTCACCAGCGCAGCCAGTTCGTCGATCTTATTTGGTAGTGAGTTCACATTTCCTAGGATCACAGAAGGCACCAACAACAACAACAACAACAACAACATTTATTTATATAGCACATATTCATACAAACAGTAGCTCAAAGTGCTTTACATAATAAACAATAGAAAAATAAAAAACACAATACGAAAACAAAATAAATCAGCATTAATTAACATCGAATAAGAGTAAGGTCCAATGGCCAGGGGGGACAGAAAAAACAAAAAAAAAACTCCAGACGGCTGGAGAAAAAAAAATAAAATCTGTAGGGATTCCAGACCATGAGACCACCCAGTCCCCTCTGGGCATAAAGGCTTGTATCATCACTTTCTCGCTAGCCACTTGGCTTTTAGCTTAGCGCCGGCTCTGCTGCCACGATACAACCTTCTTATCTCGTCAGGTAAATAGGGAACCACACCGGCACGGGCCTTTGTTCTCAGCCTTTGAATAGACGAGTCTCGGCGTGTAAAAATCCATGTCCAAGTAGTAAAAAGTAATAAAAAGTGTTCAGGGAACAAGTCCACATAAAAGAAGAGGTAGAAGTGATCAGTGAAATAGAGAAGAACAGAGAAAAAGGTAGAAAGATAAAGTCATACACGGAGCTACTGGAAAGGCTGCCACTCACGGCGGCACATGAGTCATCCATCATAAAAAGCAAAGAGCTTTCATTGCATTTCTTTTTAAATTCTTATTTTTTTAATTTTTTACCATTTTCCTTTGAGAAAGTCTTTCAGTTCTGGTTTTAGCTTTGGCAACAGATTTAGTGTCTCTTTGGTTACAGACCTGTTTCTGTCTTTCAACTTCGATTTCTGGTCCATTGTATTCATTCTTTCTCTTCTCAATCCACAGGCAGAACAGAAGTCAGATCATGACTATATGGAATTATATTGCTGTACATATATATATGGCTTCTTTGACTTTCATTGGCACAGCTCTTGTCTTCATGTTGAACAATGGAAACTACATACTCCAAAGCGCGTAAGAAAGCCTAGGTATCTTATGCCTGCACTAATGAGGCAATGAAACACATCTGAGTAATCACAAACACCTGTGATGCCAATTGTCCAAAACATTAAGGTGCCCAGAAATGGGGGAACCAAGTAGAAAAAGTGTTAATTTAATTATTAACATAAAAGTGTAATTTCTACATGCCCTGACCAAAATGTATGCAAATATCCTTAAATGAAGGTCTGCATTGTGAATTATACACATGTCTGAATCATTTGATTTGGAGCAGGGTAAATCAAAGAAAAATGTGTCTTTCTTCCAAATATTATGGAGGGCACTGTATATATATATTAGGGCTGGAAATCGATTGAAAAAATTGTTTATTGCATAAATGTATGTAATTGCATCTAAAATTAAAACATGCAGTTATACAATTAATACATAAATCATGAAGTAAGTACACACAGAATCACACATTTAATGTAGAATCAATACAAAGGAATTAAAAAATATTAATGCCATAGTTTAAACTTAAACAACAGCTTCAGACCTGGACTTTTAATATAATACTACTTAAGCAAGTACAACTTGAATTTGAATGACTTCCTAAAAGACAAGTAGAAAAGACAGCAATAAGAAAACGAGGCTGATGTATTAATTCTCAGATTTGCATAGCATATGAGACACAGACATGTCAAAAGTAAAAAAATGATCAAAACAACTGTTAACTTTGAATGCACTGCTCAAGACAAATTTAATTGAAAAAATAACATTTTTTTAAATGACCATACATAAAACTTGTGTTAAAACTCTCCAAATACTATCATTAACTGTTCATCACCATCAACGACTTGATAATTATACTCTACACAAGTGTTTTTCTACAGGTACAGCGTGGAAATAACCCCTGCCCCTGGGTCCAGACCTGAGAGAGAGACACACTGCTCAGGTGGTTGTGACCTGTATGAGAAGGATGGGACTACCTGAAGATCGCCATTTTGCAAAAACAGCACTTAGAGAGCACTTTAGCAGCCAGCAGACATGTCTGGGGTCCATCTGCCTGGATGCATGTTCACTGACAGACAGTGGGCATACGAGTTGCCTCTGGAGTGAGGCAGAGAGATGACCACCTGTATGAGTGGGTGAAGGGACAAAACAGCTGGGAAATGCATGCAAAGTGCTCACTAAGTGCTCTGTCTGCGAACGGCAATCTCCGAGTTGCTTTTTTTGTTGCCCCCTGTTATACCCCTTCGGACAGTTTAGCATGTTTTAGGGCCGATTTATACTTCACGCTCAGAACGCGTACGCGCCCGCATCATGGCTGCCACGCGTTCCCAGCGTTCATTTCACGTGTCCTCTGAGCAGGTAATCAGAAATTAACGTGACGCGTGCGCGAGTTGCAGTACCAGCAAAAAGTCGGGGGGCGCAGTGTGCTAAAAGTCGGAATGTGACGTCAGAGTCTCTGTTTACTATCTACATGTGACAGAAAGCCTCTATGCAGATCCTATGGGGATCGATGTGCGTGCTTCGCTGTTTGATGAATGGTTCGATGTGGTGAAGCAAAATGCCGACATACAGATGCATTCATGGTGCTTTTATATTCAAGCGTCGCATATTCCCGATCGTAATGGCACGATGCATTTTAAAAGTCTCACATAACATCTTTGTGCTGTCTTTTTTTTTTTTTTTTTTTTTTTTTGCAACTTCACAACAGCAACATAATGTATGGTGCTGTATTTGTGCCACTGAGAAAAAAATAAAGGACACGGTGAAAACATGTATTTTGTGGTTAAAGTGGAAATTTCGGCTTTAATCTCGAATTGTCCACTTTAACCTCGTAGTTTACTTTATCATTAAAGCAGAAGGTCATAAACGTCATCCCAGTTTTTAATCGCTACGAGCTTCTTGGACCTGACAGCTGCGGCAAGCAGCAATAGATCACCACACAGAACAAATTAAATGTATGATATTCCAACTCTCTGCACATTTAGAATCTTTAGATTTATACTTGATATCATTTTCATGATGGAATGCATTAAAGTGTATATGTTACACTTTACATATAATTTAGTTTAAATAATGAATACTGTTAATAATTACACACATGGGGGGAATGATTACACACATAGGGGTGACACGGCGGCGGAGCGATAGCACTGCTGTCTCGCAGGGAGTTATGTTGCTGGTATATCCTGCTTGTATTCCACACTGTGCTCCGGTTTTCTTCCAAAGATATGCAGATTTGGGGATTTGGTGCCGCTAAAATGACGCTAGTGTATGTGTGTGCTTGTATTCACCTTGCGATGAGCTGAGACCTCGTCCAGGGATTGTTTCTCAGTCGTACCCAATGCTTGCTGGAATGGACACATCCCTGGATTTAATCAATAAACATCCTCTTCAGAGATATTGCGGTAAGGTGTTATCGGAATTTAATGAGTGTTCTAGGCAATTCGCTACACAGAGAAGCCGAACATGTTCTCACCGTGATAATATCTCGCACTGCCACCTGGTGGATTCCTCCAGATTTACGTAAAGTACGCGCGCAAGTATAAACACTACAACTCTTGCGTAGCAGGAGCGTCCTCTGCAGCATGCGTCGCGTCGCGTGAAGTATAACTCCGGCCTAAGAGATTTAATGTTTTTGGTTGGTAGAATTGTGATGTGCCTTGGGATTTTTTTGGGTTGCAGAAAAGTGTGCCACCAAAGAAAAAAAAGTTGAAAAGCACTGCTCTACCGACACCTTTGCTCCTTGCATGCTAAAAAAGATGTCCATAGCGGCTATCTCACTTAAAAACTGACACTGTACATTATTTGGATGGTTATGTTGCATTCTTTGCAAACTGGAATAATGAGTAGGGATAATCATTACAATTCTGTTTCAAAGAATTTTGTCCATGTATTAGGGCTGTAAGCTACCTGGCAGACCAGTAAGTTAAAAACAGAGGTAGTAGAGCAGGAGTATTTAATTAAAATGTAAAGAGGTCTGACCAACAAACTTGCTATAATTCAGATCCCTATATATGTAGTCATTATATGTTTATAAAAAATAAACAAGGTATAATTACAACAGCATTTCAACAATATTTATTTTCAATTTTCAGTAAGGATTTTAAACATGTGGACCCTTTGAATTTAATTGGCCTTGTATTTTTCTGGAATACAAACAAGTATCTTTATCATAACATATAAAACAAATAAACAACTATTTAATAAAAACATAAAAGTAGGCCTACCAGATTCACATTTTAAGTGAAAGAAAACTTGTCAAAAAATGTTTTTTGCATGTTTCCCAAAAATCAAGGCTACTTTAATTGAACATTCATTTGCGCACTGCTGGGCAGTAAATGAATGTAAGAAGACTCTGGTGGATCTATCATAGTGGGCTCTCAGTTCAGTTATTTTACTTGCAATCACTTTGGACTGCTGCAGAAAATTTTTGCATAAACAATCCATATTTTCTCTCATAGTGGTGCTTCACATTTCTAATTTTTACTAAAGCCATGGTTTTGGAACACATGAGACAAACTGATTTTGAACTACTCGCAGGAAGAATGAACATATATTGCTTCACCAATTCATCTTTGACAGTTCAGTTTTCTGCATCTACTTTCCTTTTTTTAGAACAAGCCATGGATGCTGTCGCTCTTTCGTTTTTGTTATTTCCTTCTGTGGCATCCAAACATTTTACCCATACACTGTAATAATCACACTGAGCTGCTGTCCATTGAGTGATACAAATAGACGCACACACTTCAAGGAGGAAAACAAATTGCTGCATGAATGTTATCAGTCATTCTCTTTCATTTATCAGAAATGCATCACGGTCAGGATACTGCTGTCACTAAGTCTGGGTCTGCCATTTAGTGATGCCTATACTAGAGACTGTCACACATGCGCATGGGAGGCAGCTAAAGGGCTTGAGTAAGGGCAGTCCCGAGACATACCGGGATGTGGCAGAGTGCACTGACTCTTTTTCTCCCTTGCCTGCAGACCATTCACTGGAGATTCCACCTGGTCCTCTTGACGTCACTTCGGGACCGAGCCAATAGAAGGAGACCTTGCCGGCTCTGGCCCCTGTGATGTCACGTCCGGGCTCGCACCAATGGCAGAAGACCTTTAAAAGCCTCTACCTTTTCCCTATTCCCTCAGTTCTGTTTTAGACTTGGTTTTGTGCACATCAGTGCGGTATTCATTTGCTCAACTTTGCAGCCAGGAAATCAATTATACGGGTGGCTGCCCCAAACCTTTTTACGACTCTTATGTCTGGTTTTTGTGACAAGACTTATTTTGGTATTAGTGCCACTCAAAGATAACTTATTTGTGATATTAAATTGATTCAGTCCTCTCACAGAAACATGAAAGAGAGTTACTTTTTACCTTTGCAACTTTTCTCTAGCATTGCACCAGGATTGCCATAAACCCTCCCTCCCCTGCACCTATGTCAGTATGTATAAATCAAGAAAATGAATGCCAGTGCTACATACTGACATGTGGTATATTGCTGTGAACCGTGTAATAAAAAATTTTAAGCCTTTAAATAAAAATTTTATTTAATTTTAATTTTTTAATGTAGTATATAAATATGGTACTGAATGTGTAATTTTTTAGGTACACACTTAACTTTTTTGTATTATTGTTTCCATAATTTTAAAATAAAAAAAATACATGAAAATGCCCTCCCAACCAAAACATTGCCACAGACCATGAAATACCTAAAATTAAACCCCATAAAGACTCTAGCAAAAATAAAGAGAATCTTGCCCAGAACAAGGGCATATGGGATCCACTCCTAGAGTCAGCCTCATGGCGTTCATTGGCACAATGCCTGATGAACAGGTGACCCTAATAGACCAGTACCACTCATTTCAAAGAAGCAATGTGAAGCCTCTGTTTTTCCAACCATCCTGTAAAGAAAAGCTGGCACAAAAGAAAACTAGAGGCATTTTCCTTAGCTGAACAAAGTGTGTTGGTGTGTATATATGTTTTTTTTTACAACAGGTAGAAATAAAAATGAAGATAAACATTGTGCAAATATTTTTGGCTCTGATACTACCCAGAAAAAAACAGCTTCCAGCTGTGGAGCTCAGAATTGCTTTTCCCACTTAACACTAACTGGTCAGTATATATGCCTGCCTAATTAACTAGCACCTAGTGAGCCCCATAAAACCTCCACAGTGATGAAAACACACAAAAGTATGGACAGTGTAAAACAGGAACAGGAGGTGAATAAATATTACTATACAACAAATTTACATAGCAGTAATAATAATAATAATTATAATAATAATATTAAGTGCATATGAGCTACATTCAATTATACAAATTTAAGTGAATACTGATCTCTGCACAGTAGTCAAAATAAATTACTGATATATTCATTTCACACAAATTAAATAAAATGTCTTAAATCAGATGATGAATTATGGTAGAGTCCCAGTTTACTCCATGTTTTATACTGAAATCCATAGGCTCAGAAAGAGGGGTAATAATGTTGCTGTAGTACCCCCTTGTGGAGGCACTGCACCCAAAGCTTGCAATTTGCAAAGCTGTAAAGAGTAAAAATGATTTCTAGGTCACCATATATCTACGCACAACTACTGCCATTTAATGTTGGAGAGGGGCTGACAGTATTTACGTTATCTGCAGGAAGATATACTGCCTGTGTCTAAATATTAGCCAAACTCTGTTAGCTTCAAAGCACACAATCGAAGTAGCCTTATCACATACTGGATGTGCAAAACACATTCAAGATCAGTTTAGTTACAAAGAATTGTATACATTTGTGGATTGCCATGCATGCCAGATCCTTGTGTCTGTTGGTGAAGCTGTTGTAGGCCACGTTCTCCTAGACAACCTCTAATTTAGTGACAGGGAGAGTCTCAGAAGTTTCCAGAGTGCCCTTGGCTCTGAAGCATTTGCTAATGGTATTTAGCTTTTACAGGTCTTTTTTGAGCCTCTTCAGTTTGTGCTCCCTAATGAACCAGGTAACATTCAGGTAGAAATATAGTGTGTCACAGTTCTAAGTGTAGGAGCTGTCACACTTATTTCAGTGTGGTAGGGAGAAATACCAGGGCGTAGAATTTCCTGCAGTCTTTTGTGTAGTCTGTCAGGAGATCTGAGGTTGGATTTGCAGACAGAGAAGGCTCTCAACAAGGTGTGGGATGCTTTTCCCACCATTATAAGTACTTGTACACGACTAACAGCTTTGCTCTATCAATTTCAGAACCCTAAATGAAGTGAAACTTTGAGATTGTAATGGTGCTGCAGACAGTAGCTAGTGGAGGCCATCCCTGGGCCATGTATGAATGTGGAGGATCTTGTTGCACAACACTAGTATTTTATGTTGAATAGAAGGGTTTCTGGGCCTCCGTAGGAATATTCTCTGTCTAAACTTTGATGGTCTCCCATCCCAGGACTTCAGAGCATCACCATCTCTTCCACACCTGATGCTCAAGATCTTGATGAAGTCCAGTCTGATTGTGAAACAGAAAGAGTGGTGGATGACAGTAATCTCAAGGTTTTGCCTGATATGCTCAGCAATGAGCTTCACACTTCATACAATAAACAAAAAAAGGAGATGAAAGAGGGCAGCCTTGCCTGACACAAGAGAGGACAGGAATGAACCAGATTTCTAGTCATTTGCCAGCACCATGCTGAATATACCTTAAGTATATCAGGAAGGAATAAAACCAGAACATGCTGTCTTTCATGAACTCACACAAGATCCTCCTCATAACTTTGTGTGACACAAAGTGAAAGGCCTACCTAGATGCAGTGATCCTTAGTGCAGTGGAGAGAGTCCCTGATCAGGACCAGGATGTGATGCTACAGGTCTTGTCTGTGTCAAGATGATCTGGCTTATGATCACCTTTAGCAAGTAGGTTCTAATCTTAGAGTGGATCTTTTATTCCACATTTAGGGTGGAGGTATGATGCCATGTCTAGAGCATGTCAATATATTAAATTTTTGATTAAATTTAATATTTAATAGAAATTATTATGCAAACACTAATATAACAATGTTCGGCACTTTTATTTGATCTTCCACAGGTTCTTGTGAAAAAGTAAATTATAATATCTCCTGTACTATCTGTAAAATCCCCAGAATTCTTTTTAAGAAATATCTATATCAACTCTGCCCATTTTGTCTGAATAACAGAAAAAAACAGAAAGAAGATAATAAAAGGAAGCATTTAATACTGGTAGGGATAGCTATGTTATTTGTAAATGATTTAGTTTTACCTGGGATGACAGTGTAATCAATACAACATCTAAAGATAAAACACACTGCTTTTTCCAGGATCATGTAGTGGAGTTGATGAATTCTCTTTCTCTGTCTGTATGACAAGCCTGTATAATACATTGTATAATAGAGTCATATAGACATGATTGATGTGCAGTTTGTGGTATATAATTAATGAAAATGATGCCCAAGTGTATTTCTGAAACAACTGCCTGCCACTAATAACATTTAATGAGATGTTTACTTTTGTTGCTGGCAGCTCCTTTCTAAATATGACTTTACACTTTTCAATTGAAGTATATAATTGTTTCATAAATATGGGTTATAGCAAATAATAATCTTTTTCTGCCATCTAGTGTTAAGAAATTGAATAGAAAAGATGCAAGTTCTGGAAGGCAGTTGCTGTACTACTCATTCATGGTGAAAACAGAGCTGAGCCGAAAGGCAAACCTCTTGATTTAAGGGTCAATCTATGTTCCTACCCTCGCCTATTGATACAAGCTGTGTGTAGTGACCAAAAGAACAACAATGTGAATAGAAGAGGCAGAAATGAGTAACCTTTCACAGGATAACTCTGGGTTTAGCTTTAAAGTTAGGGTGAGGAGTGTAAATATTTGGGTGGAGCTCAACGTAGAGCCATTGCCCCTCCAGATCGAAAGGTGACAGTTGAGGTGGTTTGGGCATCTGATAAGGATGCCTCCTGGAATCCTTCCAGGGGAGGTGTTTCAGGCTTGTCCAGCCAGGAGGAGACATTGGGACAGACCCAGCACAAGCTGGAGAGATTATACCTCACAGCTGGCCTAGGAATGCCTCAGTATTCTCCCTGGTGCAGCAGGACAAGGTGGCAGTAAAAAGAAATGCCTGGGCATCTCTGCTTACACTGCTGCCCCCATGACTCAGACCTGGATGAGTGGCATAAAATTGGTGGATGCATGGATGGATAGATGGGTGGATAGATGGAGTGCATTAATATACATAGGTGCTGATTCATTGACTACTCTGTAGGCAAGTACTTAAATTTAATGAATGCCACTCACCTTAAGCCAGTAGTGTGATGTAAAAAGAGGAAAAAGTAATAGAAATAATTAAAGCACTTAACTTTGTTTTAATTATAATATTACTAGCTGAGTAAGGCCGTGCTGTAACAAGCCTGGGGTCCTAGAAACTATTAAAACCGTCAGAAAAAAAATTGAAATGTGGCGATGTCAGGTAATTGTAAGGGACTACTTTGGGCATCTCTCTCCTAGGAGGATTCGTTTTTCCAATGTGCTTGCATCGTTTATGTATTAGCGGCAGATGAAAAAGTAAATGGGATACCGTTTTGCCGATGTGCTCGCCACGCTTTTGTAATAGCGGATAAGCAAGTGACTCTATCTTCGATTGTTTCATTTTGTCTACACGCTGGCCCCGCTTCTGTATCCTCGGAGGTGGAGCCCTTACCCCGACTCCATCTCTCACTTCCAGGCAGACACACACACTTCCATGCATAGACATTTATATATAAGATAGGATTTGTTCAAATTAATACAATCAGGCTATGAACAATGGTTCCGTAAATCTGCAGAAAAATTGGTATTGTAAAATAAGTATTATGAAAGACTTCCCTAAGATGCAGAAGCACCATATACACAGTAGTGGGATTTATTTTACACCCATTTTTAATCCACTTGGATTAGACAGTTTTACAAACTGATAAATTTTGACTTTCAATATTTTAATGCAAAAAGTCTTTTGTTTCTATCATTGATAAACTGAATTTACTCTGTTATGTCTGCTACAACTCTCAATGTTTTGAGAGTGTTTAAAAATTCTTTCAAAGCCTTTGAAATATGACTAGGTTACAAAATTTCTGCTTTTATTGTAAAAAGCACCCTCAAGGATAAACTTTAAAAACACAAAATGAATTGGTTATTAAGAGGTAACATATGCAAACACCAAATCTGAAATCTTGTTTAAGTATTCAGGTATCTACAAATTACAACTTGATGACTCCCCCTTTTGTCATAATATCACCTTTAATCATTTTGTGTTAGGTGTCTATCAGCTTTGTGCACTAGACTGAATTGATTGTTTCCCATTTTTCAAGGCCAATTTGCTCTAGAATATTTACGTTTATAGGACTGTGCATGCTGATTGCTATTGGTATAAACCTGAGAGCTGCTAAGCGCAATCAGTCCTAAAATTACTCAAAACACCCACTAGAGGGGGGAAACTGTCAAACCCTGGCTAGTCAGAAAAAGGACAAATGTGTCTTTATAAATAAAAGATTTTGATAGGAGTTATTCTGTTACAGAAAACTGATCACTTCACTGTGCTGTTGGGCAGCTGTTGTCAGGACACGCAGTGGTTGTTATGAGCATGTCCGCAGAGGTTGCAACCTGATTACTGTGACGCAACGAATATAAGGTAATTTGTTTCTCTGTTCAACTGTGGATAAAATTCTATCGCTTCTTAAAAATTTTGAGCTTTGTTTGTTTGTGTATTGACCTTTCACAATGAATTACAAGGGACTGCAGGTTTTCTGTCCACCCACAAAACACAAGAATCATAAGGGAAGAGACATAAAAACTATATAATCAACAATATTAATGTACAAAAAATAAAAAAAATGAGATTATTCAACCCTAGCCAGAGGGAAACCCTGGCTAAAACATGACAGATGTTTTTAAATTAGACAAAGGAATCTAACAGGGTTGAATTCAGATTTTTTGACTGGGACAACCACTTTTCTACTAAAGAGCCTCTCCAATTTTTGCTTGGGAACTTTGTTATTCCTGAATCTCACTTTTCTCCCATTCATTTTTATAAACAGAAAATATTTTCTGGCACTGTGATTCATCCATTTTTTCTATAACAAATAACTCAGTCCCACTTGGCGAGACAAATACCCACAGCACAATTCTGATACTGCAAAACTTCACCATAGAAAAAGGGGTTACTTAGAACATGGGCTGCATGTGACTTACACCACAAATAGCACATTAATATTTACTAAAAAGCTCAACCTTCCTCTTACACAAACAAAATGCCTTTTTCACAAAACTTTTAGATGTTTGTTTTGCAATTTTTGTGGCACAAGACAAGAATCTATCGTGACTAGTATGCCTGACTCAATTACTTTCATAAATGCAATATATCTTTCATTTTCTAGCTATTATAAATATTGTCTTAAAATGTGTCTACCTTTATTTATCAATTGAACTATGTTGTTGGCTTTGATGATCTGTTAAAATTTACACCTTTATTGATTCTAAGGACTGTGTGATATAAGATATGAGAATAGACTGGAGGAACTCAACCTCTTTTGTTGAAGCAAAAAGAGGTGATATGACAGAAGTAAGTAAAATTTGTCCATCAGTATGTTATCACTCCTGTTTACTGAGTTTCTTATTGCTGACGTTTCTGAATTGGACCACAGGATTCTGAATTACCATGTTGGATATATTTTGTTTAATTTTTGTACATTTCCAATACTGTTTTTTTTTTACTGAATGCATAGCTTGAAGGCAAAATATGCAATTAAAGATGTTGTTGCCTTGTTGTAATGAAAGCCTGTAAGGTTCATGGAGGTCACCAAGCACTTCAGAAGACATTTAATGCAGTTTCATAGTATTTGTCTATTGTAAGAGAATAGACAAGACAATGTAAAGGTTTGGGGCACCTGAAGGCAAACCCCACATAACTGAATTGAAAATAAATGCATTAAACAAACAACATTGAGAAAAGGAAAAAAACATCTTTTCAGATGCAAGTCTAAATCTTTGAGGACTTTCAGCAGGAAGAGACAGGTCCAGGAGGATGGACACCTGAAGTGGTGGTAAAGCCATCAATCTTCCTTCTGCAGAGAGAAGAAGAGAAGAGGCATTAGTACACAGAGCCTGCCTCTGGAGCGGTGGGCTATTACCATAACTTCATCCCTTCAGCTGTCCCCTATGCACATGTGAGTGACACTATTTACTTTCCTAACTGTCCTATTTTAATATGATTTCACGTAGAGCAAAAGCAAACTTAAGTGTACTATAATAATACATTCTTAAATGAGTTCACATAGAGCAAAAGCAAACTTTGGTGTACTGTACTATAATAATAAATTGAACTTCTCAAACAAGTATAATCTAATTTAGTGCCACAGGATGCCAGTTCTGGGAACATAAAGCAGTTCAGAGCCTACTGTCAGCAATATATAAATGATGAAAACTAACTCCAGACTAAATTCTACTCCATCAAACTTCAGTCATGACAAAACAGTGAAGAGTGGTCAGTTAAATTACAACACAAAAATAAGTTTTATTCTTCTACATCCTTTGTCCAAGAAAGATTCTTGTCTTGCTCCTTATGCTAACTTACAGTCACCATGACCATGAACTGAATAAAATGAGAAATTGGGTATGTTAATACACTTACATTTTTAACTACATGAGTGTGTTATCTAGTGTTGGGTTGATTCATTTTCAAACATCTTTTCTTTGTAGTTACAAGATACCCCGAACTTAGACAGCAATTTTCTTTACTTTTTTTAATTAATAATTATTATAATAACATAAACTCTGCACTGTACTTTCTGGGTACGTGCCTAAAGCCCTTTCGGTGATCACGACAGTTAATCTTGAATTACGGCAGAGTGGCGAGATTTGTACGACAGTTGACTATTGTTTTTGCGACCTGGTTTTCGGCAGTGTGGCGGGCTTTGAGAAATTGAAGGAAGAGGAAGATGAAGGAAGATGTCTGAAAATAGAGTCGCGGCGGGAAACGAGATGCCGGCGAAAAAGCAGAAACTCAGCAGCGATGAGAATAGCAATCCTGACCTTTCAGGCGATGAAAATGTAAGTGAATTTTCCCGTTTTTTTCGGAGGAGACGTTTTTTAAGTTGACGAGTAGCTTTTCGTGCGTTAAGAAGCTTGCTTATTGAATTTTGTATATATAATGTGCTTTAGCGGGGTGAAATATTTTGCAGCACTGCTAACAAAGAGGCCTTTTCGCGCCGTTGACTACCCGTTTGCCTTCCTGAGATACTTTCAAACCCATGTGAAAGATGTGCGCTTTGCAGGCACGAGGAACACGTTTAGAAGGATGTCATTTAAAGCAGGGTGACGAGTTTAGTGATTGTATTGCCGCGCTTTTTTTATTTTTAATGATTCAGATGAGACAGAATCAGTTGTGGACAGAAGTCAAATCTGAAAACGTGGTCTTATTGTTGAGGAGACCCAAAGATGCGCATGGGAGTTAGACTTTGTGGAATGATGGATATTTGTATGGTGGTGTTGTTTATTCTGTGTGTTTCCATTTGTGGTTTACAATTTAGTCGTTTTAGAAATTTCCGTTAAGGCGCTACATATATGTACGTGTGTGTATATATACATATATATGTGTCTGTGTGTATATGTACACACACTAAATCGATTACAATGGATTATTAATCAGTGGTGATATAGGATGTTTTAGTTGAAGTTTGGTTTAGTAGAAACAGACATAAAGAGTGCAGAACTCCATATTCATGAGTAACTTGTAATCACGTTTCTAAAATGTGGAAGACGAGTGTATGTAAAATCCTAGGAAGTTGATTTTTTTGTTAATGTTTGTGTTTCGGAATGTTGGTTGACAGAGTAACTACGTTCGAATAGGGGAAACATTTCTTCCAAATTACACAAAATAGAAGAGGATCCATAAATAGAACAATTTGTCAAGCTCTGTGATCTGTGTTTGACCCATCAGGATGACGCTGTCAGTATTGAGAGTGGGACCAACACCGAACGGCCAGATACCCCCACGAACACACCCAATGCTCCAGGAAGGAAGAGTTGGGGGAAAGGAAAGTGGAAGTCAAAGAAATGCAAATATTCATTCAAATGTGTCAACAGTCTTAAAGTAAGTGTGCAAAACAAGAGACGCTGTTTTTTTGTTTCAGATTTGGTGTCTGTGACCGAAGGATTTAAGCCTCAAATTAAATGTTTCATTTACAACACAAGTTCTTATAAATTCCAAACACATTTTCTATTGTTTTCTTAGAAATGCTACATTTTTCATTTATTAATGTATGAAGTACTTATTAACCTTTTTAATGAGTATGGTAGTATTGTAAACATTCAGTATGGGTAGTGTGGTAAAGAAGCTAAGGCAATGACCGAAACATTGTTCCATTTGTGTTGTTTGTATCTGTGTTTGTAAATACATACAGTATATATACGTGTGCGAATATATATCTGTAAGTGTGTGTGTATACATATATATACTGTATGTGTGTGTGTATATGTATGTATATATATATATATATATATATATATATATATATATATATATGTGTATGTGTAAAATTAAATTTTTGCCAAAGAGGGTTCGCTTCCCCATATTACAAAAAGTGGGCACCATAAGTTTTAAACTCCAAGAAAAAATGCTTCTCTTAATAGAAAAAGTTCCCTTGACAAATTAATGTATACCATGATTGGGGAAAAAATAACTGAACTTATCCATTATTTTACAACATCCTATTTGCAAAAAATCTAAAGCTGCTTTTGTAATTGACTTTTCAGATCATCTTCTCAGCAAGTGACCTTGTCAGGTTCATTAGATTTTTGATTCCATCAGTTCATGCTGGAATTTTTTTTTTGGTAATTTTCAATGTGCCAGACTTAAGTGATCAGAACTTTGTCAAACCTGTTCCTGAGGACCTAGGCACAATTAGCCATGAAACAGGATTGGTTGCTTTTGCAATAATGTGTATAATTGGAGTCTGCATCCTAGTCACTCTTACACTAT
>JANRMT010028174.1:141565387-141594284 GCA_026402145.1 Polypterus bichir lapradei
TCTTCATCTTGCCTGAAGAAGGGGCCTGAGTTGCCTCGAAAGCTTGCATATTGTAATCTTTTTAGTTAGCCAATAAAAGGTGTCATTTTGCTTGGCTCTTCTCTACATTCATAATGGCTAACACGGTACAACACCCTAGTATTACACTATTTAAGTAAGTGCTGTATATATTGAACATTTTAGTTATGTTAATGGGCACTGCTTTTACTTCTAAAATTCAGCGAGTGCTAAGGATTTACTGTTTGCTAATTCTTTTTCAGCAGTGAATATTCTGCTTTAGCTCAAGCCTGTATGTTTCTACAATTTGGTGATGCTGTTAATACATTACATATTTTATTTTTAAAGTGGCCTGATTTGAAACTTGTGTTGATATCTGCTTGTTACAACTGTAGCTTATATTTGCCTATGTGTGAGGTTTCCTCATTCTATTCATGTCTGCCTTGGTTTTCCTCCGTGCAGTTTAGATTCTCTGACAATGTTAAATTGGACTTACATTATTAGGTAAGCATGCATTGAAGTGTGGCACCCATTGCAGATGGGAACTGGATAAGCTGGGTAGGAAATGGATGGGTGGACAACTGTAGTTATGTTCTTCACAATCAGTAAAAATAGTTAATGACCCCCTTTGAAATGTGAGACTCTACAACAGGGGTTCTCAACGTCGGTCCTGGGGACCCCCTGTCGCTGCAGGCTTTTGTTCCAACCAGCTTCTGTTTTTAATTGAACTCCTGGGCTGGTTAAGTGAACTGATATTTCCCAAGCTCTGTGTTTAAGGAACAATATATTAATTAGAAAACTAAGTTTGCTAAAAAAATATATATATATATTAAAATGTACCAAGCAGTTATATAGGAATAATGTATTTTTTCTTTTTAACAGTATTTTCATCTTGATTTTCATTCTGCTTTTCTAGGTGTTCTAATTGTTTGTTTAATCCATTATCTGAATCTAAAGTAGTTGCAGCCTTTGATTATTCAGTGTTGTTTGCCTGGGTGTCTGCTCTGCTCATTTTAAGTTGTCATTATTAAGATACAATGAAGGGGGGAAAAACTGCACAGAGAAAGGGCAAAGTATAATGAAATCAACAAAAGAGAGTTAAGCATTTAAATCTATAGCAAAAGCAGAAATATTTATAAATGTCTTATAAATGTAAAAATCATACTGCTATGCTTTTCTGAATGTCGAATAAAAGAAAAAAAAACAGCTAATTAAATGAGATCAGTGCTATCAAGTGTTGTCACTGCTTAGGAATCTGGTTGGAACAAAAACCTGCAGTCACAGGGGGTCCCTAGGACCGAGGTTGAGAAACACTGCTCTACAACAAGGGTGCCCAACTCCAGTCCTGGAGGGCCACAGTGGCTGCAGGTTTTCATTCTAACCCTTTTCTTAATTAGTGACCTGTTTTTGCTGCTAATTCTTTTGAATTCATTTTATTTGACTTGCTCTTGAAGACTGAAGACACCTCAATTGTTTCTTTTTCCTTAATTAGCATCCAAACAATAATGAGATACAAAATGAGCCAAACCAGGACCAGCAAACTGTAACCATCATACAATATCTGAAAATAAAGGAAGGTGAAGGTCTCAGGAATGCTGATCTGCTCTTAGAAAAGAGAAAATCCACAATTTTGGTAATGTATGCAATTGCACAATGAGAGCAGCAACAAGCCATGGAATTAAAGAACGGTTTAATTAACGACAAGACTCAGCACCTCATTAAGCAACGGGCTGGAGTGAAATTGGTTGGAGTTTGAGGCCACTGCTGTTTGGGTGCCATTTAAGGAAAGAAATGAAGCAATTCAGAGGAACGATGAAGAAATTCAGGGAAACATTTCTTAAAAACTAAGTCAAATAAAATTAATTCAAAAGAAGTTAATTAGCAAAACAGATCACTAATTAAGAAAAGGGTTAGAATGAAAACCTGCAGGCACTGTAGCCCTCCAGTACTGGAGTTGGGCACCCCTGCTCTACAAGTTAAAGTGATTACATCTGATCAGATCAGTAACCACTGATCTTATTTTTGGAAATTACTTCTTGATAGCTTGTAAGAATTTTCTGTTTAAGACAACTCCAGGGTAAAATGTAGCCAACATGGGAGCACAATTCCCCATATCTGTTGAGACTGGATGGAGTACCTGTCCAAAGTCTGTGTAAGATGATAAACTGGAAGGTTGACTTGAGCAAATGATTCCATGTGATGTATCGAGATATTTTTGTTTTTTTTTCTTTGGCATGGAAGGAGTGGCAATGAGAAACTACAAGAGCATGGAAGCATATCAGCATCTCCACAGGTGCTTGCAAGGGAAAGTGTTGCAGACATGCAACTGTGCTCAAAACATGCCTAATATAAGATGTGGTTGATTTTTGCACTCCACTGTATTGCCTTCAAAAAAAAAAGCAGCACTCTTTTCTCTGTTGACTAATAAAGTAGATGTCCAACAAATTTAAAATTGTAATAGTTGCCATGCAGAACAGTCCCTAGAATAACTATTATTTGCAGCCTAAAATGGTTTACTTTTACATCTTCTGTAGAAATCATGTTCATTTGTGACATGTGGCCTTGTGAAAGGTGGTGAACTGTTTCAAGTATAATCTATTTAATATTTTGTATAATTGAAAGTATAAATGTAGATAAAATTTTAATGAGGTGCATTTAAAAATGTAATCAGAAAATACTTGATGTGTATTGATAACAAACCAGTGGTTGAAATGTTACATTTGATATAACAAAGGTCAGAGCAGAATATGCCTGCAAAAGTTTATGAGAAACCATTGAATCTGCCGGCTATTGCTGTTATAATGTTAATACAGATATTTAATTAATTAAATAGCTTGTTATATTTACTTTAACAGTTATAAAGTAATGTAACATTTTTAGTGCACAATTGTAGGAGGCTATATGTTGTCCTTGCATAACTGGAGTGCAAAACAGGTACCAACATAGGGGGAGTATGGCTCCAGTCCATAGCAGGGCCTGCGGTTATACACACTCGCATAGCACCAATTTGGAATCTCCAATGGAAAACTTATGCAGACACAAAGAGAAGGACCAACCTCTGGATTCAAAATGTGGCAGCAGCATTAACCACTTTTCCTTCGTCGCCCACTATAATCCTAAAGATTACTTAATTTCATTATATTTCTAGACACCTCTAGCAAGTGTACTATGAGATTTATTTGCAAATTGTATTAGTATTTTAATTTTATGCTGTGTAACAGTATTACAGTGAAAATTAATTTTTGTTCTTTTTATGTAATTAATTTTCATCTTTGTTTTCTGTTCATTTCAGGAAGACCATGGTCAGCCTTTGTTTGGGGTGCAGTTTAACTGGCATAGTAAAGAAGGAGATCCGTTAGTGTTTGCCACAGTAGGAAGCAATAGGGTATGTGTAAGCAATTGGACAGAGACCATCTAGAATTTAGGTAAACAAAAGTAATAACTCAGACCTGTTTGATGACAAAGTGTTCAAAAATATAATTCCTAATCTAAATGAATTGCATTAAAGGGAGTTCATTCAATCAACTTTTCACATCCTGACATCTTTTTTTCCCATTTTCTAATTACCTTTTCCACCACACACATTAACAAACTTTGTCTCTCTCACAAAAATATTTTTTAAAAGTAATTCATACTGGAAATCAGATTATGTAAATATTATTTGTAGTTTTGTTCAAATATTTTTGTTGTAACAATAACTTTAATGAGTGACCTGCTGTTAATGTTTTTCCAAATTTGTCTCATCCTATAAGATTTTTAGCTTTCATAATAAACATGAATACTGTTCCCATTTGATTCTTATACAAGATACTATAGGTGTTACAGTTTTGAAAAGAACTAAAATTACATAATTTTGGAATTTAAAACTGTTTTAAATAGATTGTAATTTGATGTCTGTTTGCCAGGTGACTTTATATGAATGCCATTCCCAGGGAGAAATTCGCCTCCTGCAGTCATATGTAGATGCTGATGTATCCTTTATTTTCAAAAGAAGCGTAGCTGTTTAAATATTGGTAATGTCTGTATACTTCTACATGTCTCATAATGAACCTAGACTTTTTTCATTAATGGTTATCTCTTGAGATCCACCACAACAGTCTAGAAAATTTTTCAAGTTCAGTCCTAGGACCCACTGTAGCTACAGGATTTGTTCCACTGAGTTTCACATGTTGCCTCCGATTGATCATGTTGAATTAGGTGGTTATTCTGCACTTTTTAAATTTTTCAGAAATTTAGACACATTTGTACTTTAGCCATTGTCATTGTTTGTTTTGTCATTTTCCTATTGATCTTTTTTTTTGTATGGAGTTTTCTCCCTTAATTGTATCCTAATAGTGACAAATAATGATCTGCGAATCTACAAATCAACCTCATACATATGCATTTATGCAGCTGCAGAACTTCACTGAATGGTAGAGCAGCCTTGCTCCAGACATACCAAAACCCCACCACTTATATTCAAGAGTATTTGACTGTTGTCTGAAACTGAGGGTATAAGATTATGGACAGCATTATAGTGCCTCTCGTCTGCTGTGTGTCAGGGAGAGGAGTAATGTACCTGCTTCTGATCCTGTAGCCACTATTACCTGGCATATGTAATTACATGATTGCTCCAAAAACATGCAGGTTAGGTGCATTGGTGATTCTAAATTGTGCTTGGTGTGGGTGCCTTGCCCAGGGTTTGTTTCCTGCCTTGTGCCCTGTGTTGGCTGGGATTGGCTCCAGCAGACCCCTGTGACCCTGTTGTTAGGATGTAACGGGTTGGATAATGGATGGATGTTACAATGAATAGTACAGGCTATGTAAAAAAT
Organism: Polypterus bichir lapradei; assembly: GCA_026402145.1. NCBI lineage: Eukaryota > Metazoa > Chordata > Cladistia > Polypteriformes > Polypteridae > Polypterus > Polypterus bichir. The sequence goes on from JANRMT010028174.1 coordinate 141,570,196, forward strand.
TGGGGATTCAGCCAGTTACCTTAACAACAAACAAGCCACCACGTACATCATCATCACTACTGTCAAAGCTACTTTGCCTCAAAATAAATGAATCAAGGACTGGCATGGGCCACGGAGACCCAACTTTTCTCTGCCATATCATGGATGACTAGTGTATTAATGGAATGTAACTGCTCACAGTTAACAAAAGCAACTTCAATCTCTCTAGGTTCTCTTATTGCAATATGAGTAGTAAAGTACTCCGATTACATTTGGAGAACTGGACACTGCTGCAAATTGACATTTTATGTTAGCAAAAACATGTTATATTTTATGTATGTTCATTCACACTATATGAAAACAGGATGTAGTGCTTTGCCGGTCCGTTAGTGGCTTTTAGAACAATAGTGATGATGGCGCAGAAGCCTGGTCAAGATATTCCAGATGTGTCGGCCACTTTCCTGAGAAAGGACAACAGATAACTGATATAAACTGGCAAAAAAAAAAGTTCTTTAGTACAAATATGAAGTGTTGACCCTATTTAATAGGGAACTAAAATACAGTCTATTAATCATATTCATAACTTTTGAGGTGTAATATGTTTGCCATGTCAACACACATAATAACAGCTACTTGGTGATATGAATTATACGTGCGAGTTGTCATTTAGCTGATTTGACTTCATTTCCCTTCTTGAACAAGGGTATTGTCATTTCCAGTTTCTCCAAAATGTTGCTTATGCATGGGTCAAGGTTGCCGTAAATATTAACATGATTCCCTATCAAGTTTTCTTTTATAAATTTCAGAGTTTGTATAGAAAGTTGCGCACATGCATTTTAAGCCCCTTTTTGTGTGCAAGCTTTATGAATGAGGCACTTGCACGTTGAAAGTCTGCAGCTACTTTAGTGACATATCCACTAGTGCGCTTAGTAGTACCTTTCACATTAAATAACCAGACTACCTCAAAAAGTGGAATGGAAATCATGATGACATTGATAATAATAAAAACCAAGATAAATTAACACTAAATTAGCCCTATGTAAAATACAAAAATGGCCGGTACATTCCTATAAACATTTAGTAAAATCTGTTTTATAATTTTAGGAATGGCTCTGAGAAATAGGAGCTTGCTTAATTAAGGTACGAGTTCAACTAAAACAGAAGTTGATTTGGACAAAAACCTGCAACCATAATGGGTCCCAAGGACTGAACGTTACCAACGTCTCTGAAGTAACTTGCAGATTTATTTTGTATTTGCAAAAATATAGAACTATTTTCTCAGTCTGAGAAGACAATCCGTTTTTATTTTCTTTGTGAAGCTGTTTGAGCATATGTAACTTTAAATGTCTGTATAACTAATCCTTAACTCTTGATGTGGGATTCAGGCTGATGAGAACTTTTATACTTGTGCTTGGACCTTTGATAGCAGCACAAGTCATCCTTTGCTTGCAGTTGCAGGGTCACGGGGGATCATTCGTGTTATAAACCACATTACAATGCAGTGCATTAAGGTAAGGTGCTTTTCAAATTATTTAAATCTCTTATTTATGATACTACTGATTCTCTATGAAAGGAATTCTATATATTCCATATTAGTTATTGTTGGGGACCCTATTGTGATATTCTAGTAAAACCTCCATTGAAGAGCATGTACAAATGGGTAAAGTGAAACGTGTCAGGTAACTGGCAGTACAATTTTAAACAAAAACAGGTAATGGAAAATGTAATTGAAAGCTACAGCACAAAGACAGATGAAACAAAAAAGAAACCAAACACAACCTGCAATTTAGTTACATTAAAGTCGTCTGGAAAGTTGTAAAGCATCCAAAAGTATAAAATAATATTATTGAACCGTATCCAGCAGAGCGCATGCTCCTTGTGAATGGTTTCTTTTAAATTAAAAGTCCTACTCAAGACAGTATTTTCTTTCCAATAACCAATTTCCAATAAGAGTGAATAAGACATGGGAAATCTGCTACTAGAGAGAGAATATTTTTAACTTGCTTTTACATGCTGTATTTTTAAACAAACAACTGAGGAAGCCTATTGGACAATATAATTGTCTTACAATGTTTCATTGGGGTCTTTTGACAATGGTGTTCCCATCTTCAGGGGAGTGGAGGCATGGTCCTAGGTGTTAATTGCATGGGATGTCTTCCATCCATAAATCTATAGGAAAGGCTTTAATCTGTGATTAATCTATGTGGCTATTTGTATTCATAGAACAGTTTCTTTGTTCACAACTTACCAATAATAAAAGAGCATCTGCTGGCATTGTATCATATTCCATTAAGAGATTGTCTATTAGTTCTTATGAACTATTTTTCATGCAAGGTATGCTAGAGTTTGTCTGTAGCTAACTTTATGTATTTTTTCTTCTTCTGTTTTTTTTCTAATTATGTTTGTGGGATTACAAAGTTTACCTTGAATTTGAAGTCTGCGCAGGTTTTGACTTTTAAGTAGGTTTTAGTATAGTTTACAGAAATTAGGCTGTTTAAAAAAATAAATGAAAAGATTGTTTTACTGACTTTTAAGATGAGGGAGTGGATGGCATATATTTTCTGTTTCGTTACTTACAGCACTATGTTGGTCATGGGAATGCAATAAATGAGCTCAAATTTCACCCTAGAGATCCAAATCTTCTACTTTCAGTAAGCAAAGGTATTTCATTTTTATTTTTAATTAAATGTACATGCTCTCTGGTTGTATGCATGCATTATAAGAGTCAATGATACTGCTGAAATTAAATAGCCTATACTAAATAATACAAATATTATTATTCTAAATTATCCTTTTGTGATGTTTATATTTTAATAGTTCAGTCAGAATGACTGCACTGCTCAGTTATCATTGTGGCTGTATTCATTACATCTGACTAAGTGGAAAATTGCTGCCATTTGTCTTTTGAAGGATTTTAATGTAATAGCATGCAAAACTCCACGTTTTACATTTACTAATTACAAAATTTAAATACCTGTGTTAAAAAAAAAAAAAAAGTACAGGTCATGACAAATTCTATTTTGTATTTTGGTAGCTAACAAAACGTTGACAATTTAATAAAACATACCCAGTGACTTTGTTACTATATATTGTATGTGATTATGTTCAATAATTATATGGTGTCGTTTAATAGAGTGCTAATCAATTGTGTAGACATCTTATGGTGCATTAGATAGGTTTCATAATAGGTTGACATATTCCTACTGTGTCTTAACATCTTTCTAGGTATTTATCATTGTACATGAGAAAGTAGGGTGAAATGAGACCTTTTATTGGCTAACTAAATAGATTACAAATGCAAGCTTTTTGTCATCTATTTAGTTAGCCAATAAAAGGTGTCATTTCACCCTACTTTCTCATGTATCAATCTATGGCTAACACAGTACAACACTCTACTGCTATCATTGTACGTGAAATAAAATGAGCAAATAATCATTTATTTAGGAATTTTTTGTTTTTATTTATAAACTTGTTGAATTGCGCCCTCCCCCACCCTAACCTATTGTCTATAGGAGAGGTGCAAAAGCTTTAGATTCGTCAAAAATTTCAATCTCCGGTTTTCTATGTTTTAGGGTCACCTGATACTGGTAACATCTATCTTGATGATGGGCGTGTGTCTGTGTGTGTGTCTGTGTGTCACAGTTTCTTGAGGAAAGACTAGAGCTAAAATGGCTGGACAGAAAAATACCAAGCTTGAAACTTAAGCCTGTTATGAGATGATGATGTGCTGATTAGTTGTTGAGCCAAATCATGCAAGGGAAAGAGGCACCCTAGAGGAACTCTCAAATTAATTTTTAATATCTCAAGAATTATGGCAAATACCATAGTTCTGCAATTAATTATGAATTGTTCTTGTCAATTGCTATCATAATGACCCATTTTTATGATCAGAAAGTTCAGCATCAGAGTGGTAAATAATTAGTGAAATATTCTAGAATAATTCAAGTAACTTGGTTCCTAGGGAGCAAAGGCTACTGATCATGTCTGAATTTTTTTGTTTTATAGAACAGGAATGGCCAGGTGAGGGTCACACAAAACATTTAAATCTAAGCAAAGGGTCACATGCTATTGTGTGACAAATACTCGTAAGGTTTTTTTTTTTTGTGAACATTGGCTTACAAATACTCGCGTACTATTTGACTACATACAATTTTTAAATTGCAGAAAAAAATGGTTATAGAGATAAAGAATGTACTTGGACACAAAAGGTATAAAAATCAATATCATTGGGGGTAGATTCTAAAAGTATATAATTAATATCAATTCTGAACACACAATGGTGTAAATTTGGATTGTCCATAAAAGTGTATTGTGAAAGCATTTTTCTAGGAAGTAGGAGCTTATGAAACAGAATATACATGGAAGTATGATCTAAATGTGAAGCCAAATGCCCAATTAAATAATCAAAGATTAGAGTCGGTGAACCATTCATAAAGCAATATTTTATAACTTGATATTTAATGTCTGCAGTGTTGTCTAGGTCAGCTGAATAAAACTGAAATTGTCTTTGCCTTGACCACTTGATTGTGCTTTTTCAAAATCCAGTTCTACATGTTGTTGAACCCTAGTAGTCTAATTGTTGTCTCTAAATGTGCTGGTTTTTGCCTTACAAGTGTAGAGTTGTTTAAACACCAGAAACCTTTAAGAAACAGTGGCATATTTCATCATTTAAGCAAACAGAGCTGAAAGTGTTGCTAGTACATTATTTATTAAACTATAACTCTGCCTTGTGGGCCATTATATTATAGACTGCTATACTCATAACTTCATTTTATTTTGAATACCATGCCTGATGTACAGTATGTGTGTTCATGAGTTAACTGTCTTAAGTGTTTATTAAGTTGTTCTTATGACAAAAAAAATAAAGGAAAGTTAATTTTTATCTATTGTTGCCTGACAGGTTTAAATAGCGTAGTTTATAGTTGAATAAAACTATACCTAGTTTGTTGTTTCCCTGTACTTCCAGATCATGCCCTTAGACTTTGGAATATTCAAACTGACACTTTAGTTGCCATATTTGGGGGCGTGGAAGGTCACAGAGATGAAGTCCTCAGTGCTGTAAGTATACGTTTCATATTTTAAGCAGCTTCTATAAAATAGAGAGAGAGAGAAAGGGGTTGGAAGCATGCATTATGCAGATGTATTGCCCATTGTGCGGGTATGTGTTTAGTGAATGTGTTATTCATTTTAAAATTGTGTATGTCTTTTGTTGGTATATTTTCATTCTAATTTTAAAAAGCGTTTTCCTTTATTGGTACAAAAAGTGTTCTTTGCATTATTATTTGTAAGACGGCCACAAAAAAACACAAATTGACATTTGCTTGTTGAACAAATATTTCTGAATGCTTTTGCTGATTTGAGAATTGTTCTAAAATTTACATTTAGCTCTTCCATGTATATTTTGGGATGGGAAACATTGAGGAGTGTTAATTAAGATTTGTTTATTTCAGGTAGCACTACATACAAAAAGGTTTGCTTAGCAAAGTATATTGGACAGCTAATATTACAAGATAAATGATAAACGGCAAAGAATAATATTCATAAATTGTTTGGATTACTAAATTGATCAAACCACACCTTTAAATGTTAGAGCAAACAAAGAGTATGCATCTGAAATTTAAATGTAGCATTACATAGAAATCAGAGTTGAAGCTAACCATGTCTAAGTTGTATATTTTTGGTAAAATTACCATACCCTTTTTTTTTTTTTTTTTTTTAATTTAACTATTCTGTAAAATTCTTTGATAAAATTGGATAAAATTTGAAATACAATAAGACATTTCCATAATTTGAAAATTTTTTGTACACTGATATAAGAACTGTTGAATTTACATAATGTGACCTGTGCTGGCTGACTTCACAAACAAAGGGTTTTCAGGAAGGAAAGGGTGGTACAGTCTTAATAGAGAAATGTTGCTAGCAAATAACAAATAATGTGCCAGTTCAAGTGAAAACTGATATAGAATTAAAGTTTGCTGGAAATGTATATGCCCAGTCCAAACTGCGAATACATTGTTCATTAAAAGTTTTATTTCACCACATCTCATTTGTGTTAAATAGGAGTATGGGAGTGTGAGCTTCCTAGTATTTAAAAAAAGATATCAATATGAATGATTTTTTTTTTTTTTAAATACAGGACTTTGACCTCCTAGGTGAAAAGATAATGTCTTGTGGAATGGATCACTCCCTGAAGTTATGGAGGATAAACTCAGAAAGAATGCAGAAAGCAATTAAAGGATCATATGAATATAACCCTAGTAAAACTAATAGGTAATATTACCTTTGTTTCATTTATTAGCTAACCAATAACTGTTAAATGTGCTGTCTGCAATGAAATTCTTACTTTCCACATATGCAGGACTACTTGACCAGCATTCACTATTTAGTTTTATTTGAATTTGTTTTTGCTCAAGAAATAATTATGTAAATTTACAATAATCAAACTTTTATGCCATTAGTCACAATACGTTTAGTGGTAATCTGCAATATGAAATACATTATTCACAGATTCTTCTCAAACAATTTTTTTTCCCCCCCAACAGGCCTTTCATCTCTCAAAAGATACATTTTCCTGATTTTTCTACCAGAGACATTCACCGAAATTATGTTGATTGTGTAAGGTGGCTGGGGGACTTAATCCTTTCTAAGGTATATATTATTTCAGTCATTTTAAAACTGTTATTTGGGACTAGTGTTTATAATAGTTAGGAATACCCAAGTGGTATTTTGGTATTTCAAATATTAAAATGAAGCTTTTTGGATAATTAATTACATAGGCTGTAGTATCTAGTTAGAGAACAATGTTAACCTATGTTAGCATAAAGTATATACCCGCATACCTTTCCAACCAAATATACAATGCTTTGCAAAAGTATTCAGGCTCTTATCCAGTTCTCAGTGTAATCATGCAATGAAACATTGTCCTGTGATATTTTTTTTCAGAGCACAGGAACTCGATCTTTTTTTATTATTTATTTATTATGCTGTTTTTACACTGGTTGCCCTACAATTGGCCTCTACAGGTGACTCAAACTAACTCATATTTTCTAGATAAAGACACAGCTAAGGTATTATATTTCAGATTGTGAAAATAAAGACTAAAGAGTGTTCTAAAGGAGTCTGAGAAAATAATACAAACAACATAAATTCGTAAAATGGTACAAAACAACATCCAAGTGTTTGGTTGTCTAAATGGGTACCATCGGCTAGGTTACTTGTGAGAGAAATCAAATGGAGACCAACAATCATTCTATAGGAGTGACAGATTTCAGTAGCTGAGACTGGAGTACAGTGCACTAGTTAATTGTATCAGGGGCTTTGCTTAAAATTTGCCCATTCAGAAAACATAGGTGTAATGTAGTTGTGATGTGGGCGAAGTTTATTTTAGTAAAATGAGATTAAGAAAGAGCTTTTTCACCAATGTTCAAACAGATACACAGTATGTATAGTATATGGAACACATTCCACAATGCACCTAAAGCAGAGCAGTACACAGTTTGATCCAGTATACCTGATGAAATTCTTATTTCATTACTACATGAGAGCCTTTTCGGTCTGCTAAATACTTAAGCTTGGGTGAAAGTCCATCTTTAATTGGTACGTTGGTTCAAAACGCAAAGCTAAAGTCGCCTTGAAGTAGTTGAAGGACAAACAGATGAATGTCCAACAATGGCTTAGTCACAACACTGTTCTTAATCCAGCTGAGAATATGTTTTAGTATGTTTACAATCTGAAGAATATCTGCCTGCAAGATTGGCTAAAACAGACCAAAAGAATATATAAAGCAAGTACATATCTACACCAAAAGACTTATTTCTGCAAACGTAGATCTTCAAAATATTATGAACAGTATTGTATGCTAGCGAAGTAAAAGTACTTTGTTAGTGTACTTATATGTTTTGAGAATATTTCTTCTTTTCTTTAGTCTAAATTTTTTGTTTACTTTAACTTCACTACATTTTCAAACGCAGTTGGCTTTTGCTCCAATTCATTTTGCTAGAGGTTTTCATTATTGCAATATTAAAGCAGATAACAAATAGTCTATGCAGATACACAAACTGTTTCACTAAATCTGTTGCCTAAAATACAAATTTCCCTTGCATTAGGATAAACCATTTTATTAAAAATCAAGAATCTAGGACAGATTTCAAATGTGTAGCACTGGTACTAATGCCCGGTCATCTACAAAATTCCAAATGCACCTCAGGGTAGCTTATAGAATGGGACAGAGCTGGACATTGGTAATCCGTAATTCCAGATTCTGAAATTATGTAAGATGATTCTGTGTTCAGACACCATCCTCATATGTTGTGGTTTACTGACTTAGTCATGTGTACTGCTGGTGCCTTCCCGCATCATTCTGGTGATTACAGGTCCAAAACAGAACATAAAACAGTTGGTAATCCTAAGAAAAAACACCATTTCTTTTAATCTAAAACTAGAAGTGGTAAAGTCTAGATAGAGTGCTTTATTTAACACTAGCCATATTACCTAAAAGACCAGTAATAAAACAATATTTAAAAATATTCCGTATCTCCTGCCCTGCCTTCAGTGCCTTTTCTCGTATCTTCGTGTGTCTGAACCTCTCCTGATCAGTGGTGCCTCTCTCAAGTGCATTCTCATAAAGCTTGCTTATCAAGCACCTTGGTAGCCTCCTGTCCACTTTTGTTTCCCGTCTTTCAATTCCCAGTGTGCTTCCTACGCCTTTGTCCTTCCTCATGTGTCTCATACTTGCACTTAATTTTTTGATTACATTGCTAAAGCCAAACTGATCGATCAGATTAATCTGAGGGACCAGACACAAACAGACCTTAGTTTTTTATTATTTAATAAATTATTTAATGAAAGACAATGTCCTATGAGGATTTATTTGGATGACTAATGTTATCATTAAACTAACTCTGCCAATGTTAAGGCAGTTCAATGATATTAATAAAAAAAAAAATAGTTCAGTTATGAGACTGGAAATGCATAAAAATTCAAAAGCGAATTCAGTTAAGAAAAATCACATTATGTAGGGGTTGTCAGCAATAAATTAGATTCTTAAAAGAAAGTGAATCTGCATACCTTTTCTTTTAGTACTCATCCCACTAAATTAGGATTCAATCATTAAGATATTTGCTTGTGCTTAATGCCACTTCAGGTTACAATTACTTGGCTCATAATTTAGTGATTATGTATTACTCCCATGCAAAATGAATGTAACCTACATTATTTGAAATTAAGACCCATTTAGACTATATGTTAAAAACAGGGAGTGATCCAACACTTACCAGGTACTTTACAACTCTGCTTGATTAGTTTCCTCATGTGCAAATGTTACTTTCCAAGAAGGTATCTATATAGTACATTTACTCTAGTATGGGTGTATGGTACTCTGTATTAAACTGATTAAAAATAATAAAGTGTGAGGAGTGAATACTTATTCAAAGAGCATATCTTGGTTTTTCTAACACAAAGCAATGTCACGAAATGTAATTTTGAGAAAATGTAGGTGTTTCTGAATAATTTGGCATTCATCAGTATAAACATCATTATATGTATTTCCATCCTTGGTGTTTGTATATTTCAAACCTTACCAAAACTGCATTGCATCAGAGCAATCTGGCTTCACCAAACTGCAAGTCAAAATTTTAGTGGGATCATTGCTCCTTTACAACTGTCTAAAAACCATCACAAATAACAGAGATTAACGTATAAATTCACTAAAAAAATTCTCTGAGCTCTTGAAATGTGACCTAATAGCATAACAAGGTCAACATTTAAAAAAGCTTCTACCTTTAGTAGAAGTGTACAGTGGTGGCAAAAATATTATTTTGAGTTGTATTGTTTTGTGTATCATTTAAAATACTGCTTTGGAAATTGTTGTCTTAGTGCTTGCAAAACTGAAATCTGTCAAAAGGAAATGTAATAGTCCTTCTCAAAGCACACCATACCTACTTGTGGCAAACAAATAGGTAACACATTATTAAGAACACAATGTGCAGGTGATGTGTTAAACAAATCAGCATTTAGTGGTTTGTACTTTATATTTTGCAACAGACACTTTATGCACAAAGCCAGTTGTTATTCTACCTGGTGCTAATATTACTGTATACATTTTTCCCACACGTAACACTAGGCATATGTAGCTTAGATTTTATTTAAAATTTAAGTTTACAGAATAATCTTCCATCTCATTGTCATCATAAAGCATGATTGCATAAATAATTAATACGAAAGGGAGTAATGTTACATCTAGACTTATTTCTTCCAGTTATGGCACTCTTATATGACTTGTATATTTAATTGCTAATTTTTTGATTAACTGGTCTGACAAATTCGATAAGGTTCCTACAATGAAAATGAGTTTTCTTATCTCTAATGTAATCATAGATATAGTTGTGTATGAAGTGGCATAGTAAAAACCACAAAATACCATTGGTTAGTTATGCTGTTCTGTTTACTTAAAGAAATAAAGGTAACTAACATCTTATTAATAAGTGATTGAGTTTGTGCACCCTACTTGTAATATATGAAAACATTTAACACAAGTGGTTTAAATTTTCACAGTACAGATTAAATTGCAAGTAAAAAAAACTACCGGTACTTTCTGAAACCCCCCTTTTGTTTTTCAGTCTTGTGAAAATGCTATAGTATGTTGGAAACCAGGAAAGATGGAAGACGACATAGACAGTATTAAGCCTAATGAGTCAAATGTTACCATCCTTGGTAGATTTGACTATAGTCAGTGTGATATCTGGTATATGCGCTTCTCCATGGATTTCTGGCAAAAGGTAAAACAATAAAATCCATGTTTCAGGTAGCATTTCTGTTATTCTTTAAACTTTTTTGAGAATACTGTTTTCATTGCAACTGAAATATATTGAAATTGTTTCTGAATAATTAAACCCATTAAATTACTAAAATTTTTGCAATTTAAGGCAATGATTAATTACATTCTGAACTTTTACATGCTTTTTTTTTTTGGCTAATGTTTTTTGTTCTTTATAGATGTTGGCCTTAGGCAATCAAGTTGGAAAATTGTATGTGTGGGACTTGGAAGTGGAAGATCCTCATAAAGCAAAGTAAGGCTTTGCCTGCTTGTTTATATTCTTTGTATATTTGGCGTGTGTTGTAAAATTACATGATTTTTTTTTTTTTTTTTTAATTATTTTATTTAACAAATTGTCATTTTAAACCATACACTTAAATAAAGTAAAGCATAACAATACCATTAAAGTAGGTAAATTTCACATTTCCGTTTATTCTGTTAATATACCCTAAACACAAAAATCCATCATAACTCAAAGTAGTACCAATGAAGAAATTAAAGAACTTATTGCTACACAACAGTTAAAGGCATAATGAAAAATAAACAGAATTAAAAACACAGAACTTGATATACCCAAGAATTGTTTTTAGTATGTTCCTTAAGGGGCTTGTACATTTAGTATAACACAAAGATGAAGAGAAGTGTACAAAGAGGCAAGGTTTTACATGGAAGATGTAGCATTTTAAACAGGGTTTGCCGGAAAATCAGTTAATAACTTTGTGTTTCAGAAAGTTAAATATCTTTAATACAGAAAATTAAGTTGTTTTTGCTTTAGTTAAATTAATAGATTCTGTATACAAGAGCAAGACTGTTGATGGCAAATGGTAACCGCAGGCAGTGTCAGTAACTATTTAAATGAAAACGTTTGTATTGCAGTATTCTTTCAGACAATTTGAGTTATTATTAAAGCTCTTAATATGGAGTTCTATTTTGTTTTTCAATCATTGGAGGGAATTGTTACAATAATGAAACAGAATACTCTCAAGCTTTATAGCTTTTAGATGCATAACTTAAAATAAAAGGGAAGGTGAAATTCAATTTCTGATGAACTAAAGAATGTTATGTCAACACATGGAGCACTTTGTCACCAGGTTTAGTATCTGGAGGAATTTAGCATTTTGAAAGTGTGTTTAAAGTTAAGGTAATACACAGAAGGAAAAAGGCAATCCAGTGTTTATAGTAACGGTTAAAGAAGATCACAGTGCAGAACTTTTCATAACACAGTTTTTATATAAAAAAAAAAATATTTTCTAAGTCTGACTGGTGTAGGAATAAGGAAAATCTATCCTAGCAGCTTTGTGTCCAAGGCAGATCCTGGCACTGAAGAGCACCCACAGTCCACCTCAGGGCACACTCGCACAATTCATTCAGGGTGAGCCGAGATTTGACAAAATCCTTAAAAACGTGTTTTACATTATTGAAGAAAATAAGCTGCCCAGAGGAGCCCAATTAAACATGGGTGAAAATATAAAAACTGCAGAAATTTGAACATTAAAATTAAAAGCAACAGCAGAAACCCCGACAGACACAACTCTTCCTCTTTTGTCTGGTGTAATTAACAACTGTATCTTTTTTTTTTTTTTTGTAGTTGCAGACTTTATATTTAGATCACGTTAGCAGTGTTTTATAGACTTGAAGAGTTATGCATATTTTACTAATTATTCAGTAAACAGACATAACTATCTGTTCTTATAATTCATGTATTGTATGCTTTCTTGCTGCATTCAAGTTTGAGGGAAGACAGTGGAAGTAGTGAAAGGAAGCCCTAAGCAGAGTTTACTCTCCTTTTGTCATCAGTCCTGCCTTCCCATCACCACACTGCCAAGAAGTTACATAGCCAATAAACAATACATATTGATACATTTGAAGAGATCAATGGTGTTCTCTTTTTTTGTGTGTAGTAATATTCTAAAAGTACAAAACCAAAAACCATACCAAATATAAACATTTCTTCAGCTGTAAAGTTAAACTACTACCTACATAGAAGTTTTAAATTGTATTACATCAGTGCATTCAGTAGCAACTTATTTTTAACAAGGTGTTGTGATTGAAACATTTGCCAACATTTTTATTAAATTTTACATTGTTTGAAAAACTGTTAAATAAATATTTATAGGACTACAGCCTGCCCTTTTAGAGAAACAATAATAATCATGTAGAAAATTTCATGTTTTTTCTAAGTAGTGGTATAGTAAATATTTGTGGTTATAGATCAAAACTAAAGGGATATATTTCACTATTTACAGCACATTGTCTTCATATAATCAGTTCAATATTTAATATGCTAAAATTCACTTTTTAATTGGTTGTTTAATGGTACTGGTCTTTAAGTGCAGCAGAAGTCTCCTTGCCTGAATCACACTCTAAACTATCTAATGTTTTTCAGCATTCTTTAGGAAGAGCAACACAGCACATGCTCCAGGATTTTGCCTATTCTGTTTTCATTGTCTTTTGTAAGCTTTATCCTTTATTACCACTTTCCATTCAACCACTGCACAGTGTGGCATATCTTGCTTCAGTTCAGCTACTATGCAGTTGAGCCTACCCAAAATCACGGGGACACCTTCACACATGAACATCTCCATTGTCTTCATCATTTTCACTCTGCTGTAGCTGGTGATTATCATAGTGCCAACACACTAACCTGGACTGTTCACCCAGTCTGTAGCAACTTCCTTCCCATATGTTTCTGGACCAACCTTTCTGTAAGGAACAAGCTACTTACTTTGGAGAGAGCTGTGAGCTTAGATATGGAGATCCTTATTCTTGTCCCAGTTGCATCATAGTAAGCTTTGATCCATAACAGTACACACCAAACATCACAGACCAATGAAGCCAAGATGACAAAATCATCAGAGAAACAGATGCAGTGCTTATATTCCCAAAGTACATGCTGTTTATGCCTTGATAGGCTGTCCATGAAACTTTTGAAGAGTAGAGAAGCCAAAATCTCACACCCACATTAAATGGACTTGACTTAATGCTAAGTATGCAGAACCTGCCTTCATTTTGTAAATGTAGCAAAAAATTGCATGTAGCATTGAGCCAGGAAATATTAATACTATTGTATCATCTTCATCAAAATATCATTGTATACACAGCCATTAGCTACAAAACACCCCATAAACTTTCTTAATTCTTCAAATATATCTCTCTGAAGACAAAAAGTAGGTCAACTGCTCCACAGCCAGGTTGTAATCCCCTCTGCACTTTCCGAGTCTAAAGTTCAATTATTGAATAGAACCAATGTTCCAGTACTCCAGCATAGGTTTCAGCACATTATGTGACTTTTAGTCACAGGATGTCAAACTTAAATGTTGCAGTTGTTGATCTCATTGTCTCGAAGATGTCAGATTACATGACAATAAATCAGAAGAGCATTACAAATTACTCAACTCTAGGCAAATTTTTCAGCACAGTTCCACTTTTCTGAAATATTGTAAGCTTTCTGCAATTTGAAAGTCAATAATATGCTGCCTGCAGAAAAGCTTTACAGGTTTAGTGAGTTGAGCTTCATTTTGCTACCCTTTTACTTTTTCATCTCTTTAGTGGCACAACTAATGCAGGACAGCAGACAGACAAAATTGTGTTCTGTTGGGGCAGTTGATATCACCTGTGTTCTTTCTTTCTCACGACCACATTCTATGCATTGTTCTTCTGAGTAAGTGCTCATTGGTTGTCATTTCTCATATACACATGAGCCTGCCCCTTACCACAGAATCATGTGTTTTTTTGTTTTTTTTTGTTTTTTTTTATTGGGGCAAGACACAGACTGATATGACTGGGTCACTGGGGATGTCAGAGTGCATGACTGACACTCACTGGACATTCTGTGACTGTCCCCAACTCTCTTAGATTATGTAAGTGAAGGCTACAATGGGATCTTTACTAATTAGAACATGTGCCACTGTCTTAAAAATGGTGACCACTTGCACAGTTTGCTAATCCCGATGCACTGTCCCTCTCTTCCATTCAACATTCAAGAGGCTTTGAGACTGAAACACCCTTACAGTATCCATTGCTTTTCAAGTCAAGTGAAGTTCATCCAGCTCTAAGGCTTTGACACCACTGAGCTTTTAAATCACTGCTATGACACTTGCCATCCGCATACAAACAGTGCATGTGACACTGCTTCTCCAAAATGCAAATGTATTTACTGGATTTAAAAGTTGGTCAGCGTTCTTCCACCTCTCAAGGATATTCCTGGTTAAGGCTTTTCTTGAAACTTGCTGGAAACAGTCTCGGTGACATCCCAGCTTCCCTTTAGAAGTCATCAAATTGTTTACCTTTTAAAAGGCATCTGAAAGTAATTTTCCATAGTTTCACCAGATTCCCCATCACACAGGCCATCACATCAGTCTCTCCTGCAGCTGCTACCTTTTTGTTCTAATGTCACTTGTAAATCACATTTGGGCACATGATCTGTGAAGATCAGTATTTTCATTAAATTAGCATTGGTTTCTTTTTGTGCTAGTCCACCAAAAGAAATTTTATAAACGACGTAATTGCTAGGCCTAATCCTATTTATATATAAAAAAAAAAAACATGCTACAGATTAGTTTTTAAAAGGAATGTCCTTGCTTTCATCAAGAACTAGAATATAAAAAATCGTACTGGTTTTGTTTTATACATGATGTCATTTTAAACAATAGTGGTTGATTTAAAAACATACTGTATATTTCTCCAGCTTTCTTACACACACCCACTAATTATAGAAATGTTTATTTTAGTAGATAACAGAATGCCACTAATAAGTACAGCTTCTAGGTCTGAAACATTGCAAAAGAAATCTATTGTTTACCCTTTTTTCATAGCTTTCATAGAGTTTGTGTAGCAAGTATAGAAGTATTTCCGTCAGTACCTATAACCTATTCTCACTGAGGTACTATGCACATGTAGTTCATATGTCATATGTACATTTTTAAGGGAGGAAAGAATTAAGGGTTGCTCCACATTACACTAATTAGTTCTTTGGTAAAATTTCGTTGTTTTTTGTATAATTCTATAATTTATGTATCCTAAAACCACAGTATGAAAAGTATTTGCCCCCTTCTTGATATCCTCTATCGTTATGTATTTGTCTCAAAGAATGGCCTCAGATATTTAGGCAAAATATCGTACAGTCATGTGAAAAACTAAGTACACTCCATTAAATTTTTTTTTTTTTTTTTTTTTTTTTTTTTTTAACACAGGTGAACATAGGATTTGATCTTCATTTAAGCAATAGGTGATATGACAAACATCATGCCACATTTATTTAAATTATACAGTGGACTACAAAATATAACTATACCACTACATTTATCACTACTTGAAATACATAAAATTAGAATTAGGTGTACCAGATTAGATGCAAATGATTAGATCATCATTACAGAGGATCTTGAAGGGACTAGTCTTTTTTTTTTTTTTTTTTTTTTATATATAATCTCAAACATTTAGTTTGTTAAAGTGTGTGAAGCATCAGGAAGCCTTCAGAAAAGAGATTATAGATGTTTGGGAAGAATTTTTGAAATATCTCCAAATCAACCATTATAATGCTTGAAAGATCTACAAGTAGAGAAGATTTCAAGCAACTGTCAACTTGTCCACACCATGTTCCCCAAGCAAGGTCAGCCTAGGAGCAGATCATAACCTACTGAAAAGGGCTATGTGATCTTCAGAATTTCACAAGGGGACCTATAGGTAGCTCTTGCCAATGCTGAAGTCAAAGTGCATGAATCAACCATTAGAAAAAGGCTGCATGCATTAGATCTACATGGGATGTATAACAGGAGCAAACCTTTGGTGTTTAGAGAGAACATCAGGGCAAAATGAAAATCTTACAACTTAACACCTAGGCAAAGACCAGGAATATAGAGACAATGTACTGTGGACTGACTGGGCCAAGAACCAGAAGATATGTTTGCATGTCACTAGATGAATCTTACAAGCTATAAAAACAGACTGGTGGAAATGTTATGGTATGGAGTTGCTTTGTGGTATATGGGCCAATGTAGCACACAGCTGTAAAGGTCAATAGAAATTCTTCATTGTACCTGAATGTGCTTAAGGATAATGTGTGTTTTGTCTGTCAGAAAATTTAAGTGCAACCTAAAGTGGACCTTGCTGCATGTCACAATGCTTCTGACTATACCAGTAAATACACCAAGGCTGAAAAAAAGAAAGTGAGGGTTCTATAATGTCTGAGTCAAACCCAGGATCTCAAACCCATCAAGATGCTTTTAGGGGATTTGAAACATGCTATGTACACAATGACACCAAGTCAAGCATCATATAGGTGAAAAATTCAAGGAGGAGTGGGGAAAAAACTTTCTCCCAGCTAATTTTGGAGATTGGTAGAGAGTTATAGGAAAAGCTTACTTAAGGGTATTTCTGCCAAAAGGGACAATACCAGCTATTAGAGCCAAGGGTTTCCTTACTTTTTTTTCTGCAGATGAAAATCGCATATCTGTTTTTTTTCATTTAATGTATTTTTCAAAGTTAATTTTTCATTGGCTACATCACCTTTATTTAAAGATACTGTTTAAATGAAGTTCAAATCTTGCAATGTCCACATATGCTAAAAAAGAAAAAAACATTTCATGTTCAACTTTTTTACATGAAAAGGGTAGCCAGTATAACTAAGTTTATAATACCATTTCTACATTTACTGGTTAATATGTTTAAGTAATAGTTTTCCAGTGCATCTATTGCCCTTGAGAAAAGGAAATTTTCTACTTTACTTCACAAACTCAAACAGCTGAACTGATTGCATCCAGCTCCATTGAATGTAAACCTAACCTTATATTGATCCTTACATTGCGAGATAAACAAAAGTTGTTAAAATTTACCAATCAGGAAAACATTACAAAGCCATTGCTAATGCTCTGGGTATGCAGACAATGTAGCACACTGCACCACAATGTTAAACTCCAAATGGACAACGAATGGTAAATCTTTCCAGGGAAGGCCAGTCTGCCAAAGTTACCAAAATGGATAGCGACAGCTCATTTCATAAGTCCCAGAGGATGCCAGAAGAACATCCAATGAACTTCATATCTTTCATGGCTCATCTAAGGTCAGTGTTCATAACTCCACAATGAGAAAGAAGCTGAGTAAAATTGGAATTTGTGGGACAGTAGCAAAATGAAAATCTCTTCCTATCCAAGCTTAACATCAGTGCTCACCTTGCATTTCCAAAGAAATGCCGGAATGATCCCCAAGTCTAAAAGAATAATGTTCTATGAATTGAAAAGTCAAATGTAGAATTATTTGCACAACACAGGTCCCACTTGTCTGCTGTAATCCCGATACCTTTTTTGGGGTGATGAACGATGAATTCTGCACTTTACCAGAGTATCTGAAGAAGAATATCCAGTCATCTATTTATGAAATGAAGCCGAAATCTAATTGAGTTATGCAGTGGGACCATGGCCCTGAGCATGAAAGCAAGCCTACAAGTAATTGGCTCTGAAGAAAGATTATATATATATATATATATATATATATATATATATATATGCAGTAAGTACAAGAAATTTGAACACTAAGGTCAAGTAGAAATAATAGGAGAACCATATTTCTCCCCAAACCCCCGAAAAGGGTCCTGCAGGGTAAAAATGAAAAATCAAAAGCCATCATCTAGGGAACAAAAAATATCCCCGCAGTTTCTTTCCAGGTATACAGGGATTTACCAGAAGCTTTATAAATACTAGCTGCACATAACTAAATGGATCGGATTATAAAATGAGAAAATCCAGAGACAAAGTGTAACTAAATTAGGTGATTTCCATTTGCACACTAACAACAATTTGGCAACAGTTGTACCTAAAATAGACTCTCTTTTGGAAGAAGGACAGTCTGAATGGAGATGCATCTAATAAGATAAATAAGTGAGGAGATACAGGCAATTGATAATTTAAAAATGTAGATAATAAATGGCACATGACACAAAAGAATACACAGGACAAAACCAAAAGGTATGCATAAAAGTACAGGCAAATCTAGTCCCATAGGTAAAACATGAAGGGTCCAGTGCAATCCCTATGACACATTAATGACACACACTCAAATATAACCTATGCACAAAATTAAACTGTGAATTAATAGTTTGAGTTTCTTGAACAAAATGTTATATTGCAAAGGACAAGACTCCAAAAGCCAACTGCAGAGGGGGCAAGACCCTTAACCATATTTTAGGGACAGAGAGGAAGACAGGACACACTACAAAGAAGAATTACTTCAGGGAATTAAGGATGTAAAAAAAACAATGAGTAAAGTGGGTGAACAGATAGAGCAGCCAAAAAAAGGTTCAGCAAAGACAGAAGTTGTAAAGGGGGGGGGGGGCCATTTACAGGAAACTCCCATTTCTTACACAAAGGTCTTTGCATGTTTTGAGGGTACTGTTATAAATGTTTGCTAAGGTGCAGATTGCACATTGAGAGCATTTAGGGAATGTACAGGAATGTCTACCCATCACTAAAAAAATAAGGGTCTGAATGTGCCACTTCAGTACTTATCTGAATAATTTCTATGTCAAAGCCCATTCAGACAGTGTATAAGATATTGCTGGCCCAAAATAAAGTTTGGCTGTTTTCAATTTAATTTTAATAAGTCAAGCAAAATGACACCCTTAAGCTCTAAGCATTAAAAAGAGGAATTAAACCATGATCTTAAAGGCCAGGTCACATAAGCATAATGGTGAAACTGCAGGTCTAAAAGGGAAATCCCTCCTTTATCTCTCAGATGAGTGAGTATGGTATGGTTGATGTTTAGGTTTCTTACTGGTACAAATAAATTCAACTTCTAACAAAATTTGGAAAGGTGGGTGAAGAGGGATCATTGAACTAATAAAATTAAATTGAGGAACTCAGCAAATATATGATGGCTGTTAATGCTGACAGTCAGGTTGGAGGATAATTTAATCTCAACCGCAGAAGAGAAAAAAAAATGCAATTTTGTAGTGGTCTAGTTAAAGTCCCTAAATTCAACACAAAAAATGTTGTGGCAGGACCTGCAACAAGAAGAAACTACCAGTGTATCTGAGTTAAAGCAGTTCTGCAAAGAGTGGACTCAACAGCAATATGAAGAACTGGTATTAAATTAATAGGAAGTGATTAGTTGTAAATATTGATTCTAACGGTGCAACAACCAAGTGTTGAAACTATGGGGGCAAATACTTCTTCATTTGGGTGACAAGAGTGTTAGATAACTTTTTCCTTGAATAAATAAAGAAATGATTTGATTTAAAATCTAGATCATGTGTTCAAGTTATTTTTCACTAAAGGTCTGAAGCCATTTATTGTGTAAAATACACAAAATAGAGGATATCAGGTAGTGGACAAATACTTTTTTCAAAACACTGTAGTTGCTTTCAACACCTTGTCTTTTTTAAAAATGCATACCATATTGATACTTAACCTTTATATTGCGTCGTCTTAAAGAAGTTTGCCCTAAATTGAATATTCCTTTGAGCCTCCTTTTTCCCCCAGAGGAAAAAAAAAAAAAAAGAGTATTTGCAAATTGACATATTGAAATTCTATAACTTTTAAGCTTGTCATATTGGCAAGAAATAAAAAAAAAACTTATAATGGAATTAATTTTTTTTTTTTCCTTCCTCCCACTTGCAGGTGTACCACCTTGACCTATCCAAAATGCACCTCGGCCATCCGTCAGACCAGTTTCAGTCGTGACAGCAGCATCTTGATAGCTGTATGTGATGATGCCTCAATTTGGCGCTGGGATCGTTTACGATAGTTGAGGAGTATGATATTTCTTGCAGTTTTGAGCTGGCTAATAGTTCTGTCCTTGCACAGCTTTGTGCCTTTTGTTGACTGTGTTAGAAGCATCAGATGTCACCCAGCATGCATGGGCTTTTATTTTACTATGCTTGTTTCTCACTTTTGGTCCCTTTTTTGCTTTTAATAAAATTTTATTTTTTTAAACTGTGTGTTTTTAATTTTTTTTTTTTTTTTTTTTTTAAAGTTTGGCAAGAGGTAATCTCGCTAGATAAATAAAGTGGGTTCTGTTGCTGTGCTGTAGTGTCCCTTGCTGGTAAGGAAAGCAAGTCAATTCTGAAGTGTCCACAAGAGATCCTGTTTGATTTGTTTATATACACACACACATACATATATATACTATACCATGTATATTTTTAACTAGGGGAATGGTTTCTTCAACAATAAATTTTATACTGCCAGTATTTTATACCCATGAAACTGCTAATGTGTTTAAAACAAAGTTAATGAAGTTAAATTATTAACCTGGATAATTTGTAATCCATTGTAGTTTATTATTTCATATTCCCCAAGTTTATCATCGGCTTCCTTTTTTCTCTGACTCTTTAAATTATATGAAATATGATTGAATGTGAAAATCCAGCATATGGTGCCATGCTGCTATTCACTTTTTGAAGCGGTTTAGGAGAATACAGTGAGTACATTCATTGCCTGCTAAACTTGGGCCAGTGTGTATTTTTTTCTGAAATAGAGGTTAATTGTGATCTCCTTGTTTTTTCCTTTTGGAAAAACTGCCTTAATTATGGCACACCAAAACATTGTTAATGGCAGTGCAATGAAGTATTAACTACCCATTCTAAGCAGTACATAAAGTGCACAGTTTATAATGAATACTTAAGAAATTTGAAAGTGTTAATTTATTTTCATTTTTATAGACACTTCTGGTTTGATGTAAATGTTGATTTTTTTTTTTGTAAGTTATGATTTGTAATTTTATATCAGTGTATTGTCAAAAACAATGACTGCAAAATGTTTTGATCCACATTGCTGAATATTTATACCTTACGTAAATTAAGCTTTACTATCTTGCTATATAACACAAAAATGTTTGAGTCATGTATGATAGCTGATTACTGATGCCTGATAGCTGATTACCGATGCCTGGTTGAACACTGCAGATTTCAGTCTGAGAAAGACATTGCCTTTTATTATTATTTTTTTTTTATTTGTTGATGGTGGTGCTGAAGCTTTTGGAGTGTGATATTATCCTGACTAAATTGTGCTCCATAGCTGAAATATGTTTGCTCTGTACAATAGTGCCTTACACATTGGTGGATTAGTTCCTGCCAAGCAGTCATTGTTCTCGGAGTACTTCATTATCTGAACCATTTGTGGTATAATTTAAATAAAATATTTTACAAATACATAGTGGTTTCCATGTGTGTATCTGGGATAATTTCATAGATGTGGGCAAAATTATGCAAAATGTTTTAATGCACATTGGTGAATATGTGTAACTTTAACAAATTAAACTTGTATCTTGCTATATAAAGGAACAATATTTCAATCATATATAACAGATTTCTGATGTTAAGGTAGTACTGTCTTGTTTAAGGTACATTGTTAAAGCAGTGGCAAATAAATGCAAAAGGCATGTTGGAGAATGATCACTTAAAATAAAGGTTAATTATTGTCATTAATTAAATGAAGGTTGTTGTACTTCATTTGCATATCTGCAAAACAAATTGATGGATCCAAATGTTCTTTATGTTTAATGATAACCATCAATTGTGTTACTTTTCTGATGCAGTTCCATCACTTAATACTGAATACACATACTCCAGAGGGTTGTCCAGCTAGTAAGAAAGGTACAACAAGCATGACAAACAAAACAGAGTAAACCTTAACTAAAGAAATTGCACATGTCAGTGTGAGAAGACAGATTGTGCTAGAGTAGGGGTTCTCCAACTCAGTCCTGGGGACCCACTATTTTATGTTTTTGTTCCAACCAGATTCCCAATCATTGACAACACCTTATAGCACTGATCTCATTTAATTAGCTGGTATTATTTTACTTTTATTATGCATTTAGAAAAGCACTGCAGCATGATTTTTTACATTTATAAGACATTTAGAAATATTTCTGCTTTTGCTATAGATTTAAAATCTTAACTCTCTTTTATTGATTTCATTATATTTTGCCCTTTCTCTGTGCCGTTTTCTCCCTTTTGTTGTATCTTATTAATGATGATTAAAAACAAGCAGAGCAGCCAACCAGGCAAACCACTAACCAATCAAAGGCTGCAACTACTTTAGCGTCAGACCCATTAATTAGTAAATAATGGATTAATTAAACAATTAGAACACCCGGAAAAGTAGAATGAAAATCAAGATGAAAATATTGTTAAAAAGAAAAAAAAAATACATTATTCCCATGCTTGGTACATTTATATTTATATTTATATAATATATATATATATATTACCAAACTTAGTTTTCTAATTTCTATATTCCCAAAACACAGAACTTGGGAAATAACAGTTCACTTAATTAGCCCAGGAGTCCAATTGAAAACAGAAGCTGGTTGGAACAAAAACCTGCAGCCACAGGGGTCCCCCAGGACCGAGTTTGGGAAGCACTGGTATAGAGGGCAATAGACTACCTTTACGTGTACTGAGTGGCCTATACCGGCTACAGTCAGGGGCTCCAGTACAGAAAAGAGAGTTGCCAAAACAGTACAGGACAGGATACTAGACAGATGCATTTTCTTCCATGAAGACACAAGGTCCATAGAGGAATTATTTATGACCATGTGACCACTAGTTGGGGCTAGGTTGTCCTTTCTAAGTTGAGGTCAGGTAGGACATGCAAGAGGCCAGTATTCTTCCATCAAATTGCTAGAGGACACCGCATGGCACCTAATTTTAAAAATAACTGTGTTGCTCTTTTAAGGAATATTATGCACAGAACCAGGGGCACCTTTGGAGTGTTTTAGCTGGTGCAGTTGTTTACCAGAGAAACTATTCCTGGCCCAAATGTCATATCATTTTTATCTTCTATAAAGATAAATATTTCCTTGAGCCAAATACCATCTCTCCTTCTGGCATGTTCCTATGACTGAAATTTACATAAGTAAAATACAAATGTATATGCTAATATGACTAATACAAGTTTATCATCTCTTTCTAATAGCTCCGAGTTATCATCCCATTTTCTATAACTTCAGCACATTCTGCACGTTAGCAAATGTTAGGCCTCAAGTTCTCTTTTGTAGTTTGTGCATTGAAAGTTTGGATTGATGGAAAATTCAGACTTCTGCTTTTACTTTTTTTAATGAAGTCTGCATAAAGATGATTTTTGTGCAAACAGTAACAAAGTATAGAGTCCATCACATTGTTTTAGGGACTAATGAAAGAAAATCCACATGAAATGAGTAAGTCATTCCATCCATCTATCCACCCATTCATTTAATATCTCAGTCTCTGCATTGTCACCAGTAGGTGTTGCCTAGTCTGGCAACTTTAGGCACAAGGACTCGCATCCAGTCCATAGATGGTTTCTGGTATCTGTTGAGAATC
>JANRMT010028174.1:141594294-141643386 GCA_026402145.1 Polypterus bichir lapradei
ATCTGTTATATTCTTCACCTTTCGTCTCTCCCACTTCATCTTTCACCATCTGCCTTACTGAACCAATTTATGTTTATCAATATGCATATCCAATATGTACAATTAGAAAGAGGGGTCTGTACAAACTGTAACGTGTTTACTTGATCTTCATAAGAGATCAATAAAATCAGTCCAAAATATGATGCTTCATATCACAGACAACATTAAATGCACATCCATGCATAGACAGTATCATATGCACTGACAGGTCAGTTCATTGGGAGCATTTTCCCATCTCTTGACATACAGTCATGAGAAAAAGTAAATACATCCCATGGAAACTGTTGACTTTTTCTACAAATTTGAACATGCATAACAGTAGATCTTTGTGCAAACAGTGTATACTGATAAAAGTGATATACATGAATAAAAACACAAAGAAAATGTGCTTTTTCAATCATTTATTCAAGAAATGTACCAATGGAAGTAATGGTGTACTTGAGGAAAAAGTAGGGACACACTTGGCCTCAGAAGCTGGTATTGCCCCCTTTTGCAGAAGTGACTTCTTGTAGGTGCTTTGCTGCCCACCAATCTCAGACTTGGTAAACTTTTTGACCTCTCCTCCATGCAAAATCCATAATTTGCAAGATGTTTGTGAGTTATTTTCATGTACTTCCTTTTAAAACCTCTCCATAACCTTTCAATAGTATTCAAATTGGTGTCGTTACCCCTGCCTCTTCATAAATTAACTCATTATTGAGGCAGACTGAAGACTCAAGTGCCAGCTTAAGTGAAAAATTAAGGAAAATGTACCAAGTAATTGCAACAGAAACACTGACTTAATTAGTTTTAACGTGAAAAGATGCCAACGAAAAAAGAGAAGAAGCGGGCTGTTAGGGTGGAGAAAAGAAGTGCTGCTCAGGAAGCAGCAAGCACATCAACCTCTGAGCAAACGAATGCTAAACGTAGAGGGAAAGAGTATGAAAACTAGGAATGCTCAAGTCAATCGCAGTGCGCTGTTACTGGTACATGAGTAAATTGTGTAATTTGATGATGATGGATATATTCTATTTTTGTAGAAATAAAATTACATTAAAAACACTTTTTATGAGTTTTTTTTTAAATTGTCTACATAAATATGACATTATGGAAACATTTTATTTTTGTGTTCATTAATGCAGATACAAATAACTATTCACAAGTAAAACAATTTTTTATGAGTTTTAATTTTGCAGACCTGTTATGTTATACTGGGAAAGTAATAATATTAATCTGGAGGATTCTGAATTTGTTGTTCATGGACTTATTTACCATTATTTGAAATGAAACTGACTTGCTATTTTACCAGTTTTCGACACTATGTGTCGAGAAAGACTTAAATGCTTATTTTATTTAAATGATAAATTTATGTTTGCACAAGGAGGGCAGTCTCTTGATGAGCCTACAAGCCTTTTTAAATGCGATGTTGGCGAAAGCGGGACTGAATTCTGGTTACAACATGTTTCGGCAAATTACAGTAACAGACAAATCTGACGGTGACTCAAAATAAGACATTGGTGTTAAAAGTGCACATTTACAAGATGCACACGAGTTATTATTGCTTTCCTGAGAGACTTTTGAGCAGTGACTGATCTCAATATTGTACCTACATTTAATTATGGAATACATTAAATAAAGCTGAACGAATGAACAAACCGTGATGCGGTAGTGATAGCAGCTTCAATAGACATGCCTTTCAAGTTCAAGATGAAATCAACATGCCCATCCGAGTGGTTCGGTGGTACTGTAGTAAAACGTCATCAACTTGCGACAAAAACTGACGAATCGGTGTGACAAAAGGCAGCCAAGAGAATTCCCAGTTTTATCCGGGTGAAACGTTTTTGTTTGTTTTACTTTTTTAATAATACTTTTAACAAGTCCTATAGGTTTCACGCCTTTTTTGAAAATATAGATATTGCTTTTTGATTCAGTCAGCAGTTTCTGCTTCCATGTTCAGTTGCTTAACGTTGCGTAGACCTCCTGCAGGGGCGCTGTTACTGGTGTCTGACAAAGTAGCGTATCGTAAAATCTAGAAGCTTCTGTATTTTTTAGGTGCGTGAAGATGTTGTAGGTGCTGCAGAAAGTGAAAGTGCGATGCTGACATACGGCCAACAAGTGTGGCATGTAACGATATTACAAAACTGGAGAGATTCGAGGAAGAATTGAGCAATGTTTGGGTGTTTGGTCGCAGGGAGACTGGTAAGTAAAAGGCACTCCCTTTTCTGCACTGAGCCTTAGCTTACATTTCGTTTGTTGGGTTCCCGTATTTGTAAAATCAGTTGCACACATTGTGCCGTGCAAATTAGGGGGGTTCAGCAGGCGATTTATTCAAGTGTCATTAAACTTCGACATATAGCAAACAACTGAACGTCATATTTTAATGTTTCATTGCAGACAAGGAAGGGCTGCCTAGCTACTGCAACGTTTTATAATTCAAATTACATTGTTTCTTATTAGGAGTTTGGGCGCTGTGCCATGCTAACGACGTGATGTGTAATTCAATTGATAGAAACGCTTGTGCGTTTTCTTTCTGTCGGTAGTTCACTGACCTCCTCTTCAGCCTGTGTGTGTTTTGTCTAAAGAGGGAGACAAAGCATGCCTGTCAATCTTTTCTGTTTACCTCGTGGAAGAATTGTCCTGATGCCAGATGGAGTTATTATTATCATTATTAGTTATTATTTGGCTGATGCCTTTATCCAAAACGATATTCAGCATTTGAGGTACAATAGGTTACAGTTCTTACGTTTTTTCAAAGTGGAGCACAGGCAGGCGAAGTGACTTGCTCATGGTCACACGATGTCAGTGGCAGGAGTTGAACGCACAACTGAATGATTTGAAGTCCTAGGTCTAACTTCTTAACCACTACAACACACTGTTCTTCCCGACTACTGATACATTTTTTTGCAAGCCAGTATGATCTTTCTTTTGAACTTTGCAGTACCTTCTGATGATCTTTACGTTTCTGACAGCGCGGACTGTCTCAATATCTGTATCTTGACAATTAACTTTGGTTGTTTGGGGTGAAGGGGTGCTCTCAAACAGATGTGGAATGGATGAGACCAACAAGGAAAGTGAAGAACATGTGAATGGATGGGAAGCGTTTCAAGATGAAATGATATTGAATAGGTGACAGCTTTTGTGAGTTTTCAGATCAGCCAAAAGGAGAGGAAGAACACTTTGGGGGCAATTGGAAAAGGAAGTGGTAAATTGTGTGGTGGACGTGGCCATGTCTTTCTGTGTGGCTTCATTCCTTCACAAGATATATGTAATTTTCTCTCTCTAACCGTGATGATCACTAATTGTACTTTTATTAACTACTTATAAAAAGTGATCACTCAAGATTAGCCATATGTCCAGACATTGCTAAACTATATGAGACCTTCAACTGCATGAAGGTAGTAGATGAGTCATGTTTTCCAAAGTGTGTTAAACAATTCCATAATAAATTAAATGCAATAAAAAATGCAAAACATTCTAGACAGCTCTTGAATTTACTGTATGTAGGATACTTGCATATTCTTATTAGCTGTGAAAAGTCAGAAAAAATTAACAATTGCTGAATTTCCTCCATTGACAAGTTTTAAAAATATTGGGTTTATCAATCGTGTTGGGCATAGACAATTTATATAAGAGATTCTGAGAACTACAGGGAAGAATAAGCTAATTTAGGGCACTCCTACCAAGTATGGTTGATGTGACCTTTCTTCATAGTACTGCTGATCTTTCCATCAGTTGTTAAAGGAATACGCCACCCAAAAATGATATTTTAAGTGCATACATAATAAGGAAACCCAAAGAGTCTTGGTTGTGACTTTTCATATTGAAGGCAGGACTCTGGGCCAATTAATTATGGAGAGAGGCAGGTCTTGAGGTCAAAAAGCCACTCTTGTGAGGCTTAGGGTTTACTGTTTGTGTACACACTAATAATCCTAGAAATAACTATTTAACAATACTTTAGCAAAATAAAAAAACTTTGGCACATTTTGAGTAAATGTCTGAATAACAGACTTCAGACTTTCCGATTATGTGACACAAGTAACGTGAGATTCCCCCACCAATCCAACTCCCATGGACGTTTTTCATAAATGTTTGATGTTGTACAGCACTAACCACCATTAAACTCTGCTAGGGCTTAAACTTGTTTTTCTCCATTCTGCATGAAAACATGAGATTAAAGATTTTTTAAGGCACCATTACAAAGTACATCGGGTAGGTAACATAAAAAGAATATAACATTTTGGTTTAGTATTCCTTTAAGGAATGAATAGTAATTGTTTTTTATCTGACAATGAAGCCTTAAAACATTTGTTTTCATTTTTAAAATCCCTAATCCCTATGACCCTGAATTGCATTAAGTGAGTTTAGGAGTATTATGTTAATATTTCATGACTAAATTATTAATCTGTTTGCTGGTTCTGAAAAGGAGCAGTTTTTGTGTTTTCATTACAGACAAAACACACATCACATGCCTTCATCAGATATTATGTGTAACTAAAACATCAGATGTCAGTTCACCTAAACACACATAAAAGCTATTCATGATTTTGCAACATAGTAAAATAAGATTTAAAAGATCTGCAAATAACAAAGCAATCAGATCCATCTATTGATATATAAAACAAAATTGAAATTAAAGTATTTCCAAATGGAAGAAATTGCTAAATTAGTTATGTTTAGTAAAGAAAAACAAATAAGTGAGAAAAAGACAATTCAAAATTTGATAAAAGGAAAAATGTGTCTTGGGCCATTACAGTTGTTAAATGGTTTTAGTATTTTTGTTTAATGTTTGGAGTGGTTCCTTATTGATGGTGGTTTCATTCCGCTGGGAGAGTTGCACATCACATGCTACATAACTGCACAGGACTAATATGGAATCTCCCAATTAATCTAGCATATACTTGTTTGGAATGAAGAAGGAATTCTGGAGTATCCAGAGAACAACCCATACCGACATGAGCAGAACATGCAAACTCCATAGGGACAATGCTTGAACACAGAATTCAAAGCCAGGACGGTGGACAGATGAGGCAGTAGCACTAATCACTTTTCCATTCTCAAGACAACCACAATTCTTCAATCACCTTATCTTAAAATTGCCACATCCTCTTTAATTTGGACAAGAAAATCACCTAAATATGAGAACTGTTTAGAATACTAATTACTGGTATTTGATAATGTATCAGTCAATGGCCTCTTCATTCAGTTGCAATTCAATTTGTCAAAATATTTTTTCATCTTTTCATTCTCCTGTTGTTGCAGAATAAACTGTTAAATATTTCAGTATTTTTAAAATTAACATTAATTCATACTTTTCTTTCTTTAAACCACTTAATTCACTACAGTGCTTCAGGAATGAGCCCATTTCAGCATACCAGCAACATTGGGCTTAAAGGAGAAATGGATGACTTGGAATGACTTGGATGGAATGCTAGTGTGTTGGGAGGCGCACACACCATCTCAAATTGGGCTAAGAACCAATGGGGAAACCCATATGGAGATACGGAGAAGCTTCAAAGTCTATTTTGACACTACCTGAGCCAGCAGTCAAGAGCTATGTGGTAGCAGCTTTTAACTCTAATCCACCCTGTTGCCTTTTAAAGTAACATAGGTTCTCTACAAATGTAATAGGAAAACTCACATTTCCCCATTTTGTGTGCTACCGCAGTGGAGTCTGCCAACCTCACCCCTCAAGTACTGGAGTCATTGTTTTGTATTTTCCTTCCAGCTACTTTATCGGTTACAGTTTAAATTTTGAGCTAGTAAAACATTTTATTTTGTAGCTGAGTCTCCATGTGTTAGGACAGCTAAGCTCTAGTGGATTCCTCCTTATGCCTCTTGGCATTGCTTACCTTCTTTTTTTTTTCCCGTGCAAGCTTCAGGAGTTCTTTTACATTGAAAATGTTTATTTAGTTTTCAGCTGTGGATCACGGAGTATAGAAAAATAATAAAAATGTTGATTTTTGATTCAGTGTTTTGTGTAGTTTTTTTTTTTTTTTTATAAGTTATAATTATTATATATATTATAAATAATAGCAAGCACAGTATAGGGAAATACAAAACTTTTACTATAGCAGTGTCTAATTAGGTAATGTTGTCCAACTTGAACCTTAGACACTGAATCAGTTATACTGGGTACCCAAGCAGTCCTAAGCATGTGTAACTAGTTATTCTAAGGGGAGACTCATCTTGAGGCTGGCAGAACATCAGTCACTGGAAATAATGATTCCATGGCCTTAAATCATTAGGAACAAATACACTTATAAGCCTTTAGCTCCAAACTTGTCTTTTGTGGCTGTGTACAATAAAATTGTGAAATACTTTACACAACCCCCTTCACATACTCCCCATGAAAAACCGTGACATCCAGTTACTCTCCCTGATTGAGTGTGGAGGTTGTGAAGCCATCACACTTCATTACTCTTAATTATGTCTACTTATGTGTCCACTTATGAGTTTTTCTTTTTCTTTTTTTTTTTTTTTTTTTAAGAGACAGAGTTGCAGAGATTCGGACGATGGTTCCATTAAAGACAAATGAAAATTTTTTTATTTGTTTGCATTCTAAATTGAAAAGACCTAGGAACTCGTGTATAAACGGTACTTATGCACAAAAATGTTGCGTACACCTATTTCCACATTCACTTCAAGATGTATTAAAACTGAACTTGGCATAAATCCACACACTTTTTCATGGCAGCCTTACACCATGCATACACACATTTCTGCTCCGTATTGAAAACAGGCGGCACCCAGCATCAAAGTAGTGCTACTGTTTCTGTGTCGTTTCCCTTTCTTTTATAGATTCACATCCATGACGCAGGCTGTATCAAATACACTAAAATTAATTGCATATTGTTTACAAATTTAAAGCACTTGATTTAAATCTTTCTGTAACTATATAATGGTGGCCAAACTGTTCCTAATACCATAGCTGCTTTAGCGTTGTTACTCTCAGAGCACCACTGAGAGTATTTTAACCCATTCGATCTCTGTGTGGTACCACAGCTGCACAGCAGCTGATCCGAAAGCTCCACAAGGATTATCAGAATACAGCTTTCAGCCCTGGAGGACATTTATAGCACATGCTGTCTCAGGAAAACCACCAGCATCTGCATGGATTCCACTCGGCCATGCCACAGTCTATTTGGCACACGCTTCAGAGCATTTCCTGCATGGATTTTGAGGGTCAGAAACAGTTTCATCCCAAGAGTTATAAATGTGCTCAATCAGTCCATCAAGTGCTCCTGGTAGAACTGTTTGTATTTAGAATTACAATTACTTCACAGTAAACTTTCACTACAACTGTAATATTGCACAACCTGAACCATTTTACGAGTCATTTGCACTATCTGCACTGCATGTACATGTATATTGTTCTTATGCTTTCATATTGTATGTTTTTCATTGCTTTTTATATTATTATTTTTTATCATTTTATAGGAAAATGCGTTTATGGAGGAGTTGCATACTGAATCACATTGTACAGTACAATGACAATAAAGGAATTCAAATCAATTCAATAGAAAATAGCAGATATTTACAGATGATGATAACTGGTTTCTAAGTCGATTTAGATTTCCAAGATCTATCCTCTTGGAGCTGTGTGCTGTTAGAATACTAGGATGTACTTATCATTTTATGATGAAATGCATTAAAGTATGTATATCACATTTTACAGATAACTTGTTAACTAATAAACATTTGGGAGCATGGAGCAATTCCTGGATGGGGCACTAACTCATTGCTGCTGCTGCTCCACTGTGCCTCCACATGTTTAATACATGTTTTAACGCATTTCTTCATGAAAATGATATCAGGTATACATTTTAGTATTCTAAAATGTGCAGAGAGCTGTAATATCATGAATGTAATGTATTCAGTGTGGCAATCATTGCCTGCGTGCTTCTGTCTGTGTAAGAGATAACTCTTTAAGAAGCACATAGCGATTAATGACTGGGTCGGGGAACACATAGAATTTGAAGCATTTAACATGCTACTTTAGTCACAATGGGATATGAGAAACGTTTGTGACGTTTTACTCTAATTACAAAATAAACTATGAGGTTAAAGTAGAAATTTCAAGGTTAAAGTCGACATTTTTACTTTAATCTTGACATGGGCCTTTTTTTTCTTCACTGTGTCACTATTTTTTTTTTTCTTCTCTGTGCACCTAATACGCTTCTGTATAACACTCGGACACTCGCCTTTTCACGTTGCCTTTGACATCTGACCACATCCTTTTTTGAAATTCTCATTTATACATACTTTTACCATTGTCTTTAAACAAAACAATTAATGTAAGGGGTTATTTAGATTTATTTGCATATTCAAAAATGTGAAATTCTGGGAGGAGTTGGGGTGGGGCTGTAGGCATGTTCATGTGCATTAAAATTCACATTGATTGTGATTTATAAAGATGAAGTGCCTGGAACTTTGCTTTTGCACAATTTTATTTATCTGCATTTTTTTGTGCATACTTGCATTTCAGTTTTTGTCCATACACCATGTTTTAGTGTCAATTCTACGCTCTACGTTATACATGAGGCCCCTAGTCTTTTTGAATGAGGTCCTGATAGAAGCAA
Organism: Polypterus bichir lapradei; assembly: GCA_026402145.1. Taxonomy (NCBI): domain Eukaryota; kingdom Metazoa; phylum Chordata; class Cladistia; order Polypteriformes; family Polypteridae; genus Polypterus; species Polypterus bichir. The sequence continues at coordinate 141,602,892 of JANRMT010028174.1, forward strand.
CATCACTGGTTATTTAATACCTACAAGAGAGAAGTGCTATGATTTTTCTAGTTAGACTTCTCAAAAACATACAATTTCAGTTTAATTCTTAATTATGAATTTTCTAAAAAAAAACATCATTTTTACTTACTAGTACAGGTGGTGAAACCCAGTTAGGCTTTCTGCCTTATCACATACAGGTGCCGGTCATAAAATTAGAATATCATGACAAAGTTGATTTATTTCAGTAATTCCATTCAAAAAGTGAAACTTGTATATTAGATTCATTCATTACACACAGACTGATGTATTTCAAATGTTTATCTCTTCTTCTTTATTTCTTGATGATTATAACTGGCAACTAATGAAAATCCCAAATTCAGTATCTTGGAAAATTAGAATATCAATTAAGACCAATGCAAAAAAAGGATTTTTAGAAATGTTGGCCAACTGAAAGGTATGAACATGAAAAGTATGAGCATGTACAGCACTCAATATTTAGTTGGGGCTCCTTAGGCCTGGATTACTGCAGCAATGCTTCTGATGCTGTCTTTTGTTCAAGAGTGGCTTGACACAAGGAATGCGACAGCTGAAACCCATGTCTTGCATACGTCTGTGCGTGGTGGTTCTTGAAGCACTGACTCCAGCTGCAGTCCACTCTTTGTGAATCTCCCCCACAGTTTTAAATGGGTTTTGTTTCACAATCCCTTCCAGGGTGCGGTTATCCCTATTGCTTGTACACTTTTTTCTACCACATCTTGTCCTTCCCTTCGCCTCTCTATTAATGTGCTTGGACACAGAGCTCTGTGAACAGCCAGCCTCTTTAGCAATGACCTTTTGTGTCTTGCCCTACTTGTGCAAGGTGTCAATGGTTGCCTTTTGGACAACTGTCAAGTCAGCAGTCTTCCCCATGATTGTGTAGCCTACAGAACTAGACTGAGAGACCATTTAAAGGCATTTGCAGGTGTTTTGAGTTAATTAGCTGCTGAGAGTGTGGCACCAGGTGTCTTCAATATTGAACCTTTTCACAATATTCTAATTTTCCGAGATACTGAATTTGGGACTTTCATTAGTTGTCAGTTACAATCATCAAAATTAAAAGAAATAAACATTTGAAATACATCAGTCTGTGTGTAATGAATGAATCTAATATACGTACAAGTTTCACTTTTTGAATGGAATTACTGAAATAAATCAACTTTGTCATGATATTCTAATTTTATGACCGGCACCTGTAAAGTGCTGATCAATCACTCATCAATACAAGTGTTTTGAGAACAAGTCAAACTTTTTCTGTCTCTCAGGGAGCATGTTAAAACATAGCCCAAAGTAAAGATATCAAAAACAACTACAAAACACAATAGTAGAAGCAAGAAAAAAATTAATACAGCCTATTGAAATAATAAAACCAAATAAGGTTGTCAAGGTTTATGCTTCAGCTGCATGACACTGTATAGTCTGTTTTAGATTCCCATAATAATTTCTGTAAAGTAGTGCTTCCTGACTTGGGTTTTACATGTACTGTACTTGCCTTATTTCGTCTGGGGAAATGCTGTTTTGTCCCAGGCTATACTTATTTGCTGTTTTCTCTGTGCTTCTTGAGCTGCTGTGCTCTTCTGTTGCACACAGTACTCCAGATACAGACTCAGTAGCTAATTATACATTCTGAGCATGAGGTTTCTCGATTTATGTTCTGTAGTTCTTATTTTTATTTGTCTTTTTTTGATCTTGAGATACCGATTTGTAGAATCTGTGGAAAATTTTAGTTTCTGGGATGAAACCATTTGTAAGATTTTGTATTCCTTTATTATTTCAGACAAAATTTGTAAATTATGGAATAAATTATCAGGCACTTATCTGCAATGGAAATAATTTTAAAAAAGTATTTATCTCAAATGGTTCTGATGTCAATATTATTTCAGCTTTGTTGAACTGATACAATATCAAGCTTACAGCACAGAGGCAGGGCAGCTTACAGGACCCTGTGTGGTTTGTTGAGTAGAATGCAATTTTTTATTATAAATGTCAGAAACAGCAAAATCACAATATACATGTTCTATTTGGCTTAAGTAAGGACAAAAGGTATATCGTTTGTTGAGTCTTCTAAATGGGTACCACCATGTCAAGTAAGCTGTCTTCCTCAAAGCTAATGGAGAAAACCCACACTGTGTATACTGTAGGCCACTGCTCGTTTGTCAGTTGAGGCATGATTTGCAAAACTGAATCCAATCATTTATGATGGCTTGCAGGCGACATCCATTACTTTGATAATCATGGAAGCTGTATACCTTATTTACATATAATACAGATAACATAAGAGGTGTATGTTACTTCTATGGTATTGTTCTGAGAATTAAGTTAGAATATTTCAAGGATAAAATGTTTACCTCATTTAACTAGTTTGTATTTATTTAACCCTTCTGTTAACATAGGATTTTGATTGCAATTATGAATATGCCTCGCAGTAAGGAGATTGTGAGCTTGCATCCCAAGACCTTCCTGCATAGAAGTGTTTTGTGTAGTTGGAAAAGCCCTATATAAATGTAAAGAATTATTATAATAAGTAAAATGCATGAAAAATTGAATAGAAATAATATCAGTATTGGTATCTGTATTAACAGATTTGACTGATTATGGAAACATTGATTATTTGTATAGGTTTGAGCATTATTACATCTTTAGGACAAAAAGATGTAATAATGCTTGGGTATCAAAGCAAAGTAATATTATACAGTGTTTGAAAACTTCCTCATATGGGCTATTAATTTTGTGAATTACCTCTTTGATAATTTTAGTTCCTCTATAGCATGGGCAGTAACAAGAATCCTATTGATTTTATATTATATAAATTACCATATTTTTTGCTACATAAGACACACTTTTTTCCCACAAAAGTGGGTGGAAATGTCTGTGCATCTTATGTAGCAAATATTGTGTCACAGACCATGATGTGTATTACCTGACCTGACTCAGATGATGACGAGGGATCTACATCGGAGAAAGAATGCACGTCGCACTTTTTCTGTCGCTGTATTTTGTATATGTACACGGGAAGAGTCTGCAGTCTACTTGTGACTTTACACTGTAGGAAGATAAGTAAATAAATCAAGGTAAATAACATTTGATCTGGCTCTTATATACAAAGTACAGTGATGGCAGCTTCCACCTGCAGCTATAGACTCTTCAGTACGTGAGTGACTCTCCACGCTAGTGTTTAGACCTGAGCGGTGTATGTGCTCAAAAAAGAAGACTGACTGTATTCTCGTGCCATTGCTTACGAACTGAAGTGTCAGCATGCACTTTTCATGGCATTACACATGTATTTTTTGAGCATGCCCGTGTCGATCAAACACAGTAAGCTCTGCAGTCTACTTGTGACTTTACGGTGTGGGAAGTAAGTAAATAAATCAAGGTAAATAACATTCAATCTGGCTTTTATGTAAGTAACATATAAATGTTAATGTTTTGGGCACATGCAACGTCCGGATCTAAACACTAGCATGGAGAGTCGCTCGCATACTGAAGAGTCTATAGCTGCAGGTGGAAGCTGCTATTAGCAATGTCTTAGATGGAACTGAAGATAGTATCATATATGAAGATAGCAAAGAAAGTGATATCGGTGATTGTGAGCAACTGAGCTTCATAAATTCTGACACTAGCGATGAGGAGTTCTTGGGGTTTCCAGAAAACTAGAAGAGTGCTTGAACCTTAAAGTCTCTCCTCATTTGTTAATGACAGTGATGATGGTTCTTAATACCGCTGTTGACTTTACATGGTTGAAGTATTATTCTGCTATATTTTATTATATTAGTACACCATTTGGTTCAGAGTATTTGTTTTCTTGTTTTCCTCCTCTAAACCTAGGTGTGTCTTATGGTCAGGTACATCTTATGGAGCGAAAAATACAGTTATTTTTTGTGACTGCTTCTGAATGGTAATTGAGAAAGCAAGAAATCATCAACTTGGCCATACCTTGTGATGATAAAATATTAAATAAAATTTACCATGCTAAATGATATGTTAAGTTGTTGTTCATACAGCAAAGCACCTATGCCAGCTTGCCCTTTCATGTGTTCATTGTTTAAGGAATGAATGTAGTGCAGGTTATTATACTTGGGAAATCTATTAAAAATTCACTGCTTTCAGTTGAACCTTTTATTACTGTTCCTAAAATAATACTGCCAGCTTGGAACTTTGTGATCTTAATAATTAATCTTTGTAATCGTGCAGTGTTTTTTAACTGTAGACATTTGCTTATCGTATTCCTTATTAGGTACAAACTGATGTGCAGCAAGTTGCAGAGGATAAATTTGTGTTCAATCTCCCAGAATATGAGAATGTCAACCACATAGTTGTGTTTATGTTGGGGACTGTGCCTTTTCCTGATGGAATGGGAGGAGCTGTGTATTTTTCTTATCTTGACACAAATGGTGTTCCAGTATGGAAGCTCCTGGGATTTATCACCAATGACAAGCCAAGTGCCATCTTTAAAATATCTGGTTTGAAATCTGGTGAGTTCATCCTTCTGTTTTACTCTTTACAAATAAGAACAGTCATAAATAAGAGTAATTAGCGCTTATGCCAACATACAAATATACTGTTTATTAGTAGGGCGTAGGTTATTCATATTTTTATGGCAACAATAAGCAAGTTGCATAACTTACTTTGCTGAAAAATATAAGATCCAAAAATATGTTTTATCTCAAGACTTTGAAATGTGAATTTTATCCCTTAAGTGATTTTTACTTTGTGCACTGAAAGGTGTGTCTTTGGAATGGAACATTCTGAAATGTTGACTTTGTTACAGCTGGAAACAATTCATACATTTTGTTCTCTTGATCATAACTACAAATATACTTAGATGTACTGATTTTATGAACAACTCTAAGAACAACAGCAAAGATTTATATGTTAATTTTGGAAGCAGCCCATCTACTATTCTCAATGTGGATGAGCCAAACAGACTTTTCAAAAGGGGAGCGGAGCTAAAATTATGTTTTTAAACAGTGAAGATTGTTAGAAATTTCAAGTAGCACCAAATCTACTTAAGAGTGGGTTTGCTTAACAGGGCGGTTCAGGACTGGAGTCATATCATGTCATTAGATCACATTTAAGAAGAAACACATTTAAAGATTCTTTCAGTGTGAATTTCACATATAATTAAGGAGCATAGAGAGAGAGCCAAACACACAAGAAAGAATGCCATTATAAACCTTCCCAGACAAATGAGCAGCAACAGGTGCTTCCCTGAGATCATTGCAGATGGTTTTTTTGTCTTTGGTATGGTGTTACCATAAACCTGAGTGCTCCAGACTGAGCTTGCAGAGTTTCAGCTTTTATACAGAGGTGGTAACACTTTGTCATCATTAATGAATCAAGAGTATTTGATTAGCAACATCTGCTCAAAATGTACTCATAACATAAAAACACAAGGTATGTACTTTTCTCACACATGGCTTCTGTACATTAGCTTGACCAAGAATAAGCTTACTTACAGAAATAAGCCAGTAATTGGGAAAATAAGCAGGACACTGCACACAACAGTATTAGTATATCTTGTGTAGCCAATGTAAAATAAGTACAAAAACAGTGAAAAAAAATTAATGTCATTTTTAAATAAATTTAATGAAAAAATGTATATTAGATAATATAATACAGTATATAAGTTAACCCATTTATACTGCAGAATCTTACAAATAAATATCTTAATGATTTAATCAATTTCAATCATCAAAACCCCACATCTATATAGGGAAGTGGTATTCCACATTGAACATGAAAATATGCACAAAAAATGAAGATGCCAAAAAACTAAAGTCAAAGAAAATTAATATACATGCAAACACTGAGGAGCAAAAGTCATAAAAGTACAGATTTCTGTAGCACAAGTATTAACCAGAAAATGCAAGTAGATAAATGTCTAGCAATACAAAAAATTAGGAAACAGAAAAACATTAAACAAAAAATACTGATCAAACATGGGAAATATGCATTTTTATATACATTTGATGTCTCCTATTGTCCTAATCATGAAATCTTTGCTTATATAGTAGGAAGATGGAAAAATCGAGAAACAGGAAGGATGTGCAAACTCCACAAGGACAATTACTGGATGTGGAATTTGTACCAAAGGTGGATTCATGAGGCATCAGTGCTAAGCCCTGTATGGCTCTGCTACCCCTGAAATAAAAATGACTAAGTGAAATCTGTTAAGTGTTTGCCACTTTGGGTTATATTTATTTAAGTTTAGGTCTTGGTCAGAACTAGAGTATTATTAATTATGTCTTGATATTTTAAATCATTGAATTGAAAGATGGTCTTTCTGATAGTTGAATTTCTGAAATGTTTTTTTCTTCAGAAGCATTTGCATTTTTAATTTCAGTTTTAAAATATCAATTTATAAACAAAATAGAGTTTTAATGTGGTTAAATCACTGTTAGAACCTTGCAGAGGTCGTTCATATTGAATAAACATTAATACCACAATTATTCATGCATAGTGTGAAATATTATAGGGTAATTTTTTGAACAAGGAAGATTTGAAGCTTTTGATATCTAATTTAAAAACAAAAAAATAGTTTATTTGTTTGCATTTTCATTTTTTGTGTTACGGGTTTCTGTCTGATAGATTGCTTTGCTTTTGGTGTCTGAATTATTCTAGGTGAAGGAGGACAGCATCCATTTGGAATGATGGCTCTTCCACAGACTGCTTCAGTTGCTCAGGTTGGGGTGTCTATTGAGCCTTTAGAGCAACTGATTCAGCAGACTCCAGTGGCTAGTGCAGCTGTATCTGCAGTTGATTCATTTACACAGGTAATTCTGAGCTTGTTTCAGGTTAGATGTATATACTGTAGATATTGTATAACTATGTGTGGACAGTGTATCTTTATTCTGGTTTCTTAAGTGGTTATGCTCAAGAAAAAAGACCTGGGTACAGTAATTCTGTAAAATCTGCATACTTGTTTTTCAAGTCTAAAAAAGTACAATTTCATAGATAATTTCACTATTTGTCAAGTTGAGATAATCTGTTCACAGTCAAGATCTGATATATGTAACTTGCCACATGCAGCTGTCCGCTAAACTGAGCATGTTTTACAAACTGAAAAAAAGAAAATATATGATGTCTGTTCATTTGGTTTAAACTGAGTTTCAGGGGCATAAGCCGAAACATGAAAACAAAAGCCTTAAACGTACCTAGCATGTCCATTTTTCAAGCCAAGAGTTTTATTAATTAATGATCTGCATCTTGAGACAGCACAAATACTCTGTTGTAAATCTGCATATCCATATCATTTTAGGAATGTTAAAACATTTTTGCAAGATTCAGCTGCTTTAAAATAAGAACAGCTGTCTAGTTCAGATTACTGCCTTTCAGCCTCAGGGACATGCTTTTCCCTAAAGTATACATTTTACCTCAAACAATCATTTCCAACCACTGTTATTATCATCATTAAATGTTAATGACCAGGTGTGAATTACTGTCTCTGTTCTGTAGACAACTAGCCAATAATCACCAAAAATAATGTCTCACTTAAAACCACTCACAGTCTTTCGTGTAATGAAGATCATAGACAAATCTGAAAAAACTGTAAGCACTCCAGTTATTTCGTTCATAGATTACAGAGAGCATCTGCAGCAGGGTGTTGATTGTGTGAATACTGTACATAGAGGCTGGTATGGGATTTGATATTAGCATGTGATTGCACCAGCAGCAGGGTTCAACAATGCTATAATGAAAAAAATTCAAAGTTAATTTAAAATTGCTATGAATCATGGCTCATAACTACCTCATTATATTATAACCTTGAATATATGTCTACTGAAAGAAGCAATGACAGTTACTAATTACTTTTACTCACTCAAAAACATTGCCCTCTGTTGTTCTGTTAAGACTGTTCCTCTGCAATTTAGCATGTGGTATAAAATTTGATAATTGGTTTGTAGTGTTTAAATCTCTTTTGTCATGGTTTAGCACTATCACATAATCTGCCTTTTTCATTTCCACAATATGCACACAACATGCCACAGAAAGTGTGTAATGCTAAGTGTTGATTGGCATTACGAACTTATTATCAACATGCAGGTGGCTTTAGGTCTTTTAACAATCTAAAGCTTTAATAAAAACTGAAATGTATACAAAGTACAATGGAACTGTTAAGTGAACGATTAACTACCCTGCACCATACTGCCACTCCGGAAATTTTTGTAACATTTAGTAGTGCACAAAATAATATGTAAATAGTAGCCCCCGCCACAATTACCCCACCCATTGGGTTCCATGGTTCATGAATTCGGTTAAGTAAATTCATATATAAAATCACTGGAAATGGCATTACAATGTTTTTCACACAGCCTCAGATTGGAAGGAGCAAGCCATGGATGAAGAGTACAATTGTGGAAGGTGGCACACTCATGGCAGACCTGATAAATGTATGAAAATGCGATATATATACATATATATATTTTTTTTTTAACGCTGATGCACTTCTCAGATTGCATAGTGGCTACAGCCAGAAAAACTGATGAAACTTGCAACTTGATTGTATATGAGGTGTTGGTAATGTGGTTCATTATGAACGATGACATTGCATATAAAAAATAGAATTTGAGTACACATGACCTAAGAAAAAATATGATTTGCCTATGCATATGCAGAGTGTTTACGTTTTCAGTTGCATATTGTCACATTGATTCAAATGATTTCCTAGCATACTGAGAGCCCTGCTGCTGTATCATACTTGGCACACGTTTTTGCAGAGCATCGCATCTACACATTGGGATGCATGCCCCTTGAGCTCCATTTTAACTGAAAAAATAGACTAGGTATTTTGTGAAAGCCATAAAAAATTGCTTCACTTTAGAATAGAATTTCATGTGGCAAGTTAATATGTACTATAGTTGTGGAGAATTAACATCAACTTGGTGTAATTTTTAATATGTTTCATCACTTCTCTGAGTTATGATTCATTTTACACAATTTCAGACCAAGTTTGATTAAATAGAGGGAAAAAAGAAACTTGCAAGCAAGTTTGATTGGTAGACATGCATTTTAGGATCACCTAAAACATTAACTTAGGTTGGTAAAATAGCATATAAAAATAATTATCCAACAGTTTTATAACCCAGTTATTCAGTTGAGTGTTATGGGAAGCCGGTTTCTTACCAGGGAGAAAGGGCTACAAGACAGAAAAAAACACTGAATGTGCTGCAGAGTACAGTCATGCATTTATTTACATCAGATGAGTTTAGAGTTGCTTGATAACTTAAAACACATCTTTGAAACACTTATATTTTCACTGTACACACAAGAAAATTCTCTCAATTCCAACTATTGATTAATTATTGATGAAAACTCAATCAATTAGTTAAGGTAATTATAGCATAAGACTAAATCTTTACTCATATGAGACAAATGGAACAGTAGAGGACATGCGGCATGTATAAACTTATTTGAAACACTGTAGAATATAATGTTTCAGACCAGACTGTGTTTAAAAGTAAAGACTATCGTATTTTAATTAGATAGATAGATAGATAGATAGATAGATAGATACTTTATTAATCCCAAGGGGAAATTCACATAATCCAGCAGCAGTATACTGATACAAAGAAACAATATTAAATTAAATAGTAATAAAATAAATAAATAAATAAATAAATAAATAAAAATAAAATGTTAGCATTTACTCCCCCGGGTGGAATTGAAGAGTTTTTAATTTTAATTTTTAATTTTTAATTCTTTTTAATAATGTATTTAAACATTTTTGAATCTGTTTAATCCAGTTCAGAGTCATGTGGGGACTGTAACCAATCCATGCAGAATCCAGCACATCAGACCCTACAAAGGATAAATGTCTATTTCAGGGCCCATTCATACCATCAAAAAAAAATTTACAATTGCCTGTCAACCTTACATGCAAATCATTGGGTAGAGTACCCATAGGACCTCCAAAACATACAAACACGCGTGCACTCATGGAAAATTTGTTAAATCCACATAAGTGGTGACTAAACATTCAAACCTGCAATGCTGAATTTGTTAGTCAGTGTCATTAACCTCTGTGTCACTGTGCTGCTTTGTTTTTTATGTTGTCTTTTTAAGAGAAAAAATACCATCAATCAATGAGCAGAGAGCTAGCACACTTGATTAGTTTTACTTTGAACAGAAGAATTTGCAAACGTGACTTGCGTCACGTACTTTGCAGTTGGAGCGTGAACTTCTAAAAATCTCCTACAACTTCACACAACAGTGGGCAGCACCTTAAAGGTAACCAAAGTGTCAGCATAGCAACAAAGAAACATACTGTGTCACATATTGGTATGTGTATGAAATAGTGACCTTAACTTGTATACACAAGATGAATGCCTAAAGAGTGTACTAATTATTCAGGATAATATAAATATATATACAAGTTATGGAGAGATAATAAGCAATATTTCATTTGTAACTGAGTGAAAATACATTCACTAAACCTCGCAAAGTTTACAGTGGTTAAATTAATTAAACACATGAATTACTGGCTTGAGTAGTGCACCTAGAGAAATCCTGTCCAAACTGAAGATTATATTTCTAAGGTAAGTGCCAATGTATATTTTTTGTGTATGCCGATTCAGACTGCAGATTTAGAAAAAAATTGGTTATTTTGACATCAATGTGAGCAGCTGCTCTCTACTAGATGGCTGTCTGTGCACCTTAAAACATATGTATTAACCTGGATTTGTCCAGACTGACTACATTATTGCTGAAAACAACACACACAGAAGCAAGAACATTTTTTGAGAAGCAGAAAATATGTAAAAAAAAAAAACCCAAACCTTTATTGTACCAGGGTTGCAAGGTGGTTGTTTCCATCCCAGCAATACACCCACCCCTTGGATGGGATGCTGGTTCATCATAGGGTAAGTGCGCATAATCGCACATTCATACTGGGCCAGTTTAGAATTGCTAGTTGACCTAATACATTGGGCATTGGGATGTGTAAGAAAGATAGAGTACTGGTGGAAAACCCAACCAGTCACAAGGAGAAACTCTAGAACAATGTTTCTCAACCTTTATGGTATCACAGCCCTCTTTTCCACATGGTGGTGTGTTCACAACCCATGGATGAAGGTTTTTGTGTCCATCCTTTTTCTTCTTTGGGGGTCCACTATGTGAATTTAGCGCAATCATCTAAGAGGGTGGAATGAGAATTTAACTTGATAGTCATGCACTTTTGAGGGGTACTGTGCAATCACCAGAGTCTCAGAGTGTTAGATGAATGATAATATTATGCACAGTACAGTGATAAGGCAAAAATAATGTATATGAATATTCAATATTTGCATATCATATCACGATTCACAATACATACCTGTTTTAGAGAATAAACATTTACAGTAAAAGGCAAGGTCACGAGTTAAGCCAGCATGACACTACATTACTGTTCCAATAATTTTCAGGTGTAGCTTTCATTTACTTAATATAAGAAAAAACAAATTGCAGACAGTCAAAGTCGGTTGTTTGCAGTTATGTAGAGTGATGCCTCCAGCAAATCAGTCATTGCAATCTGAGAATTGCTACAGCAATATTGAAATCATTAATTTTATCATAATGATTCTTAGGTTATAGGTTTAGATTGTGAGTCTAGCCCTGCGAGTTAACAGGCAGTAGGCACCATTAGGAGATACAATGAATTAAATGCTCAGAAACAGGGAATAACATTGATGGCTACAAATAATGAAGTAAAGCAAGTGGTTTGGACAACATAAACGATGGCGAGGCATTGTTGAACTCTACAGCCAGCACAGATGTCTGTTTGATGTTTTCTGTTTGTTGTACCATGACAGAATTAAAAAAGGAAAAAGATTGTAGCTTATTCCAAATTGATTGGCTGCCAACAAAAGACAACAATGTGGGACTGCCAGCATGGTGCAGACTACAAGTTGTGACCTAATTTCACTCAGCCCTGTGATTCCCAGTTGTATCATTTGACATGGTCAGAGGTAACAAAATTGAAAATCCAGCAAGTGCAGTAATTAAATTCGACATGCTCACTAAGTAAAAGTGTTGTTGAGTTTTGCAATGTGATGCCAACCTTACTAAGCAGGCACAATCTAGTTGAATACACACCATGGCCAAAGTGTAAAAAAGAAAGAATGATGTTCAACAACCTAGAGTTTTTATATTCCCTATTTTCAAAGCCTGGGAGAAGAGTGTTTTACTATGCTAATCTCTTGTCCTTTGAAATTCTGAGGCAGTGGCAAAAAAAATTACCTCTACAATAAATAATCTTTTTAGTTTAAAATTAAAACAGTCTGTCCAGTATTCAGAAGTCTAGTAAAAGTAAACTAACATACTGTAAATAGATATATCAATAAAATCACAAATTACTGTCTAAAAAGATACATTTATCCACATGATGACCTCTCACATGTGACAATATGGTCACCTGTGCTAAATGCCCTCTCTGAGGAACCACATATTTCTTGAATGCACAAGTACTTCTTTCCAAGGAAAGTTGGTGAGTCTTGTAATCTTAGCTTTATGTAGTTTTCACCAGTGGATTAAGAGGATTTGCAGTGGATTTATATTACTTCCTGCAATGGTTAGCTTTCACAACTGGGTAGATCTGTCCGTGACGTGTTAACATTTCACCTGCTTATATGAGCAATAGGAATTAGTGATTGTTAGACTGAATTGTGATCTGAGAAAAGGCATGACCTGATATGCTTGATAAAACTTGCCAGAAAGTGCAAACTAATACAAAGGTCACTGGTCAGTTCAAGGTAATTACAGTATGTATAAATTCTTTAAAACAAGTCGTTGCCCAGGGAGTCTTTTTTTCTGTTGCCAAATGCCTTTCCTTTTTCAAAATCTGAAGATGTTCTTTTAATTAAAATGGAAGTGGTGACTTCACATGCTGCCAACAACAGGAGCCTCTTTCTAGCAACAAGCGTAGTTGAGCTATGATAATTCATTAAACTGCTTTAATCTTTTCAGTTTAGGCAAACAGAGGAGAAGAGGAAACATGGTAGACAGTAGTATTCGGGGGCCTTCAGACTCAACTAGATAATATTTTGAAAGGTTAGATGGATAGGTATCGACAAGTCATGCTGGGCCATTTCCCAAATCAAATCATTCATTTTTGCTACTTAATAGGGAATGGAGATCTATGCTATTAAAAAATAATGGTGAAATCCCCATTTTATGCTCGTTTTTATTTCTAGATTATTTCTGATCTTACTTGGAAGTTCATCTTTAGTTTTTCTTCATAATATATTTTTTAGTTTTAGTTGACAAAAATATTTCTATTTTATTTTTGTATTTATGTATTAGTTTCCACTGTGATCCTGCTCAGGTTAAAGCATTGGCACTTTATAATAGAGTCTGTGGGGCGCAGAGAACCAACAGAATATGAAAGCTTAAAAACTTGCTAAATACGTCCATTTTTGAAAACAAGAAAATTATTGAGCATTGAGCCACATCTTGATATTATACACATGTTGTAAAACAGCTAATACATCTCACTTTCAAACAAAACAAGACCAATATTATGAGATTCCGACATTTTAAAAGACCAGCTGTGCGTGTTCCTTCAGCGCTTCTCTTCCTCCACAATAACCTTTCACCTTATCCAGTGGCATGGCTTATGAAAAGATAAAATATGCCTTGTTCTTTGTACTGTGTTGATTTAATTACATATTTATATGAGAACTCCTTCAAAGTCACTGCTAATACACATTCAAATAGAAAATGCAACCTTACCTTGAGAAAAATAGTACCAGAAATATGTGATAAAACAAATATTTACAGTTCCGTTTTGTTGTCAGAAACATACTTTGGAAACACAGAAGGCTTTTCATACTGTGTTTGTGAAGAAATAACTTTTGATTTGAAAAATACAAAGCTTGTCCTTTAATGAATATGGAAATATATTTTTTTAATGTTAGGAGTATCCTATCTACATCCTGTTAAAAATAATCAAAAACGAAACCAGATTTTGAGTATAAGATATTTAAGAAAACTGTCACCAATTACGTCCCAAAAATATGGTACCAGTTGAAGCGGTTGAGAGACTTTTGAATACTTTAGCCACAAGATGCACATTGCTTGGCAGATAAAATTTTGGTCAAACAGCTCTCCCTAAATTTTATGATTCATAAACTGCAGAAGGTTTCATATTTTACCACAACAATGGCTTTAATAATAATAATAATTCATTATATTTATATAGCGCTTTTCTCAGTACTCAAAGCGCTATCAACACAGGGAGGAACTGGGAAGCGAACCCACTATCTTCCACAGTCTCCTCACTGCAAAGCAGCAGCACTACCACTGCGCCACCTGTGAGGCTTTATGGTCAAGCCAAACATCCAAGGCATACCTCTCCTTGACAGTGCATTTCATAAACAAAACTGGGCAGCTGCAAAGCTACTGTTTGCAAAAATCCTACTTCCCAGAAGAGCATACAGTTACAATCTGAAGGTTTGAAAGATGCGCTGGCATCATGGCTGCTGCTAGAAGACCACATGGTTTACATGACATTAGACAGCGGGGCTGATATTGTCAATCCAGTATGGATTAACAACTGGAAGAGGCTTTTTTGTTTTAGAGATAGGCTTCATATTACTATTAGTGAGTAATCTGGGTTCCACTATAAAATGCAATTTAACTGAAATTGATCTAGTTCGGAGCCTATATCAGTTTCAGGCAAAAAAAGAAATCAGTTTGAATGAATTATTATTTGCCTATCGGGTGTGTTTTATTTTGCAAGCACATTTTTTTTTCTTACATTATTTAAAACACTGGTACAGATCCCCACCTCCTTGCCCCGCTCCATCCCAGCCCAGTGGCTGCAGAAGTTGGAGCAGGTAATGACACATAGGAGGGAGCAAAAAAGAAATGTCTTTTGGCAGCTATTTATTAAAAAAAAAAAACACAGAAATTCAGGGAAGGTGAGTCTCTACTCTCTGCCATTGTAAAAGAGATCAAGAGTTACTTGATGATACCTCAGGTGGACAGTGATGGAAATCCACTTGAATGGTGGAAAACATAAAATTTGGGAAATTTGCACAAAAAGTACCTGTGCCTCTCTGCCTCAAGCAGTCCTTCTAAGAGGGCATTCAGCACCGTAGGAAATATTGTAACATGTAATTGTGCTGCTCTGAAGCCAGATGCTGTGGACAGACTGGTGTTTCTGTCACAGAACTTGAAGTTTCCTCAGTAGAATTTTAGAATTTTTATTTTTTTCTGATATCTTTGTGCAATATTGGACATAACTTGAAGTTAGTAATTTGTTTAAAATGTTAGGTTTTTTTTGTTTTATCTCGTATTTTACTTGCCATAACAGAATGGAAAAAAGAAATAAAGGGATGAGATTGCTGATGAATTTTCTGCAGCTGTCACCCATTTTTACATCACTGGCTCCTTCAGGCAACATGCAGCTGGCTGTCAGATAAAGGGGCGAGCGGTGAAAGTTTGGCAGTTGGTCAGTAAATGTGACATGCACTGCAATTTTAATCATGTAATTTGGCATATTGCAGCAGCAGGTTCAGTGATGGCAGTCAGCAAATTTAATATACCCCACGACAAAAAGTTGTGTAATGTGACATCGGCTTAATTGATTGAGTTGTATGTTACAACTATGGTGCATTCTAACCTTCCTATAACATTTCAGTGTTATTGCTGAACTATTGAGGTAATTATTATTACTGTTCAATTGAATTGTCTTTTTGGTGTAAAATTATTATTATTGCAATATGAATTATTTTATGGTACAAAATTTCTTCTATTTCTCTAAATCTTACACTTAATTTCACAAGTAAAAGTTTGCAAGGGTTTAATAAACTCTTAAGCACTAGATTCTAAATAATACTGAAAACAATAACATGCCTTTCTGACATGGTGAGGAGTTCATAAATGTTAAATCATTGTATTTATTTTAAGTATGTAATCTGCATTTTATCACTCCTCTTGGCGAATCTGGGTAAAACAGTTACTTTATATATCAATTTATAAACTCCCACACTTGGGACTAGAATAAATTCACTGCCTCTCTTGCTTGTCGTCATCAATTTCTGTTGTAAAAACTGGTTTGGAGAAAATTTAAGTCAAGCCAATTTAGTTTTTGACTATATTTTTGTTTGCCACGTAATATAATATTTTTTCCCCTGTTTTTTGCAGTTTACTCAGAAGATGTTAGAAAGCTTGTGTAACTTTGCTACTTCTTATGGAGTTACACAATCTCAGATGACACCAAATCCCTCAGAGATCTTCATTCCTGCTAGTGTTGTTATGAAATGGTAAATGAAACCTATAGAATATGTCTCTCTTTAAGTATCAGCAAGCAAATGTTTTAGGCATAGTATATTAACATATTCCTATATTTTTCATTGATTTTAAATCACCTTAAATGTTATAGTAAGTCTACATATAATTTTTTTACCATAAACATGTTATGTTTTTAGAGCTTTGTATGCACAAACATCATAGCTAAATGTTACCCTCAAGCACTTTGTTGCAATTCTTCTTTGTGGTGGTAATTATAATTTTACTTTTAAACTGTAGAAACCTATAAAACGGATAAACGGACCAGAATTAGAGTGAAAGCATTTGCCTCTTTGCCTCTCAGAATGACAAACCATTAGTGACTGACAGCAAATTACTCCACTAAATGGTATAGTAAGTGATTTTTCTGCTGTCCTCACGCTTAATTTCGTTATTTACACTGTCACATTGTGGCAATGCCATTACTATAATGTGCTTATTATAAAAAATACCCGTTCAATCAAAATGTTAAATAGGGAAGTGGCACATGAAACATGGTGAGATACACCGATCATAGTCGTGCAGGTCAGATTAGATCATTTATGTTCGGTAGACTGCCTAGTTGGGGCTGGGCGGTCTCATGGCCTTGGAACCCCTGCAGATTTTTTTTTTTTTTCTCCTGCTATCTGGAGTTTTTTTTTCTGTCCTCCCTGGCCATAGACCTTACTTTATTCTTTGTTAATTTGCATTGACAATTTTTTATATTTTTTTCATTTTTTTCTTTCTTCATCTTGTAAAGCACTTGGAGCTACATAATTTGTATGAAAACTTGCTATATAAATAAATGTTGTTGTTGTAAGAGTGTCAATGTTGACACCCAAAATTAAGAACAGAAGTTTTTTTTTTTATTTAACATTAAATGTTCTGCAGTGTATTGAGAGAGAATGACATTTTGAAAAGAGCATATTGAGATAAATCTTTACAGCAAAACTCTGTCATCATTCAAGCAACATTTAGATAAAAAAATATATATATATATATATCATTAGATGTTGCTTTTCAATTGCAACAGGACTCCTGTAAATTTACCAAAGTACTTAAAAATAATTTGCCTAGAGGGAATCTCCTCAGAATTCCTATTAGCCTTTAATTGTACTTTAATTTTTGGCCATACAAATAAATTTGGCAAATGGCATGATAAAAGTTAGAACCTTTAAAAAAAGAATGCATTGTGCTCACAATGTGCATATTTTCTGCGTGCAATCAAAAGTTTTATATAACATCCAAAAGAGACATCAAAAGAACAGAATAAGAAGGGAATGAGAAAGTATCAGTGACACATTTTTGGGTACTAAGCCATTTATTCATGTAATACTTATATCACTAATGTCTCCTTACTCAAGTACTATTCCCTGATCCGCATAATCTGGAGCTACACCTATATTTATTTGTATAGTTTTTTTTAATCAGTAAATAATCATGCTGATAACCGAGAGAATTAGCTAATGTAATATGTATTTGTTCATTAAGTTACTTTATAAAAACAAAAAGGAATTAAAATGCAACCACAGTAAACACTGGAGAATATTGTTTAAAGTTAGGTTTGTAGCAGCTCTACTTTTTTAACTTTGATTTAAAATTTAATTAAAGCTTGTTTTTTTTTTAATATTCTTGGGTCATCTCTAATGTAGGGGATCAAAAGTGTACATTTGTTTTATTAAATTTTATACACATTATTTTAATTGAGTTTAAACATATTGTTAGTGTAACTAATGTTAGTTATATGTAAAATATTATAAAAAAGCATCATCTTTGAGTGACGGGATATACAAAACAGGTATAAAACATTAGTTAAACCATTCTGAATTTAGGAAAAGGGCTAAGTATTTTAAGCACTTGCATCCAGCAGACGTTTATTTTTTCTATAAGGTGATTCATATTTGCGTTGGATCAAAGCATTTGATTGAAGTTGTTTTTGCGATGCATGTATTTTATGTCTCATTTAGTTGGGTGGCCAGAAATGAAGTCACAATTTTTTAATCCTATTGTCCTCTCTTTATTTTTTTGCCGTTACATTAATCTTGATTACCTTTGTTGAGCACAGTAAGGCACGGCAGGCCCGACGCATTCTTACAGCACAGTGGCATGCAAAAGTTTGGGCATCCTTGCTTAAATGTCAGTTACTGTGAATAATTATGAGCAGGAGATGAACTGATCACTAAAAGGCATAAAATTAAAGGTGACTCATTTCTTTTCAGCCTTTTGTGCAAGATGAGCACCATGAAAAAGTCAGGGTATCCCAAGATATCAGAGGTCTCAGACCTTAATCACCTTGTTTGGGCTGTATACATTCTGTAACTCATCAAACCTTGTGCCAGCAATCAGCAGCCATGGGCTCCTCTAAGCAGTTGCCTAGCACTCTAAAAAATAAAATAATTGATGCTCACAAAACAAGAGAAGGCTTTAAGAAGAGAGCAAAGCATTTTCAAGTAGCTGTTTCCTCAGTTCGTAATGTTATTAAGAAATGGCAATTAATAGGAACAGTGGAGGTCAAGTTGACATCTGGAAGACTAAGAACTGAACTGAAAGAACTGCTTATTGGATTTCTACAAAGAAAAATAAAAAACCCTGTTTGAGTGCAAAAGACCTTTTAACAGAACCTAGAGTGGTGGTGCACTGTTCTACTGTGCAGTGACACCTGAACTAATATGACCTTCATGGTTGAGTCCACAGAAGAAAAACTTTCCTGCATCCTAGCCACAAAATTCAGCACCTGAAGTTTGCAAAGGAACATCTAAACAAGCCTGACACATTTTGTAAATAAGTCCTGTGGACTGATGCTGTCGAAATAGAACTTTTTGGCCACATTTTACAAAGGGATGTTTAGAGAAAATAGTGTGGAGAATTCCAGGAAAAGAACACCTCTCCAACTGGATCGTTCATGCTTTGGAATTAAGTTGCAGCCAGTAGCACAGAGAAAAGGGAAAAAGGGAAGAATAGTTTCAAATAAACATCAGCAAATTCTAGAAGCAAACATCACACCATCTGTAAAAAAGTTGAAGTTAAAAAGATGGGTCATACAACAAGATAATGATCTGAAACACACCTCAAGATCACAGTCCCCTGACCTAAACATGATTGAAAATCTGTGGCTAGAATTTAAAAGAGCAGTGCATGCAAGGTGGCCCAAGAATCTTGCAGAATTAGAAGCCCTTTGTAAGGATGAATAGGTGAAAAAACCCAAATAATAAATGAAATACTCTTAGTAGGCCACAAAAAATCCTTTATAAGCAGTGATACTTGCCAAAGGGGATGCCCAAACTTTTGCTTCAGGCCTGTTTCACTTTTTTGGTATTTTGTACCTGTGAATGATGGAAATAAAAATGTAGTCTTGCTTAAAATATTAAATGTGTCATCTTTAACTTTATGGCTTTTGGTGATCAGTTCATGCTTCTCGCTTAACTATTCACAGTATCAGACATTTTAAGCAAGAATGCCCAAGTTTTTGCATGCCACTGTATGTTTGAAAACAAGCATATTAAGGTCAATTTACTTTCAGGACATATTGGCTTTGATTGTTTTCAGTGGCAAAAGCTCCCACGTACTAAAAAATTAAAAGAAATGAAGATCCCACATTACACAATAACACACCTTGTGAAAAAGTTTAAAGGTAGTCAGTACTTCCCACAGTCACTAAATGCCACAGTGTGAAAAAAATAGATGCATCAAAATCAGACAGTGACATTTCAAAATCTAGAAACTTGAGTAAGATAAAGTACTAAAATACAGAGCCTCTAAGGTTTTTCTGCATTGTTCCATTAAATAAGAAATAACGTTAGAAGCATTATTTTTCATCTTTAATGTGTATAATGCTTCAAAGTAAACACAAAATATTAAAAAGATGTTTATTTCAGTGGCATGGAGATGCCAGTGGGGTATGATTGAGTTCCAGCCTCATCATTTCCTATGCAGAGTTTTCACATTTTCCCCCATGTTAATTTGGATTTTTCTCTGGTCTGGGAACTCAACTTTTATGTGAACTTCCCTGATAAAATTTTCTAAGTTCTCATTGATACTGTAGATGTCCACTCAAGAAGTATTTAATCAGGTCTTCTTTTTTTCTCCGTTTATTTGTGACATAAGTTACCTGGAGTCATATAGGATATAGCAGCTGCTGAATGCAAATTCCCATCAGTGATAAAACTCCCTTGCTATTTCATGCACAAAGGTCATCTTTTCACTTGTTACATTTCATACTGGTGTTTTAGCTTATATTTGACTGAAATAACCAGTGAATAAAATCAGAAAATGTTCCTGCTCCAACAGCTTTTCCCACAGCTCTGCAATTGTAATTAGATTGAGCAAGTTTAGGAAATGAATGGATAAACAAAAAGGTTAGCTTTAAATGCATTTTTACTAAAATCTTATTTCTCTTTTAACAGGTATGAAAATTTTCAAAGAAGGATGGCTCAGAATCCAAATTTCTGGAAAACATAGGAATGTGAACTTTTTATATTGCTAAATTAAAATAAAATGAACTAAACAAATTCTAAGAAAAGATTTCAGAATTTAACATGCTTATTGTATTACATGTTGAATGGAAAAATGATTTTTGAGCTCAGATGACTGTTAATTTGGGCACAGCTTCCCTCATGCAATGTAAACAAAACACTTGTTTCTGTTTACAGGTTTCTATATTTTGCCTTCATATTATTCAAGTGAACTGTATTCGAACATTTACTTTTTCTCATGTTTACTTAAAAACATTAGATTCCATTGCTGCCTTGACCATTCTTAAATTGTAGGTGTTTCCATTTCAGATGCATTCATGGATAAACCAGAATGTTTGATTTTTATTTAATTTGGCAATAAAAATCATTGAACTTCACACTAGTAATATTTAATCAAAATATTAAGAAATAAGCATTCCAAGTTGGTTTTTTTTATTTCACTGTGTATTATGTCTTGGGCAATTTGAGATAAATGATCCTGCAAGGGTGTAATTTGAATAGACATTTTAAGGATTTTGGTATATTCATTCACATAAACTAATTTGTTCAAGACATTTCTTTTTTTCTGAGTAGTGCACTTCAGGTATCATTTTGGCAACCACTGTAAAACACAGTATCCCCTTGTGTGAAATCTCTTCTATAATAATCACTAACATTTGCCTATATTTCTAGTTCAGAGCAACATTTTAACAGTGTAACTGAAAGAAAATTGTATTATTTGTCAAAAGACAGAAATCATAAGTTGAATGTTACAATTCAAGATGACTGCTAATTAAAAAACATAATTGTATGAGTTCAAGTTCAAAATTGATTTACTATGTACATCCATTCATCTATTTTCCAACCCGCTGAATCCGAACACAGGGTCACGGGAGTCTGCTGGAGCCAATCCCAGCCAACACAGGGCACAAGGCAGGAACCAATCCCGGGCAGGGTGCCAACCCACCGCAGTTACTATGTACAGTTCCATGTAAAGGTTTGAACACACCTGTCAAAATTACACATTTTGTTGACATTTAAAGTAAAAAAATAGTAAATACAACTTTGACAGCAAACAAACTGATATAATAAAACTTCTGAAAATGTATAAGTTAGCTAAAAAAAAAATCACAGCTCACAAACATTTCTGTGGCCAGTTTATGAATCTTTGTATTTTTGCTTTGGAAATTATTTCCCCATTCTTCCTTGCAGATTGGTTCCAGCATTGTGGCTTCATTTGCCTGGCTGACTAACATTCTCCACAAAGATTTGTTGATACTTAATGGAATCCATTCTTCCCTATACTCGTACAGTATTTCCTGTGCCATTGGCTGCCACACAACCCCAGTGCAAGGTGTTATTTTTTTTTTTAAGCTCTCTTCCTTTTTTCTCCTAAACATTTGTAGTTGTAGCCATTTTTCAATTCATCTGTTTGTAGCACTTGGTACCTAAATGATTCTGTCTTAATGCAAATACTTTATTGAATACTTAAGCTTGTTTTTTTTTTGTTTTGCAATGCAGTTTCTTGCAAATGGCTTTTCCATTAAGGCCATGTCTGTGTGATTAACGCTGCCCAGTACAGCAGTGCACCACCAAGCCTTTATCAGCAATACCTGCCTACACACCTCTTGCAGTTATACAGAGGTTTTGCTCTGTCTTCCTGCACAGTATATGAGCTATTCTATCATTCAGTTTTCTTGGTCTTCTAGATTTTGACTTGACCTTCAAAGTTCTCCTTACCTGTCATTTTTAAAAGACATTTCAAACTGTGTAAATTGCTAGCTGGGATGTACATTAACCTCTTTTTTTTTATAGCTTTCCTCCACATTGTAGGCATCAGTTAGTTTAATCTTTGGATCCTCAGTAAGTTGCTTAGAAGTACTAATGGTTATTAAGTGTTGCACACTGTTTGAAGAGTCACCTTATTAGGTTCCAGAATTCTCATCAGCTGACAATTCCCAATGATGGTTCTTGTCCAGATTAACAACCTAATGAGTGCTGAGACCATATAATTGAAAGGGTCCCCAAATCTTTGCAAATGCCATGTTTAATCTTTTTATTTTTGTCCGTTCTTCAGTTCATCAAATACACCATGTAGCTTGCATTAACATTTTCATAAACATACCACTATTTTAGTTTGTTTGCTGTTAAAGTTTGCAGTTATTGTTTTCAGCTTTAAATGTCAACAAAATAGCAATTTGGCCAAGCTTGTCTAAACTTTTGCTTGGAACTGAATACCGTTACTATTGAAATTCTTGTTTTTGTAGATTCTCTTTGTAAAATTAAAAATGAAATAACATACCAAAAAGCTGCCTAGAGCTGAGCACAAACATAATGCACAAAGTAGCATATGATACAAATCATATATGGCATTTTATATCACTGTGCAGTACTTGATATTAATAAAAGAGACCAATCATAGTAATAATAGGTGAAAGTGATTTTGGATATGTACTGTTCGGATGTTACAATTTTCTGAACCTGGTGATATCTGCTGGCACATGGCAGAGCTTAGTAATGAGAACAGTGTGTATTCAGAGCATTTTAGAAGCTTTTTGATGCCATAGCTTTAATGAGATAGTATTTGTATGGATTTGTGTAGTGGAACGTACATGGGATCGTATGGAATATTAAGCAGATATCATATTCTTCTAATGTTTCTGTCTTGTTTGGTTTTGTGATGTCACAAGTGATATGTTAACATCAGCAGTTACGCAACTTTTGATGGTGCAAATGCAGTTGTGTGTGTTTTTCATTTTGGTGCCATTATTATAGGATCAAGTTAGAATTATGGATATCCAACCTAAATATTTTGAAGCAACTTTTAATTTCCACTGCTATGCCATACCATTTCAAATGATATCAAAATCCTTGAATAATGCACCTGGTCCAGAAAAAAAACTCTTCAAGTGAAAAATAATCCATAAATGTTCAGAAATGTGATCATAAACAGAAAACTAGAAAAATGATTTATTGACTGGTCAAAGTCTTCACGCTCATGAAGGAGCACTTGATTGAAGCAGTTTTCCGTTGAATTGTGTATTTCTGTTTGGAGTGGTCTACATAAACGTAACACCAAAGTTTGGAAATGTTTGTCCATTCCCTTGTACCACTCTTCAATGCTTGGTGATTCTGGATGGAGAACATTCTTACAACAGATAAGTGTACCTTCCAAAATACAATTTGTTCTTCTCTCTCTATCCTGTCGTGCTGCAAGTCCCAGCTCCTGCCTAATCGTAACACCATCTTAACAGAAAGATGCTTCTACAGTAAAGATACATTTGTTTGAATAATATGCAGTATTCATTTTTAATATGTGCTATCTTCTCATCAGGTGACAAATCATTTTGCTGCCTGGGTTCAGAATCCTCAGTATACATTGTACAACTGCTTTTTCTTGCCACCTCTGTAATTTGCTTAAAATTGTGGAAAGTCTGGAATATAAGATGCATATAATGACCCATCAGTTTGGATTCTGGGATGAATGATGACCTTATCTGGGTAGCATCTTGATGGTAAAACAGGCATTGCCCTTGTCGATGATGACCTTGTCTGTGTTCCAAGCAACATCCAACTTGGGCCATAATATTCTCAAGGAGTAAGCAAGCCTGAAAAACAATTTCAAATTTGCATTTATGTGAGAGTCCATATCTATCCCTGGTGTCGACTTTGCATGTCCTCCGGTCATCTCTGTGATAAATGGGGAGGCAACGAGCGAGCAGGGAAGTCTACCATATACAGTACATTACTGCTGCTTGCATGATCAGTGACATTTCAGGATGCATTTTTAGTAGTACAAAATGATTGAAACTGTGCTTCTTGGAATCCATGAGGGGGAAATTAACTGAGATTTCTGATTATATTCTACGTGTGTATTAACATTTCCTGCTAGTCGAACGTAATTTATTTACAGAATACTTTAACTACTGCAGGTTCTCATACCCATTTTGTTGTTGGCGACAACGTGGTTTAGTTGTTTACATATAGTTTAAGCGAGAGGGCTATTTTACACGTAAACTCTGAATAAATATGTTTTAAACGCGTGGACGGGTTGAAGTTGAGGGCCAGTGTTAGTATTACGGTGCCTGTCGCGCGCCCCTTTTTACGCGCGCCTGACTGTCCCAAGTTAAGTGCGCGCGACGCGCAGGGCGTTCATCAACCCATCACCCCTGGCAACCGCGCATTGTTTTTAGTGGTGTCCTCGGAGACGCGAATGGCCAGATAAAAGTAGAGACTGCAAGAAAGTAAGGAAGCCTGCTACACGTTTACTGCTGAATGCACGAGCATCGGCATTTTTAAGATAGTTTCCACTATCCATTTAAAAATGATTGAAACTGTCCTCCACGGAGTCCGTGAAGGGGAGAAGAACTCTCTGCTTACGCTGTCTAAACTCTCCGAAAGCGGTGAGTACAATCAACACTTAAGACAGCCTTTTTTTCTCTATGCTTCCCATTTAAAATTTCTTAACTGTACTTGAGGGTCTTGTGACTTTAAAAGCAATGGGCCCCCACTGCACCAAGGAATACTCAAATCTGAATATTTGTAATTTTTACTGTTCGGAAAAGTCTACTTAAGATGTGCTGGCTAAAAAAAAAAATGTGTAACAGAGCTCCGCCGCGGTTTATCAATAGGACTATGCGTTTACCCGGTGCCAAGCCCTAGGCGTATCCTTTAAACTATTTAAAAGTGATTAATGCCTCGTATTCGTTAACCCACTGAACTGTGACCATCAATCAGAAAACGACTACATTATTTGATATTTCTAAGAGTCGCACACAATACAGTTTTTTCTTAACGGTTTCGTAGATTATTATGTTTCCCTTTGTTTGCGCACAATGTGAATCCATTCAGGCTTCAGAAACCATATTTATAGTTTTAAGCTGCGATGACGAGTACATTAGCGTCATATCAGATATGAAGCAGATACTACTGCCCAGAATTGTCCAGTAGATACTGACACTCAGCACAAGCCTGCGTTACAGCAATAATCAATTAGCCCTGTAAATAGTAGTTAATTGTGCTATGAAGATATTGGACACAGCTAACCAAGGTAGTGGACACTTAACTCACCAGCCGTGGTAAAAGAAGCAGGGCACAAAGTCAAGAGGCTCGCAGCCTACAGCCTGGCGGGTAGGTGGGTGGACTGGGAGACCTCCAGCCGAAAATGTAAACTCCGATGGCTAATATCAAGTGAAAAAAATGGTCCAGAGTCTAGCTATGTAGTTCAGCAAAAGCAGTGATGATAACTGGTAGCTGAGATCACTGAGAATTAAACAACCAACTGCAGCCCAAAAATCAGACAACCCCGGCTATGCATAATAATAATAATTTTCTACAAAGACACATTATTACTATTAAAAATAATCCGTGACTCATCACACAATTAACCAATTAATGAGTATGATCCTGAAAGCTTGTGATTTATAGTTAAACTCCTTAGCTAGGAGAACACAACATTGTAAGATTTGGGCATGTGTCTGCCTGATTTGTATTAATAGATGACATATACAGTAGTTTGGGGTAAATACTGATCCATATGTTTCTTAGACTTGTGTACTAGCAGGTTGTATTTAATGTAAGTTTCCATGCATGCTAGATTTAAACACTGAACCCACTGGCCCATGTGCATCTGGATAAAATGCAGATTCCTGTGCCTGTTAGTTTTATACATGTACCCATGTGTAACTGGCTTTTCTATATTAATAGAAAGGATTAAGTGCATTTTCCATGCTGAATACAGTGACCTATTTATGGTGGGTCAAACAGGGGTGAGTAGCAATGAACAACTTGTACCACCTTTTTATGTGCACCTATGCCTATTTTTTTAGAAATGATCTTCTGCTCACTTAAACAAAAATACAGTTCTGCCAATTGGTATGACTAAATATGGTTTGTATCATCATTTCTTTAAAAAGAAACACACCTAATCATTGTAATTTAATGTGGAAGGTGTAAAACCATTGTTAAAGGGGTATAATTAAACAAGAGAATTAAATATTCAAAATGGTTAAAACTTTTACTTATTAGAATTGGGAGGCTAATGGTAACAACAACAACATTTATTTATATAGCATGTTTTCATACAAATGATATAGCTCAATGTGCTTTACAAGATGAAGAAAGAATAAAGAAAAATATAAATATAAGATATGTAAAACACATGGATATGAAAATCTGTTTTGTCTGGAAGTCATTCACAAGATGCGATGCTTACGTTGTCCAAACCCTCAGAAAACCATGAGTATAAGCAGCCACTTTTCCTTGTCTGTCACTTGAACTCATTTACTAGACTGTGAAGCCTTACAACTCTTAAAGCAAAGTCAGCTGCATTTCAAATGCAGCTCCATATACAAGTAACAAGTCTGTTGAAGCTTTAGTTTTGATGATAGAAGAGCTCAATTTAAAATAACCCAGGCCAAACAAAAACATTTATACATACAGTAAATTTAGTTGGAATCTGACCGAACAGCAATTTATTTTACATACCATAACATTTTCAGACCTGTTTATTGCAATTCATATTCAGAGCCCATCTTGGCAGCACTGGGTTCCAGACATTACAGGGCTCATTTACTGTATGTACAAATGGACAATTTAGAATTGCCAGTTAACCTATCACACAAGTCTCTGGAAGGAAAACTGGAGTACCCAGATCAAAACCCTTGCAGATCCAGGGAAAATATGTAAAATCCACCCAGAGAACAACTAGACACCAGATTTGAATCATGGAGCAGCAATGTCAACCACTGTGCCACGTTATGGTCTAGTTTATTACTTTTATTACATCTGAAGGTGGATTCAGGTGATGCACACAATTACATAGCAGTTACAAGGTAAGGGAATACTGCTTTTGTATCTTTGTTACATGATAGCTGTTCAGTGTGTTTCTATAAGTTATTTGCTCTCAAGGTGCTGGCTCTCCACTAGCTCTGTTTCACTTTAGTCATATGGTGTCAGTGTGTAACCAATATGATTTAAATTCTTGATGAGTGCAGACTATTCTGAAATTTGAAGAGGCTTTATTCATATTTTTTGTTATTTCTAAAAAGAGAAGTAAATTGTTGTAGCTATCAGATTTTTCATGTACCTGAGTATCAGATTTGTTGCTGTGAGACTCTTTATTTATTCAAGCTGAAGATTCTTTCTTCTGTAAGTTTTCTGTAAGTTTTTCATACATTGAGTATGCAGAGTAAATTAACGAAAAGTGAACCAATGAGAAGTGAAGTGGATAGTGGGACAGTGCTACAGAGTTATGAACACAGAGGTCATTTCATGACATTTAGACATAACTAAGGCAACATCTTTGCACAGGGTATCTGATAAAAGAGTGGTAGAGTTTTATATGTTCACTGCTTTGGATCATGATCAAAGAGGAGTGTGATAAACCATGTGGAATACATCAAGTACGATAGTTCAGCCTGCAATGGTACAGTGTTGAATATGGACAGCACCACAATGAGCAGTGATTATCCTTGCATCTTTACACTTTTTCAAATTCTAAAGGGATTTGTATTCTTTGGTCCATGAGTTAATGGAGGCAATTATCAATGCTAGAAAAAAAATGGAACTGTTTTTGATCAAACATTTTCTTTTTTTGAAAAAATTACTCATAAAATCATTTTGTTTTATATTAATACCAAATTAATACCAAAAGATTCATTCTATCTTTTAGGATAGCTTGTAAGTATTTGCATTATATGATAGAAACCAACGTTTTTGTAGCAAATATACAGGGTGGGCCATTTATATGGATACACCTTAGTAAAATGGGAATGGTTGGTGATATTAACTTCCTGTTTGTGGCACATTAGTATATGTGAGGGGGGAAACTTTTCAAGATGGGTGGTGACCATGGTGGCCATTTTGAAGTCGGCCATTTTGGATCCAACTTTTGTTTTTTCAATAGGAAGAGGGTCATGTGACACATCACACTTATTGGGAATTTCTCAAGAAAAACAATGGTGTGCTTGGTTTTAACGTAACTGTATTCTTTCTTGAGTTATTTACAAGTTTCTGACCACTTATAAAATGTGTTCAATGTGCTGCCCATTGTGTTGGATTGTAAATGTAACCCTCTTCTCCCACTCTTCACACACTGATAGCAACACCGCAGGAGAAATGCTAGCACAGGCTTCCAGTATCCGTAGTTTCAGGTGCTGCACATCTCGTATCTTCACAGCATAGACAATTGCCTTCAGATGACCCCAAAGATAAAAGTCTAAGGGGGTCAGATCGGGAGACCTTGGGGGCCATTCAACTGGCCCACGACGACCAATCCACTTTCCAGGAAACTGTTCATCTAGGAATGCTCGGACCTGACACCCATAATGTGGTGGTGCACCATCTTGCTGGAAAAACTCAGGGAATGTGCCAGCTTCAGTGCATAAAGAGGGAAACACATCATCATGTAGCAATTTCGCATATCCAGTGGCCTTGAGGTTTCCATTGATGAAGAATGGCCCCACTATCTTTGTACCCCATATACCACACCATACCATCAATTTGTTTGTTCCAACAGTCTTGGAGGGATCTATCCAATGTGGGTTAGTGTCAGACCAATAGCGATGGTTTTGTTTGTTAACACAAACACAATGGGCAGCACATTGAACACATGTTATAAGTGGTCAGAAACTTGTAAATAACTCATGAAAGAATAAAGTTACGTTAAAACCAAGCACACCATTGTTTTTCTTGTGAAATTCCCAATAAGTTTGATGTGTCACATGACCCTCTTCCTATTGAAAAAACAAAAGTTGGATCCAAAATGGCCGACTTCAAAATGGCCACCATGGTCACCACCCATCTTGAAAAGTTTCCCCCTCACATATACTAATGTGCCACAAACAGGAAGTTAATATCACCAACCATTCCCATTTTATTAAGGTGTATCCATATAAAAGGCCCACCCTGTATTATTAGATGTGCTACATATCTAAGATGGGTTACCTCTATGTAATCATCGTAGGCCTTAATTTTGACATTTGCAGTGTACCATCAATTGGTATGTTTTTTGTAATACTGTACATATAATAATAAAGTTTTGTTTATCCGTCCATCAAACAGCACACCACAAACATGTGTATATAATAAAATGCTTTACTACAATTTTTTATGTAGCTCTCTATCTATCTATCTATCTATCTCATAAAAAGTAAGTTTTCAAAAAATGTTCAATTATTTCAAAGAAATAATTGCATTGCTTTGTCTTATTATTCATAATTTTCAGATATTGACATCATTTGGATGCACATTTTGTCATTCATCGAAGGGCAGATGGCTCTTCAGAAGGTATGAAACCAAAGTTTTTGGTATTTTAAAAAGTATACTGATATAACAGATATTTATTAACATCTCAGTTTTATCTAATATTGGCTTTTTCTGTATAGAGTAAGGCAGTGTTTTGTGTGATTTGTCTGCTTTTTAGAAAAGGTATATTTAATAAGCTTCCCTTAAAGTGATATGTATTTGGGTCTCAAGCAACTTAAGATAATAATAGCTTTAAGCTAACTGTATAATGTTTACTAAAAAAAGAATATAAAATAAAGAATTATAACAATAAAATAACAGAAGAGCACAAATATAAGAAATGACTGTTTTCTTCTTAGATGTCAGAGGAAACCAAAATAGCCACATAAAACTCGCATGGACACATGGAGACCATACAAGTCCACACAAGCAGGAAGCAAGCTGGGAATTAAAACCTGATACCCGGAGATACTGTATGTAAGTCTAATAGCTGAACTTCTTCTTTTTTCTTTTTCAGGGTGTCAATGTCCCAGGACTGGGAATGTTCACTTTCTCTCAATACAAATTAGACATAGGACATAAATCACTTATGATACAAAGGCCAGTATTTCAGCTTTCTGAAAAATTAGCACAAACTCATGGATTGGAGCAATATAGATTACCTAGTGCAGGTAAGACCTTTTTATTCATTGTGTAGACTGTCATTCATGCTGATATTATTGTCATATGAATGACAGTGTTACACATTGTTCAACCTTTCTCCTACTTTTGAATAATACGGATTACTGGCCAAAGTACTTAACCATTTGTTTCAGTTACTGTATTAGTGATGCTATTTACCTGTTTTACAATTCATGCATAATTTCGTAAAATGAAAAAAATTGAAAACTTTGGGGGATATCATGTCATTTTCTAACCCACTTAATCCAGACCAAGGATGCAGGGGGGCAGAAGCCTACCCCAGGTAGCATAGGGCACAAGGCAAGAACAATCCCTGGACAGGGCACTATTCCATCACAGGACAAACACAAGACACCCACACACACACCAAACACACACTAAGGCAAATTTAACACCACCAATTCACCTAACCTGCATGTATCTGGACAGTGGGAGGAAACTCACAGAGCCACAGGGAGAACCTGGGATGTGAACTCTGGTCACCTTATGAGAGGCAGCAGTTCTACCACAGAAGATGTATTTTATATTTTAGCAGTTTGAAGGTTATAGTTTTATATTTTGCTATCATCATTTGTCTGTATTTTCAAACTATCATGTGAATATTGTATCTCAACAGGGGATGTACCAGTTGTCCCCTTGAACTTCACAAGTATTGCCTTGGAGAGCTCTTTTGATCGAGACACAGTCGAAGGATGTGTGAGAGATACACTTATACTCTTGTCCCGCACCCTTGCTTCCAAACGAAATGTTTTATTTAATTTTCGTGGAATTGGTGTTCTCTCTGTACGTAATGGAACAGTAAAGATGAAATTTTACCGGGATTTCCTCAACTCCATGGACACCAGTGGCAACTTGTTAAATTCTCTGTGTAATGTAAGTTTTATTTGTTTCACTCAGTTATAGTTTTGAGGACATTAAATAAAAACTAATTTTATTTATAGTACAGTATTTAGGCTTTACATTAAAAGTGCACTTTTGTTTATACTTTGCAGCAGTCTTTTTCCTTTCACGTGAATAAAAGAAAATATAGTAAATTATATTTACATTATTTAAATTAATGTTTTTTGGAATCTAGATATCGTCTGTATACTTCTTTCTCTATTTGAATTTAATGAACACATTATTCTATTGTATGTCAACCTTTCCCAGTTGTCATTTTCAGATTAATTCAATCCGTGTTTCAAGTTAGCATCAAACATGTTTGAATAAAATTGTATCTTGACTGTCATGGAGAACAAACGTATTTAAACATAAAGTAATGCTAATGTTGAATAATTGTACTTTCTCAGAGACCAGGAACATGTGACTCTGTAATATCAAGTCGAGAAATGTGGCCACAAAGACCTGGAACAAGTAACACAGTCCTGTTTCCAAGGTACACTATTTATGGTTCACTGTTCTAGGAGTTTAATGCAGATCATCGTTGTGGATTTAACAATTCAATACCCTTAACCTCCGGTATGCCTGGTTGTTTGAACACATAGTTACATTTTTCATGTAGTTGAAAAGGCCCTTTCATTTAGAAGTAATATTGTAGATACTATAGGCACATTTTAACATAAAAACATCTGTGTAAGTGATGCCAGAAAATTATTCCAATATAATGAAACCTGAGTCTGTCTCAACATCGGTTATTTGGTCTGCAGCATTATGTCAAAACAGTGCCACACAAGCCTACAGTGGTCTTTAAGCTTAGGATATAAGTAGAGGTAATGTATTTCATAAAATATTTTTTATGTTTAACTTGTATCAAGTTTGATTACTTTTTGTTTAATTACTCTCTTTATCACTGTTCATAGTGTTGTAACTTTGTAACATGGGCATAGGATTAAGCCATAATTAATTATATTCTGATACGTGTTCCTCGATTTAAAGGAGGTGAAAGCACCAGAATGTCTTGTTGTCTGAGAAGCTGGGAAATCTAAATATTGATGCTTTTAAGTAATGTTCAAGCAATAGCAGTTTTTTATACAGTTAAAGCTTAGATCTCTGGCGGAGGTCTTTGATCAAGACAGGGTGATCTGGGACTCTGTAGGCCTAATTTGTATTTTATGGAATGATGATATTAATTTCAGTTAATATATCTAGTAAGAATGTTGTTATGTATTGTTTGCATATCAATGCTACATTCTTGTGGTAAATCTAAATCTAAAAATAAAAGCACAACAGGTAACCCAGAATCAACAGACAATACATTTTCATTAAGAACTTTTAAAAGAAACGTGTTAGTGCTGTGATATTGTTTAAAACCAGATTGAAAAAATTCATGTATGTGATATATTCTAAAAATGTTTGCAATTGATCAAGTACAATCTTTCCCGGGATCTTTGACATAAAAGGTAGCTGAGATATTGTCTAAAATTTGACAATACAGTTGGATCAAGGTTTGGTTTTTTTAAGAGCAGACACACCACAGCATATATAAAATAGGCTGGGACTGAACCGGTTTTGAGGGACGTTTTAATAATAGTCATAATAAAGGCTCACGATTTTTAAAGACTTCCTTTAACAGATGTGTAAGAATTATATCAGAGGGACAGGTTGTAGACGTGAGATGGCTGACCAACTGAGACAAAGCTGGAAGAGAGACAGGTAAAAAATTCATTTAAAAACACAGAACAGCTAGGGGAGTTAAATTTTCATAGGAGAGTGGTGGAAAACTCGATCTGGTTATATTGACTTTATCCTCAAAGAAATTAAAAAATTTCTCACACATGGAGATTGACAATTCAGAACAAACGGGTAAGAGGATTTATAGCAGTATTTATGATGTTAAATAGCACTTGGGGTGTATGGTGGTTTTCTGCTTTTAACTCAGAGAATATTTTGATTTTGAAAATTTAACTGTCCTCTAGTAGTGGAACAGACTATTTTTTAAAGTTTCAAAACACATCAGGAGGTTGTCTTTCTTCCACCTATGCTCAGCCCTCCTACAGATCTGTCTCAGAGCATGGGTGGGATGACACCCAAATTTATATACCGCTTAGAAACAACTCCCTGGATAATGTAAAGTGCTGGATGTTGTCAAATTTTCTTATCTTACCGTAAGTCAAAGTAAAACTGAGATTGTGCTGTTTAGTCCATCTAGTGCGTCTGGTATACCTGTCATTAATCTAGGCCCATTAGCGAAACATTGCAAGACATCTGTAAAAAGTCTAGCCATTAATCTTGATAATAGTCTTAAATTGGATAAGCAGATAAACTTTGTTATATGAAGCTGCTTTTTCCAGTTAAGAATCATTTCAAAAATCAAGCCTTTTCTTTGTTTTGCTGATTTGGAAAAAGTTCTTCATGTCCATTTTAATCCTGTCTTGACTATTATAACTCATTGTATTGTGGTGCCAGTCAAACTCATCTCTCTTACCTGCAGTTGGTCCAAAACTCTGCCGTGAGGCTCTTAACTGGGTCACATAAGCATGAGCACATCACTGTTATTTTGGTTTTACTTAATTGGCTTCCCAATAGTCTTAGAATTGATTTTAAAATTTTATTGCATACTTTTAAATATTTAAATGGTCTGACCAAGGCCTGTCTATCAGACCTCTTTGTCTCTTATGCCCCTTCTTGGTCCCTGATATCATCTCACCAGTTTCTACTGGCCTTACCTTGATCAAGGCAAAAGAAATGGGGTGATAGTGCTTTTGCAGTGAGTGATCCTCAGTTCTGGAGCAGCCTACCGCTTCAGATAAGAGCAGCTCCAACCCGGTCAATTTTTAAATCTTTGCTGAAAACACATTTTTTCTCTCTTGTTTTAGTTGCTCATGATGTCTTTTTATGTGTGTTGTTTTAATTGTTATTTGTCAATAGTTTATTGTTTTTATTTACTTCTTTTTATTAATTTTTTATTTGATCAATCTTTGATTTTATTTATCTATTTTCATGTACAGCACTTTGGGAACCACTTGTGTGGCCTTAAATGTATTCTATAAATAAATTTTGACTTGACTTGTACTCTTTTTACTTGCCTGCTTGTGATGTTGTGATGTATTAATTCAGTATAAGTGCTTTTTGGTTAGAATTATCTTCAAAATGAGGTCAGCAAAAAGCTATTGTATATATTGTATATAGTTCCTTAGCACTCACAAAATGTAGAATGAAAAAAAGAACAAAGTAAGGGAAAAGGCTGATTCCTTGTAATGATCTGATGGAGGCAGTATTGAACAATGGAAATGAAGTAAAATGTCAGAAGTGAAAAAACTTCTAGATGACAACATTTATATATTTATGATTTATAATTCTGATTTGGAGGGTCAAACACATACAACATCCTAGTATGAAACAAATATTTTTGCTAATTTTAACACCACCTGAATACAGATTTAGCTCTGATATTTTTTTAGAAATGTATACTATTTGTTTGTAGTACACATTTTATTTTAAATTATATTTAATGTTTGGTCAAGTATCTAGTCATTCTATATACAGTACTGGTAGATCCTGATTTGATTCAAAAGGTTAGACAGAAATGGTAAATATCTGACACACAAGGCTATGTTAAACGTTGGAGTCTATACTCAGTACTCAGTCACAGACTGAGTTATTGTGTGACCTGAATCAAGTCCTTTAACTAGTCAATTTCAGTTGCAAAAACTTGAATTGCTATATTGTGATTTGTAATTGCTTTGCATAAATATATCTTCTAAATAAATAAATGTAAAAGTAAGCCTGGATCCTTCTTTTAGAAATAAAACCAGCTTGTGCAATAGAACTCTTATATTATGTAACAGAAGATTATATCATATTCTTTTGTACTGTAACATTTTTTCAGTCCTGCAAGTGAAAAGTTTTTTTTCTTTCTGTAAGAATACCTGAATGCATGGGCTTAGACATAATTTATGTCCCAAGGAACTGGAACAACACCCAATTTGACAAATTGTAGTAAAAGTGATAAAAAAAACTTTCAGTTGACAGTAGCATTTTACTGCAAGCTAGACATTTAATATTAAGAATATAAGCAAAGAAATACTTTATTGTTATAATATCATTAGTTGCATGGAATTTGATTTAGTGAAGCTCGTATGAATAAAATATCTATATACATCATAATGGTAACCGTAATCATCATTCCAAAGAAAGTCCCCAAACAACTAATTTAACAAAACATACTTAGAGTCATTTTCAACACATTTTTACAAAAAAATCTTAAAAGTGACATGTGTCATCACATACAGTGCATTCAGAAAGTATTCACAGGGCATCACTTTTTCCACATTTTGTTATGTTACAGTCTTATTCCAAAATGGATTAAATTCATTTTTTTCCTCAGAATTCTACACACAACACCCTATAATGACAACGTGAAAAAAGTTTACTTGAGGTTTTTGCAAATTTATTAAAAATAAAAAAATTGAGAAAGCACATGTACATAAGTATTCACAGCCTTTGCCATGAAGCTCAAAATTGCTGTCATGTGCATCCTGTTTCCCCTGATCATCCTTGAGATGTTTCTGCAGCTTAACTGGAGTCCACCTGTGGTAAATTCAGTTTATTGCACATGATTTGGAAAGGCACACACCTGTCTATATAAGGTCCCACAGTTGACAGTTCATGTCAGAGCACAAGCCAAGCTTGAAGTCAAAGGAATTGTCTGTAGACCTCCGAGACAGGATTGTCACAAGGCACAAATCTGGGGAAGGTTACAGAAACATTTCTGCTGCTTTGAAGGTCCCAATGAGCACAGTGGCCTCCATCATCCGTAAGTGGAAGAAGTTCAAAACCACCAGGACTCTTCCTAGAGCTGGCTGGCCATCTAAACTGAGCGATCAGGGGAGAAGGGCCTTAGTCAGGGAGGTGACCAACAACCCGATGGTCACTCTGTTAGTGCTCCAGAGGTCCTCTGTGGAGAGAGGAGAACCTTCCAGAAGGACAACCATCTCTGCAGCAATCCACCAATCAGACCTGTATGGTAGAGTGGCCAGGCGGAAGCCACTCCTTAGTAAAAGGCACATGGCAGCCTGCCTGGAGTTTGCCAAACGGCACCTGAAGGACTGTCAGACCATGAGAAACAAAATTCTGTGGTCTGATGAGACAAAGATTGAACTCTTTGGTGTGAATGCCAGGCGTCACATTTGGAGGAAACCAGGCACCGCTCACCACCAGGCCAATAGCATCCCTACAGTGAAGCATGGTGGTGGCAGCATCATGCTGTGGGGATGTTTTTCAGCGGCAGGAACTGGGAGACTAGTCAGGATAAAGGGAAAGATGACTGCAGCAATGTACAGAGAAATCCTGGATGAAAACCTGCTCCAGAGCGCTCTTGACCTCAGACTGGGGCAACGGTTCATCTTTCAGCGGGACAATGACCCTAAGCACACAGCCAAGATATCAAAGGAGTGGCTTCAGGACAACTCTGGCCCAGCCAGAGCCCAGACTTGAATCCGATTGAACATCTCTGGAGAGATCTTAAAATGGCTGTGCACCGACGCTTCCCATCCAACCTGATGGAGCTTGAGAGGTGCTGCAAAGAGGAATGGGCGAAACTGGCCAAGCATAGGTGTGCCAAGCTTGTGGCATCATATTCAAAAAGACTTGAGGCTGTAATTGCTGCCAAAGGTACATCGACAAAGTATTGAGCAAAGGCTGTGAATACTTATGTACATGTGATTTCTCAGTTTTTTTATTTTTAATAAATTTGCAAAAATCTCAAGTAAACATTTTTCACGTTGTCGTTATGGGGTGTTGTGTGTAGAATTCTGAGGAAAAAAATTCATTTAATCCATTTTGGAATAAGGCTGTAACATAACAAATGCGGAAAAAGTGATGTGGTGTGAATACTTTCCGGATGCACTGTATATGCACATATTGGGCCAATTTAGAGTCAAAGGTTAACCTGTCTTCTCCCCACAGACAGTTATTGGCTAGTATTTTAAACCAGTGATTCTGCAGATGTAAGGCTGCAGCTTTAAATACAGTGCCACTACACTGCTCAGAATAATACTGCTTTCAGAGAGAGATATAGCATGATTGTGAATCATAAAGGTAATATGGTTTAATTTTGTATCAATATACTTTGCTTTACAAAAAATGTCATATTCAATTTTCATTGTACCAAAAATATATGTTTTATATTGTAACTTGGATAAACTATATAAAAGGTTCTGGCCGTATCATGTAAGGTAGTTATCCATGAGCAGTTCCTAAAGTTAAAAAGACAAGAAAACATGATTTCAAATAGTTAAGGTGTGGTACAGGAGGGAAGGGAAATTCATTGTAAGAAGATTACATACTTCCATTTTCCATAAGCATACAGGCTTAATGCCTTGTTTATTTTGTCATATTACATCTACTCTTTCCTTTAAAAGAAAATGTTCCCGATGGGCATGAATTTATGCCTGATGAGTGAATCTTGCAAAAAAACACTGTAAATAAACTGGTGATTTGATTCATTTGTCAATGTTTCCTTCACTACCCTGCCTTTCTCAATCCCATTTTTCCATTACCATTATCATCTCTGCTGCCGCCTCATGATCCTAGCCAATTTTTCTTCTTTGTTGTAAAGGTTTTTGAGACAGTTTAAGTATAGTTTACATCAACAAGGTTTGTATATTTTCTGTTGATGCCTAATTAAAATGCTGTACTTATAAAATAACTGTTAGTAATATGCATTTAATAATATCACTGTAGCTCCACAATGAATGCCTTTGTTTCAATTTGAATAATCGTTTAGGGTTTAATGATATTCAGAAAATAACTTTTCAGAGAGACATAGCAAAGCTAAAACATGTATTTATTATTTAAAAAAATAATTTAACAAGCAATTTTGAATTTAAATAATGACTCTGTAGCAAAATGGGTACTGTTGTCATATCAGATCATGCAGTATTTGGAGCCCAATTGGATTTTCACCTGTAGTATATTTTGAGTGAAATCTGCATGCTCTCCCTATACTTGTGTGGGGTTTTACTAGAAGCCCTGGTGTCTTTCCGCAGTCTATAGACATAACATTAATTTTAATTGGCTATTGTAAATTGACATAGTGGGAGTAAATGTAGATTTTCCTTTGAGTATGCTGGAAGTTTCTACGGTACCAGGGTCAGATCTTATGATGTTTCCATTGTCAGTGAAACTGGCCTTGGCTTCCCATTAGAAAAGTACATATCAGATTTGCAATATGTACTGTGAGGTGAAGCTACAAGCCTATGAGTACTTACAAGACTGTTAGAATCTGGGTTGTAACTTTTCTTCAACCCATAGGTTCAAATTCTTAAAACACTGCAAAGCAAATAATGCAGTTAATGAAGATGAATGAGTATAAAATATTACAGAAAAATGATTTGTAGAATAAAATATTTTTTATTTAAATCTTGCACCTTGTCATTTTATGTGTGGAATTTGCACCGTGTTCCTATGTTGATGTATGACTTCTTCCAGGTACTCCAATTTTCTTCTCACATTCCGAAAGGTGTGTGGGGTGTGTAAATTGGTGACTCTAAATTGGCCCTATACAACTGTTAGTGTGAGCACGAGCTCCTGCCCAGAGCTATTTTTTTCCCTTTTATTCAGTACTGTCAGGGTAGGTTTTTGGTCTCAGTGACCCTGAACTGAGTAAATTTGATTTAATGCCATGTTGTATTCTATATTCTAGCTGCATATTCTGTTTGGCTTTATATGTGAAGTTAGTGAACATTTTTGTTTAAATATGCAGTGTTACTTTCCTTTTTGTAAACATTCTGGTTTTGTGTTCATCTGGTGGCTGGAAACATTTTATCCATGACATT
The DNA here is from genome assembly GCA_026402145.1 of Polypterus bichir lapradei. Taxonomy (NCBI): domain Eukaryota; kingdom Metazoa; phylum Chordata; class Cladistia; order Polypteriformes; family Polypteridae; genus Polypterus; species Polypterus bichir. The sequence continues at coordinate 141,642,250 of JANRMT010028174.1, forward strand.
TGCTAGAATCATTTTAATTACTGTATGCAATGTATTAAATGTGTACAATTTTATACTTCTAATTACTAATCTTTATTTTATATTTTTTCCACATAAAAAAGTGTTAAACCTGAATTATTGCATAAGTTAGTAATATTTTTTGTTGTTTGCTACTCTCAATAACCTAAAGTATCCAATCCAATGAATTAATTCAAAAGAAGAAGATGGAACAAATTAAAGAAGAGCAGAGAGAGAGTGAAGAAACAGAAAGTGATCAAAATGAAGAAAATGAGTTAATGAAGGAGCAAGAAAAAGGAGGTGAATAATGTACCTTCAATTTCTATACTTAAGTATACTTTTTTATTCATTCTACAAAGTTTGTGCTATGTTGTTTTAGTTACACGTAAACCGTATTGATTTATAAAGACATATGTGTTGCTTACATTTCTTAAATATCTTTATTTGAACTGCAAACTTTTATTCATTAATTTTATGAATTAGCTGACTCCAAAAGGGTAACAGGAGCAAGCACCATCCAGGCAATGTGATGATAGACCATCACAGGGCATGCTCATGTACACTTATACAATTGGAAAAATTTAAATTCATCATTCACTCATATAAGCTTGTCATGGAGAAGTCTTTATATGTAAACTACATATAGACGATATATGTTTGAATCCAAGACATGTGGGCAATGATGCACTAGAAGTATCCACTGAGCAACCATGCTGACTGGAAACAACACTTCATTTAAATAGCAGATGCTGCCAGGCTGTGGTTCCCACATTTAGCAAATTTTTAAATACTGTATATGGATGGATGAATGAATATTTATTGTTGTGAAAATGTCATTTGTCTTTAGATTCCTTTATCAACAGAAATGTGACTAGTAGACAAGCTCTTCATCCGGCAAAAGTGACTTGGATCAGCCTCACAGACAACCTACAAGAGGAAGCAAGGCCTAAAACTTCACCAGAAAGGTAAGAATAAATTGATTCTTTGAAAGTTCATTAGCCTATATGAGTTCCTTTTTCAGAGCAGGTGGAGCACAAGTGGAAAACAATTTATTATGTCCATGCTCAGAATCTTCCCTTTGAAAAAAATGTTCCTATCTATCTATCTATCTATCTATCTATCTATCTATCTATCTATCTA
>JANRMT010028174.1:141657055-141691981 GCA_026402145.1 Polypterus bichir lapradei
ACATATAATATATGTTGTCGTACCTTGCATAACTGAATAACATTTAAGGCACAATAACAATTCAATACATTTATGGTCACTACAGTTTTTGGATTTAATAATCTTCATGTGGGAAAAGGCTGACTCACATAAATAAGTTGAGCCGAATAATGCAGTCAAGGAGCTTTTGAATTCAGCCGAGTGAAAAATGACGGCTGTCCGAATAACTGCGATTTTAGTTCCCTCTCCTTTCTCTTTCTCAGATCACTTCTCAGAAGGAAGTCAGTTCTGTAGTTTTTATGAACAGTTTGAAAGTGCCTTTCCACATTTTCCTTCTTTGCAATAGCAATGATAGATTGACAGATCAGACAAACGCACTTTGATTGTGACATTGTGAGAAAAAAAATCCTCTTCCAATTCCACCTCCAGCCCATACCCTCCCCAAACAATTTTTTTAAAAAATCTCTTCTTTAGTCGATATAAATTGGAAGGCTAACTAGATTATAGCCGGAGTTTTGCAGTAGTTCACGTGTTTGATCGTGCGTGCGGGATGACCAGCGTGTTAGAAGAAAAGAGATCTCAGACTGGCCGCCCTGTGTGTCAATCAAGTGGCAAATGCCATAGGGAGGATATATCATAGACTAACATTTAAAAAAAAAATTTTGAACGCAACGTGATCTACCTGCACTACCTTTGCGATCTACCGGTCGACCGCAATCGACGCATTGGGCACCCCTGCTATATATCATTACTGTTGTGAAATGAGAATTCTACATTGAATTTACAGACTCACCGAGACAATTTTGAGTTGATAATTTTAGTTGGACTTTAAAACCAATGAAAGTAATACACCAGCACTGAAAAATAATATTCCTAGTATTAGCAGGTGTTACCAACATGTTACAAAGGTCATTGGGCCCTGAAAGGACCAGTTGTATTCTATAAGATGGCCAGGCGTCCTGACCTAGTCCTTGCCTTATGCTCAATTTTATTGAGATATACTTGGACCCCTTGATGAGTAAGGTAAAAAATGTATGAATAAGTTGAATATTGTGTTATAAAATAGTTGGCTTTCTGCTTCTTTCAGTCTTGCTGCTGAAAAGGAAAAACGTTTGACTAAAAAAGTTGAAAGCATCTCTGCATATCAAAAGCAACTTGATGCCCAGGTAAAAAAAAGAAAGTTACTGTAATTTGTTTGTAATACTTTTATTTTATAATTAATAAAGTTTGTCATTACTACTAAATAATTAGTGTAGAATACACAGTATATAACTCTTATTAGAATATAAAAACACAAAAAATCTTCCCAGGAATATACTTAAATTCTCTTATTTTTTTAGAAAAATTTAATTTACACTTGCATTGTAGTGTTGTTCAAGTTCACCAAAATGGCATAATTCATTAAGATGGAGTTAACAGGACAAAATAGGTAGTTGTTATTTACACAATGTTCCAAACATTATGCAACAAAGAACAGTCAAATTCACTACATTTATTTCTGCTTTTTAATTCTTTTGGAGTTAGTCATAGGCTGTATGCATCTACATTAGGAAATGACAGCACATGAATGATGAATTGATCTGACAGAAATAATAAGAATATGACCAACCAACAAAATAATGAAGAATAAATGTGTGGGGTAAAAAAGCACAGCTATCAGGGTTGAAGGGAGAGAGAGGAGAAGGGAGATCCTATGAGATGAAGACATTGGTGCTAGACATGTACATGTACAGTATCAGCAATGAAAATGGCAGTAATGACAAAGCATGAGCAAAAGTGACAATAATGGGAAAGAAAAGGTGCAGCTAGTGTGGTGATTCCTAATTCTGAGAGATATACTTCACGTAGAGCATTTAAACAAAACAAAGGTAAGCTATAGTGCTCTTTAAACGCCATATTTTTAAACTCTGCATTAGTTACCCCTGAAAATTCTGTATGAATATCATTCAGAAATGCACAGTGGTCAGGTGACATCTGTAGCTGGAGATTTTAGATGTTCTCAACACATTTGTGTAGGTTTTGACTCACCAAATTACTTTTATTCCAAAATGCAAGTTACATTAATTGTGGATTCTAAATAGGCCTTGTTTTAGATATATTGCTCCCAATTCCGTGGTGGACTACTCACATTTATTCCTGCCTTTATCCAGCGTGATGATTATTCAGTTTCAAATGCAGTCAAAGATTTAAACCAGCTGGTCTAAAAACAAAATAGAGTAATTTACTCAATATTTCTTTGGACATGCTATAATTTTCTTTCATGTAAATTCATTTTTTAAGCATTCTTATTATGATGACCCTGACATTTCTTTTTCTGTTAAGTTTAAATAGTGACATTATTACTATCTGATTTAATAAATTATCATATACAAAATCACGTCTGACACTTAATTATACGCTCTTGCAATGACTAAAAAGTAATTCTACCCTACAGCTAAAGTCAAAGCCACCTGGTGTGCCTAAGTTTGAGCCAGATTCTGATGGCCCTATCTTTGGCATTAATGACCTAACCAATGAGAAACTGCTACAGAAGAGACAGCGTGCTCACCAAATCTACAGACAACAACTGGAGGAATCTGCCAAGAAGAAGAGAGATGCTCTTTTCAATCACATTATGGAGCAGAAGAAGGAGCAGGACTTGCTTGAGAAATCTAGGAGAGAGTGAGTATACTTCTAGCATTTCAACTTTCAAGCATGCCGTACTTTTTGCATGATGTTGATTATTTATTTCTCATCTGTATTCACCGATGTCTTAATTAAAAGCATTGTTTTACATTTTTTTGTGATGGTGGCCCCGTTTTTCAGTAATCCTGTATATATATTATAGCTCAGTAGACCTTCTAAATCATTACAAGGGCAGCAGAAGCACACCATTTCCTTTCTTGCATTGTAACTCTTTATACATATACTCAGTGACCTCTTTATTAGTTACTCCTATCCTAGAACTAGCTGGGAGGCTAAGACATAATTTTACCTTCAGAAGAACCTCAGTTCTCTGAGGCATGGATTCAACATGGTTCTGAAAATATTCCTTAGAAATTTTTGTCCATCATGAAGTTCCTGATGATTATTGGACCCCACATTCATTCTGTGAACCCGATTCCTCCTCATTTCAAGGACTGGGAACTGTAGACTGTGCAGATGATCAGGGTGAGCTGAAGTCACTATAGTGTTTGTGTAACCAGAATCAATATGTGCATGGTGACATAGCACATTATTTTACCATAAGAAAAATGATAGGCTGTAGCCATGAAGGGCAGCACATGGTCACCAGCAATGCTTAGTTACTCTGTAGCATTCAACTGGTATATAGAAGCCTAATGTGCGCCGTGAAAACATTCAAATACCATTGTTATATCATCGGCCTGACACAAGGCGGAATGGATCCATGAATTCATGCTGTGCAAACCAAATTCTTACCCAACCAAAAGTCTGGTCTTGCTGATTATGTGTCCACTGAACTTTCACTGTCCCATTCTTATTTGACAAGAGTGTAACGTAGAGTAGTCTTCTTTGTATTGCAGCCTGTCTGTTGCAGGCCTAACATGTGATGGCTTCCTGCACATCAATGTAAATTCCTGATATTTCTCGGCTTTTTCTTAGTTTGAATGAGTCTGGCCATTGCCGATTGATCTCATTAATAAGGTTAACTGTCTAGAGGACTGCAGCTAACTGGATCCTTTTTCTTTATTGCATCATTCTCTGCAACTCAAGAGTGTACTGCTTGAAAATCAGAAGAATATAACATTTGCTGAAATGCTGGAACCACAGTGTCTCTCAGCGGCAGTCATACGACAGTCAAATTCAGATCACGTGCTTTGCCCATTCTAATGTTTGATAGATCAACAAGTAAATCTGTTGACCTTGCGTGCATATTTCTAGATATTGTGTTGCAGTTGTTTGGAGGGGCAAGCTATTTGCGCTAATGAACAGATTTACCTAATGAAGTGGCCACTCAGTCTGTTTCCTGTAGATTATCATGACACCTTGATTTTGTGTGAAGGTGTTAAGAGAGGACTGCTTATGCAAAACTTGAATACATGAAATCAGGTCTTCTGAATAAAGATTACAATAAATGTTTAAGAAAGAAATTATTTTGATAAGACATATGTAAGATAAACATCAATAAATGGCTCATCAGTGCAGTTTGAAAAAGAAGCACATATATTAGGTACGTCTTTGTTTTGATTTCTTTGGAATGGCAGCATGAGATATGTAAGTCCACTGCAGGGAAGGAGATGTCGGGTGGTGTTACATGTTCAGCTTTTTACCAAACACTTCATACACAGACACTGTTGCAGTGCTTGGACACTAATGTTAAATTGTAGGATGCTCTGTTCCACTGTCTTTACCTCTCTTTTTGCTTGGAGATATCTCTATAAATAACAATTTATCACAAAATTATGGATTAACTATTACTGCTCTCACCATTGACAAGAAAATTATTCCCTGAAATTGGAAATGTAAAAACACACTAAGAAATTCATGAAAAGAAAAACATCTAGATATCACTGCCTTTCATCAGAATGAATTGGCACTTCAAAGAAAGTAAATTTTCTTTTATTAATGATTTAAACTTGTATTTGATTTTCCTGAAAGTCAAATTCATCTCTTGTTCGTTATATACTAAAAATAATAATAAAAAAAAAAAGATAATGGGAAGGTATAGAGAAGGAAAGCACCAAGCGACATAAGAAAGTAGAAATGGGAAAAGAAAAGGAAGGGAATCATGAAAAGGGAAAAGACTAAAACTTTTAAATGAGGAGTTGAAGTTTGTTGTCATCTGCACACAGTACCAGTAAGTTCTTACCGACATGACTCATACTGTTGTGGAAGATAGATGGCGCTATAACACGCTAACCCGACACAGACAGATGCTAGAGACACAAGTCCAAAAAGCACACGTGAATTTATTTATATACGGTGTCCCCAACAGCCCAATCACACGCTTTCTGTTCTTTACATTAGTTTCTTATTTTCTCTTTATCTTTCAGTCCTTTTCTTTTCTCCTCTACTCCTCCTCAGCATTCTTCGTCCTCCTCCTCCTAACTCTGGCTCCCGGAGTGGTGACTGCTGGCTCCTTTTAGAACGCTCCAGGTACTCATTGACTTGCTTCTGGCAGCACTTCCAGGTGTGGCGGAAAACCCGCCCAAGAGGGCTCAGCAGCTGTTGCAGCACCTCCTGGCAGCACCCCCGAGTCCCAACAGGACTGTAGATAACTCCAACTCCCATGAAGCTCTGTGGTAGTCTGAGGCACCACTGCAACCGAGGGCGGGGGGCTGCCATGTAGCAATCTGGGGGAGGTAACGTTCTGACTACACTTGCTCCCCCGGTGTTCCCAGCATCCACCACACTGTACAATGCAAAAAACAAATAACATAACACGTCCAACACCAACAGGCACAGCCAAAAGCTTCATTTTTGATGCTTATTTGAGTTTCCTTTTTTCCACAAAAATTTGAACATCTGTGGTGGGTTGGCACCCTGCCCGGGATTGGTTCCTGCCTTGTGCCCTGTGTTGGCTGGGATTGGCTCCAGCAGACCCCCGTGACCCTGTGTTTGGATTCAGTGGGTTGGAAAATGGATGAATGGATGAAATTTGAACATTTTTAATAATTGCCTGTATAAAATTGTAAACGTTTGATTCATTTTAGGGCAGCAAGGTGGCACAGTGGGTAACGCTACTGCCTCGCAGTTAGGAGACCCGGGTTCGCTTCCCGGGTCCTCCCTGTGTGGAGTTTGCATGTTCTCCCCGTGTCTGTGTGGGTTTCCTCCGGGTACTCCAGTTTCCTCCCACAGTCCAAAGACATGCAGGTTAGATACATTGGCGATCCTAAATTGTCCCTGGTGTGTGTGCCCTGCGGTGGGCTGGCATTTGCTCCTGTCTTGTGCCTGGTGTTGGCCGGGATTGGCTCCAGCAGACCCCCGTGACCCTGTGTTAGGATATAGTGGGTTGGAAAATGACTGACTGAATATTTTAACATTTTGCCTCTTTATGAAATTAAATTTTCTGTTAGCATTTTGCAAGTATGATGGAATTTAAAGGGTATGTCCTACACAATGAACTGAACTAGTTTTGGACAGAGAAGAATGTGTGGGTAACTAATTGCGATCATTAAAACTCCCACAGGCATTCGTAAAGTTGATCCAGTACAAGTCATAATTAGTGAATCATTTGAGATGATAGCCGGGCAGCACTTCTTCAAATAAGGGGTTGCAGGAATATGAAGTAAATTTCCAGGTCACGTGGTTAAGACAGACTCGATGGACTGAATGGGCCTGCTCTCATTTTTCAAAGACACTACTATAGAATGTTTGTCCTTGTGCTAAACAGCAAAGAATAAAGATGTCTTCCAGAGAGAGAGGGGTGGCATTAAAGGAAAAATAGGGGTAATGTGCACAGTCACTGCAAAAAAAACGACTGTTTCTTAAAAGGTTGAAACACAAATAAACTTTTACTCATAAAGAATTGTGAAGAGGACTTCTAATAAAGGAAGAAAGTGACTACTGAGTAATTCGGTTGGAAAGGCAGATAGCAACTGCTGTGATCAAAAATCATCCAACTGTGATTTATAGCTTCATAATTTTAAGTAAACAATAAAAGACATTGTGCGTGTTCACCATATGCTAATGATTGATACTACTACTAATAATAATTAATAATTGATTTTATTTATAGGACACCTTACAGGGCACATTAATACTGTTGACTGCTGCCTCTTACTGTTCTTTTACCAGACTGATTACGGACCGTATGTCTCGCTATGAGAAGCTCAGCCATATGCGAAAGTCTCTGCAGGACGACTGGGCACGAAGTATTGACACCAAGCACCAGCGCGAGCAACAAGAGGAGCAGTACACCAAGTAAGACAGAATAAAGTCAAAACGACAAGCACCTCACAAAGGGTCTCAACACAAAGCTCTTTCTTTTTTAACTCCAACACTGTTTTTTTATGACAAGCACATATTCAACATTCACACTTTTCCATTAACCTTTGAGGTCTTCTGCAATATAAAACTCCAGTAATAAAAGTGAGTTTGCTGCCTTTCCAGCTAACTTTAATTAGTCCTTTCCTGATTATTGTAAATTTGGATCTCTCATAATAAATAGAATAATGAAATCCACTTTAACATAAATGATTTGGAATCATAAGGATGAAAGATTGATTTTATGAATGTATTTTGTTTTTGATTTTTTGTGTGCAAGGTCCTTAAACTTCCCTCCTAGTCACTCCATCTTGTTTTTGTGTGTAGGTCAGGAGGCATGTTATTACTGGACCAGTGTGAAAAATATAGACGCTGTTTCCAGTGCAAAAGACGTCCAAGTAACTGTGGTGAATCTAACATCTGGAAAGAATCGAGGTACATCCCTGGATCACGACTGATGGTGTAGAAATGAATAATTGAAGCTGCGTTATTTTCTTGTGTGTACTGTTCCTTCTGTGCTCACTGCGGCAGCTGTGCATACAGTCACTCTGACTGGAAGCTTACGCTGCATTACGCGGGGTTTTGATTGTAGTCCACTTTTTCTGTTTCAATTTCAGGCAAGTTCTTAGGTGCTTGACATTCACTGCCTTGCATAACCCATCATACTGCATACGAGTCAAACTGCTAGAAAAATATTTTTTTCAGTTTGAGGTTAACAAGTACTAATCACAAAATTTCGGAGTGATTAACCGTTTAAAAGTACATGTTGGTCAGACTTCCGAGTGAGAATGTCACTGTACTCTGCACGTGTGCCAATGCTGTTACTACTACTACTACTACCAAGCTAATATATTTTGCACTGTTTTATTGTGTCACCCATCATTAAGTCACAAGCATGAGATGAATAAACGGTCCTGCATTCTGTTAGGCCACAAAGCCTCAACATCTGTAAGACTCGCGAGTACAGGATAGCCTGTGCGGTGGGTGTCAGTTCGATTTTAAACATGATGTGCCATGGGGTCTGCTAGAGCTTGAAAGAGGCAGCACTGCTGGACGTCCAAAAAAAAAAACAAAAGCGGGACGCCAAATACTAGAAAACGGCTGCCCTCATACGCTGTCAAAATGTCCTTCCTACATGTGAAGAGTTCTCACAAAACCTCTCTCTATACCGACCCGATGCTGTATGCAATGCAATTGTGAAAAAGTTCTAATATGGTTAAACATATGGAAAAACTGTATTGAAAACCTCCATTATGTATCAGTACTGTAATTTCTTAAAAGCGTCCTAGCAAACGCAGTAAGCAACACTATAATTTCACCCAAAAAAAACGCCAATGTAAGGTGAAGCTTGCAGTGAAGGATTATCGGTGCAATTTGAAAACTTGCATAAAGAATTGTTAGAAAATAATGCAGCACCTGATTTAAATTACCATGGAGTTGGGTCATTTTCTCAAATGGTGTATTCCACATTGCAGCGGGAATCCTCGATTTGTTGCACTGCAGAGGCTGGAAGTTGTTGCAACGTGTTATCTGTGCCCGGATCTTCAGAAATGAAGTTCAGGGTTGTTGGTTTTAAAGGTTTGCGGGTTGACGTGGTGGGAATAAATCCGTTAGCAGGAGGAATGTTATAATTTCCTATTGTGTCTTGCTTCATGGTGCCTGTCTACCATTTAGTGTTTAAATATCTATTGATTGTCACCTTTAAAAAATAATAAAATTGTCAAAGTCAAATGTTATGAGTTTTGAACTGTTTTATTATGAGTAAACCGTAGACTGCAGTCCACTGCTCAGTTTACTCCTGCACACACCCAGGCTCACTCATTACAAACTTCAGGAGGCATCTGAATAAGGAATGGAAAGTAATAATGGTAGGTGGGGATCTCCAGTCCAACTAATCAAGTGGCTGAATGAGTTGGCTACTGACAATCTTTGACAAAACAGAATACATTTGTTCCAAGCACCTACGTACATTCTTCTACTTCTGAACCCACTTATTCTGCACAGGGATGGCAGAGCGTCAGAAATTATCGTAATAGTAACAGGCCACATCTGGAATGCCAGTCCACCACAGGGCCCACTCACTCACAATGAATCTGAACTGTCAGTGAAATGCAGTCTGGTCTTCATGTGTGGAAAGTAAACATCACATGTGATCTTTGTGATCAGGCAAACACAAGAAAGTCATCACAAAGATCAAGAAGCTGCATTAGACTTTTGAAATCTGGGGAAGAGTGATACAGTTAGGTGTGGATTAGGGCTCGAGACTGTGGTAACGTCAGGTGTGTGAGGAGGTATAGACGGTGGTGGTCACTTCCAAGGTGAAGGTGGGGCTGCATCAGTCATCCTTTTGGAGTCTGTTGCTTTTTGTGATGGTGATGAAGATGGTGACCAAACAAGTGCTTGAAGAGGAAGACAACAAAGTAGAAAGTTAGTTTAGAAGTGAAAGGACGGAAGGTATATAATACAGGAAAGTCCGAGGTAAAGGTTATGAGGCAAAGGAGCAGAAGCTGTAGCTGAGGTGGGTACACAGCTATGTGGCATGTGCAGTGCAGGCATTGGGAGAAACTCTATACAGTGTAGGATTTGTCAGAAGTGGGTGCATAGAAGATGTCGTGGGGTGAAAGGTAGTCTGCAGGCAGCAAGTGTGTGAGAAGTGTGCAGAACAGTGATTACAGTAAGTGTAAATGTAGATATAATTAATGGCACTGCTTTGGATAAAGTAAGGAAGATTTGCTACTTAGACGACATGTGAAGATGGTAGAACATGAAGGAGTCGTATACCGTGTAGGAGTGAGACATGACCAATAAGAAAGGAATATGAAGCAAAGCAGGAAAGACAGAGATGAGAATGAAAACGTGGAGAAACAAAGTTACGTGATTTGAGCTTATAAAGCCAACGATGAAGGTGCACTAAGGGGGTAGGCGGAAGGGGCCCCAGCGGGAGGATGAAGTGGAGGTGGAGTCAGACGAATTGATCTCTCCTAAAACAATATTCAGGACCACTGAGAGTGGAGGAAAATAAATTGGGGGGGTTGGGCAACTGGGGAAACAAAAAAATGTGCATTTAACTGATGATAATGATGAATGTATTTGGAATGTGCAACCCTGACAGCTACATAAACCTTGGGTGGGGGTATGGAGGGCATGCAGATATTTGAACCTAAGTGTATAGAGTTGTAATTTGAAAGCTCCCACCACAGTGTGTCTTACATCCATCGCGAAACCCTTGCTCAAGGTAAAGAATAGTTGTGTGACTGGTCTAGAAGAGGAATACGACAATCATCCAAACACACCCCATGCCACTGAGTGCTCTGATATCCAAGATAAACTTATTAGTGTTGAGAAAAACCTTCATTTGGCTGAAGTGTCAAAATCCAGAATTTAAAGGCACCAAGGGAAACTGTAAACTTGTCTCATGAAGATGAGCTTGTGCTTATAAAGCTGTAACATCGCTTGTGGATGTTACCTAAATATTAACAATAAAAGGCAGTAACTTAAATGGAATGTGAAGTTATGCGGCAGTCAGTTGTACAGTTGCTGTTATGCGGGGGTTAAACAAGTAGGGCTGCCACACATGACGGCCTGCTGTGAAAAGAGCAAAGTAATGAATGGAAACATCTCAAGCAAACCCGCTCTCTGCAAAGCCATTTTTATTAGGGAGGTCATACAAATTCATCAGAACCCCTCTTGATGTCTCTGTATTACAGATACTTGAAACAGAAAACAAAACATGGTATTGACATTTAAGACGATTCCTAAAAGAACATACAAAAATGCAACATTGAGGCCCATGCAATCAAATTCAAACAAGAAACCAGCGATGTTTCACAGAACCCAGTGACTACTAAAAGTACTCGGGCCCTTTGGACTTCTCCCTATTGTTACAAAATAGAATCACAGTGACTTTAATTGGTTTAAATTGTCATTAATCCAAGGACAAAATTCCACTGATCTTTCAAATACCAACAAAAAAGTGTAAAATCAGTGATTCCATAAAGAATATGACGTAAATAGCTGAATGGAGTCCACTTGTGTATAAAGATGTGCTCATCTCAGGCAGATTTATCAAGCAAAACACATCTGGAATAAGGTTATTAGAAAATGGGGCAAGAAAATGAAAAAGTGCACACAAACGGCAAATTGCAACATGAAGAAACATTTAAAAAATAAGCAAGTTTAGATTTATAAACAGTACATCCCTCTGAAGTTTACCAATCGGCTCCATGCTATAGAACTCAATGATCAATGCAGCAATGTAAATTAAAGCTGTGAAACCTCGGAACCGCACAAGAACAGGCCGTCTCAGTAATGGAATGAAAGGCGATTCTTCACACTCCTGCTGAGCTCAACACGCCATTCCTTATTTAGCTCTCTGCATTTTGGAAATGCCTCTTTTAGCTACAGCAGAACCTCCTCTATCAGGTCAGATCACACAAGTTCTCATCTGGGTTCTTAAAAATGAACGCTGCTGCTGCTGCTGCTGGGTCACTTGGCAGGTTTCTGTCAGTTAACGTCTGCTGCAGTACTAAAGCTCTGAGGTGGATCACAGAAAACTCAAGGGTACTGTATATGCTGTTACTCCCATCACAAAATAACTTCGGTTTTAGCATAAAATGTAATAAAACATGTACTGCACTTAAATAAAACAAACACAAGTTACACTTCTCATCTAAAACACAACAAAATAAAGTAAGATGCCAAAAGGGCAAGCAAAAAAAACATTTTCACATGTCTCAGATTTGCTCACCTTATTTCCTTACTGGGTTTTTCAGTTCAGTTTAATTCCACTTACATTTATATAGTGCTCTTCACTGAGCTCTGTCTTGGAGTGCAACCTTATTGCAAGCTACAAACTACTACAAACTGCTGTATTGTGTAAAAATACAAATTACGTTAAACATACAGAAAATTGGCAAGTTCACTTGACGCTCTAATAAATCCGCGTGCCAGTGACAAGTTGCAAAGCATTTTGATGTTTGCTTTATTCATTTGTGTCAATAAACAGATTGAAACCAAGACCCTTTAAAGATCTTTCTTTCTTTCTTCCTATCTTTCTTTAAAACTTCAATCACTTTTCTTCACAACCCATACTGGCCACTTTGTAGCACTAAAGCCTGCCACATGACACCACTTTGCCTGCGATTTTCAGTTACAAATTACTCTTAAGTGAGCTGGTGACAGTTAGTGGTGATGTAACCAGCGATTCAGTCATACTAATTCACAAGTCACTCCAGCAAAATCAAGCATTTTTGATTTTTTAAATGACGGGGCAGCCTCTGAGTTCATGAGAGCCGATAACCAATGAGCACTCGCCTATAAGCGTAATGTATACAGTGCAGCGATGAAGAATAAGGAACGCAGGGGTTCTGGGAGTCTCACAAATAGAAGAAAGGCTCAACTGCCTAACATCTTGTGTTTTATGTACCATGACAAATGGAAAAAGTGCTGGGATTATGGCTGAGTTCGCTGTACCTGAAAAGCACTTGCTGACAGGCAGCACATCATTGGAGCGCTTGTGATATTCCGGAAAAGTGAAACTGTGCTGGGAAGTCGTCACAGAGTCGTGTAGTTTGCCATACCCTACGATTTCTAGTAGCGCAATATGACATCAAAAGGCAATGAGATCAGTAACTACGGTCATCAGGTTGGACATCCCCTCTGAGTAGAAGTCGTTTAATGTGACATCCTCTAATGCTATTTCTAATTTAACATGAACCTCAGTCGGACGTGTGTGAAACGAGGCATATGTGGAAAGATCCCTGAGATTTTGGAGAGAAGAGAAGACGTGCTTTATATTTTTTATGAAACACCTCCTTAGATTACAGCCATGCCAAGCATAGGTCAGCATTCTCACTTGATAATAAAACCAAATCCCTACTGTGTGTTTCACTTGTACATGTCACCTCTGTAAGAGCAGCAGATACATATAAAGGCAGGTAATGACACAGCTTTTCCTCCTCTTTCTTGGATTTATTGCTTGAAAACGTTAGACCAAAACAACATCTAAAAATGGAAAGGCCGGTACGTGATCAAGTAGCCTAAAACTGCTGCCAATCTACTTTAATGTGACGTGGGGGCCACACGAGCTGAGTGTGTACGTTTCACTTTTGTTTTGTTTTCAATTGTAAAACCAATACACATGTAAACTATTTATTCTTCCCTTATATATTATTATTCCCTTATATACACAGCGACTTCATTCTTTTGCACTTACTCGTGTTCCCAAGCATTGTATGACATTCTTCACAGTGCCTTTGGAACTTTCCATAAATAAATGTCCTGCAAGCCTGTTTCTTACTAAAAAAAAAACAACCAAAAATCAATGATAATGAAAGGAATTTAAATATTTCTAAAATAAATGGCAGCAAACGTTTGGCAATTAGCGTTATATTAAAAGATATGTGCGCATTAGGAGGGCATAGAAAAACACATCAAGTCCAAGGTGCTCGGGCTCTGACAAGCTGACTGTTTGATTTCCCTGTGGGTTGGCGGAGTCGTTTAACACCATATTTATCTCAGTCATTCCCTCTCTTTAATTTTTCTCAATCAACAGCAGTTAGAACATCTTTGTGAATTCTTGGGACACCTTGGTGATGTGGATCTCTTTTGCAGCTCAGAAGTACATAAGATAATCCTTCTCTTAACAAACAAAAGGTGCTTTAGTTTTGCCTATAAAACAACAGAATGCAGAACTTCAGAAATCAGAATAAATAGGTACAAAAATGTCTAATTGGAATAAAAATAACATAAGGAATGAACTAAACAATCCTAAAATAAGCATGTTCTACATGACATGCCAGCAATTTAAAACTAAAATCTATTCAATTTTCTCCTAGATCAAGCAAAGTTTGTAAAAGCTGTAAATAGAGATGACAGCCACACTGTAGGGATCACACACAACTAAACATCTTGAACTTCCATGGCGTGTTTTGGCCAGTTGTACATATCCAGAGTAAAAGAGTCATAGTCGGGACTGTAGACAAGAGAGCGGACAAAAGCTTCCTTGTCTTTAGGCTCGGGATACCAGGAAGCAATTCCTCTGTTGTAGGCGTAGTCGACGATCTGCAGAACAAGGAGAAAGAACACAAGGTTGGTTTACTTCAGCTGCCTCTTTATTCTAAAGTCTGTAAAATGTTTAGCCTTTAATAAACAAAAGTTGTGCTTGTAGTTCCTGTGGACGCTTCTAAAATCTGTCATTGAAAAGGCCATTCACAGATGTGGAGGACATGTCACAACATCTACAGTAGGTATATCTAAAGAAATGTGTTTGTTTCTGGTGGATATCTTTAACAGCTACGTTTAGTACCATTACTTGTAATATCTTATTCATATCTGTAAATAGGAGGATAGATCGTTGTAGTTCTGGCCCACAATCAGAGTCACACAATCCATAAATTCCAGGTTTCCATCCTTTCACTTGCTTCTCTCTGCAGTATGTGACACCTCATTTTTCACTTTAATTAATCTTCAGATTTGTTCAGAATTGATTTAGGGTTGGTATATTGGGTGGCACTGCTGCCCCCAGTCAGTGCAAAGTGGAGGTTCCTTTCTGGGTGTGCAGTCCTGCATGTCTGTGTGGATTTCCCTCCTACCTGTGATGATGCTCTCTGGCCTCCCCAAATTACACCCGAGTGTGAGCAAGTTTTGGAGTCAGGGGTGGACTGCCCATCAAGTCTAGTGGAGCAGTTTGTGTTGGTCTTGCACTCTCTGTGAGCTATGCTGCTGAGTCACAAATGGAGACTGAGTGAGTGAAAGAGAGAGAGAGAGCGTTAGAGAGAGGGGACATGAATGACCCAGTGTTGTGATGTGAAATTTTGTATACAAGTTGATAAATATTTTGCATGTCTTTATTTGTAACTTAGACAAAGCAATGTAATATTAGTGTTACATTAGTGATAATAACAGCAATGGTTGATGGTTAAGAACCCCTTCCCCCCCCTTTTAGGAATGAGTCTCTTTGTAATTTTACGACAGGATTGGGGGAAGTGCCTCAAACAAGTTTGGTAAATGTTTCTGTGCTAAAGTCTCTCAGTCAACCCCCTCAGGAAAGCCAGGCTGCCTAACTGGCAAACTTTAGCTCAACAAATTGTTTTTTGGGGGTGGCAGGTATGAAGGTGTTTTCTGTTCCCCCATTGGTCTGAACTATGGCTGTTTGGAACTGTCTTGTATCAGAAGCCATTAAGTACCATGACGTCCTATTGGCTCTAGGGGTTGGACAGAAAACCTATACATTTGCTTGCTTTACCTCACCCTCTCTCTCTCTCTTACCAAACTGATGAAAGACCATCTCACACCATGAACTGAAAAGAACAACAAAATGAAGAGCACAACTCGGCAGCCATATTGAGACAGGCATACGACCTGTTCTGAAGAAAGCTGACCACAAAATGATGCCTTAACTAGAGACATTTTAAGTAACTAACAAGTCTGTGTGATGCCTGAAACTACACATCACCATTTATCAGGTGGTATGTTTGCCAATATTCAAATATACTTTGCATATTGTTATTATTTCTGAATATTACCAATAATACATTGTTTATATTGTAACTTAACTCCTGTTTGTCTTTTACTACACCTAATTACCTGAGGTTATAAATGTAGAAGGGAAGGTGGGGAGAAGTTATATGGTACAATACCTTATAAAAAGTGGTAAGTCTATGAGATTTGAGGCATTCTGACAAAACCTACATATTAATAATACAAAAGGGGAAAGTAGAGTAATATAATACTCCACCAAGACAAAACAGCCACATTGCATTTATCAGCAGACTTTTACAATCATATGATCTGGCTTACTTTTGAACCCATAAAAAGTTCTTACGTAAACACTTAACTGAATGAAAGGAAAGGGAAGTACAAAACACAGATAAGGGAGCGGGAGTGGACCTTGATAAATAAAAGGGTCAGAGTGTACAAGTGGTCACCCGCACAGCATATTTACTGTGACCATGTATCATGCTGCGCAAGCCAAGGCAGCTCAGCAGAAAAACTCATATCAGCTATAAAAGATTTATTAAATGCCAAATGCAAGGATGGAGTGCAGCTGAAAGTTTGGGAACACATCTAGTGTTAAATAAGACGTTAAAGTTAAAAGGATTGAGCAGAGGTGTCAACCTCAGATCCCAGAGGGCCACAGTGGTGGCAGGTTTTCATTTCAGTTACTTCCTAAATTATTAACCAGTTAGGGCTGTTAATTGGATAGACATGTTTTGCCTTATTTTTTTTTTCTTTTTTAAGATTCAGAACTCTTAATTATTTTGTTTTTTCTTAATCAGCTAATTCTGGGATGTCAGACTCAACCCATTTTAACTTCACCCAGTTTCTTAATTAGAAGTCAAGAAGTTGCTGTCAATGAAACACGTTATTTAACTCAATGGCTTATAAGTGGCCTTGGTCTGTCACAGCAGACATTTTGAAACTGTTGACTTTTTTATGTACTGGAAATACCATCAGAAAGTTTTTATGACCAGAACAGATTGATATTTCTGAAACTTTCACAATTTTTTATTAACACAGGTATGATGGCCCAAAATGTTTAAATGGGATTGTGACAACTGTTTATCTGTTATGTGGCTGCTGGTTAAGGAAAAGTCAAGTATAACAAAAGTAAACAAAGTCTATTCCATTAGCCACAGTAATTGGTTAATGAATAAGAAGTGGCTAACACTAAAACCTGCAGCCACTGCGGCCCTCCAGGGTCTGAGGTTGAAATCCCCGATTTAAAATGATTTGTGCTTTATTTTACAAAGACGTCAACTTTCAGACACACATGGAGTGAAGTGAACTAACAAGTTTAGTTAGGACTAAATCCTAAATTTATTCCTGCATGAGACCCTCTCATGTTCTTAATTTATTGTCAAGGTTCAGCCACGTCCAGCTTCTGCTGAAAGGCACACCTAATGAGAGGCAGTTGTAGAGGTCTCAGAGAGTCAGGGGGGCAGTGCTGTGCTTCTATGTCAGTCTACCAGACTTCTTTACTTACAAATCAATACGGAATGTTAGGTGTACTTGTACTGAGGGGCTGCAAGAATAGCTGGTGTCAAACTCACTGTGGTCAGCACGTCCATTTTTGAATTCCACTCCATCCCTGATTGGGCTGTGAAGATGGGTTAACCCAAATGGGTTAGAAGACTTGCACAAAATGTGTGTGCTGTTAAGTGTAATGCAGAGTTGTATACAAAGACTTATACTCCCCTGGCCAAAGGGTGGGATTCACTGAAGCTCATAAGTGAAAAGAAGCACACAACAAACCTAAACAGGGCATATCGCTGCACATTTTGATACACAATCATTATTAACAGTATGTGTGATTCATTAATAATCTTCTAAGGCCTCAAATCTTGATTAACTTGTTAAACGATTAAATAATCCAAGTGAAGACGACTTCTGATTTCAATAAATACCAGGACCGGTCTAATGTCTCTTGACAAGCATGTGTTCCTCTCAACTGCTGACTGAGGACTCGAAAATAGTTACACCCAACTGTTGCAAAGGTGAGAAAGCTATAAAAAAAGACACCTAAACAGTTTGAAATCTCCACTGATGGAAACGTCCCGAGGATAGTGAAGTCAAGGGATAATTGAGAGGGTCGAGGAAAGACTATAAAACCCAGTAAAACCTCAGGTAGGGCAGCTTGAAAACCTGCATTACGCAAAGGACCCCCAGATAGGTTTCTGGACACCTGACTGATGGTCCAGTATACCCAGCTGCCTATGCAGACGTTATCTACATGTCAGAGTTGTGAGAAGGCAAACATGCAACCTCACTGGAAGGGTCAGCTTGTGAAGTAGGGCAAAGCACTACTTAAATAAGCCAAAAACATTTAAAATTGTTGGCCGCAACCACAACAGATACACTTGAAGAAAAACAGATGAAGCATTTGAAGAAAAGAACATGTCAGCAATCTCAGAATGATGGTGGGAGCTTTCTACCACAGTCTGGGATTGTATGGCACAGGAATTATTATGCAGGTGGAAGGCAGAATACGAACAAATCCCAGAAACCGATATTCCAGAGTCAGGCAAAAAAATGAAGCTGGATATTTCAGCAAGGCGGCATTCTGAAACACGCTTCACAATAAACCATGAGGCTTTAGGGTCACCTTCACAGAAATGAATATTACTGAAAACATGTAGGACAGCCACAGTGTTTCTTAGTCAGGAGAGTTTTGTAAGTAAAAGTGAGAAAAATTTCTGATGCAAGAACACAACAAACCTGACTACAGGGAAACATCTGGAAGCTGTGATTGCTGCCAACGATGACGTTTCTAAGTATTGATGGAGAGGGTGATAGTGATAGGGTGCAAGTGCCCCATTCACACATCATTTTTGTTAGATTCAGAGAATATTATGTAAATAATAATTGTGCATTAAAATTTCGAGAAACACGTCATGTTAAACTGTACACTCCTGATGAGGTTGTGAAACTTCTTTTCAATCATTGATTTAGTGAAAAACAAGCATTTTGACTAGAGGTGCCCAAACCTTTTACATACAATGTTAGGTCATCAGCAATATTACATATTTCATACACTTTTAGAAATACAGGTATTCTTCATATAACATCCTGCAAAGAGTATTTATTTCTCCTGTTTCCCTACACCCAGTGTCCTGAATGACTTTATCTTCTCTCTGTCAATAATCAATCTCTGCATAGAGGTCTCCTTTCTCAAAATGAATTCTCCAATGTCAGGACTTAGTACTGTAATAAAATAAACCACGGGGACCTCATTTTCACAGTTCTGTTTGTTATTCATGAAGTCCCAGTGTCTTATTGCTTTAAACATTTAAGACGTTAATAAGACAAATTTTTTTTAGAAAGTGTCCAAATATTCTTGCCCACCTTTACAGCGATTTTAAGAGATATATCTCTGATGGTGTTAAGTGGAGGGTAGAGTCGTCCTTCAGCCAAGTGCTGCTCTGTTACTTCTGCGGCAAGAGTCTACAAAAAACCAAACAATGCACAACATTTAAAGTATAAACACAACAGACCTGTTATTAAGTGTGCGTGTATATTTACACACTGAGCAGTGTTTCTTAAAGTTGCATGTTTAGCAGAGTCCACAAAAATGAGCCATGTACCTCAGCTGTGGTGAGGAAGATGTCATCGGAGATGTGTCTGACTCCACAGGCAATGACCCCCAGTGCGACTCCTGGGAAGACATAGGCATTGTTTCCCTGACCTGGGTGGAAGGTGCGTCCATCTGCCAGGGTCACTTTACTGAATGGACTCCCACTAGCAAAGATACCACGGCCCTGAAATAAAATGGAAAGGTTAAAATAACAAAATACAAATTAAAATTACAGTGAAAGTTGAATTCATTCCTTCTGCAACAGACTCTGGGAAACTTTAAAATGGGATGACTAAACAAGTATTTTTGAATAATAATAATAATTAGTGCATCTTTAACTTTACAGTGGCATGCAATAGTGTGGGCACCCTCACTTAAAATGTCTGGTACTGTGAATAGTTAAGTGAGCAGAAGATGAAGTGATCACCAAAAGGCCTCAAGTTAACGATGACATTTCTTTTCAGCTTTGTACACAAGA
Organism: Polypterus bichir lapradei; assembly: GCA_026402145.1. NCBI lineage: Eukaryota > Metazoa > Chordata > Cladistia > Polypteriformes > Polypteridae > Polypterus > Polypterus bichir. The sequence goes on from JANRMT010028174.1 coordinate 141,676,513, forward strand.
TCAGTGTATTGTTTTTGCATTGTACAATTGTACAGTGAAAAAAGGAGAAGAGCACCATGCAAAAGTTTGGTCACCCCAAGATATCTGAGGCCTCAGGCCATAATCAGCTTGTTTGGGCTGTGGATTCTTCACAGTCAGGTGATGCAAGCCGCAAAGCCATATACGTTCTCTAACTCCTCAAACCTTGTGCCAGCAATCAGTAGCCATGGGCTCCTCTAAGCAGCTGCCTAACACTCTAAAAAATAAAATAATTGAGGCTCACAAGAGAAGCAAGAGAAGGCTTCAAGAAGAGAGCAAAGCGTTTTCAGGTAGCTGTTTCCTCAGTTCGTAATATTACTAAGAAATGGCAGTTAACAGGAACAGTGGAGGTCAAGTTGACATCTGGAAGACTAAGAAAACTTCCTGAAGGAACTGCTTGTTGGATTGCTAGAAAGGCAAATTAGACCCCTGTTTGACTGGAAAGGACCTTCAGGAAGATTTAGCAGACCCTGGAGTGGTGGTGCACTGTTCTACTGTGCAGCGACACCTGAACTAATATGACCTTCATGGTAGAGTCCGCAGATGAAAACAGTTTTCTGCATCCTAGCCACAAAATTCAGCAGCTGATGTTTGCAAAGGAATATCTAAAGAAGCCTAACGCATTTTGGAAACAAGTCCTGTGCACTGATGAAGTCAAAATAGAACTTTTTGGCCACAATGTGCAAAGGTATGTTTGGAGAAAATAGTTTGGCAAATTCCAGGAAAAGACCACCTCTCCAACAGGACGGCTCATGCTTTGGGCTTGTGTTGAAGCCAATGGCACAGGGAAAAGTCATTGAAGCATTCAGATAAATACCAACAAATTCTGGAAGCCTACATTACAACATCTGTAAAAAAAAAAAGGTTGAGGTTTAAAAGACATTGGATCCTACAACAAGATAATGATCTGAAACACAGCTCAAAATCTACAATGGAATACCGCGAGAGGCACAAGCTGACGGCTTTGCATGGCCCTTGCAGTCCTTCGACCTGAACATTACTGAAAATCAGTGGCTAGATTTCAAAAGAGCAGTGCATGCAAGATGGTCCGGGAAACTTGCAGAATTAGAAGCCTTTTGCAAGGATGAATGGGTGAAAATACCCCAAGTAAGAAATGAAATACTCTTAGATGGCTACAAGCAGCGTTTACAAGCTGTGATACTTGCCAAAGGGGGTCTCACTAAGTACTGACCATGTTGGGTGCCCAAATATTTGCTTCAGGCCCTTTTAATTTTTTTGGCATTTTGTACCTGTGAATGATGGAAATAAAAATGTAATCTTGTTTAAAATATTAAAGAAATACATCATCTTTAACTTTATAGGTTTGGTGATCAGTTCATCTTCTGCTCACTTAACTATTCACAGTAACAGACGTTTCATGCGAGGGTGCCCTGACTTTTGCATGCCACTGTATATGCTGTACTACCCTTTTGGTATTGTGAGCGTGGTGTGGTGGAGGGGCCAACACACCCTAGTGATCCTTAGATGTGTGCTGTTGGTAGATGTGTCAACCTGGTAGGGTTAAACTTGACAAACTGGTCTAACGGGAGGAGACCGACAAAGAACCATACAAAACGTGAACCCTGCTTTGTTTTTTAACTCTTAAAACTGATGCAGTAGCTCACTAGCTAAGGTAATGCTGTTGAACCTGTATCTGTTCATCATGAAATGACTTTTTCATTAAGGCAACTAAGACAGAAAGCAAAAAATTAGTAAAGGGGCCACAAAACACTTGAATGAAATTCTCAGAAACGAATTTGGAAATGCCTGGCAAAGCAGAATCAGAGTGTGAGTGAGATACAGAGTTAAATAATATGTTTCATTAATAGCAGACCCCGGCTCTCAATATGGAAATGAATGTTGGCAATTGAACCTTCAAATCAGAATCCCAGATAACAAATGGAACTCAACCACTGACAAGATCCTCCATCAAATTGTGCAAAGCATGGTGTAACACAGTTAAAAACCACATACACCCATCTTGCAAAATATATGTTCAGGAAAAGATCTGAAATGGTAAATAAGCATCAAGCATCAATCATATCAATCTAGTATCAAATAAGCATCAAACATCTTGCTATTACACACACATCATACATACAGAGACAATGTGGAATGTTTTGTACTTTAAATGCTGTTCAAGTGTGAAATGTACCTGGTGCCTCTAGTATCAGGCAGCATAGGGGGCTGGCTACTGCTGTCTGTGCCAAGCAGAATGCTTGCAATTCTTCTGAATATGGATACTGAAATATCATAAGACAATTGTACTGTCCTGTAAGCTTCTTTAAAAGCAATTTAAATATTTAAATATACAGGGGGTCCTCGGGTTACGACACAGTTACGTTCCTACAACAGTGATGTAACCCGAATTTTGGTGTAAGTCGAAACACACTCTAGCCTAAGTAACTTACTTATCTTAACACATTTGCAAAATCATAATCCAGAACATAAAAACACAAAATCTAAGCCTCAGAAAAAGGAAAAGGACATAAATATACTGTACTGTACACTGTACTGTAGTAACAGAAAAAATGAGTGTAAAAAATCCTTACCTTTATTCCTTCTCATGTCTCAATTTTTTAAAGTTTTTATGGGAGTGAGCGTTGTAAACTCGAAACGTTGTATGTCGAAACGTTGTAACCCAAGGACCACCTGTATTCCCTCTGTTGTACAGATATTTTCTTACCTTAATATTTCTATTGTGGTAACTGGGGAAGGATATACTGACCTGAGTATGACTACATTTCTAAAAGAACACCTTCTTGGAAAGCATGTGCCCCTTGCTGGATACACACACACATACATACACACGCACACACACACGCACACACACACACACACACATACTGCATATATATCATTAAACATAGTTTCATGGTTAGTACAACAACAAGACTACAGAAGTGGCTTTACTCAGTAATGCGTGACTTACTTCGGTCAGCCGGTAACACTGCTCAGCTGTGCACTCAGATTTGCTGGTTGGGTTACTCAATGCAAATATAATGGGCCGCTCATTAAAGGACGCCATATCCTTGATGATCTTCTCGGTGAATGCCCCACTGACAGCAGCTACTCCTGGAGATTTCAAATAGTTCATTAAAAATTACTGTGGCACAAATTCCAATGATTCATTTGTAGATATTTCTGGAAGTTAACATGTTTTTATAATCTATACTAATAAAAGGCAAAGCACTCACTCACTCACTCACTCACTCACTCACTCACTGACTGACTGACTGACTGACTGACTGACTGACTGACTCATCACTAATTCTCCAACTTCCCGTGTAGGTAGAAGGCTGAAATTTGGCAGGCTTATTCCTTACAGCTTCCTTACAAAAGTTGGGCAGGTTTCATTTCGAAATTCTACGCGTAATGGTCATAACTGGAAGGTATTTTTCTCCATTTACTGTAATGGAGTTGAGCTTGACTGCCGTGGGGGCGGAGTTTCGTGTGACATCATCACGCCGCCCACGTAATCACGTGAACTGACTGTCAACGCACTATGTAGAAAACCAGGAAGAGCTCCAAAATACGCTGAAGAAAACATGCATTATATAATTGAGAAGGCAGCGAAACAATAAGAAGCGAGCGAGTGACATATACTACAATATTCATCATTGCAGCTACTTCGGAAACAAAGCAAGGTATAAACCTAAACTTTAAATTAAGTTAATAGACAGGCTGCCGCTGGCGTTTTTCATGCCCACGGGTAATGCGGGATACAAGTTTAATGAGAGGACGCAGGATATAAACGAGAGTTTTGATCACTTTGTAACTAAGTTAAAATTGCAGGTGAAGGGGTGTGCTTATGCAGATTCCGAGAGACTGTGTTTGTGGGGGATTGACAGTTAAGGCGGGTGGGGGAGTCACGTCATCATATCCCCTTCCATTTACCTCATTTCGCTCTGAGCTGAGCTCCGCGGCTAACGCCGTCTTCTAAAGCAACTTTGTCACACTGCCACCTAAAGTCAAAACTTAAATATATAAAGTCAGCGTCGGAATATATTGTCACGCTTGGGTCACAGATTTGCACAGAGACACAGGAGGTCGTAGAAACAAGAAGGATTTTTATTCAAACACTGCAAACACATGAGCTTAAACGTTCTCCATGACAAGTCAGAGATGACAGTTCCGCTAGGAGCAGTGAGAGAGAGCGATAAAAGCAAGCAAACAATCTATTTTCAACTGACAGGCGCTGCACAAGGCTTTTAAGTTAGCGGGGCAGCGAAACAATAAGAAGCGAGCGAGTGACATATACTACCATATTCATCAGTACAGCTACTTTGAGAAGAAGTATGAAAAAATATGAGGTTAACACAGAAAAACAGATCACCAATTCAAGCTTTCTGAATAATCGATTCGCCATCAATAATTGTTTTGGTAAAGCCATACTCAGTGTAATCCTCCTTCCATTTTATAATTTTTCCGCCACTAGCCATGATTAAATGAACGGTAAAAAAGTAAGAGCGAAGTGAGGGTGACTTATTTAGGCAGGCATATATATGACAGCAACACTCATGTCAATCATGTTACGTTATTATTAAAATGTTGCCTTTTCTTTTTCATTACTTCTTTAACACACTGCTTCTCCGCTGCGAGGCGCGGGTATTTTGCTATATATATATATATATATATATATATATATATATATATGAATGACCTCCAAAGAGCGCGGAGACTTTTGATCATGTGAACGTGTCTGCAAAAACTGGCGTCTCCTGCCCAGCAAAAGTCGAGCAGCCGGCGCGCGCATAGCTGTGCCGGCCTTTGAGACGCTGACTGCGCTTCTGCCTTAAGTCAAAGTGAGCACTTTTAATTTTTTTCATCCTCCCCCGAGCTATAGCCCAGACAAGTGCAAACACGGGACCCCTTTTCTACACCGCGGCAAAATAATATTAAGGCGCTTCGCACTTTATTTTGCACGTATACGATTATGAGGTCGTCAGCTCGGATTATGAAGACACGCACAGGAGTGAAGGACTGACAGTGCCATCACAGCCGATTAATAGCTGGGACGTCTCACCAGTCTGCACAAGACCCACCGCGACTGTCCCCAAAAGGCGCTCATATCGTCAGCGAAAACATCTGTCTACACTATATAAAAGAAAAAGGTAACTTTCCTTTCTTTACACCTTTTTTCCTTTTATCCCAAACCAAAGCCTTTCTCTCTTAACACTGCAGAGGACACAAAACTAATTTTCTTTAATTGCTGGTAAGGCACATTACCAGAGGCAGAAATTTGGACTTTCACATAGAAAATGTAATTTCTATACCACAGCCGTTGTGTAGCGCCTTTCAAAAGGGCTCTACTACCGAGAGATGATCCATATACATTTTAGCTGCTGTTAGTACTACTTATCTGTTCTGTTATACCGTCTTTAAAATGTAGTTTACCCGCAACCACTCCAGTAGTGCTCAATGTACCTTTACTTCTTAAAACGTTAATGTTTTACTGTTTAATAACTTATAGACTACATTTTATTATTTTTCCCTTGCACTCAGTGATCAAAGCTATACACACACATATAGACACATACATATATATATATATATATATATACCTGTGTGTATGTTTGCATGTATGTGTATACACACACACACATACATACATACATACATACATACATACATACATACATACATACACACACACAAATTATATATATGTGTGTGTCTGTGTATGTATGTATGTATGTATGTGTGTATATATGATGTAGATAGGTATGCATATATATATATATGTGTATATGTAGATATGTATATAGATATGTATATATGTATATAGATATGAAGATATGTATGTGTATATGTATATATGTATGTATATATATATATATATATATAGACTCAAACCCATTATGACAGCAGCAATCCAAGCTGTGAGAAAACAGTAAAAAGGAGGCGTGTCAGACGTCGTGGTACATTTTCTGATGCAGCTAGACGAAAACAACTTTGTGACGCTGCCGCCAAATACACAAAACAATTACTTTGACAATCATGTTACGTTATTTTTAAAATGTTTCCTTTTCTTTTTCTTTCCTTCTTTAACACACTACTTCTCCGCTGCGAAGCGCGGGTATTCTGCTAGTTTACTTAGTAAGCCCCAATGTGCACAGTATTTCTTTTTTCACAGGTGGACTCAAGTATTTTATTGATTGTCAAGATTCAGATGTGACCACATAAGTAAATAGGGCTTATGTGACCATAAGGAAGAATAAGATTACTGAAAGCAAAGTCTGAAGCAGTGCTTCTCATATCTAGGTGGTATGGACTCTAGAGCAGGGGTTCTTAACGACAGTCCTGGGGACCCCCTGTGGCTGCGGGTTTTTGTTCCAACCAGCTTCTGTTTTTAATTGGAATCCTGGGCTAATTAAGTAAACCGTTATTTCCCAGATTATGTGTTTTGGGAACAATATAGAAATAAAAAAACTGAGTTTGGTTAAAAAAAATATATATCTATACTAATAAAAGGCAAAGCCCTCACTCACTGACTGACTGACTGACTGACTCACTCACTCACTCACTCATCACTAATTCTCCAACTTCCCGTGTAGGTAGAAGGCTGACATTTGGCAGGCTTATTCCTTACAGCTTACTTACAAAAGTTAAGCAAGTTTCATTTCGAAACTCTACACGTAACGGTCATAAATGTTGACAACGTCCGCCATGTTGAACTGTCTTATTTATGGCCCCATCTTCAAGAAATTTGGTAGGCGGCTTCCTTGCGCTAACCGAAACTGATGTACGTACTTATTTCGGTGGTATGACGCCACTGTCGGCCACCATATTGAACTTTCCAACATCACTAATTCTCCAACTTCCCGTGTAGGTAGAAGGCTGACCCCATCTTCACGAAATTTGGTAGGCGGCTTCCATGCGCTAACCGAAACTGATGTAGGTACTTATTTCGGTGGTATGACGCCACTGTCGGCCGCCATATTGAACTTTCCACCAGTCTTTGTTACTTATGGGCCCATTTTCAAGAAATCTGATATGCGGGCTCCCAACACTAACTGAATCCTACTTACGTACATATATACGTCCATAGCATGCAGCTCAGTCACCGTGTGAGGCGGCGTTGGGTCCCCCATCCCAACGCCTCCCACATTGTTGGCTGGCTGCCTGCCTATATAAGGCTGTCCGTCGCTCCGGTCTCTACATTCCCTTCCTTGTTTCACGTCTCCCTGCTGATAACTACAGCCTTTTTATTTAATCCACGGCTTCTCCGCTATTTTATTGTTCGTTTATTAAGATTATAGTTATTGTGTAGGTATTTTAGACTTCCTTTACATTGTTCAGGTACCCATTTCATTTATCGTTCCAACCATACCCCTATTAACATGTCTATCGAGGTGATCACCATCGATCAAAGAACTGTCACTTACCGAGTGGTTTCCATGCCCGGAGATGGCACCTGCCTTTTCCATTCACTGTGTTACATATTGCATGGCCATATCAGGCTCACTCTTGATATCTGGAACATTGTGTCTTATGTATTGAATGACTGGGACAGGTTCAAGGTGTGGACTGATGACGGTACAGGAGATAATTATACTACACAGGAGCACTAGAAGAGAGAAATGCTTAAGCCCTTCACCTATGGTTCTGCATGTGAGTTGATGGCTGCCGCTGAATTGTTCGGTTGTCGCTTTCAAGTGTACCGAAATGGCCACATATTTTACACCTTTCGACAACCGCCAATGCCTCTTAAACATCTTAGATTCACAGGTGACAATTTGAGTAGTGGACACTTTGATGTTTATAAATGTTTAAACTCTCAAAAGCTGGATGCGAAGTTATCGATGAAACCGGTTGTGTGCTTACAACGCTTGACAAATGCCGAATGTCACTTCAACACAAGTCCTGCAAATACTAACATAATTGAAACAAACCATGAAACTCAAACCGATTATGACAGCAGCAATCCAAGCTGTGAGATTTGAGGCAAGATTGCTTCTCACATGGCCAACTGTACGTTCAGCGCACAGCTTGGTCATATTACAACCGGAGGGCCGAACTGACAACATGGCATACAAAGAGATCCTTAACAAATAATTATTGGTATATTTTCCCTCAGTTTAAAAAGGTTTAATTTTCTTCTTAATAAAAATTTTAAGGTAGTACTTCGCTGCTGCGAAGCACAGGTTTTTGCTAGTATATATTAAAATGTACTAGGCAGTTATATAGGAATAATGTATTTTTTTTTCTTTTTAGCACTATATCCATCTTGATTTTCATTCTGCTTTTCCAGATGTTCTAATTGTTTAATTAATACATTATTTACTAATTACTGTAGATAGTCTGATGCTAAAGTAGTCGCAGCTTTTCATGATTCAGTGTCGTTTGCCAGGGTGTCTGCTCTGCTCGTTTTTAATTGTCATTAATGAGATTCAATGAAGGAAGCAAACTGCACAGAGAAAGGGTGAAATATAATAAAAGCGACAAAAGGGAGTTAAGCATTTAAATCTATAGCAAAAGCAGAAATATTTCTAAATGTAAAAATCATGCCTCTGTGCTTTGTTAATGTAAAATGCCAGCTAATTAATTGAGATCAGTGTTATCAGTGATTATAAATCTGGTTGGAACAAAAACCTGAAGCCACAGTGGGTCCCCAGGACCAACTTTGAGAACCCCTGCTCTAGAGGCTCAACTATTTCATTTAAACACTATTTAAATGCTATTTTAATATCGGCCACATGAAACTTGGCAACGCATTTTAGCTGGCTCTGCTCTAATTGCTGAAGACACATATAAACAACTGAAGTATTGTTCTGCATTTGTAAAGCCTTTTGGATGCTGCTCGCTAGAGACAGAAGCAATATAAAATAAAGGCAGTAAAGTAAATCTTAGTGAATCAAGTAATTTGTTTCATGCAGTCTTCATGGAGTGTTAGCTGAGCATGAAGTTATGCACTAGACCATAATGAAATGGGAAAGGAATCTGAAAAAGTGAAAAATGCTTTCACTTTTTATAAAATAAAAGTCCTTTGGACTTCTAACAAATATTTCATGTGCTTAGAAATTTACGATTTTATTTTTAGATGAAGTTTTAAAGCATTTATACTACTTAACTGTACATACATATCATTCAACCGGTAATTCAACACAAAAGTTGCTTGGTGTGGGCTAAAAGCAAATAAATCTTATTCATTTTTTTAAAGAAAATGCAAGTGTTTGATTGGCGCAGTCGCTCTAAATAGACACTAAATGGCACTTTTCCATTCTCTAAGTATGTCCTTGAACAGCTTAACACTCACCTACTATTGCAGTGGGTTTTATGATGTTTACAGCCTCCTCCAACGTCTTCACCTGAGGATGCTCATGGGCAAACTGCTCCTTCTCGTGGTTCAAATTACCCCGGCCCTGAAAGGCAGAGATAACAACAAGTGCATGTTTTGAAATTGTCTCAAAGACACCAACAGATTCCGGGAGCCTCAGTTTTTCTAGGAACACCATATTTGTATATATCAGTACATGTTACTGTATTATTCAATGGCGATATTAATTTTCATTGAAGCATCCATCCCAAGAACAGTATGAATAGGTGCATTTTTTCAATATTTGTCAAAGTTCAATAGGTGGAATCAGAGAGGTAAATGATTGTGTATGATATAAGCATTTTTTAATAAAGGAAAATGTACGGCAGTCTTTCTTTAGAAGATATTCTTTTGAGAATGTCTTAATGTGGATCACCTTACTATTCAGTGTTTGCGTTCTGTTTGTCTTTTTGTTTATTCTCTGTACAGAACAAAAACAGTTAGCTTCTGACCGTGTCTGCAGCTAGTAAAAAACTTTCTTACAGCTTGAATGAACAGTTGTACTTTTTGGCCATCTGAGTGAGTTGTTAGGACAGAAGACACCCAAGTCCATATCTCAAGATTCTCGAGATTTTTCTTGTTATATGTTGCATGTTCCCACATTTGTATTCTGGGCACTGTATCTCTTGATAGACACTATATGATGGCATCTTGAAGCCAGAGCAGGGCTGCAGGCTACACTACTATAGGAAACTTGCAGAGTCTGCCATGCTCTGGCTGGCAAATTAAAAAATAAAGAATGTAAGGATGGGTGGCACGGTGGCGCAGTGGGTAGCGCTGATGCCTCGCAGTTAGGAGACCTGGGTTCACTTCCCGGGTCCTCCCTGTGTGGAGTTTGCATGTTCTCCCCGTGTCTGCGTGGGTTTCCTCCCACAGTCCAAAGACATGCAGGTTAGGTGCAGTGGCGATTCTAAAAACTGTCCCTAGTGTGAGTGCTTGGTGTGTGGGTGTGCGCCCTGCCCGGGGTTTGTTTCCTGCCTTACGCTCTGTATTGGCTGGGATTGGCTCCCGTGACCCTGTGTTAGAATATAGTGGGTTGGATAATGGATGGATGGAATGTAAGGAAACATAATCACATGATTTAAGATTTGTTACAAACTAAATACACTTCTGTGACCACAAGCAGAACTGCTTTCTAGTTAAATGTTTTCAGGCTGTGCTGATGATTGATTAATGTGAAACACGTAGCTATGTAATTAAAGGTAAAAACTAAATACATAAAGGCTTTGGTTTTATAAGAATTTTAATCTAGACAAATGAAGGAAACAATAACTGTTAATAGTGACCTAGTAGCAGGATCAATCTCTTCTTTTAAGATCAAGTGAATGTAACAGCAACATGTACAGTAATCACCTTCACAATAAGTCCTTTCGAGTCAACCATCCAGATTCGTTTGATGGCCTCACTGTGTGGAATGCCTTCCTTCTCCATGGCCATAATGATTAGATGAGCTATTCCCATTGCTGCCTGTTAAAAGAATGACAAAAGAAACAGAGAATTCTTACTGCTACAGGAGTCTGTGAGTAACACGATTTAATCCTTTTTACTTCAAACAACATGCCTGTACTAACATAAAACCTTTCAGTAATTATGGATTCATGTACTAACAAAAGTAGGATCATAGTGTATCATCAAAGCAATATGAAGAAATATTAAGGCTGCTGTTAGGACTAGCAAGGAAACCAAGAGTTGCAGACATCTTAGTAAGATCCCTGAAGGAAACTCATAATGCTTAGATAAATAAAACAGTATAAAGAACAAATGCATACTGTTGTATGGCAGCCAAAATATAGGCAGAGCAGGTGTAACCAGTTGCCTTTAAGATATATCAGAGTATCAGCATGAATCAGTTTGAAGTCATAACATGATTGAGGGTATAAGGAAGTGGACAGCTGATTAAGCACTATTGTTTCCTATAAGCCCTCGTTATAAAGGAGACATATTGGCATAGCTTTTTTGTCTGTATTTTCAACATTAAGATAATTAAACACTATACATTACTTTACATAACAATACTGCAAGTTATGGAGTAAAGCAGCCAAAGCAAATTTGAAATTAAAGACAAAGTGTTTCAAAAGACTGGCATGCACAGTGACTATGTGAATTAAACTGAAGATAATGGCAGATTACCAGCCATCATTTAGGTTGGCCACTCTGATGCTGAGTTGGATTCCTTTTTGTCTCCTCTCTCTGCCTCATTTTCTCCACCTCCAGCAAAGCGTTTGTCTTCAGGCTTCCACTTCACATAACCAAATCTTAGCTTTCTTCTCATGTCTCAAAACTTAACAAATATCTTTGTCTCTCTCCAAGGAAACTTTCTAAATCTGCTTCATGTTCTTCTATCTTGAGCCATATCTCACTGCCATACGCAACACAACTCCTCACATAGCTTGTTGAAAGTTTTTCCATCAATTCAACTTTAAAAGTTCCATATCCATTCAGTCATATCAATAAAAAGAAAAAGCAAAACACACTACTTACCTCACCGGCTCCTTGAAAGACAAACTTGTGGTCTGAAAGTTTGTTCTTTGTGATTCTTAAAGCAGCAAGTATACCAGCAACTGCTACGGAAGCGGTCCCTGAGACGACAAAAAAAACAAAACAAAACATGAATTTACATTCAGAAGTACTGTTACTGTTATTAAAATATAATAAAAATACAATTTAATCAAAACAGGGGGAATATAAGTTGTGGTAAAGCAAAATACCTGAACTAAGACATTTTGCAAACAGAATTAACAAAAAATGACTGGAAATTTTGAGTATGAGTATAAACAGGCTAAGCCCCCAAATTGCCCCGAAAAGTAACCCTGATTAAAGGCGAGCACTGTTGTGCTTAAACACATTATTTTCAGTATTTATATTGGACTGTTTGAAAGTACTTTCATGAAACTGATGATCTTGTGGGGTTAAGGCTTGGCCTGACACACTGAACGTGAAGCTTAGGGCTTCTGGTACGCAGTAATATGTACAGTACAAAGTTGGAATATGTTGAATATCAAATTGCATTCATCACCAAACTATTTTTACTTTAACATCTCATTTTTGGCCTAGTGATATCTTGTACACACAATAACCTGTACACACCAGAACTGCAGTCTCTCATGAGAAACATTAGATGTCACTAGAGCATAAGAGACCTTAGTAGCATTTTACAGCTTACGTAAAAGCACGCAAGCTGAGAACAATTTTTGACTTCACTTACAGTGCAAAAGTTTAGACACCCATGGTCAGGTTACTTATTTTGTTGATTTTGTTAGTGAAAAGAACACCGGAACAAATTTAAACGTGACATATATCTGCAACTTATGACGCACAGGTTGGAGATTTAACAGAAACAGACAAAATGTGCCATCTGCACAGAGCCAGTAACCAAGCCTTAGATTCAAACTCAGAAGGCGGCAGTGTTTTGTATCATGTTGATATCGTGATTTAGTAATTCATTTAAAATATCTCATTTAAAAGGTCACACACATACTGTAAGTTCGTTCTTAACAGAATTTGTTTTCTCCTAATTCATTTGGATGTGTTTATATATTGAAATGTTTTGTGTAAATAACATTTTTTCTGGATCACTAGCTTTGATAGTATGATCTTATTAAGATCTTCATGCATACAGTAATTATACATTTATTTTTTTAAGAATGAAGGAGGTTTAAATTAATTGGCTTAAATTTCAGACAACCAGTTTGTATACTGTCTTCATATTGCTAAATATTTGTTGATTAATGAATTTGCAAATCATATTATCTGAAGTGTGCAGTAAAAAATCCTTCCATGTATTGATCTGAACATAATATAACTGATGCACATTAGATGTACAGACAAACAGAAAATAATATGGAAGGCTAAACATTGTTTATTTCAGTGTACAAACAGCACCTTAGGGTAACACTCTGTCTCCCTTCCTGTTTACCCTCTACACAACAAGCTTCCAACACAAAAAACAGCCTTTGCCATCTACAGAAATTTTCAGATGACTCCTCCATCATAGGCTGCATTAATAATGGAGATGAGTCAGAGTACAGGAAGGTTGTGGAGAACCTCATCTAACCTGCAACCTAACATCAGCAAGACAAAAGAGCTGGTTGTGGACTTCTGGCATGCCAAGGAGCCCATGAGACCAGTCACCATCCAGGGGGAGGATGTGGAAGTGGTGCAGAGCTACAAGTACCTTCAAGGCTCACATAACAAACTGGTCTCATCTGACAAGAAGAGACAGAGCAGAGTACTTGCTAAGGTATACTTGAGGTGTTTTGATGTGTGCAGCAAACTGCTGGAAAAGTTCTACCAGTCCATAGTAACCAGTTTGGTGTTCTATGCTATGGTCTCCTGGGGAAGCAAGCTGAGCTGAAAAGAAGCACAATGCCTGAGCAAACTTATCAGGAAAGCCTGCACCAACACTTAGATGAACCCTTGACACACTGGAAGCTGTTCTGGAAAAGAGGATGGTGGCAAAATAGGATACCATCATGACAAATCCCCTCCAGGAGGTGCTCTCTTGGAGTCTCATTCCACCACAGTGTGCTACAAAGCAACTCTGGGCTTTTCTGCCCACTGCTATCTACCTGACATACTTATTGAGTTCATTTGAAATTTCTGCAGATTATACATTTACTATTCATTTATTTATCAATTTAGGATCAACTGGCTTTATCATCTGTCCTGTGAGTCTGTATCCTTGTTTTTTTTTGTTTCTGCTGCTGTGTGCATCTGAATTTCCCCTTCGGATTAATAAAGTTTACCTAATTTTATTTTAGTTTATCTAATCTAATCTAATGTTCCTTCACTTTTAATGGTAAGAAGGACAGCAAAATATTTTGATTAAAATCCTAAATTGCAATAGAAGACAATCTGCACACTTTCAGTGAACTGCTTTGACTTCAGTTCTCTTTACGTCTGCCGAGAATAATCATATTTAGCAGATGTTGTGGGTGCACCTGTAAAGGTTCAAGTCATCCCCAACCCTGCCGTAACAAATGAATACCACTGCATATGTGTCACAAAGAAGAGAAACTTCTAATTGATAATTCAATTAATTTAAAACACTGAGAAAGGTGCTGAGGCAACCAGGTTGCCAAGCAGGACAATCTACAGTAAGATAATTACAGGGTGCAGCTATAATCGAGGAGACGTGTGCTAAACAAGATCCAACACCCCACTGAAACCAAGTTTTAATTCATATTCACCATTCATCTGCAGTATTTCATTTACATGAAATTTACAATTCTGCAAACTCTGAAAACTGCCTTTTTGGAAATAATCCACCAAATAAAGCACATTTTAATAATTATATCTTGTTACAAGATAGTTATGCTTGTTACTTTTACAAGACAATAATACTACTGCTATTACAACAGTATATCCTCTCATTTAGTGAACAGTATTTTCATGGTTAGAGTCAAAAGAATTTCTAGACAGCAGCACTATCAAGACACAAAAACAATTTATAAAAATGTTAATTTATTCAATATTTGTATATTGGGTTAAGATAAGAAAGAAAATATTTATAACATTTATAAACGTTGACTTTTTTGTCACTGCTACCGAAATACAAGTGTACCTTCTATAAATACCCTCTCTCTCTGGAAACACCTTACTGGGTTGGAACCCTGAATGCAGCTTCTTTGTACAGTATTTCTTGGTTTATTGTGGTTTCACAAATAGATATTTATTTCTACTTTTGTTAACTGGGTGGCTAATTGAATAATTTAATTTTTGACGCAGCATATAAGGTGGGCAAAGCTACCGTTTTTTTTTTTGTTTTTTTTTTCCCTCTATTGAACTCCTATTTGTAATGAAACATTCTGAAACTCCAAAATCTCTATATGTTAAGTTTGGTTAACTCTAATATACATGTAACATTTAATGAATGCCCACTCTGCCATCTTGGTGTAATGCACTGTTTTTGTGGTGCTGGTCCTCCAATTATGACTCCCCAGTGAAATACTTGAAAAGTCCTTGAAGCCTATGTTTTAAAATAGCATAAACTGTAAAGTCAGCCATTTTTTGGTGTGATTTGAGGGTTGAAATGAGGTCCTTATTTTGTAAACTGGACAAGATAGATAGATAGATAGATAGATAGATAGATAGATAGATAGATAGATAGATAGATAGATAGATAGATAGATA
>JANRMT010028174.1:141691991-141711219 GCA_026402145.1 Polypterus bichir lapradei
ATAGATAGATAGATAGATAGATAGATAGATAGATAGATAGATAGATACTTTATTAATCCCAAGGGGACATTCACATACTCCAGCAGCAGCATACTGATAAAGAACAATATTAAAGAGTGATAACAATGAAGGTATAACAGACAGACAATAACTTTGTATAATGTTAACGTTTACCCCCCCAGGTGGAATTGAAGAGTCACATAGTGTGGGGGAGAAACGATCTCCTCAGTCTGTCAGTGGAGCAGGATGGTGACAGCAGTCTGTCGCTGAAGCTGCTCCTCTGTTTGGAGATGATCCTGTTCAGTGGATGCCGTGGATTCTCCATGATTGACAGGAGCCTGTTCAGTGCCCATTGCTCTGCCACGGATGTCAAACTGTCCAGCTCTGTGCCTACAATAGAGCCTGCCTTCCTCACCAATTTGTCCAGGCATGAGGCATCACTCTTCTTTATGCTGCCTCCCCAGCACACCAATGCATAGAAGAGGGCGCTCGCCACAACCGTCTGATAGAACATCTGCAGCATCTTATTGCAGATGTTGAAGGACACCAGCCTTCTAAGGAAGTATAGTCGGCTCTGTTCTTTCTTACAAAGAGCATCAGTATTGGCAGTCCAGTCCAATTTATCATCCAACTGCACTCCCAGGTATTTATAGGTCTGTACCCTCTGCACACAGTCACCTCTGATGATCACGGGGTTCATGAGGGGCCTGGGTCTCCTAAAATCCACCACCAGCTCCTTGATTAGGTTCCTATACTCCTCCTCCTAACCACTTCTGATGCAGCCCACGATAGCAGTGTCGTCAGCAAACTTTTGCACGTGGCAGGACTCCGAGTTCTATTGGAAGTCCGATGTATATAGGCTGAACAGGACCGGAGAAAGTACAGTCCCCTGCGGCGCTCCTGTGTTGCTGACTACAATGTCAGACCTGCAGTTCCCGAGACGCACATACTGAGGTCTGTCTGTAAGATAGTCCACGATCCATTCTACCAGGTATGAATCTACTCCCATCTGTAAGGAGCAAAGGTTGGATGGTGTTGAAGGCATTAGAGAAGTCCAGAAACATAATTCTTACTGCACCACTGCCTCTGTCCAAGTGGGAGAGGGATCGGTGTAGCATATAGATGATGGCATCCTCCGCTCCCACCTTCTCCTGGTATGCGAACTGCAGAGGGTCGAGGGCGTGGTGGACCTGTGGCCTCAGGTGGTGAAGCAGCAGCCGCTCCATGGTCTTCATCATATGTGACGTATGAGCGACAGGCCGGAAGTCGTTCAGCTCACCAGGACGTGATACCTTTGGGACTGGGGTGATGCGTGATGTTTTCCAAAGCCTCGGGACTCTCCCATGTTTCAGGCTCAGGTTGAAGATGCGCTGTAGAGGACTCCCCAGCTCCAGCGCACAGGCCTTCAGCAGTCGTGGCGATACTCCATCTGGTCCCACTGCTTTGCTGGCACAAAGTCTCCTCAGCACTCTGCTTACCTGGGCTGCTGTAATTGTGGGTGGGGATGTCTCTCCTATGCTGGTATCAGCAGAAAGATGGGTGGAGGGTGCAGTACTCTGAGGTGAGAGTGGGTTAGGGTGGTCAAACCTGTTGAAGAAGTTGTTCATCTGGTTTGCTCTCTCCACGTCTCTTCATCAATGAAGCCAAAAATTCAAAAGATAGACAGAGGGCATTTCATTTGCGTTTATA
The DNA here is from genome assembly GCA_026402145.1 of Polypterus bichir lapradei. Classification (NCBI taxonomy): domain Eukaryota; kingdom Metazoa; phylum Chordata; class Cladistia; order Polypteriformes; family Polypteridae; genus Polypterus; species Polypterus bichir. Next base: position 141,693,681 of record JANRMT010028174.1, read on the forward strand.
AAGATTTGCATATCATTCCCTACAGAAAAGTGTTATGTTTTAAAGTGAAATAAAAGCCAATCCACCTGTAATGTTGGCTCCTGTAGATATCAAGTGATTTACTGTTCATAGCAAATATGACGACCTGTTTAAAGCTACACTTTTAAGAAGCAGTCTGTAGTTTTTATATTTATTAATTAGTAAGTACTTTGAATTGTATAAGGAAGTAATAAGGTTATGTCCTCAATTGAAATAAATTTTGTACTTAACTTTTAAATTCAAATGTTATAAAAATCATCATATTTAATGTTCCTGCACATGCTCTGATGTACTGAGGTGCGACACTTTCCATTCACTAACGGAGAAATCTGTTTTTCTATAGCATACACTTTAATTATAAATTATTACTGCTGACCCCTGTAATATTATTTGTAATAGCTTAATCTTACAGCCCAAACAACCACTTCCATGAGTCCTTTTTTCTGAATTAGAAAAGAAACCTGACCAAATCTGTGAATTCCATTAGCTGAAATTAAACAGTAATCTGTTTTGGTGGGTCTCTGTTTAATTTAGACACACGAGTAGACAGGATGTGCTGTGCACAGGTCTTGAGGACAGTCGTAATAACACAGAGAAAAGAATGAAATAATATAGTGAATGCACAAAATAACCCAAACATTTTAAATAATGTATGTAAAAACGTACTCTGACACTAATACAGGTGTGGTATTATTTTTTTAAGGCTGAACTATAAGGAGTTAATTGAAACTTGATGGTATAATAGCAACAGTTATCGTTCAACATGACTTTTTCAGTTTTTGAGCAAAATAATAAATCTTCTGAAATACTTATGATTTCTCTAATTCCCATAATGATGCTTATTCAAGTTCAAGTTTGAAGGCCCATTTATCTACTATCTCAAGTTATTCCAATATTCCTTCCAAAACTAACACTTTTCTCTCTTGTGGAATATCTGTCAAAATACGCACAAGATTTCAGTAACACTGAGGCTTTAATGGTGCCAAAAGTGCACAGATGGACAGACTTCTCCAGTTTTACTGCTGTAAACATGGCCGGGTTGGGTTACTTTTCAGTTTACTTAAATAAATAAATAAAAGCACATGCATGACCAAGTTTAAGTGCTGTATGTCAAGCAGTGAAACAAATTTTCACAGTACCTGGGGCTGAGATTTCACATATCACATATTCAAAAGTATGCTATTTATTATTCCATTAAGTAGTTACATTTAAACAACATTTTGCAACTCCATTTTAAAGTAAATTACTTAAAAGTAGTTAAGTGCCATGATTGAAGAATGGTCAGGAGTGCTGCCTGGTCTACACAGTTACTCCGCATGTCTGAGTGAATTTTCTTCAGAAATGTATTTTCTTCACAAATCCCACTGATGTCTACTTTAGTTTGACCACCACCTGAGACAGGGCCTGTGTGTAGGTAAGCTAAGTGATTAACTGGAGTCTCCCCTCACCGTGAGGATAACTGCCCAGTGCTGCTTGGACAGGCCCCTGCTATCTGTGACTCTCTATTGAAATATGAATGAAAACAAAGGATCAAGAGAACAATTTAATATAAAGATAAACATTAGTGTATTCTAAGACCAGTCAAAACAACAAGTACATTTTAGTAGTGTATGTTGCACTATGAAATGTAACTTAAATAGTTAAAATGCTGGAGAGAAATATAACAAATTTTAAAATAACAGAAACCATCTAAATATTTTAATGATGGGTGACATGGTGGTGCAGTAGTTGCTCTGCTGCCTCACAGTAAGGAGATCAGGAATCACATCCCGTGTCCTCCTTGCATGGAGTTTGCATGTTCCCTCTGTGTTCATGTAGGTTTCCTCCGGGTGTTCTGGTTTCCTCACACAGTCCAAAGACTTGCAGGTTAGGTGCATTAACAACACTAAATGGGACATAGTGTGTGTGTGTGTGTGAGTGTGTTTGCGTGTGCACGAGTTTAAGTGTGTTCACGCAGCGATGGACTAGTGCCCTGTTCTGGGATTATTCACACCTTGTGCCCTATGTTTGGTGGGATAGGCTCTCACCCCCACTCACCCCCAATGACCCTGCTCAGGATAAAGTGGGCTTAGAATTTGGATGGATTAAATGGACACTTTAATGGCAAACACTATAAAATAAACCACACTCTCCAGAGCGCCTATTCCTTGCAATATTACAACTTACCATTTCATCTCTAATTCAGCCAGGTTACTATTTTATTCATGCTAATAGCTCTATTTGTATTTACTAGGTATTTAGCTCTCCACCTGGTTTTGAGAAACAGCACCATCTAGATCATGAACCATTAAATAAGAAGACACATCAAAGGAAATACAGAGCTTTTAAACACAGTAGCTTTCAGTAAAAGCATAATGTACAATTAAGACTGCATGAAGAACAATATATTTATTTGTATAGTGTGGCAGACGGCTAGCACCCTTGCCCAGCCAGGATGCCTCCGTTGGGGAAGGACGAGGGGAAAATGTGTGCTCAGGGTATTAGCACCCCCAGATCACTAGATGGCAGCCCCCCTGGGTTGCAGTTGTGTCTTGGATTCTCACAGGGCACAATGCGAGATGGAGTCCTGCTACTCAGCTCCGCTGGGTTCTATGGGTGCCACCAGGGGATGCTGTGGGGATTGCAGCGCCCTACTTCACTTGGCTTCCACCTCACCCAGAAGTGCTTCTGGACCATGCTAATGGACCACCAGAAGTACTCCTGGGTACAGCATAAAAGAAGCCAGTTGCCACTGCTTTAGGAGCTAGAGTTGGGAGAAAGAGGGACATAGTTTGCGGGAGGAGGAGGCTGAGTGAGTGGAAGGCACAGATGAAAAAGAAGTCAAAGTGCTGGGTTCTGCTTTGTACTTATAGTTCTGTAGCTTGGTACTGTGCATTGCTGTGTGGGAAACGTTTTGGGAAGAGTTTCCCATGGAATTAGGCCTTTGTGTGTTGCTGAACTTGTGCCTGTGTCTGTATGTGTCGGGTTTGAGGATCTGGTACTCCCACTGTAGACCAAAATAGACATAAAATAAGCTTACTTTATGCCTAATAATAATAATAAGTATATTGCTACACTGCAATTGAATAAGCACCTCACAACACATAAAGCCTTAATTTATTTTACATACATGCTGCTTTACGTAAGTTTTTACCACGTATTTTTAATACTTTATAAGACTAAAATGACTTATTTTTTGCACATTTTCCTTTAAGGTTGACACAGTGGTTAGAACTATTGAATCAGATCCTGCTCTCTGTGAAGTGTTCTCTTGTGTCACTTACACTCTTGGATTTTCTTTTTCTAGCCAGTTTTCCATTTTCTCTGCTTAAAGTTTCAGCCTCACAATCTACAAACAATATATGGCAACTGACCAAATAAAAATAAACATAGCCAACTGGCCAAGGCAACATACAGAAGGTTTGCTCACACATAGAAACCATCAAGAGAAAACAAAACAACAACAACAAGAAAATTTCTGGATTACCAGTCTGCTTGCTGGTGAGAAAAGCTGAGGTAATAATGTACAACGCCCTACATCAATTTCTTAACTCATACAGGAAAAGAGAACAAAAGGCACATCATTTCAGGCCAGAGGCACCAAGAATTCTTTTTAAACATTTTAAGAAATAAACACATATAATGACTAAACTATCTTCAATGTGTTGTACATCTTGAATTCTTGAAACCACAATGTGTTTCCAAATTAGTTAATTTGCTGAAGCACCTCCCAGCCCAGATGTACAAACTTATTCTTGAATTTTAGAAGCAAACTTTTCCGCACAAAATATACAAATTACTTTTATGGTCTATCATTTATTAAAAAAAATGAACAAGATTAATTAAACATAACTCTGAAATTAAATAACTCACATACAATTTCTTCTTTCTAATATATAATAAATAATAATGTTTTTTCTTTCTAATATAAAGAGATAATAACTTCTGGAAACCTAAAATTTATTTTCTACTGAGAGAAGCAAACCTTTACTGCCTCATAGGCAGCACTACGTGCATATTTTAGCTAAATTCATTTCTTATACCAGTGGGATGAGAAAAATATTAGGAGAAATGGGAAGTCATAGGGCTGGAAAATGTTGAAGGCACTGTCTGGACAGTCTCCATAATACGAAAAGTTTAACTTCATATTACTTGAAGACAGCTGTATCTTTATAAGACTTTTTATACTTGCCAATCGAGTCAGCAGACAAAATAACCCTGAATAAAAATGTTTTTGAGATTAAGTAATTTAGCATCACAAGAAAACTAATAAGAAATAATGTTGTGGTTTCAAAGCAATATTCATCCTTGAAACTATCTAACATTTCATAGTTTTAATTTAAATTATAAATTGCAACCTGCCATGGGCAAATAATATTTTAGGATATGGAAAAACAACATACAGTATATATTAAGTCTTTCTCAGCTTTACTTACACACTTTTAGTATTAAAATTCTATTACATTAATATTTCCTAAGATGCTTATTCTAATACAGTTGTTCAGGGTATCAGAAACCATCTCAGCAGCATATGGTACGAAGTGGGAACTGACCCTCGACAAGGTGCCAGTACATCAAAAAGCACACATCCACACATGCCAGGGTTTAGATATGCTAAGCAATCTAACCTGCATATCTTTGGGGTCTTGGAGGAAAGAGCATGGGGAGAACACAGAATCTCAGCACATACCGGACTTCTGCCTGTATTTGAATCAAGACTTCTAAAGCTTTAAGGCAGAAGTGCTAACCACCGCACTGGCTGGAAATGCAACGATTTGAATATGATTCAAAAATAAGTATTTGTTTCAAGTTTATATTGTATGTAAAATATTTCATACCCAGGCCATATCAATCATTTCTGTACAGTGACATTAACAAAAAACAAAGGTTACTTCTCATTGACAACGTGGTTGTTAGTACAACTTCATAGCTCCAAGGATTAGCGTTCAATTCAAGATGTCACAGAGCGTTGCTCCGCCCTCTGAGGTCGCTCCGGGTCCACTTGCTGACTTACATTTTCAATTTAGGCAAACTACAGCCTCTTTTAAAAGAGAACAGTGGAATGACGATTCCTTTAAGTTTGCCAAGAATGTGGTGATCCTCATTAACAGCTAATGTATGTCTTATCCCATGCCAAAGGGCCCACATGTTGTAAATAATGGTTTGCTGTATCGTATATCAGAGCATGAGGGTGAAGTGAGGCAGCAGGTTTGCGAGCTTGCTCTTGCCCATCTCCTAACAGCCCATCTGGGGACTGAGAAATACTAAAACGGATTAAGTTACAATTTTATTGGCAGAGAACCAAAAAGAGCTGAAGTGGAACTTGAGACCAGAAGGATGCTAGACCTTGGCGTTACCGAGTAAAGTTTGAGTCCCTGGTCTAGCCCAATAGTCCTGGTTTGTAAACCCAACATTAGTTAGCGCTTTTGCAATTACTTTCATCAGCTTAATCAAGTTTCACATTTCGATGCTTATCCAATGCCACACATGGATGAAATCCTTGAGTTACTCAGTAGGGCTCAATACCTGACCACACATGACATGACAAAACGGTACTGGCAAATTCCTTTAACAGAATCCACCAAGGAGAAGACTGCTCTTAGTATTCCTAATGGACATTGGCAGTATCGTGTTCTCCCATTTGGATTTCATTGAAACTACTGGATCTGAGAGCCTGGTGCTTTTCAGAAGGTTCACATTACCAGGTTGTTCTTGGATCTGTGACCTTTTTGTAATTAAAGTCCTTCATGGTTGGGGCTCTCTCTATGCACATGTTGATGTTAGGTTAATGACCTTGCAGACTCAATTGGTCTGGTCTGGGGGGGGGGCCCTGTCAGATGTGGACAATGGTAATTTCCTGCCGGAACACAAGAGGACGCTGCTGACTAACACCTTATCTCTTCCTCCCTCTGCAGACTGGAAGACTTAAATGCCTTTTTACCATCCATGCAGTCGCTGTCAAATGTGTTCTGATTTGAACTTACAATTGATATAGGACCTATCATAACAATAGCTGTAGTTACAAAGCAATTGCTCAGTAGTTTTAAGATGCAGCGTCATGTTCCAAATGCTGTGTCAATAAAAATATCTACACCTTTCATTTTTTTTGTTATTAACACAAAGCATATTTTTTTTATAAAAGTAAAAACTAATATTCTAAAGGTCACATATTTTTGTGCCTTGATAAGTAAGGAAATTACTTTTCCACAGAAGAAAACTATTAAAAAGATCCAATGCGTGTAATGTACAACCTTTATAAAACGTAACATAAAATATTTATAACAGGTGGAATGCTAATGGTGTACCAGAATCTGTTCTATCAGCTATTAAATTCGAGTATTCATACTAGCAATGAGACAAGTAATTAAAACATTAATGAATCATAATATTGGTTTTTTAATGATTTTTTTGCTCTAACTTAAAAATTAAGCCACATTACTTTTTTAATCAGGATCCATAAAATTCCCTCCTTTCACTTCAAGACACTGTAAGCATAACTAATGAAAAGATAACATTCAACTTGTCTTGTCATCTAGTTACTATATTTGCCCCTTTAGGCCTGTAAAAAAAAAAAAAGATTTTTAGGTTGTTCTTGGACCACATTTTGTGCAGAAAGCTACATCCTTATGACAAAGAGTAAACCAACAAGTGTCTTCAGCAGAAATGATCAGAAGGAACTTGGGTGTGCCACATTAACTGACCCTAGAGGATCATCCCCTAAGGTATACGATGGGTAAAAGTTACTCCTTTTAACAAAACACAGAAAAAATGGGGATCAGTAATACAGGTATGTGGAGTGTCGTTTCATGCTATTTCAAGGTTGCTAATCATGAATATGGTACAATTTTTGATATCTGATTCTTTAATGGTGGTCCTAGCTCTCTAAGAGCCAGTCCAATGACAAATTTCAAACTTAAGCACACAGGGTATCATTTTAGACTGTTTCAAGGTTAAGTGATTATGAATGTGATTAAGCAAGGCCCTTAACCTGCATTTGCTCCGTCCTGGGTATGCTGTTAATCTGCATCCAGTCCTGCAAGCAGGTCCTCCAACCTGCAGGGAAAAACCTGGGGGATGGTGGCAGAATTGGCACTCCGGCCACCATAAAAAATCCTCACACTGGTTCCATTCCATCTAAACTAGTGTGGTGCTGAGGTGTCACCCATTGCATGGCTGCACTCGAGTCCTAATCTGGGATCCTGAGTCGGTTTGTCATGTGGTGGATGCGGCAATGCGCTGTATCAGCGTGTGCTCCTAACCTCTCTCTATCAGAGGGTGAAAGATGACAAATTTCTATTACAGTCATGAATATTTAGACTTTAAACATTTACAATTAAGGGCACATTTTAATATTTCAAATATCTGAGGCAACTATTCTTGTTTATTATGTACTTCTACCTCATGAAGTTAATTATTGCGTTTCTTATGAGCACACTAATTTTTATTGAGTTTATTATTAGATTATACTGTATATCAGGTTTAAGACATACTTTACTTTATATGACAATGTGCAGTTTTATAAATGATTCATTTTGCTCCTTAAAACATAAAAACAAACAATCTGAAAAAGCACTGTCATTCAAGACAGTTACAGCTGTGGGAAAGACTGGCTTCCCAAATTGTCTTACTGCACTCCATTATGTAATGTACTTATTCTAATATTTCTTATTCAATCACATTCATCAAGTAATAATAAAATACTGTAGATATTTTGAATAAACCTAAACAAAAAATGAATGAAAACATTATCAACCAATTACTTATCTGTCCTGTACAAAATCTAAACCCACAAGGAATGGTCAAAGACCTTATCTTTTGCTCATTTAGACAGCTTGCCTCCACTAAGACAAGGTCAAGAACCTTATAACCCTGTAAGAGACTGTGACTAGGAAGCCAAGGGAAGATTCATGCCAGGAATGTCCTGGCTCAGCATTCTTTACATCCCAAGTGAAGCTCAGTAATGGCCCCTTGTAATGAAATCCACCCAACACGTGACTGCACAATTTAAGCTACTAACAGTCTCAACAAAAAATCTAAAATTCTGTTTATGTTTTATGTTTGTAGACTTAAAATTAACAAACTTTTTTGCTACAGCATAGAATATTAACCCATAATGCAAGAAGGCACTACAGATTGTACAGTGGGTATTTAATGTGACATAAAAATAATCAATCTGCATTTTTTCATGAATTAAAAATATTTAATCTCAACATCCAAGTTTCTTTGTTGCACCCATAGAGGAGTGGAAAACGTTTTGCTAATCTTTGTTCTTTACTTGGGAACTAATGCAGGATCTTTTGTTTCTGATATTTAAACTTTAGAGACCCTGAATGGATTAAGTAGCTCTGAGAATGTTTACATATAATTAAAATCTGCTTCTGGCAAAACAGAAAGGCAAACAAACAAACAAAGAAGAATGTAATGAATCCTCTGGCCATTACACAATTTGTGTTTTCCTTTCTTGAGCTAGAACTGAAATGTCATGCCGGGCAAAAGATATTTGAAAAATATTCTTACAAATAACTGAGAATTTGACACTTTCTTTTCTACATATACACATTTAAACTAATTAAGACATAATAAAATATTGCACATCAATCTTCTGAGCATATGTGTTCATAGTCTGCTGGATGCTATCTTGGCAGCACTAGGTGCACACATACAGTTTGGGAAACTGGCAAATTCTGAGGTTCCTCCATTACAACAGAAAATGTGTCATTGTGCACTATAATATATATTGTGAAGAAGAAGTACAGACAAATTTATGACAGTGACCTGACATTGAAGAAATACTTGACTGCTTAATCTTGGGCCATAAAAGAAAAAGCTGATCTTGATGGATTTAAGATCAAATAAAATATAACTTGGGACAGGCACATAGTACCAATTAAATATGCTTGCACCTAATGCTTGTGGAATCTGACCTAACTTGGAAACCACTAATACACAAGTAGGTATGTGCAACAGACCTGATTCACGGTTCTTGGAAGTAACAGACAAGTACATAAAGTTTGTCTCTTTCTGTCATGCTCAGCTCCAAAGGCCTAAGAATGAAATACACAGAAAAACATAAAGGGTGTATGCACTGTAACCAGTTTAGGAATTAATTTGTAAAGTGTATGTAGCTATGCAAGAAATGTAAACTACATTATTTTTGCTGTGTTTATATTTTCTTGTTTTAATTTGACTGTCTTTAAATAGATATTAGAACCTACACTATATATTGTATTTTGCACACTAGCCAGCTAAGTGAATTGTTTATACGGCAGTCCAAAATGATTTATGTAAAATGAATGTAAATTAGCAATACTTCAGTTGATAATTATCAAACCTAATTAAATACCTAAAAGTATATCTATTTTTTCTAAAAGGGATGAATAAGAACAATATATAATTATTACAATACAGTGTAAGTCAATTTTGCAAATTATAAATATTTGTATTTTACAACAGGTGTCACTCATTTTTATTAACGATCAAGTGATAGCCACGCCCTACAAGTAAACACATTATTTTTACACTAGTGCCTCATCAAATTCTAACTCTCTTAGAACAAAACTTCAGCTCTGTATGCTTGTGGGAATGTTGAAGATTCCACGGATCAGAATAGTAGCAAAGTTACATACTACAGATTGAATTCAAATACAAACCTACATTAGACCATTAGATACTGCCAAAGGTAAAATTTATAACAATAATAAAAGATGTCAGACTGACTTCAAACTCAACAATGTTTTTCATAGCAACTGTAGATGCTTTCTCTCTGTGGGATAAAGAAAATGATTGGAAAAAAATAGTTGTTTTAATTTGACACCAGAACACAGCTACTGACACAAAGAGAAAGAATACATTACAAAAGCCACAGTACATGTATCATTGTATTCAATACATTTTAAACATAATTAACATTTTTGGAAAATAACACTGTGTTTTTTCCATAGCCATAAGTGGCTCTCGAGTTTAACAGGAGCAATGTATCTGCTGTATTCTCTACTCCAGTATGGAGACTATCAACAGAGGAGAAAGAATAGTGAATGAGCATGTCAACTGCAAAATTTGTTAAACAACTTGCACAGGTTAAGCCTGATAAACCTGACAGGAACGCCAACTCTCATAGTAATAAGGGAGCCATTAACAGCGAGTAAGATTTGCCAGAAGAGGAAGTGAATCTGTTTTGGTAAGAAAATGGAAAGTGATACATTTAATTCTGTTGTAGGTTTAATTTTTAAATGGATGAATTTGCCATTTTTGCCCATCAATCTACACTTGATAACCCATAATGACAAAGTGAAAACCTGTTTTCAGGAAATTTTACAAATCTGCACCACAGTTTCAAATTGCAAATCAAAAAAATCAGATGTGATTAAAGTACACATTTCAGACTTTCATTTAAGAGTATTTTCTTACATTTTTGTCATACCATGTAGAAATTACACTTTTTATACATGGCACACCCAATTTCAGGGCACCATAATATTTGGGAAATAGCAATGGCAGGGATATTAAACCAGTCATATTTTAGTACTTTGTTGCATATCCCTTGCATGTAATGACTGCTTGAAATCTGAGATTCATAAACATCATCAGGTGCTGAGTATCTTCTCTGGTGATGCTCTGCTAAGCTTCCTACTTGTTTCTGGGAAAGTGTAAGAATAGTGTAAGAAAAATATTGTTATTTCTACATGGTATGACCAAAATGTATACAAATATCTTTAACTTTAAGTGTGCAATGTACACTTTAATCATATCTAAATTGTTAGATGTTTAATTTTAAACTGTGAAGCAAATGGGAAAAATGTCTTTGTCCCAAAAACTATGGAGTGCAGTGCAGAAGTCCCTTTGGCAGCAATTTCTTCAAACCTTTTGCAAAACTAGATTTGGGCAGTTTATCCTATTCTTGCTGGCAGATCCTCTGAAGCTCAGTTAGATTAGATGGGAAGGATCTATAAACTGCAATGTGCAGGTCTCTCCACAGATGTTCTATGGGATTTAAGTCTGGGCTGTAGCTGGGCCACTCAAGAACAGTCAGGGACTCTCCAGTGTTGTCTTGACTGTATGCTTTGGGTCATTGTTGTGCTCAAAGGTGAACTGTTACCCCAGTCTGAGGTTGTATGCACCCTGGAGCAGGTTTTCTTTCAGGACCTCTCTGAATTTACTGCATTCATCATTCCCTAATTTCTGACTGGTATCCCTGTTCCTGCTGCCTAGAAACAATATGGAAGCATGATGCTGCCACCACCATGCTTCACTGTTGGGGTGGTATTGGCAGGTGATGAACAGTGCCTGCTGTTCTACCGAAAGGAATCTGGAGTTCTGGAGTTGGAGTTCTACCCAAAGGAATCAACGTTTGTTTCATCAGACCAGAGAATCTTTTTCCTCATGCTGTCACAGTCCTTTACATTTCATTTGGCAAGAATAACTTCAGATTAGTCACTCAACCATAAATACCTGATTGATGGATAGCAGCTAAGATGGTCATTCTCCCGAAAGCTTCTCCCATCTCATGTAGAAATACTTTTACTGTATACCTTTGCCCTGATCTATGCCCCACCACAATTTGATTGTTTTTGTCCTGACCTTCAGTGTGAATGTTGGGACCTTATATACACAGGTGTGTGCCTTTCTAAACAATGCCCAATCAAATCAGTTTGCCACAGGTGATCTACAATCAAGTTCTACACACAGCTCAAGGAAAATTAAAGTAAACAGGATGCACAATTTGAAATACCATAACAAAGGGTCTGAATTCTTCTGCGCTACGCGCCAGCCACTTTGCGTCATTGCCGCTTGCGTATGTGGATTTCACTTTCACCAAACAACAAATCTTTCAATTCTCGCAGATACGCCTCTTCACTTTTCCCTGATGGCAACACGAATTAGACGATCTACAAGTCTCCGGCTTAAAGTTTAAATCCGAACATTATATTCGATCTCTTTTTGCTGTTCCATTATTTCACAGAGTAATAATTTCCATTTGTTTGCACTAATGCGATCTTTACTATCATTTTTTTTTTGAGACTTTCGAATTTTACTACTTTCATTATCTCTAACCTGCTCTGCATGTGTATCGCGCCAACATTTTTGAATTCTTTACAACGTTCTACTTTGTCATCTACTCTTTGTCTTTTATTTCTGGCACCGGGTGTTGTTAAATCTCTTGGAACAAAGTCTCATCTCGCAGGATGTGAAAGTATCTCTCTGAAAAAGTCACGTCTCATCCCAGGCTAAAAAGTCTCATTTCGTCCCAGGATTTTTTTATTATAATAGAGAGATTTGCAAACCTTTCTGAAAACATTTTCACTTTATCATTATGGGACATTGACGTTGATTGATGGGCAAATGTATTAATTTAAATTAAATTTACAACACAATAATGTCTGCAGAATGTTAAGGGATCTGGAATCTCCTGAATCCACTGAAACTCTAGGGCAAATTATGTTTAATCATTACAGTTAATGGTAACTTCAAGGTGAAATGCCTGAATTTCTGTGTTTGCCAAACTATATGTTCACAAGAGATCAATAAAAATTATATAGGTGGCTACTAGTGGCAAAGTGTGCACACATGAATCACACAGGCTCAGTGAAGTAGGAATTTTTTACAGCCACTGTTCGAGTAGTACTCATCCAATCCTACAGTGGTGAAGCTCAGCCAAAAGTGACAAGTAAACCACATACAATAAATGACTAAAACCAGTTCAATAATCATAAATTCTAGAGGCTATGAAATATAATATTCCTATTTCAAGAGTGAACAACATCACCTGTGTTGTCTGTCAGTATAGATGGTATGTAATTGAACATTCACTTATGTGCTTTCTGTTGCTTGAAAATATTACCTGAGATTCTCAATTAAACATTACGAGATGTCAGCAATGCTAAGAGAAGGCAAATTATGGTATATCACTCACTGGGGTAATGGAAAGATTGACTAGGATGGTGATATGCCTTTCATGGCTTGTATATCCACATAAACCTCACATCAGCTTACACATTTTGGCTACAGAAAGAACCAGAGCAAATCAAGTTGAGATCTCAATTCTTGGATTACATTCCTTTATAGCTGATGTTGTCCAAATGTGTTCTGCATTACTAAGGAGTCACTAATTGCAGTCAAAGATGTGTTGTGAAGTACGAATCAGTTAAGTTAGAATTTACTACGGCTGTCAAAAAAATCAAAGTCACTAATAAAAGTGAAGTTGTGGATATCAAGAGATTTAGAAAATACTAAATACAACACAAATTATGTCAGTGCTAAAATCTTTCAGTAAAATACTCCTTCCTCACTTCATTTTATTGCCTTTTAGAAAATGAAGGGAATGTGGCTGTCAGTAACAGAGACATCAGAGCATCACAGTAGGCATGTGATGCTTCCCAATTTTCCTTCCTAAAATGCTCTTCCATAAAACGCTACTGGAGTGTAAATACTTTCTTTTTCTTTATTACATATATTTTTAGAATATTGGAATATTGCTTATTGTATTTTATAGTAATTCCACTGTCTTTTATTGTATTTTATGTTAGGTTAAAATAAATAAAACCTTTTTAACATTAATTAGGCCTAAGTAATGTACATTTTTCTAGTCTCAGATGTTCATCCGGATGGGTGTCGATCTAAGGATTTCTTTGAAGGGTAATGCAGAATTAGGGAAATAAATTGCTGGATGACAGGAGTTTCAGGCCTACACCTGGGACCCAAACTTGTTAAAACTCCATCACCTGGCACTAGGCCCAGAGGTCTTGTTTGGCCAAATTGGGACTTCTGTTCAGTTGGTATTGTTTGCTCATATTTCCTCAGGATATTGAAACAAAAAAAACTTGGCTTTAGCCCACTATGACATAAAACCTGACTTGACAAAACAGTGTTTTGCCATGTATACATGACAGATACAAAGCATCATCAGCATTGTTTGACAGCTTAAAGAATGAGGGTACAATACTGGTCATGGTTCACCAGTCATACACGCAGCTGGGATGAAACTAACCAACTCAAGCTCGAATAAGGAGTAGAAAGCATAGAACTGTTCATGTCCTCATGGCCAAAATTACTCAAAATAAAAACCAAAGGAAATTACTTTTCACTTTGCTAATCTTTAATTATTATGAGTGTCAAGAAAAAAAACTGCAAAATGTTTGTTGATGTGTGTATTTATACATACAGACTGCATATTTTGGTGTTTAATTGGAGGTTATTTTATGTTAAATATATTTTGTAAATGTAATATGTGTTTTCAATAAAATGTGTACCACATAAAAATAAATTGAACTAAAACTGAATATTGCAGTTTTTATCTGTAGCAAATATAAACTCAATATTATATTTTGTCATTATATTGCCCTCCTTTAGAAGATAGTTACAATAAATGTTATTTCCACAAAGACTTATGACTTAACACTCATCTCATCTGTGATTACTGAGATTTAATATCTGAAAAAGAGTATAATGATCAAAGCTGCTTGGTTAATTAATCACACATGAAATTTACAAACAACCATATCTTACAATATGTTTTAAGGGCATGACTTCAGTACATTGTTCAATAAGAAGATGAGTCTGTAATGCTAAAATGTGCTGTACAGAGCATTTTACTAAATACAAAGAGAATGCAAAAAGCAAACGTAGAGATTTAACATCTTTGGCATTAACCCCAAGTGTGACTAGGGTGCAGAATTCTATTATCAGTACAGTTAAACCGAGTCAGACTTTGGGTGAATTGTAACAATCCACTTTACAGCGTTAAGCCTGAATAACTCTCGGGACAGAATTCTGCTGCCATCTATTGGATTAAATAACAACTTTAAGGTAACTCTATGGTATCTCATCACTATTCATGAGTGGGGTGGAACCTTCAACCAAAAACAAAAACAAGCCAGTTTTGGAACAAACTGGCCATTTGAGCCATTTTTCAAACTCAGTGACAGTCATAATGATATAAATTGGTTATCAGCTGTTGACATGGACAGTAAAACTGACACCTGTTCAGTAGATTCTGACCTGCCAAGTGTCAGTGATGGTTGTGTTTGGTGTTGGCTTCATACTCCTGCTGACAATCCAGCACCTACTCGTTGTCCATTCATGGGTAACCCTAGTCTAAAGATGCCTTTTGATCATGATTAGCTGGACTATTTACGATTAGTCGATGACATTACGATGGAAGAAATTCTGCAGTAGCAGACACCCATTTTCAGCGTGGTTATGAGTGAATGTAGTTTTTCACTCATTATAAAAAACCTGTAATGTCACTAATCATAGTGACTATGATGAAGCCAATCACCCAGTACCAAAACTGTGCAAACTGTGGGATGTGCATCAGGCAATAACTACAAATACAAAGAAGATCAGTGTTCCCAGTCCTGACATAAGCTCAGACACAGTCTCATGGGTTACAAGGGAAGGCTATCATGGAACTTCTACATTCTGTGTGAAGGAAGCTCTGGGTACATCTGGGCCTCATTACTTTATGACAGTAGATGGACCTAGTAGGATGGCAAGTGCAGTCAATAAGGGCTTGCTACATTATTTGTGCTGTCACTGGTGGACCTTTAGCTTATTATATAACAATCGAGAGTTTCTATATCCCATCTGAACTGCCTGAGATTTTACTTGAAAGGAAAACTGATGCAAACAGCATTGTATGAAACAAACACTTTGATATGCATGGTGACTCTGGTCACATGAATGTGTCAAGCTATGTTGTACAGTAGCTTTGCGGCAAAAAGGCAAAATGTTTGCGATCAACTGGAAAGACAAGAAAGATGTCTGCATCCAAAGCAATGTTCATAATGCAGCAACTGTCAATGTTTGTGTTAGGGGAAAAGTGGAAATCACAATACCTTGCAGTGTGGTAGGCTACAATAACACAATGGGAGGTGTTGATCATGTGGATAAGGCATTGACATTCAACCCTGTCACGTACATGCAACAGAAAAAATATTACAAAAAAGCTTTTGACATCTGCTTGAACAGTGCCTATATGCATTAGTGGCTATTTAAAAAAATATTACATGAAGTACGTATACTAAATCTGCATCATTACAGAAGATGACACATTTTGGTATTTAAATGTTTCTGTTAAACATAATAACAATTTTTGTTGCTGAAAAAAAATTTAACTTGTTTGTCTCTTTTTTCCAAAGGTAAACATAACGCTAAGGAGGCTATGAAAAAAGTAACATCATAAATTATTGAAAAACAATACTTTTTTTTAGTCATGTCAGGTAACTTCTGCTCAATCTGCTAAATTATTTCAATTTTTAAGCCCAGCTGTTTTAAATTTTACCTCTATCCTTCTTCTTTACTTTAATATTAATTTATGGCTAATTTCTCTTCCTCTTTTACCTGGTTAAAATATCCAGAGCTTTTTATTAATATTATCATGAAACCATTCATTTATATATTTAAGCATAACGCAGTATGTAACTTCACTTACCTTGAATATCATCATTGAAGGTGCAATAGTTGTTTCTGTACTTATTGAGAATACGGAAGGCATTAGCATTGGCAAAATCTTCAAACTGGATAAGACAGTTCATTCCATATCTAGAATAAAAATGTAGACAAAGGAAGACAACAACCTGATCAGCAAATATAGCCACAATTGTAATAAATGTATATTTAAAACTTGCTTATGTACCAAAGGAAGCATATTGGTGTACGTGTTAATTATTTTATTGGCTGTAACTCAACACTATATTACCATATAATCCGGACAATTTGTTAACTGTGTATAGGCGGGTCCTTGCCCGGTTGGGACGCCCTTCCGGGACCAGGGCAGAGGACATTGCCACAACGATACCTCCACTGGGACACAAGAGGGCAAACACCCTGGATTGAATCAGAGCCACAGGCTTGGAGCTTGGAAGCTGAACCCTGCTGGGGCCCATGGCCGCTGCAGGGGGCGTCTTATCAGTTCCAGAGCGCTGGACTGCAGCACTTCTGCCACACTCTGAAGTGAGGCCAAGAGAGGATCCGGGTACCCATGCAGCACTTCCGCCACACCAGGAAATGTTGCCGGATGATCGTCTTAGGGCACCTGGCGTGCTTCCTGGTACTGTATAAAGGACACCGGCTCATTCCATTCAGGGAACCTGAAGCGGGTAGAGAAGGACAGAGCTTGTGGGAGAGGAGTGGAGGCAGCAGAAGAGAAAGAGAAACAGTGAGAAATAGAGAAAGAGGAAGAAAAGAGAAGAAGGGACTAAGCCGTTTTGGGAAGAATTGTGTGTATTGCATGCTGTAAAGAAAAGAAAAAGATTAAAGAGTGTGCTGTGCTTGGACTTGTGTCACTGTGCCTGTCTGTGCTGGGTTAATATTCCACGATAGATAGATAGATAGATAGATAGATAGATAGATAGATAGATAGATAGATAGATAGATAGATAGATAGATAGATAGATAGATAGATAGATAGATAGATAGATAGATAGATAGATAGATAGATAGATAGATAGATAGATAGATAGATAGATAGATAGATAGATAGATAGATAGATAGATAGATAGATAGATAGATAGATAGATAGATAGATAGATAGATAGATAGATA
>JANRMT010028174.1:141711319-141730454 GCA_026402145.1 Polypterus bichir lapradei
GATAGATAGATAGATAGATAGATAGATAGATAGATAGATAGATAGATAGATAGATAGATAGATAGATAGATAGATAGATAGATAGATAGATAGATAGATAGATAGATAGATAGATAGATAGATAGATAGATAGATAGATAGATAGATAGATAGATAGATAGATAGATAGATAGATAGATAGATAGATAGACTTTATTGGTCTCCAAGTTGTTAATAAAACCTGCCTTTAATATCCTCTGTAAACAACAGCATTATGCATTACATATTCCAGTTCTAAAAGAAGTCTAGCGATCCTACATTTGTGTATCATTCAGTTTCTTTTTTCACAAAACAAAAAACGTGCAACACTATCTTCAAAGATTTTTTATGTAGACAAAGTACTTATTAGTGGCAACTAACACTTCAATCCAATCCTTAATTTCCTAACCTGCTTATTTAGTTAAGAGTTATAAGGTGCTGTATCCTATCTTAGCAGCACTGGACACAACCCTGGACCCAACACTAGTTCATCACACAGTTCTTTCATTACATGTCCAAAGTCACCAATTCAGAGCCATACTGGAATTACTCATGAACCCAGCAAGTATATTTTTTGGATGTGAGCGCTAACCAAGGTATCTGAAAACAAATATGATGACAGGGCAAACATATGCAGGAGTGGGTTGAAACTCTGCAGTAAATTTTTCTGCCATTAACTACTGTACGTTAAATGAGGGCTGACTATATAATTACATTTATAGTCTATGGCACATAAATATTGTCAGTTCATTGAGTATTACACAACAAAAACAAATTCGTTTCATGAAAATTTACAAGCTGTTGTGTTTTTTTTTTAATTTACTTCATCATTGCTTCTTTATATTTTATGTAAGCAATCTTTTGTACTGTAGATAAAAGTATGATTGGTAGTATTATTTTGTACTGCCTAAAATGCAAGAGATGTTGTATTAGCATAGCTATTATTAAGGATCTACTAACCTTTGTGTTTAAACAGTTAAGGGACATATCATGATCATTTACATCACTCCAAAGCAATACATTTATGGACATAAAGTTTTATGTAATTTAAACAGAAGGGTTATAAAGTGGTTAAGCCACATCATACGTGTACATCAAGATGAAGAGCTCAATGCTTGTTAAAGTTCATGACATTTAAAATGTATACTGTATTGTTAGAATTTGATTTGTTAATGATTTCTGTTCTAGCTTTGCTATGTTTTTCTTTACAAAAAAGATAAGGTAAGTTTAGGCTGTGTCCGCATAACATCTAAAAGGATATACAGAATGTTTCTCCCAGAAGACTTCTACAACTATTGAAAACTGCTGCACATCTGGAATTTATACATCCAGATGTATAATTAAAGTCAGATTTATAGAGCTGAAGTGCATCTTTGGCAAATGCAGTGCATTTATACTTCTTATTGTCAGTGATTATGAACCCTGCTGAGAAATGGTTTAATTGTTAATCAAATTGCATTACTATGTGTGATTCACATATACATGTGGTTGTGTATTAAATAAGACCTTTGAGAATCATCACTTGAAAAATGGAGCACTTTAATAGAGAATACTTAAAAACTGCTGTATTGGGCTGCCAGAGTTGGCAGTAATGGTACACACCCTTAATAGTGAGACATTATGGTGCTCTGGGAGAAAGCCTGTAATCCTCCTCCACAATGCTAGACAGCAGGCAGTTTTGGCTCAAGGCAACAGCACATGCCCATGACAAGCTGGGAAGAAGCCACAGTAATTCCACTATGATAAATGGCAGCACATGGTCCCAGAGACAATGGACAACTGCCAGCAATCTGCTGCCCAACTGCTAGGGGGAAGCACATGATCCCTGAGTATAGAATCCATCTCATATGTGATGTGAGTTTTTCTGGAATTGCTTTTACAAATATGTGCTTACATTTCAGACAACAGCTAGGTGCTACACATAAGATGTATGCGAAAATTTCACAGATTTATTGAGACTGCATGGTCAAATATCCCCAAATCTACACTGACTGAGTCCTTGACCAGTCACTGGAATGATAGACTATTCCTGTATAGTCCCTTTATTCCTGGCCAAGGCAACTCATGTAACCATGTAACTGTCACTCCATAGAAGGTAATGCCATTTATTTGCAGTTTGTTCATGTTTATTGATCCCATTAAGAGTAACAGGGGTAAGCTTGAAGAAGTAATGCTACTTTTGATTACAAAGTCAATTTGCAAAAGAATAACTTTTGTACTTTTAATAGTGTCACCATACACTCCTTTCTGGTGCAATTTAAATGGGGAATGACAAAAAAAAACAACAATATTCTGTTTGCAAGGTTTATGAAAACATCGAGAGTATGCAGCTTTGTAAAGATCTCTAATTATGTTTGTGGATTTAGCTAGTGGTTTCATAAGAAGCATTGTGGGACTGCTGAAGAGTAAGGAGGGCTTGTGAGTGGTAGGGGATGCATAGGTGGGGGTTGGAGTTCCAAGAAGGACCATGTTCCTATGATAATGAAGACTGTTGAAGTATGTAACTGTTGAAGTCACTGAAGTAATCTTTATTTTTAATGTATTTATTTTAAACTTTAAGTGAATGAAAAAAGTACTGCCTCCAGTACAACAGTCCTACAATGCTAATATTAAAAGGCTATTTATATTAAAAAAAACAAGTTAAAATAACCAATTACCAATAATTTTATAAACCATTCTAAAAAAGGACAACCATTTTACAGATGTGC
The DNA here is from genome assembly GCA_026402145.1 of Polypterus bichir lapradei. Lineage (NCBI taxonomy): Eukaryota > Metazoa > Chordata > Cladistia > Polypteriformes > Polypteridae > Polypterus > Polypterus bichir. The sequence continues at coordinate 141,714,046 of JANRMT010028174.1, forward strand.
TGGCTGAGCTACCTAAGCATTGTAGGCAGTTAACTATCAGAACGGAATCATTTATCTATGTATCTTTTACTTTTTGCATTAAGACAGTGTATCATCACAAGTACACTGTAGCCAAGCTCATTTTGCCATAAAAATAAAAGGAAAACACTAAACTGTTGCATTGGTGATATGTTTAAATTAAGTGCCTTCAGCCAAAAACAGCTCAGATTTTGCAACTGAAAGCATGTACCACAATCAAAATCTCTGTGAAGACTTGCTGTTAAAAGTATTCCTAGGATGAGATAAGGTCTAATTGCTGTCATAACAGGATAGATAATACTAGAATTTTGGTAGTTCAGCATTAGTTTCCACAGCTTAAAATCTACTGACAAAAAGTTCAGTTTTAAGTGGAAATGAATTAACCCTTTAAGCTGCCAAGACTAAGTTGGATTGAGGTAGCACAAACATGAATCACACAGTCTACCGTTCAGCCCCAGGGCTCAGTATGACTTAATGGTATAAGAAAACGGAAGACCAACACTGGCATCACTAATCTGGTGTTCCTATAGCAGAAACAGGCCATCTAAACCCTGGGAAGAGACGCGGGAGTGCTACAAATCCGGGTAAGGCCAAAGCTACCGTAAGTCTGGAATCAGGAAAATAGTTTGGAGTTAAGGCTCACGGGACTGGCAGGAGGAACAGACTAGGTCTGTTTAACACAGAAAGAGTGAGAGATGAAAAGGGAGTTGTCTTTTGTGGTAGTTAAAACACAGGAAGTCAACTTAGTGTCTAAAGATGCAGTGGGCCTGGAAGTTAACATGTTTTATATTGTTTGTGTCATTTTACTAAGAAAAATATCACACAACCTTTAATATTTTTGGACTCTTAGAAATTATACTGAATGTAAAGAGTCACTGGTCTGGGGGCTCTCATTTTCAAAACGCAATGTTGTTTACATTGTAACTTTGACAAAATACTTTGATGTTTACAATTTGCTTTAGATTAGCAAGAAAGTTCAAAATGTCAAACCCAAAATCCAATTATTACATTATGTTCTCTTTTAGATTTGTCCTAACTATAGAGGTTACCAGAGTGGCTCACCATCCTGTCAACTATATCCATTACTTTCAACCCTAATCATATAAATTCTCCTTGGCCTTGCTCTCTTCTCTATGCTGGTTTTTCCTGTTCCCGCACTTTTCAACCCACATATTCTGCCTCTTTTCTTGTCACATGCCAAAACCAGCACTCCCCAGTTAAAACAGAGCATATTTAGACACTTTAGTTTGAAGTGTCTAGGAGATGGGATTCTAAACAGGGGCTGAAAGGGATCACAGAGCCTTCTCTGTCTATTTGTCCATTTCCAACAACTGTGGTTGGCAGCCAGATGGGCATCTGGACAGAGCAAAATTGTCAAAATAACATGTAAACAGTTCAGTGCTTTCTCTGCTAAAGCCAAAAAAATGTTGCAACTGTCACAGTAATACAGCTGCAAACCACAGCTGATACTCCACATAATATGTGAATTGTTTTATTAGCAAACACTTACTAATGTAGGTATAGTTAACTTGAAATAAGATAAAAAAAGATTTTTGGCAAAATTAAAATGTGAATTGTAAATTGATATGGTAGGTGGCACATGGGATGGACGGGCATCTCGGCAAAGAGTTGGGAAGGTACGTTTCCTGGATGGGAAGCCATGAGTGAACAGAAAGGCATTCCAGCCAAAAGAGGGAACAATGTTGTATCCAGACAAAGCTCCCCAAATGGATGGACGGGCATCCCAACAAATAGGGAAGATGGCTCCTTACCCAGGGAAGAAAGCCCCTAATAAATGGACAGGCGCCCCAACCAGAAATATGTGTAGCACCACCCCAAGGCGGGACTGTTTGTGGGGGATGTTTATTGTTTATGAAATTGTAGTCCAGCAGCACAGCCCTGCTGGGGTCCGTGGGTGCTAAAAGAGGACACTGCAGGGAGGTGTGCTTCCTTTTATGTGAGATTTTCATGTGACCTGGAAGTACTTGTGACATGCAACAGCCCTGGTACTGTAAGTACTCCCAGGTCCTCAATAAAAGGGACTGCACTGCCTTGTCCAGGCAAGTCAGAGCTGGGAAGAAAGAAGGCAACACTTGAATGGAGGAGAGCAGTGTGGTGGTGAGAGAAAGAGGAAGGAGAGACGACTTGCGTATACTGAGGTACTGAGTATTAAACACCCTTTATTTAAACCTAGGACTGTCTTGTGTGTTTATGTTTGGTGTTTGAGGCTCTCTGGCACTCCACCCCCTTCACAATATATTTATTTATAAATGTCATTGCTCTCTAATTTATGTTTGCTACATGACAATAAATCGAATTGTTCACTTCACAGATAACATAATTAAACTGAATATTTACAAGTTTTATGAATGTAAAAATCTATAATGTATAGTGGTACAGCAGAATGAAATGGACACTATTCTAAAACATACTCCAAAAAAAACAAAAACAACAACAGTAATAAAACACTACTGACACACCTGTACCTTTGTTAGTTTACACGTTAGCACTACTCACCTATACAGTAGTTGTTGCTAGAAACCTAGTTACTCTGTTTTCTTCAGTATATGCAGTCATTTTATCCATTTTTCAATAGATAACTATTATGAAGGAGTGTCTATCTGGTAACAGTCTACTGTGAATAAAGACACCACTAAGTTGGCATAACGTAAGGCAAAAGTCCTGGAGAGAATTAATTTAGTTGTTTAATAATTACTAAGAAAAAAGCATGAACTTTGAAATGTAAAATATCATTACTAAATGGCACAGTATCATAATGATTAGTGTTGTTTTGTTTACATTAAAGTGGGAAAGGAAATTTTATTTCCTCTAACATGCTAAGGAGGTACATAGTGAGAAGAGTATTTTTTGACAGAAGGTTATTTCTTCATAGGTAATGGGAATAATGTTAAACATTAATTTGCTTCTAAGAGAGCTATAAGCCTAATTTTTTCTAGTGATAATTAACAAACGTAACAAACCACAGAAAACCAATTTACATTAGGACATTAAAACAACTGCCCCAGGGTGCCCACAACTAGAGTTCCCACCCATCCTAGCCCTGCACAAACAGAAATATCCTCAAGGGAGAAATCACAATTATATCAAAGTAAGGGAAAGAAAGCAACTATGTGAATACTGGATCACAGCTCCCCTCTGTGCAGTTGCAGAGAAGTCTTGTAAAGGACTGCCAATTTAAAATACAAAAGCTGGACGCACTGCTGATCCTTTCCGCTGATAATTCTAATAGTGTAAGATTAAAAAAGGAGGCTTGCCAGAAACTAAAAGATATGAAAATGGAAAAAGGAAAGAAAGAATAAATTAGCAGCAATTTTGTCAGACAGAATGCTTATAGACAGCGGAAATCTATCCACATTGTTCACTCACTATATCAATCACAACTTTCTGTCCATTTACTGATCCTTCTTGTTTGTTTGTTTGTTTGAGTTATTCCAATTCAAATAAACCCTACACATAGCATGGGCTAATTCCTGGGTACACTCATGTACACACTCACAATCAGTGTAATTGGACTAATTTACTGGTTTATTCAGGATTACTTGTACACAATACAGTGAAAATCTTACTTGCATATACTAATTAATATGCAACATATTGACACTCTCCGGTGCCATGATTAGTGAGTATAACTACATTAGCTTGAAACTTCTGTATTCTTTATCTGAAGAATCTCAGAGTCAACCATTGGGATGTGAAATGAAAAAGGACTACCTGGACAGAGAGATAATCACAACCTATTACCTTGGAGACTTGAGGCTTCAGTTTTAATTACAGTATTACTACTACAATGATAACATACTGCCCTATCAACTGTACCTAATTATTTATTTTATATACAGTATATATATATATATATAGTGGTAAGTGATAAGATTATCTTTAATAATAGTTTATGCAATAGTGACGAATGCTTTCTTAATTGTTACCAATGTCAAAATTGTACGCAGTAATATAAAATACATTTGTGTCATTCAAACTAAATAAAAAGTAATGGATTAAAGTATTGCCTTCTGTCACATTATAATAACAACCCTGCTTTGGAGTAATAACCACCAGTATAAGGTCAACAATGGGATTGGGAAAACAATACTAGACTATTTTATTAATATTACATTAAATTTTCAAGACAAGAATCTCTAATAACCTAAAAGGAAATAAGGAAATCTTAATATATCCTAACAGGTTATTCAATTAATCAAAAACAGAACAAATTTGAAAATAAGGGAGACTCAGAGTTTGACCCAGTATGTCTAACATAATATATTGAAATGCAAAAATATTCAACCACATTTTCCAAAAATTTGGGATGTTTACTTTTAAAACTTCCATCATGGTGAAAAACATACACCAACCATTTCTAATGTTTTTCATTTTAATAAGTATTTAAGACTTAATTACAGTTAACCCCACTTTAAGATAAACACAGTTAATCTATGGCAAACTCCTGTGACAGAAGCTTCGGTTTTGTACTACAGACACTTCAAAATATTTATTTTTACAAGGGAGAAGAGAACTAATGACAGAATCCAGCACTCACAGTACTTCTGATGTTATATACAGTACATCCAGAAAGTATTCACAGCGCATCACTTTTTCCACATTTTGTTACGTTACAGCTTTATTCCAAAATGGATTAAATTCATTTTTTTCCTCAGAATTCTACACACAACACCCCTATAATGACAACATGAAAAAATTTTACTTGAGGTTTTTGCAAATTTATTAAAAATAAAAAAACTGAGAAATCACATGTACATAAATATTCACAGCCTTTGCTCAATACTTTGTCGATGCACCTTTGGCAGCAATTACAGCCTCAAGTCTTTCTGAATATGATGCCACAAGCTTGGCACACCTATGCTTGGCCAGTTTGGCCCATTCCTCTTTGCAGCACCTCTCAAGCTCCATCAGGTTGGATAGGAAGCGTCGGTGCACAGCCATTTTAAGATCTCTCCAGAGATGTTCAATCAGATTCAAGTCTGGGCTCTGGCTGGGCCACTCAAGGACATTCACAGAGTTGTCCTGAAGCCACTCCTTTGATATCTTGGCTGTGTGCTTAGGGTCGTTGTCCTGCTGAAAGATGAACCGTCGCCCCAGTCTGAGGTCAAGAGCGCTCTGGAGCAGGTTTTCATCCAGGGTGTCTCTGTACATTGCTGCAGTCATCTTTCCCTTTATCCTGACTAGTCTCCCAGTTCCTGCCTCTGAAAAACATCCCCACAGCATGATTCTGTCACCACCATGCTTCACTGTAGGGATGATATCGGCCTGGTGATGAGCGGTGCCTGGTTTCCTCCAAATGTGACACCTGGCATTCACAACAAAGAGTTCAATCTTTGTCTCATCGGACCAGAGAAATTTGTTTCTCATGGTCTGAGAGTCCTTCAGGTGCCTTTTGGCAAACTCCAGGCGGGCTGCCATGTGCCTTTTACTAAGGAGTGGCTTCCGTCTGGCCATTCTACCATACAGGCCTGATTGGTGGATTGTTGCAGAGATGGTTGTCCTTCTGGAAGGTTCTCCTCTCTCCACAGAGGACCTCTGGAGCTCTGCAAGAGTGACCATGGGGTTCTTGGTCACATCCATGACTAAGGCCCTTCTCCCTCGATCGCTCAGTTTAGATGGCCGGCCAGCTCTAGGAAGAGTCCTGGTGGTTTTGAACTTCTTCCACTTACGGATGATGGAGGCCACTGTGCTAATTGGAACCTTCAAAGCAGCAGAAATTTTTCTGTAACCTTCCCCAGATTTGTGCCTCGAGACAATCCTGTCTCGGAGGTCTACAGACAATTCCTTTGACTTCATACTTGGTTTGTGCTCTGAAATGAAATGTCAACTGTGGGACCTTATATAGACAGGTGTGTGCCTTTCCAAATCATGTCCAATCAACTGAATTTACCACAGCTGGACTCCAATTAAGCTGTAGAAACATCTCAAGGATGATCAGGGGAAACAGGATGCACCTGAGCTCAATTTTGAGCTTCATGGCAAAGGCTGTGAATACTTATGTACATGTGCTTTCTCAGTTTTTTCATTTTTAATAAATTTACAAAAACCTCAAGTAAACTTTTTTCACGTTGTCATTATGGGGTGTTGTGTGTAGAATTCTGAGGAAAAAAATGAATTTAATCCATTTTGGAATAAGGCTGTAACATAACAAAATGTGGAAAAAGGGATGTGCTGTGAACACTTTCCGGATGCACTGTACTTCACCAAACAGATTTTTTACTATACACTGACAAGGTTTTATCTTATTCTGGGGAATCAAGATTTCAATTTAATAAACAATTTCTATTGCTTTTTGAATCTTCTAGTGCCTGTGTCAGGCCACAATAAAACACAGCTCACAGGCTTTGAAATCTCAGATTATGTTAGAAATATCTTTACAGTGATACACAAGGCTTTTAAAAAGCAGCTAAAGAGCACTACTTGCTGATGCATGGGTATCTATCATGTTAATGTACTGGGGAATGACTTGACCAAACAAGGCAGCTTTGGTGAAATATTTTTTGAGCTGTTACTGTAAGTTGATACCAATTTTGAATTGCATTTTTCTGCATCCAGCTGTTGAGCTTCACATAAGCATATCTTAATTCAAAGAAAAAACTCTACTTGCAAAAAAAAAAGGGATGTTCAGCTGAGTGGTATAGACGGTATTGAAAATGGTATCAATTGAAGATTAAAAATGATGAAAATCATATGAGAATAAAACGACCAAATATTTTGGTTTTGCATAAACTACATTGTCAAGTGACTCACCTTTGGTTTTGTTGTGTGAAGATTATGTCATTCTATTTAAGGCATCAATCTGTAAACATCTGATTTAAAGACTATTTGCAGCGAATGTACAAAATAATGCAAAAAATGTATAGCTTGACTAGATCGCGTAAAATTCATCTTCCCATAGATATTCAATTATATAATGATACTTAGAAACACATTGATATTTTAAATACTTTACATGGCCACAATTTAAATGATGTTTACTTTTAAAAATTTCAATATTTTTTATCTGTTGACTCTGTCTTTATGCTGATGTAAGTGTAGAATATTCTCAAAATTCTTTTTTTTTTTTTTAAATCAAGGTTGCTCCCTGGTTTCTTAATTCCAATTTAAATTTCCCCATGGCCAGGCAGGCCTAAAAATTTCAAATATTAGCACTGTGTCGGTTTTTAAAGCAACAAGTTAACCAGTTTTTTTCCCCACTAATCCGTAGCCACTGCACTTGCATTCACTCTCTTTCCCTCCTTCCCAATGCACTGTCCTCTTCCAGCTCACTGTCTCCAGTGTGATAAAGAACACCCACCCATTTGGGACATTTGCATTTATACCTTCTTAGACATTACTATGTAATTCCTGATCCCTGGAATAAATAATTCCAGAAGGTAAGCATAATCTTTCTAGAACAGATCAATTCCAGAAGGTTACTACAGCTGCAATCACACAGTCCGCCCCTGCTTAAACGTCCCTTTATCAGTTTGCCTGTTACAATAATATTTTTTTATCTCTTTAGTTTGCTTTAAACTGCTGCAGCAGACCCCCATGACCCTGTGTTAGGATATAGCGGGTTGGAAAATGACTGACTGACTTACCTTTGTATCAATGAAAGTCAGTTTAGTCTCAACTAACTTCTGTCAGTCCACTCATATGTTGTTTGGTTTTTGGTTTATTACAATTCCACAGTTATACATTACTTCTGTAACTACAGAATTGAAGTTACTGTAATGTCCGATTTTATAAATTTCTGAAACTTAACAATATTGTACCCAAGCACCAAGATGAGACATCACATGATCCTTTTCATTTATCCCTTTGTCATTTAGTCATACTTCCTATATTTTTGTATAGTTACAAGTTATTGATAAACTAAAGAAAGATATATATTTTTATGGTTGAGATAACCTTTACCTGCAGTATTTTTATAACAATAAGGTTGTTGCCTGACTTCTCACTTTCCACATTCTGGCCTTGAGAGTGAATCTAACATGGGCCATGAGGGACATCCTCAGTGTAATGCTCCATCTGAAATTTTTACAAATGGTAAAACTTCGCAGCATAAAGATGAAAGACGCCTCACGCCTGGACAAACTTGTTAAGAAGGCAGGCTCTATTGTAAGAGTAAAGTTGGACAGTTTAACATCTGTGGCAGAGCGACGGGCATTAAGTAAGCTCCTGTCAATCATGAAGAATCCACTGCATCCACTGAACAGTGTCATTTCCAGGCAGAGGAGTAGCTTCAGTGACAGACTTTTGTCACTGTCTTGCTCCACTGACAGACTGAGGAGATCGTTCCTTCCCCACACTAAGCGACGCTTCAATTCCACCTGGGGGAGTAAATGCTAACATTACTCAAAGTTATTGTCTGCTTTTACATGCATTTTTATTACTATTTAATTTAATATTGTTTTTTGTATCAGTTTACTGCTGCTGGATTATGTGAATTTCCCCTTGGGATTAATAAAGTATCTATCTATCTATCTATCTATCTAACTTTTACATGAATTCCAATCCTTCTTGTTCCATTCTTGTCCACGTGCAGCAATTTCTCCCTCCTTCTCTCTAAACACTTCTCCAAACTTGCATCTTTCCAATCTCTGCTGCAGAACTTAAACCTCCTTTAAATCCGCATTGACATCTGTCTGGAAAGTCCACCTCTGACAAAAGCAATTCTATAAGTCCCATATGACTTCGGCTTTAGGCACTTTAGTATTGTCAGTCTGCCTGCCATAAATCAATAATTAAAGCTGTGGGAATGTTTTGGATCACTTACTGAAATGTGGGATTTTGAATGTTATGTAACATTTTTAATATGCATATGAGTACTAAAATAAAAATGCTACTATTAATTTTAAAATCATGCTTACAAGTGACTGTTGGCCACAAAAGTGATCCACAATGTCTTTGACAATTGTAAAGATGTAAAACACTTTGAAATCCACTCCTCTAGAGGACAGTGGAAAAATGATGCATTTGAGAACTGTCCATTTTTGTTTCCACACCTTGTGTTAATAATCCCTGCTAGAGTAAGCAAAACATTTCTATTTTGGCAACACATTTGGCAACATATCCTTGGCAACACATGTTTTCAACAGTGATGTCCAAAAAAAATATCAATGTAAGGATATAAAAGCAAAGCTTTCATATGGTCAGAAGTTTTGACTATTTGACCATTGCCACAGTGCACTTCTGTCTCTTTTTCTTTCTTTTCTTTCTACTTGGCATCTTTCTGGGTCTTTGTCACTTAATCGTGCTCTATAATTTGCTTGATGCTTAACAGATGTCACTGCTCTTCTTTTCCGCCATTACGATGGTTATCACTTGGGTTTTCAATTTTTTGCCATAAACACATGACTACAAGTCACTTTGACTTCCTATACTTACATTTAAAAAGCTTAATACTTAAATTTGATTATTAAATCTGAACACATATGTAGTATGATCTGGGAGATTATCAATAGATGGGCTTGCAGGGATAATGGTTTTATAACAATATACTTTTCTGTTTGTCTTTAAAATTGCCACTATATTGCTTCAAGCTAAAATACTTTGAATTTCCAGAATATATCAGACTATATTTTGGGATTACTTATTTCTGGTCTACATGCTTCATTGTCTTGACTGCTTATTCATTCTTGTTCTTTGTCGCTTAATCACCTTCCACAATGTGCCTGATGCTCAGCAGATGTTGCCACTCTTCTTCTTCTTTCTTTCATTATGGTGGTTATCACTTGGTTTCTCAATCACATTGGTGTAAACACACAACCACAGGTCATTGCTACTAGGATGTTGACAATTACACTTTGTTGAATTTCCAGAACATACTTGTGCTTTCAATTAAGACCAAGATCAAAAGAAGAAGATCAAACTTTTTTGCAAGTTCGCAAGAAATCATGCGACAGATGGACAGATCTTAGCATTTTATATAAACAGGTGATCAAGGTTTGGTGAATTTTTTAATAGTACTATCATCCCATATCTAAACTGTTAACTCTAATAGTTGTTGAATTGGAACAAAGCAAAATAATAGACCCAAAAAAATAAGTTGTCCCTTTAGTTTTACCCAACAACCTACTAGAGTGGCAAATTTGAAGTCTATGACCCATCTAAATGTGTCTAAAAATGTGTGACTGGAAGACAGGCAAACACTTACATATAAAATAGCTATATACAGCATGGATACTTACTTATCTGTTACTGCTTGCATAAATTCATCCACCAGTTCATCATACTCTTTTCCTCGTACTCTCTTGTGTTTCAGTCCAATATACAATGGATCATTTAACAGTGTCTGCAGAAGAACACACATTTATTAAGCTATGATGGACATTTGCCCCCTTTGAAACTGTAAAGGAAGAAGAAAGTTCCAAGAATAACTGCAAATAATTAGGCATGTTCATTCATGCTACTTTCTTATGCTAATTTCCAGGTAAAAAAAAAGATAGCCACTAGAAATTTTTCCTTTTCAACAATTTTGATATACTGTAGAATCAAATTCAACAGAGATTAGACTTAATTTTGTCAAATAGTAAAATCACCAATATAACCTTTTTTCAAACAATCAGGCAGTTAATTAAACACTTCAGAATGATACACATCAAAAATACAAAGTATTTTGACTGTGCGATATTTCACAGAGTGGCATTCATTAGTCTCCATTTACTACGTACTATTGTGCCTATATTTTCAAGGTTGCACTATATTCACATGCATATATTCATAGGTGTTTTTAAATGCTAGGCCACACATATAAATACAATTAGTAAATTATATTGAGGCATTACTAAAATGATGATAATTTTTACTAGCTTTGTTGGTATGGTAACAGCAAAAACGGTATTTTTCAAATTGTAATGCTTGATAACAAAGGGAACATAGAGATTTATAGCAGTATAGTTTTTTTACAGCTTAGGTTAATTTTGAGGCCTATTCATTGTCAGCATAAAGTTTGAACTTTCTTGTCCCTGAGTGCATGAACAAGGAATGAGTAGTTCTGGGTTTGACCAAGTTTGCTCTCATGTTGTTTCCAACATGTGCACCATGTTGCAAGGAGATACTTTTTTTCCTAAAATGGCTCCCTAGTGAATAAAGTATGTTTGGAAAAATCCATTGATTCTAATGACTCTTTGCATGAAAATGTGCTTTCCAGTTTACAACAACTCAGTCCATCAAGTTAGTTTAGTTAGCTAACAGCATGCTGTACCAAAATCTTATCAGGTAATTTTTAAAAACTGTCAAGTTTTCTAGATTAGCATAAGCCTTTTTACATGTTTAAATATTTATTTTATGTATTTATTTATTTTCTACAGTTTTACAACTTAACTTTTCAGAGGTTGTTTCTGGCAAGTCAACCTGACCCATCTTGTATTTGCAATTCTTGTTCTTTCTGCTTACATGCAACACTTTGCATTTGTCTACATTAAATTGAATTTTCCATGTTTGCAGTTTTCAAAATCAATTAGGGTTTTTAACTACTTGCTGAGTATGATCACTTGCAGAGGCTTACTGTAAGGGATCATACCATTCTCCTATTTAAGAGGTTGATTTTTACCACTCTATACTTTGTATGCCTTTCCTGCAGTATAATTTTTTTTAAAAATTGTCAGTTTTAAATTAGGATTCCATTATTTTGTAAATCTAGGTAACACGGCCCGTGCACACACACTTTTGTCTTTGAGGAACGAGTCAAACAGACTGAGCAAAGATACCATGGCCAGTACAGAAATACGAAACTAAATATAATAGTATCTTATATATAAAAATCTCTGCGTGGAAGTGTGTGTGTCTGTCTGTCCGGCCCAGAAGTGTGAGGCTACAGCATGAAGCTCAAAGAGCCGGCAAGGTGGCCCCAAGGTAACGAGTCAGAAGAAGAAAGAAGTATGAGGCTACAGCATGAAGCTGAAAGAAAGAGACTCCATCGCCAAAGTGAAACCGCCGACAAAAGATAAACTCGCTTAGCCACTAATACACAATTGAGGCAAGCACATCAGCAAAACAAAATCTCCAAGGAGAGAGAAACTCGCTTAGCCACTGAGAAACAAGGGGGGCGAGCACATCCGCAACACGAAACTGACAACTCTGCATTTCAGTTTTTTTTCCAACGATTTCAATAGTTTCTAGGAGCCCGGGCCTTTTACAGCATGGGTTAACACAGCTAGTATATAATAAACATCCATTTAGATAGACAGGACTTTAACTGTCCCCTGGGGGAAATTTGGTTTTCTACGGAAGCTCGATAAATAAATAAATGCACACACACTCACACTATAGTCTGAAAACACACCAGGAAGAAAATTAGGAAGAAAGAAAACTTCTGACTTGGCAGTTAAAGTCACAGTGAGGCATTATGCAGGCATATTGTCATAGTTATAGAGGATCCCCAGTAACATTTCCTGACATGCTTCTGCTGAAGAACTCATTGGTTGAAAGTCCTCATTGTTAGTGTGCCACAGAGATTATGTGCTGCACTGTTCATAGTAATATTCAATTCTCTCCTTCGCTATTACATTCAGGGGGTCCATAGTGCATCCTACAACTGAGCCTGCACTTTTTAATTAGCTTTTTGATTCGACAGGCCTATCTTGAAATGATGTTACCTGCCGAGCATAGAAAATAGCACTGGCCATCAGAGAGTTGTGGAAGATGTGAAGGATATCACTACCCACATTAAAGGAATGCAGTCTCCTAAGAAAAAGGCACCTGTTCTGTCTTAGTTTGTCTGTGTTATGAGTCCAGTCCAACCTGTCATTGGTGTGAACCCTGAAGTACTTGTAGGATTGTACCACCTCTAAATCCACCCCCTGAATAGTGACCACACATAGAGACTCTTTGGTGGGGCGAAAGTCAATAATCAGTTCCTTGGATTTGCTGATGTTCAGATGCAGACAATTCTTTCTGCATCACGAAAACAAAGTTCTCCACTTGACCCCTATACTCATCCCCATCTTAGAGAACCTTGAGACACATATCAGCTGATAGTTGCCAATAAAAAAGCCTACCAATTTATTACATTATGCTTTACCAATGCTTGTTGCAAAAGAATTCAATAAGAGGTATAACTCCTTTAAATGTTCATCCAACTGTCCATGTTCTGACTCAGTCTCCAGAATCTTTTCTTTTTATCTTAGGGCTTTTTAGATCTTTAGTCTCTTGAATATCTCTCATTTTCTAAAGTTGTTGCTCAAATGAACACAGCTCTGCAGTGAATTTGCAGTTAGGTGAGTTTTTATTCCAAGAGTCTTAGATGAAAGAATGCATATTACACCTTTTCCAGATGATGGGATTAAGAACCTTTTTTAGTGAGTAACTCTTCTTTGATATTTGATTTATGTGATTGTATTAGGTGGACTACATAGGTGCTGATATTATAATCCAGGAATATAGCTGTGTTTTTGCTTAAAACATATATATATATATATATATATATATATATATATGCCCGTATATTAGTGAAACAAGACAGTGAGGAGGGCCCAGCTGAACTCTCTACTCCTGACGTCACTCTTCCTCCTCCCCTCCCCTCGGCCCATAGCCTCTGTCTCAAATTAGCATGAATATATCGCTCCTGTAATCAAACTATGATTCTTAGCGCAATGAGAGAAGTCGCAAAATCAACCGGAATGTTCAAGCAAATTAAAGAAAAAAAAAGATCTAAATCCGTTAAGTAGTTCTCTCGTTCGCTAACTAAGCGGAGTTAAGTTTATGCCCTGAGGCAGACGAGTTAGTGAGGAGGGTCTCTCTAGGATTTGTGTTAATAAATCGGTACTAGCGAACTATGATACTTAGTGCGATGAGAAAGTCGCAAAATCAACGGAATGTTCAAGTAAATTATAGAAAAAAACCCGATCTAAATCCATTAAGTAGTTCTCTCCTGAAAAGCGGACAAACATACAAACGGGTCTAAAAAACTGTAAGAAATTTTGCAATTGGACCACGAAATTTTTAAAACCGTTTCTTAGCAAGCACCTATGGGCCAAGGGTAACCTACATTCCAAATTTCAAGTCCCAAGTCCTCATGGTTTGAGAGATTTTGTGATGATTGAGTCAGTGGTATTTGGCTTTTATATATATATACTAGCAAAATACCCGCGCTTCGCAGCGGCGAAGTAGTGCCTTAAAATTTTTATTAAGAAGAAAATTTAACCTTTTTAAACTGAGGGAAAATATGCCAATAATTATTTGTTAAGGATCTCTTTGTATACCATGTTGTCATTTCGGCCCTCTGGTTGTAATATGACCAAGCTGTGTGCTGAGCTTACTCTTGAGCATGTAACTGACAGTTGGCCATGTGAACAGTAATCTTGTCTCAAATCTCACAGCTTGGATTACTGCTGTCATAATCGGTTTGAGTTTCATGGTTTGTTTCAATTACGATAGTATTTGCAGGATTTGTTGTGTTTAAGTGACATTTGGCATCTGTCAAGCATTGTAAGCACACAACCGGTTTCATCAATAAAATCACATCCAGCTTTTGAGAGTTTAAACACTCATAAACATCAAAGTGTCCACTACTGAAATCGTCACCTGTGAATCTAAGATGTTTAAGAGGCATTGGCGGTTGTCGAAAGGTGTAAAATATTTGGCCATTTCGGTACACTTGAAAGCGACAACCAAACAATTCAGCGGCAGCCATCAGCTCACATGCAGAACCATAGGTGAAGGGCTTAAGCATTTCACTCTTATAGTGCTCCTGTGTAGTATAATTATCTCCTGTACCGTCATCAGTCCACACCTTGAACCTGTCCCAGTCATTCAATACATAAGACACAATGTTCCTCCGGATATCAAGAGTGAGCCTGATATGGCTGTGCAATATGTAACAAAGAGAATGGAAAAGGTAGGTGCCAACTCCGGGCATGAAAACCACTCGGTAAGTGACAGTTTTTTTGATCGGTAGTGATCACCTCGATAGACATGGTAATGGGGGTTGGAATGATAAATGAAATGGGTACCTGAGCAATGTAAAGTAAGTCTAAAATACCTATACAATAACTATAATTGTAATAAACAAACAATAAAACAGCGGAGAAGCCGTGGATTAAACAAAAAGGCTGTAGTTATCAGTAGGGAGACGTGAAGGAAGGGAATGTAGACACTGGAGCGACGGACGGCCTTATATAGGCAGGCAGCCAACAACGTGGGAGGCGTTGGGATGGGGGACCCAACGCCACCTCACACAGTGACTGAGCTGCAGGCTATGGACGTATATATGTACGTAAGTAGGATTCAGTTAGCGTTGGGAACCCATGTACCAAATTTCTTGAAGATGGGCCCATAAGTAACAAAGACTGTTGAAAAGTTCAATATGGTGGCCGACAGTGGCATCATACCACCGACGTTGTTGGCCGTTATGACCGTTACGCATAGAATTTCTAAATGAAACCTGCTAAACTTTTGTAAGTAAGCTGTAAGGAATGAGCCTGCCAAATTTCAGCCTTCTACCTGCATGGGAACTTTGAGAATTAGTGACGCTGGAAAGCTCAATATGGCGGCCAACAGTGGTGTCATACCAACGAAATAAGTACGTACATCGGTTTCTGTTAAAAGTTTAATATGGCGGCCGACAGTGGCATCATACCACCGAAATAAGCACCAAATTTCAGCCTTCTACCTACACGGGAAGTTGGAGAATTAGTGACGTTGGAAAGTTCAATATGGCGGCTGACAGTGGCGTCATACCACCGAAATAAGTATGTACATTGGTTTCGGTTAGCGCAGGGAAGCCGCCTACCAAATTTCGTGGAGATGGGACCATGAATAAGAAAGTTCAATATGGCGGACGTCGTTGACCGTTATGACCATTGCGCGTAGAATTTCGAAATGAAACCTGCTTAACTTTTGTAAGTAAGCTGTAAGGAATGGGCCTGCCAAATTTCAGCCTTCTACCTACACGGGAAGTTGCAGATTTTGTGACGTTTGGAAAATTCAATATGGCGGCCGACAGTGGCGTCATACCACCGAAATAAGTACGTACATCGGTTTTGGTTAGCGCAGGGAAGCCACCTACCAAATTTCGTGAAGACGGGGTCATTCTTCTACCTACACGTGAAGTTGGAAAATTGGTGACGTTGGAAAGTTCAATATGGCGGCCGACAGTGGCGTCATACCATCGAAATAAGTAAGTACATCGGTTTCGGTTAGCACAGGGAAGCCGCCTACCAAATTTCGTGAAGATGGGGCCATAAATAAGAAAGTTCAACATGGCGGACGTTGTCGAACTTTATCGACCGTTATGACCGTTACGTGTAAAATTTCGAAATGAAACCTGCTTAACTTTTGTAAGTAAGCTGTAAGGAATGAGCCTGCCAAATTTCAGCCTTCTACCTACACGGGAAGTTGGAGAATTAGTGATGAGTGAGTGAGTGAGTGAGTGAGTGAGTGAG
>JANRMT010028174.1:141740454-141766237 GCA_026402145.1 Polypterus bichir lapradei
GTGTGACAAACATGCAAAAGAATAAGAAATCAGGAAGGGGGCAAATACTTTTTCACACCACTGTATGTAAAAAGGCTAATTACACATGAATAGTAATCAGTCATAAAACGTTAGAAGTAATAATTAATTCAAGTAAAGCCATTAAAATGTGCACATGTTCTAATGTTTTGGTAATAGTTAATAAATTCAAAATCAAATATCGAGTAAAGAATGATAAGTGTCATATCTAGATATTTGCATGTTTCTACTTTACTAAATAAAGAAATCCATTTTCGTGTTTAATTTTTACTTCCTTAAATGCCAGATCCAAAAAGCAGCCATAGGCACTGGCTTTTCTTTACTTTTGGACTTGCTTTTCTAACTGTTCGAATTGCCTGCTCGAGACTGCATTTAACTTATTATTAAAATCAGCCAGAACAACAGACGGTAATGCAAAAGTAAACAATAGCATTGTGTGTCTAAAAATTTCAAGTATGTATACCCTTATATTCCAAAATATTGAAAGTTCTTATTTTGATGTGTTATTGATCAGAAAGTTTAGTTAACACTCCAAAAATAGCTGCATAGACTATTTTTCACAATCATTAATTACTATATAAAATTTGCACATATGTACCATTATTTAATAATCAATTAAATTTTCAACAAATTTGTACTTTCAAACTGAATGTGTCATGAGAAAGCATGGGGCAACAAATCTTCACAACAGCTTCTGATATTTATATACTACTCAGAAAAGGCTCCGTTTGTACCTTGATGTCATCCTCTGGCCATGAATTCAGCATTGTAGCAATATGACCTTTATCATGAATAGTAATGAAGAGACCTCTGAAAGAAAAGAAAAAATGTAACCTGTTAATAGCATATGTTATAAATTTCCCTGAAAAAATTACCAATTCTACAAAGGTTATATCTATTACAAATACATATAGATTTGTTTTTTGAATAAGGCTGCAGCACAACCATGTGATTGGTTTCTTGATTTTAACCCATCCTTGTTACAATACAAATACATAACATAATGAATACCAGAATATAAAAGCTCACTTTCAGTTTCATCCATCCATTATCCAACCCGCTACATCCTAACTACAGGGTCACGGGGGTCTGCTGGAGTCAATCCCAGCCAACACAGGGCACAAGGCAGGAAACAAACCCCAGGCAGGGTGCCAGCCCACCGCAGGGTGCGCGCGCGCACACACACACACACACACACACACACCCACACACCAAGACAATTTAGAATCGCCAATGCACCTAACCTGCATGTCTTTGGACTGTGGGAGGAAACCGGAGTACCTGGAGGAAACCCACGCAGACACAGAAAGAACATGCAAACTCCACACAGGTAGGACCCAGGAACTTTTAGCTTTATCCATCCATCCATTTTCCAACCTGCTGAATCCGAATACAATGACATGGGGGTCTGCTGGAGCCAATCCCAGCCAACACAGGGCACAAGGCAGGAACCAATCCTGGGCAGGGTGCCAACCCACCGCAGGACACACACAAACACACCCACACACCAAGCACACACTAGGGCCAATTTAGAATCGCCAATCCACTTTTAGCATTATGCCAAATCAAAATTTACAGCTTTTTAAATTATTTTACCGACTTGAAGGTTAAATTACAACGTTTTCAATATAGCTCAGTAGTACATTACTATATTTTATTCAGATCAGTCACCTCCACTAGTACCAATCTAGAGAGCATGTAAAGATGAAGATTTAATATGAAGTAACCTCTCAAAAGTAATTAAATATCCAAAAGGTCAACAATGGTTCAGAGTGTTCAATGCTACTGAAAGCAACATTAATATTTTTATTTTTTTAACAAATTTTAAATTGCTCATTATAAAGTGAATTTAATTTTTGGTAATCTTAAGTGAAACAGGACAACCTTTTCCCACAGTGTTATAGTATTCATTAGGATTCCTCCAGTGGAGCAAGATAAGATGGTATGCTACCAGTAAAATTTAAGAAATAATGTTCATTGTGCCCTCTCAGGGTTGGAGGCGAGATCCTGCCCCAAGTGGAGGAGTTCAAGTATCTCGGGGTCTTGTTCACGAGTGAGGAAAGAATGGAGCGTGAGATCGACAGGTGGATCGGTGAGGCGTCCGCAGTGATGCGGGCTCTGCATCGGTCTGTTGTGGTGAAAAAGGAGCTGAGCCGTAAGGCAAAGCTCTCAGTTTACCAGTCGATCTACATTCCTACCCTCACCTGTGGTCATGAGCTATGGGTAGTGATCGAAAGAACGAGATCGCGAATACAAGCGGATGAAATGAGTTTCCTCCGCAGGGTGTCTGGGCTTTCCCTTAAAGATAGGGTGAGAAGCTCAGTCATCCGGGAGGGGCTCAGAGTAGGGCCGCTGCTCCTCCGTATTGAGAGGAGTCAGATGAGGTGGCTTGGGCATCTGATCAGGATGCCTTCTGGACACCTCCCTGGTGAGGTGTTCCGGGCACGTCCAACCGGGAGGAGGCCCCAGGGAAGACACAGGACACGCTGGAGGGACTATGTTTCCCGGCTGGCCTGAGAATGCCTTGGGATTCTCCAGGAAGAGCTAGAAGAAGTGGCCGGGGACAGGGAAGTCTGGGCATCTCTGCTCAAGCTGCTACCCCCGCGACCCGACCCCGGATAAGCGGAAGAAGATGGATGGATGGATGGATGGATGTTCATTGTGTTTATCTTCATCATAGCTATAAAAGTATAATGCACAAACCAAATGTTTAATAGGTTTATAGGGTCATTATTGTCACGTATACATAGTACCATTAAAATTCTTACTTGCATGTGTTAATGAACAGGCAACATGTTGCTACTTCAGAACAATGACTGCTGGGTAAAACTACCAGACAAGACAGATGCACTATTATTAAAAGGGCCAAGAACTACAAGCATTTTTATTTTATACTAGCAGTATTTATTGTTTATCTTTATTTTGTTATACCATTACAATTTAGTCACAAAATTTAATAATCAAGGGTTTGCTAAGAAAAGAGCTTCAGTTAATTACTATATCTAATACTTTTTCAGGCAAGCTATAAAAATATAATTCCTATTTTTATATCCATATAATAACATAACAAATTAATTAAATATGGTTTATGGATTATAACTCCAACTACTTGTATATATATCCAAAGCTTTAATAACTGGAGATGCTAGAAAGAAGTGCATTGATTATTGGAACCAAACTATACTCTGCTGAAGTCTGAGTCAGAAGAAAGATCACATAATATTTCACCTATCACACAGAAAAGTGACTAAGAAGGTGAGAGAAGAAAAGGTTGTTTCATAGATCATATCAAGTACAGGTAAGAATATTTTTGTTATGTTTCATTAAATTATATTTGATTTACACTTTTCTTTACATTTATTTCCTAAATGTGAAAAATTACAACTAAATTAAATATAATGCAACTGATAAATCATTTTGAATTAACTGTATCACAGTATATTGTGTTTATAACTATATTAAACATCAATACAGTTCAAATATGTTAAATTGAACTAAAGTTAGACCTGGCTTAAATAATGGCAATGAAAGCTACTGTAGTTAGTAGCTAATTAAAGATGTAGTTAGTTCTTAATTAAAGGATACTCTTTCATGAATTATTTTAATTTTACATTTTTGGTGGTGAATGTTGTTAAATCTTCATGTAATGCCTAAGGATAGTCACATGGTGCTTATTCTTTTACTTCACTAGCAAATAACCTTATTATTAAATATCTGTGTTTTAAAAAATATAGTTAAAAGAACTGAATCAAAATTATTTACATATTTATTATTCTTTTGCATTGATATTCTGGACACTGCTTTCTTAATTTGTTTATTTGACCATTCCAAAGCAATGTTATTTTTATTATTTGACAATTCTGTTTTAGACTTGCTAGTAGGTGGCTCCAAAAACACAAAAAAGGTAGATTTTCATTTTGCTTTTGGATCCCCATCATTTGAAAGAAGTTTTTTTGGGGTGTTTCTTGTTGTTTTTGTATCTACCTTTCATTACTCAGTGTAGGTATTTTGTCTGCTGGAATCCCTATTTCACTTTCAGGTGACTACCGCCTTTCTCTGACATTAAAAGGCAATGGTCCAGTTACTTACAGCCAGTTTGGCAGTTTTTAATCTGTCCTTCCATTTTGTTTTCTGATGTGATAGCTTGTGATGGCAACAATTTTGTATTCATATCAGTCTGCTGGACCTTATCTCGGTGGCATATTCTAAGTGCTGTGTGTCTGTGAAATTGTTAGTCCTTGGCTTCTGTACTGTAGTTCTTTGGTCTGGGCTTAATCTTTATTGCCTACCACCTCACAGCCAATGGGCAGCAGCCACATCTTCCTAATTTTTGTAACTAGTCCACTTTCTAAGTGTCAGCTTCCTTATGATTCCTTTCAGTCTGTGGGCTGCTGCTCGTGCAATAGCTGGGAGTTTAGGACACTGATTTGTTTAAATACAAGTTTTTCTAATTCGGACAATGGTACAAATGTAACTTTGACAATGATCCCACCAGTCTACAGGAAAAAAAAATAAATTAGTGACTGATGTTATTCTTTATTCACCCAGCTGGTTTGTGACATCTCCAATATTGGTTATTTCACCTTTTGGCGTAATAACACTGGAGGTCAATGATTATCACCTTACAATTCTTTTGCCTTAGAGTGGGTGGACATAAGTGGCAGAATATTGTACCAATGAAAGGTGAAAATGTTAAGCACAATTATATAACCCTATTAAACCCCAATGCTATTATATACTTTTAAGAACCTTATTATGAGAAATCACTATTTGACCAGGTTGCCTTTTCTAAAAAAAACATTATTCACAATATTAACATTTTATTTGCAAAGTGTACTTCTAATTTGCTCTGTTTATGAGTCTGATACTGTAATAGCATTCACTTCGCAAATCACTTTGTAATGGTTGTCATGCACATGCGCATGAGAGGCAGCTAAAGGGTGTCGCAGAAGGCTGGGGGGGTGACCCGGCTGGGACGCCTTGGAGGACCGGAGGAGGGCTTATGCCTCCCTCAGACCACATGGGGGCGATCACCCTGGTGCCTTTGGAGGCACACGGGTACATGGCTTTGAAGCTCAACCCTGTATGGGCCCGTGGTCTCCGCCAGGGGGCACCCCAATGCCTTGGGGACCCTGGTCCTCAGCACTTCCGCCACACCTGTAAGTGCTGGGGGGAAGACGAGCAGGGACACCCGGAGTGCTTCCGGGGATGCAGCCGGCACTTCCGCCACACTGGGTCGTGTCGGTGGGAGATTGCCGGAACACACCTGGAGCACATTCGCGTGCTTCTAAAAGGGGCCGCCTCCCTTCATTCAGGGCTTGAGTCGGGTGGAAGAAGGACGAAGCTGGAAGGCGAAGAGTGGAGGCGGCCTGAAGAGACAAGGCAAGAGTGTGAGGCCTGGACTTTGGGGGAGTTCGGGGTTGTGTGGCATTTAACTTGTAAAAAGTAGTCTGTAAATAAACGTGTGGTGGTAATTTACAACATGTCTGCCTGTCTGTGTCCGGGGCTCGTTCCACAAGGGCTAAAAAAAAGGATAATTCCATGCCAGATCAGGGGGTGGCAAATGCACTGATCCTTTCTCTTTTTCCTCAGCAGACCAACCACGGGAAATTCTACCTGGGTTCAATTATGTCATTTCTGGTTCTGGGGGCTGATGACATCACTTCCGGTTCCTTCCCAGATGACATAATTTCCCCTGCCTGGCTTTAAAACTGCCATGTTTTGTCTGTCTCACCAGTTCTGTTTTGGACTAATGTCTGTTAAGACCATTTGAACAAATCTTTGCTTTTTGACAGGCTACTTTCAAGTATATGGGTGGCTGCTCCCAAACCTTTTTGGTGAAAAATTTCACATGGTACATATATTTAGTGACATTACATACTGATGACCTGATTTATTCATTATATGAGCACAATATTTTAAACATCTGAAGCTAAAATATGTGATCTTCGATACAAACACTCACATTTCTTAACCATTTCTCAGAAACAATTGTATGTCCTTATACAAGTCCCTCCCTGCTCCTTTTAAAACAACTATTACAAATTTAAATGCAACAAAGATGACAGTTAAACAGTAGGTGGAAAGAATGAAGTGCAACTATGTGTCACTACTTAAGTACTTAAAATACTGACATCAGAGCTGTGCCCAGTTTATAACAGAAGGGAAACTGAAAAGCACCATACATTTTGTAATTGCTTGTTTCACTTCAGTCTACTTTTTCAATATATTTAAAATAGGTTAATAAATTAAGTAGGGAAGCTTTTAGAAGCAAAGTAGTGGTCAACATGCCATCACATGACAAATTCAATAAGCTTAGTTTATTGTTCTGTTTTATTGTTGCTATGTAACACAAATAAGAGAATGAAAGAGAAGATCAGGCCTGTAATTTCAGTAAAATACTTTTCTGACTCCAGAATATATACTGTATACTTGGTTAAACATTGTTTTATTTATACACTAATAACAGATCCAAAAGTACAGTAAAGGCATTCCTTTTCTAACTTTTTAAGATAAAAATTCTTGTTTTTCAACTACAAGTGTGGGTAAACTTTTAAGAACTTTATTTTATTGATGATCATTTAAAACATACACTTAACAAGCTATGCTCACTAATTAGTTTTAATAGCTGAACCTTTAATAGTTGATCTGGGATAGAATAAGGTCACTGTTCCTCTTGTATGATGCAAAGGGAAACTGAAGTAGACTGGCATCAGTAAGGAACCTTAAATATTACTGTTCCAATAACATTGGTCTACAAAAAAATATTTTTTGTTCGCTTCTGGAAACTTTAGAGCAGCTCTTTATTAAGTTTTTTACACTGATTTCATATATGAAATCGGAATTAAGCTAGCATGTCAGGTGTTTGAAATGCACATCATTGACGTTTTGACACTTTTGAATATCAATATAATATATCAACACGATATCTGTAGTTTGGACTATGTCCCACCAAAATTACTTTGATGTGTTTATTCTGAAAACAAACCAGAAGACGATACCAGAGACACATTAAAGTATATTTGTGTCAATTTACCTCAATATAAAAGTGAGGTCACCGTGCCCAAAAATGTTGGAGGCACTCGCTTTTGCGCTTGTACTGCACATCCGTCTCTCTTTGCAAGAACCAATAGTAGTCACTCATCATGCTCGGAGTGAATTTCCATCACCTTTATATCTTGATGAAATCTTTCCCTATACATTAAACCCTCGTTTATCGCGGCTAAACCATTCCAGACTCTACCGCGATAAATGAATTTTCGCGAAGTAGGATTCTTTATTTATAAATTGAATATTTTTGCAGTTAGAGCATAGAAAACATTTTACGACCTTCTAAATACATTTTTTAACATTATTAGAGCCCTATAGACATGAAATAACACCCTTTAGTCAAAAGTTTAAACTGTGCTCCATGACAAGACAGAGATGACAGTTCCATCTCACAATTAAAAGAATGCAAACATATCTTCCTCTTCAAAGGAGTGCGCATCAGGAGCAGAGAATGTCAGAGAGAGAGACAGAGAGAGAGAAAAGCAAACAATCAAAAATCAATAGGGCTGTTCGGGCTTTTAAGTATGCAAAGCACCACTGGACAAAGCAGCTGCAATGAAGGGAGCAATGTGAAGGTAGTCTTTCAGCATTTTTTAGAGGAGCGTCCGTATCCTCTAGGCCAGTGTCCGAGCAGCCTCTCTGCTCACACCCCCTCAGTCAGGAGCAGAGAATGTCGGAGAGAGTGAGAGAGACAGAGAAAAGCAAATAATCAAAAATCAATACGTGCTGTTCGGGCTTTCAAGTATGCGAAGCACCGCGTGGGAAGCATATCGTATATTACTGAGGAGTTTTATTTAATACATAATACATGCTCTGATTGGGTAGCTTTTCAGCCATCCGCCAATAGCGTCCCTTGTATGAAATCAACTGGGCAAACCAACTGAGGAAGCATGTACCATAAATTAAAAGACCCATTGTCTGCAGAAATCTGCAAACCAGTGAAAAATCCGTGATATATATTTAGATATGCTTACATTTAAAATCTGCGATGAAGTGAAGCCGCGAAAGTCAAAGCACGATATAGCGAGAGATCACTGTACTCATTGTTGACATCACCCAGATTTGGTGGAAAAAAGTCGAGATGAGAATGTAAAAAATGCATCTTCAGTGACATTCTGGCTCCCATAAGCTGATACGATTTCAGCAGGTTCTCAACAAGCTCAGCATACTGTAATTCTCTGCTCTGTGACTGCCAAGAAAATTCTGGACATCCCACACGAATGCTTCCCATGCTGCTGATTCAGTGGGCTTCAGTTTCCTTTTGAACTCATCGTCAAGCATCAGTTCACGGATTTCAGGACCAACAAAAACACCTTCCTTAATTTTGGCTTCACTTTTCTCGAGACCAAACTAATTTCTTAAATGCTGAAAAACATTGCCATTTCTGTCCATTGCCTTGACAAAATTTTCAAAGTAATGGTGAATCTAACGAGCAAAATGTCCTGACATGCAATGTTATGTTTAACAGTAAAACCTCTACCTACTGCAACGTCATGTCTGAGTTGTGTCATTATGCTTTAGAGTCATATAAGACCTGGTAATCAGTAACAAATATTTTTTCTGCTAATTAAAAATTAATAATTTTAAAATAAAATTCATAATGAAAAGGCAAACAACTCACAGCTGTTAGTAACGTGTGGCAAAATCATTAATCTCAATGGCATCCCTAGTGGAATTACCGGTATTTATCAAAATGGTTATCCGCCTTTACTGTCCAGTCACCCTAGTTGTCCAAGACCTGAAACATCACAACTAAAAAAACGGGACGTGCTGGACGAAAACGGTTTTCAGATTTGGAGTCAGCAAGTGAAACCTGTTAAAGTAAAGGTGAAAGACTCCCAGTAGCAAAATGCTTGTTGACCAGTGTAATCCCTTCATGATGAGGTCCAAATATTAGTGTTACAAAAACAGAGGCAGAGTGTCAGCTACCCCATGGGTGTCCTTACTTGCCTATGCCAAAGAGAATATTGAATAGGTAAAATTGTGAATTTAAGTGTATGTTTAGGGATGGTGTGTTGTCCTTTTTGGTACAGCACACTGTGCCCCTTGATAATTAAATGCTCCACACTGAAAAAGCCAGAGCATTAGAATGTGGTAATATGCTGTAAATGATATTTATTACTGCCTTTTCCATGCAAATGTTTCAAGCTCTTGGTTGCAGTGTAAAATATAGATAAGTTACAAAATAAATAAAATAAATAAGCAAATTTCCTTAATAAGGCGTTAAGTTATAAAGAACTGATAGAACTGCATCCACATCTTTGCCAAGGATTCTGTGAGCATCTAGAACTGTTTTTGATGATAACACCCTTGTTCAATCAGCACGTGTTTTTATATTACTGGTAAAAAAAAGTTTCTCCAGGACCTTTCATAGGTGTACGACTGTGAATAGGCCAGCATGGTATATGCTTTACACTGTTGCCATGTTCGTCAAACCATTCATTGACCAGTTGTGCTCTGTAGTTGGAATAATTGTCATCCTGAATGAATCCCGTATCTATGGGGCAAAAATTCCTCATGACTAATGCTTTGTATATTGAAGAATTTCCCTTGTTCTCTAAGAGCATCATTGGACAAAAAACATTCCTGCAATGCATCCCAGGGAGTGAAATCCTCACATTCTAGCATAACTCTTTAACCAATAACATCAAAGTCTGAACTTTTAAGCATTTATAATCCTTATTCTAGGTAACACACCACTGAATATTTAATGTCTGAGAAAGCAATGGCAATCACTTTACCATACAAAGTTTTTAACGACTGAGTTCTGTACAGTACTTTATCCTGGCATACTATGGTACAATTAGAAAAGCGTCCCTAAACAAGGAAAATAATTATACATAGATTGTAAAGAAGAAAAAAAAAAAAACAGGAATGTGTTTTCTTTGACAGAAATATTGCAATTAATTTATGTTGGTATTCTTTGTTGCTTTTCCTGTTAAAGCAATGGAAACATAATTTCTCAGCATTGTTACTTTTGTACAATTGTCTGCAAAATGTAGTGAAACAAACATGCCATAACTATCAGATTAACATTAAAGTTGACCAACAAAGGCAGTACTTATTCACAGAAAAGTTTTTGTAGGTTTGTGAGCATATAGTAGATGGCAAAATGATCATATTCTGTTAATTACATTTCAAGGCACATAAAACTCAGAAGAGGGAAATCCATTCTGTCTGAAAGAAGCTGTGGCTTTGAAGCAAATCCAGTAGTGTTAATAATGTAACACAGTCGGTGACTACAAATTCAATAAGAAAAAAGTAACATTTGCCAACAGTCTCCTACAAGCTATAAAGAACTATTTTAAAGCAAAACTAGACACTTCATCATCACATCTTAATATACTATAGGAAGTAAAAGTGTACTGTCTGGTCCAAGCCTAACATATCCTGACAATATATGCTAGATAACAGTGAGGTGAGATTCTTTTTTGAACAGTAATCTGGTTAGCTAGGTTCACATTTTACTTGTAAACAATAATTTAAAAATACTTGGTCATATTTATTTTTATGATTGCTCAGATGGTTTATGGAAAAACCACAATGAGTCTTGTGCCATGCGAATAAGGTTGTGGATTGGTGCAGCAGCAGTTAGCAAAAATACAGTCCAACAAGGAGAATAACTGTCCAAAGAAAAGTAACACGGAAATAATATTGAAAAGGATTTTTATGACTATAAATAATAGGAATGTTGATTTTTTCAATCAGTTCAATAACATAATCTACAGGCAGTAAATTGCTAAACTGAATGTCAGTTCTGGTGAAATTTATGAATAGACAGTTAAGGAGTCAAGATATGGAGATCAGTACAGGTGGGTATAGAAGGTAATAGGCACCTTTCAAAACACACTAACTCTCTGAGGCAGGTATAGTGGTTACATGTTTCATAGAAGATACTGCATAGTGTAAGAGATGTTTGATCAAATAAATTACATACACAAAAAAAATATCAAAACCTCAGAAAGGAAAAAAATTCAAAAATCAAATGTGACAAATGGCAAGGTCAGTTCTGGTTTCAGAACTGATTGGCAACATGTACAAAGACAAGGCATTTTAAAATATGTTACGTGCAGCTGTTTTTAAGATATAGTAATTAAAATGTGAAGTGGATGTTGTTGATTGATTTAGTTCTGTTTCTGAAACACAAGTTGGTAAATCAAGCCAGTAAGACTGTGATCAGCTAGACAGTGTGACAGTAGGGGGCGCTGTCGCGCCTCCAAATCCGCAGACAACACGTCCAGACACAAGGTAAAAAGTCCCAGAAATAATTTTAATTTCTTACATAATGTGCACAAAGCACCTCCACAACCACAATATACAAAAATAAATCAATAATCAACAAAAATCAATCCTCCTCTCCACCCAGCAGCTCCGTCACACTCCCTGCCAACTCCAGCTCAGTCTGCTGGGTTTCCCATTGTCCATTTTATAGTCCTTAACCCGGAAGTGTGTCTGTCCTTCAGTCCATGTGATTCCATAGCACTTCCAGGTCAGATGAAAACTCTTCTTTTTCTTCAGCCCGGAAGTACTTCATTTCTTCCATCCCCATGACTAAGGAATACTTCCGGGCTATAAGGAAAAAATAAATCCCTGTGCCTCCCTGCAGCATCCACCCACGTATCCAGCAGGGCTGTGAAGCCAAACTCCATTATCCATGATGCCCTGTGAGAATTCGGGGCACCTCCATGTTGCAGGGAGGACTCCATCTAGCGGTTTGGGGGTGTTGGCTAAGATAAACTACCGGCCATCTCTAACAACATGTATGAAAACATTTTTCTTCTCATTTAATTATTGGTGGGAATTGAGACTCAGTGGACCACAATTAAAGTAGCCCATGAAAAGCTACATGAGAAAAACTCTCAGTACAGACAGTGTAAATGTATGTACTTGTTTCAAACAGCTTTATCCTATGATTTGAAACAGATGGATGGTGGATGGTATTAATACATTATTTCTAGTAGGATTGACCACTGCAATGCATCATTCAGTGGTTGTTGAAATAATTTTTTATGCAGCATTCAGTTCATTTAAAATGCTCCAGCAAGAATTATTACATGAACCGGAAAATACAAACTTATAAGTCCATTTCTTATGTCCTTGCACTGGCTCCCGGTTAAGCTTTAAAAGGCCAAGACCCTGCTTACTTATCTGGACTTATCATTACTTTCAAATCTTAACATGTCAGTCTACTTATGATTCTAAGGATTAATAAAATTAACAGTGTGAGGTTGAGCTTTTATTTACAGTTCCCTTAGCTGGAGAAATACTTGTTAATAACAGAGATGCCCCTTCAGTCTTCGATTTTAAATCTAGGTTGAAGACACTGCTTTAGTTCAGCATACCCTGACTAGAGCTGTTGATTAGCTGTGCATACTGCGTCTGTTTGATAGTATTACAATATTTCTAAACTGTTACTAACCCTACTCTGTTTTGTTTCTCTTCTCTGTATCTTGATTTGGCACGTGGTACCACTGCTCTACTGCTAAGCTGCTCTCCTTCCTATGGAAAAGTCGCTAGTTGGCTGAGGTCTTCAGGACTATAACTGGGTCTGACTTTATCTTTTTTATTTAATCAGTGAACTGATATTGTTATTTTCCACTCATGTTAAAGAAACAAAGCAGAAACAGATTGTGTTTTAACACATCTGTGTCTTTATCTGTACGAATCTTGTATTTAGTAGTTAGTATAACTGAGATTTGTTCACACCGCTCTTCTCTTGCACTCTTACAAAAATAAGTTGTATTGTATTGTATCTTAAACATAATTTTATAGGCTGGGTTGAGATGGTGTTCATATTTTGCAATCCTAGTATGAGTTTGGTAGAAGTCAAGATCATGTCTCAAACATATGCAGTTTTATGACTAGATTTTGCTGTAAATTTTTTTCAGTTTAACTTTCCATTTTTTTCTTAGACATTTCCATACATTCTAGGGATTGAAGGTTGCCGACTCTCATTTATATTACTGTTTTTTGTAAAAACCTCTATTTAAAGACATTACATTATTTTAACATCTTTCCATCCGCTGCTATTTTGGCCTTAGTTTGTGTACTGTCACTAATGACATTGCTTTGCAACTGGAGGACACGACTAATGTCCCAGGTTAGGGGGAATAAAGATCAGTTCAAAGACTTCCTGGTTATCTGAGTTGTGGATAAAAATCTTTCGGGCTAATGCTATTTGTTTATTGATCTTCTAGTTACAAATTAAAGCTTTGTTTTTTATTTTTTTTACTTTGATTTCTTGTATTTTGATTAGGCTAAATGACAAATCTGTTTAGACCTCCTAGTTTTGAATTTGCAAGGCTTTCGCCTATATTTATCTCCAGAGTATTTCTCATTAAAATCTGCATCAAATCTTTCTGTGACCGAATATGCAGGACACTAATATGAATCCTTCCTCTTCCTGCCATTCTCTGTTACTTCATAAAGAAGTAAGAAACGGTGAGAAAATACATTTTTCAAAGAACTTTTAAAGCCAGACAGGTATTTCTCAAGGTAAAACAGAATTATTATCAACATTAACTGATAATAGGAAATTACCAGAAAGGTTTTGGCTCCACAAATCCCTATTTCTATTAACAAAGCTTTTACTTTAAATTTTAAAATATTTTAAGCAAATATGAAATGACTATTTATCAGTAGTACTGCTCCCTTAAAGATCTACAATCCTGAGTTTGAATCCTTATTATCAAACATTCTTTGTGTGGCGTATGCATAGCTTCCCTGTGGGTTTTCCTCTCACATTCACAAAGACATGGAGACTACATTAACTGGCAGTTTCAAATTGTCCCCTGTGTGTGGGTGAGTGCACAAGTGAGCTATGTGATGAGCTAGTAGCATTTACATGATTTTTTTTGCTTTGCTTTCAGTGCAGCCAGGATAGACTCCAATCCCCGTAATTACCAGGTTAATTAAGCAAGTTTAAGAATGTTATATTACACAGATATTTAAAACTTGATGGATCATTTAATCGATATCTTTAATATATGTCTGCAACCCTGTTTATTCATTTAATTATTTACAAACATACTGATTCCAAAATAAAGTCAAAGGGAGCCAGAGACTCAACAGCATTAACTACAAGGCAAAATTTAACTCAAGGCATATCTGTTGCAAGCTTCACTTATGCTTATGCTCAGGTTCACTCACACCAGTCCATTTACAGATGCAAACCATCCTTACATTTCTGTCTTTAGGAAGTAAAAATAAAAATGAGAAATTGGAGAAAATCCACTGAAAAAATGTGCTGGCTCTAAACAGTATTCACACCATGATTTGAACACAGGACTCTATGTATGAGGCAGCAACATTAATACATTTTGTCACCATGTAGTTAATGAGAATAATTTACAACATAGCAAATCATATGACCATCTATAGAGTTTTCTTACATTTGGAAATGAACAGTAACAATCTATATGTCAAATACTTGCATGTTGTTAATTACATCATATGATTAATTTAGATTGAATCTTTACATGCCACTGAAAAATGCACACCAGCATATGTTTTTAATAAACTGGTTGTTATAGCTTTTTGGTTTACCTAAATGCACATGGAATCACTGAGAAAAAAATCATCAGTCTTTAATAAGCAACAACTTTCATTTTATAAAACGGCAATTACTAAACTAATGGTTAACCAGCAAAATTCACTGATGACACACTAACATTTACTTATATCTTATAATAGAAATACTTCAAGAATCCAAACTCCATGCTTAGAAGCTGCCTTCTAATAATAAACCCACCCTTCATATTACTGTGTATGGATGATGAATAGCAGTGTATTTGAATGGTCATAGTCTTTAACATACAGTTTACAACATTAACAGAACACACTTAAAAAGAATACAATAGAGATGAATTCAATGTGAAAGAAGCTTTGGCTTTGAAAAGAAGACAACATTAATAATATGACAAATGCAAAAAAAATGTAACACATGTTATCAGGTTCCCACTGACTGTAAAAAACTGCTTCAAAGAAAAATATGACCCTTCATAAGTCACAGTTGAACAAATGAAGCAGAAGCCCATTATTCTACCCAAAACTAGACATATTAAGGCCAGAGAGGGTTATTATTTCTCACAATTTTAGGCCAGTTCATATGTAGTGTGAGACATGCCCGAACACCATCAGACAGACACCGCATCTTTATATAAAAAGCACATTTATTCATAGTTCTTTCTTCACACAACAGTCCCGCACAGCACACTGTGCTCCTCATACCAATCACCACTCCTCCGGGCTTCTCTCTCAATCCTTGGACCGCTTTTCCTCTCTCCACAGGAACCTTGTCCTGCTCCCACTCCCGACTCCCGCCATCGAATGGAGGGAGGCGGCCCCTTTGAACCACACCTGGACAAGCTCCAGGTGCTTCTTGATAAGCCTCCGCCGACACTCCCCTGTGTGGCGGAAGCACCGGCTGTGTACCCGGAAGCACTCTGGGTGTCCCCGATCCTCTTCCTCCCAGCACTTCCGGGTGTGGCGGAAGTGCTGAGGTCCAGGGCTCTCTAGGCATTGGGGCGACCATGGGCCCCTACAGGGTTGAGCTTCCAAGCTCTGTACCCGTGGTCCCCAAAGCAACCAGGGCGGTCACCCCCACATGGTCTGGGGAAAGCGCAAGCCCTCCTCCAGTCCTCCTGGGCGTCCCGGCCGGGTCGCCACCCCAGCCATCCCTGACACTAGTCATTCAATTTTATCCAATTGCATCAAACATAATTTGTGCCTCTGACAATTAATTTCATTAAAATGTTTATTTTTTCTTTTGTTTTGCATTTGTATGAAGACTCAAAACCTTTTGGATTTCATATAAAACAAAAAATCACATATATTAGTTTAAAAGAGGTGAAAGCAGTGAGTATAGGTACTGCTCATAGTAACATACGGGAAGAATTTGTATGCATGTAAGTGTTTTTCTCTCATAGGTCATTCCAGACTAAACAGAGGCGATTATTCTTCATAACAGTCAAATAATAACATATTTTTAATATTTTTTTCACTGGTCTTATCCAAACTTGCCTAAAATCACATAAAAATCTGACATTTTCTGAAGAAACCAAAGCAGTGTAATAGTTACATACGTATTGTGACCTGTATGGGCTATTGTAGCACCCCATATCCCAGATACAACCACACAGACACAAGTCACAGGTTAAAGTGTGAAGTTTTATAAAGATAGAATACCAGTTTTTGTGTCTCATCTATAATAATAAAAGGCAAAGCCCTCATTCACTCACTGACTGACTGACTGACTGACTGACTGACTCATCACTAATTCTCCAACTTCCCATGAAGGTAGAAAGCTGAAATTTGGCAGCCTCATTCCTTACAGCTTACTTACAAAAGTTAAGCAGGTTTCATTTCGAAATTCTACACGTAACGGTCATAACGGTCGATAACGGTCGACAACGTCCGCCATGTTGAACTTTCTTATTTATGGCCCCATCTTCATGAAATTTGGTAGGCGGCTTCCCTGCGCTAACTGAAACCAATGTATGTACTTATTTCGATGGTATGACGCCACTGTCGGCCGCCATATTGAACTTTCCAACGTCACCAATTTTCAAACTTCCCGTGTAGGTAGAAGGCTGACCCCATCTTCACGAAATTTGGTAGGTGACTTCCCTGCGCTAACCGAAACCGATGTACGTACTTATTTCGATGGTATGACGCCACTGTCAGCCGCCATATTGAACTTTCCAACGTCACTAATTCTCAAACTTCCCGTGTAGGTAGAAGGCTGAAATTTGGCAGGCCCATTCCTTACAGATTACTTACAAAAGTTAAGCAGGTTTCATTTCGAAATTCTACGCATAACGGTCATAACGGTCAACAACGTCCGCCATGTTGAACTTTCTTATTTATGGCCTCATCTTCTCGAAATTTGGTAGGCGGCTTCCCTGCACTAACCGAAACCAATATACGTACTTATTTCGGTGGTATGATGCCACTGTCGGCCACCATATTGAACTTATCAACAGTCTTTGTTACTTATGGGCCCATCTTCAAGAAATTTGGTACACGGGTTCCCAACGCTAACTGAATCCTATTTACGTACATATATACATCCATAGCCTGCAGCTTGGTCACCATGTGAGGCGGCGTTGGGTCTCCCATCCCAACGCCTCCCACGTTGTTGGCTGCCTGCCTATATAAGGCCGTCCGTCGCTCCAGTCTCTATATTCCCTTCCTTGCTTCGCCACGGGATTCACGTCTCCCTGCTGATAACTACAGCCTTTTTGTTTAATCCACGGCTTCTCCGCTGTTTTATTGTTTGTTTATTACAATTATAGTTATTGTATAGGTATTTTACACTTACTTTACATTACTCAGGTACCCATTTCCTTCATCATTCCAACCCCCATTACCATGTCTATCGAGGTAATCACCATCGATCAAAGAACTGTCACTTACCGAGTGGTTTCCATGCCCGGAGATGGCACCTACCTTTTCCATTCTCTGTGTTACATATTGCACGGCCATATCAGGCTTACTCTTGATATCCGGAAGAACATTGTGTCTTATGTATTGAATGACTGGGACAGGTTCAAGGTGTGGACTGATGACGGTACAGGAGATAATTATACTACACAGGAGCACTAGAAGAGTGAAATGCTTAAGCCCTTCACCTATGGTTCTGCATGTGAGTTGATGGCTGCCGCTGAATTGTTCAGTTGGTGCTTTCAAATGTACCGAAATGGCCAAATATTTTACACTTTTCGACAACCGCCAATGCCTCTTAAACATCTTACATTCATAGGTGACAATTTCAGTAGTGGACACTTTGATGTTTATGAATGTTTAAACTCTCAAAAGCTGGATGTGAAGTTATCGATGAAACCGGTTGTAAGCTTACAACGCTTGACAGATGCCGAATGTCACTTCAACACAAGTCCTGCAAATACTGTCGTAATTGAAACAAACCATGAAACTGAAATTGATTATGACAGCAGCAATCCATGCTGTGAGATTTGAAACAAGATTACTGTTCACATGGCCAACTGTAAGTTGCATGCTCAAGAGTAAGCTCAGCGCACAGCTTGGTCATGTTACTACCGGAGGGCCGAACTGACAACGTGGTATACAAAGAGATCCTTAACAAATAATTATTGCCATATTTTCCCTCAGTTTAAAAAGGTTAAATTTTCTTCTTAATAAAAATTTTAATGCAGTACTTCGCCGCTGCGAAGCGCGGGTATTTTGCTAGTTGTAGTTAAAACACAAACACAATACAATTCTCTTCTTCTTCCCCAAATCCTCCCAGGTGAATTTTGTCACTACTTTTCACCAAACTCCAACTCACATAAGATATAGGAGTACTTCAGGGTAAGACATGGTGTCTTGGAACTACTTTCGGGTCATTTGATACTCACATGAAGTATGGAATGCAACTCCCTGCAGAACCCACTGGTGGCACCCATGGGACCCAACAGGGTTGGCAACTGGAATACAGTTCCCAGCATACTTGTGGGTATCTGAATAGGCACCAAATCAGGGAAGCAATGTTCTAGTGTATCGGGGAAGAATGTAGTCTTGTTCCATCAGATCCTCCGGACTCTACATTACACTGGCCTCACGGCCCATGCATGTTGTCCTCTACAGTATGAGTATAAAAAACAACATTTATTAGTAATGATGGCGATATACTTATGCCTTTCCGAAGACATTTATGTGAATACATAATGTAGCCACAGACTCCCATACAGTTGTGCTTGAAAGTTTGTGAACCCTTTAGAATTTTCTATATTTCTGCATAAATATTACCTAAAACATCATCAGATTTTCACTCAAGTCCTAAAAGTAGATAAAGAGAAACCAGTTAAATAAATGAGACAAAAATATTATACTTGGTCATTTATTTATTAAGGAAAATGATCGAATATTACATATTTGTGAGTGGCAAAAGTATGTGAATCTTTGCTTTCAGTATCTGGTGTGACCCCCCCTTTGCAGCAATAACTGCAACTAACGTTTCCGGTAACTTTTGATCATTCCTGCACACTGGCTTGGAGGTATTTTAGTCCATGCCTCGGTACAGAACAGCTTCAACTCTGGGATGTTGGTGGGTTTCCTCACATTAACTGCTCGCTTCAGGTCCTTCCACAACATTTCGATTGGATTAAGGTCAGGACTTTGACTTGGCCATTCCAAAACATTAACAGATGCAGCAAAACAGGTCCAAACCATGATACTACCACCACCATGTTTCACAGATGGGATAAAGTTCTTATGCTGGAATGTAGTGTTTTCCTTTCCCCAAACATAATGCTTTTCATTTAAACCAAAAAGTTCTATTTTGGTCTCATCCATCCACAAAACATTCTTCTAATAGCCTTCTGGTTTGTCCATGTGAGCTTTAGCAAACTGCAGATGAGCAGCAATGTTTTTTTTGGAGAGCAGTGGCTTTCTCCTTGCAACCCTGCCATGCACACCATTGTTGTTCAGTGTTCTCCTGATGGTGGACTCATGAACATGAACATTAGCCAATGTGAGAAAGGCCTTCAGTTGCTTAGAAGTTACCCTGGGGTTCTTTGTGACATCGCAGACTATTACACGCCTTGCTCTTGGAGTGATCTTTATTGGTCGACCACTCCTGGGGAGGGTAACAATGGTCTTGAATTTCCTTCATTTGTACACAATCTGTCTGACTGTGGATTGGTGGAGTCCAAACTCTTTAGAGATGGTTTTGTAACCTTTTCCAGCCTGATAAGCATCAACAACTCTTTTTCTGAGTTCCTCAGAAATCTCCTTTGTTCGTGCCATGATACACTTCCACAAACTTGTTGTGAAGAGCAGACTTTGATAGATCCCTGTTCTTTAAATAACACAGGGTGCCCATTCACACCTGATTGTCATCCCATTGATTGAAAACACTTGACTCTAATTTCACCTTCAAACTAACTGCTAATCCTAGAGGTTCACATACTTTTACCACTCACAAATATGTAATATTTGATCATTTTCCTCAATAAATAAATGACCAAGTATAATATTTTTGTTTAACTGGTTTCTCTTTATCCACTTTTAGGACTTGAGTGAAAATCTGATGTTGTTTTAGGTCATATTTATGCAGAAATATAGAAAATTCTAAGGGGTTTACAAACTTTCAAGCACAACTGTAAGTCCTAGACTAATGCAAAAATACACCACTCCACACACAGCAGTACAAGTGTCCAGCCTTGATAGAAGCAGAAGATTAATGCTCTAAAATCTACCTTACTGTATAGTGTTGAGCTGAAAGAGAGCAATGTATGCTCAGAGGTGACTCTGTACCAAGATGAGGATGTGATTTCAAAGTTTGATTTTCCACAGTACATTAGTAGACTTTGTGAGAACATTCATGCTCCTTAACCATCCATGGATTATATATTTCAGTGTTTCCCAACCTTTGTAGTGTCACAACCCAGTTTATCACATGCTAGTATATTTGTGATCCACCACCAGTGTGTTTACAACCCATGTATTGAGTGCAATTCTCTGTGCGGGTGATGGTGGTCCCACACGATCACCACAGCATCAGATAATTAGATGAATGAAGCGCAATTGTCAATGCTTTTTGAAGGTCAATGTTTTGGAAGGTCGTTCAGGACTGGCCACAATCCACCTGCAATGTTTCCACAGGGAATGGAGTGAGATTGTCAGAGATGTGTGTGGGTGTCATTTTTCTTTTGGCATTTTTGTTTTTCTTTAATCCAATCATTCAAGCAAACTTGTATTCTTCAGCAATTTATAAAAATGAGATGACTGCTAAAGAGTTGACATTAGAATCTGGTGCAAGAACCCTGAAGCGTGGTCCACTGTAGGGCAAACACCGACACTCATCCAAATAAGGCTAGTTTATAGTCTCTAGTCACACTCGCAAAAACTAAACACAATTCAGAAAGACAGTTAAGGTATTAAGACTTCATATTCCAATTCACTGTATATTCGAATGTAGCTTCTATCTACCAAGACTAGAAACTGCAATTGGAATTACTTAAAAAAACAATAAGGGAAAAGGTATAATGTAATATTAAAATATTTACCTAATTCTTATCTCATTCTTCAACTCTTTGTCTATATTACCTATTGAGCGCTTTGGGGGACTAAGCTGATTAGACCAGATCTTCTTAACCTCAGCTAAAATAGCATCTGGATGTTTCTAAGTAATTCATTGGAGTTGCCAGGCCAAATGAAAGTTGTAATCTCTCCACTATGTCCAGGTTCTGTCTGTAGCACACCTCTCAATGGAAGGATCAAGTAAAATAGTAAAAGGATCCAGATATCTCCTAATCCAGAGAACCAGCAATGCTACCCTGATGTACTTCCATATCCTTCAACTTCTCACTCTTTCACAGACATCAAGTTGAACAAACACCACACAAGAACATCTTCTCGGTCACATGTATAATTATAATATAAAAACATTTTTTGTGGCTTATCTTATTGTGTAGTCTTGTATTTACTAAGATAATCTATGAAAAGTGCAATCTAACCTATACAACATAAACTTACATACTGTACACATATACAAAATTTTGATTTTGTCAAAATAATTATAAATAAGAATGCTTGCTTTTATAATAAATTTAGCTTTATATTACAAACATGAATGAGAAATAAAATAGCTTTAAATATTTAAATAGCTCTGTCTGAATAATGCATTGGTCACCACTAAAAATTCTGTTTCTGGCTAATAAATACTGATATTGCTTGTGTATTATGTTCCTTCTGCCATTTTGAATGTTCTCTGGAAAATGATATGCTTAAGAAGGCAGAAAGCTTTACCTTTATTTTTACCCTTTTGTGTATTCCTTTCACTGTTCCTATTTAATTAACTTTGTTAATAAACTCCCTTTTTTATTACTTTGATCTTATGGTTACCATTTAAATTTAGAAACACTCACGAATGCTCGTAAAATCTACACTAAGTAATCACACTTTATTCAGTATATACCATATCTATAAGATGCTCAGGTGGTCTCATCCTGCTTATGGTAAATCACAGCTGAGTCTATAAGGTCTTTTACACACACAACAATTTATTAGTAAAACAACGAATTAAGGGCCACTGTGAACAAATATCTGTGGTCAACATCTAACTTAAGTATCAGGTATTTTCAAGATACACTTATGTGAAAATAAAGCTTACCTTGTCTGGTCAAGCAAATAAAACGTGGACAAGAATGAACTAATCATAAGAGACTGAAACAAATGCATACAGATGACTAAATGACAAGCTAGACCATTTGCTGAAATAAGCACAAACATTTGCTTGCTTTCCAAAATGGTCTGTTTCAGAAATGTTTGACAATTGAATGGTCTTTCAAATATGGAAGCTACTTTTAATCTGAGAGTAAATCTGCTGGTCACTGAACATAGCCACATTTTACCAGCTTCACAGCTGCTGTTTTCATTCAGCAAGGAGCAGTTAAGTAAAAGGGAAAGTGAAGCATTAATGTCCAAATCAAAACTGGGACATAAACATGTCAAAAATCTAAATTACAAAAGCTGTGATTTTTAATCCATGACCCTACAAAACATACATCAGATGAAAATTTTGTAACAATGTCAATGTAAAAACACAGTAAAAAATAGTGCAAATTGTAAAACTAGATTGTAAAACAATTTTTTTTTTGAAATTATATAAATTTTATTGCAATCATTCCATACAAATCAATCAATTTTTACAAAAGTAAGATTGAGAACAAGTCGACCCCCACCCCTGAGAGAGAGAGCAAGGCCAACGGAGTAAAATTTAAGGCTTGTAAACATACCTAAATTGATAAGTTTGATAAGCCAATAGAGATGAATGGAGAAGAAAAAGAAATACAGAAATAATTGCTTCCTCTGTACTTTAAGAGCTTATTCTAACATATTACTGATTAGATCTTGCCATGTTCTGAAAAAAATCTGTACAGATCCTCTAACTGAGTATTTGATTTTCTCCAGTTTTCTCCAACATCGGTTTCCCGCTGACTTAAAAGAGGAGAGTTTGGATTCTTCCAGTTTAGCAAAATAAGTCTGCGTGCCAAAAGTGTAGTGAATGCAATCACAGTTTGTTTGTCCTTCTCCACTTTAAACCCATCTGGAAGAACCCCAAACACAGCTGTTAATGGGTTAGTAGGGATTGTGAGACCAAGGCTGTCTGAAAGGTAATTAAAAATTTTGGTCCAGAATGATGTTAATTTGGTGCAGGCCCAAAACATGTGACCCAGTGAGGCTGGGACTTGTTTGCTGCGTTTGCAGGTTGGATCTTGCCCTGGAAACATTTTGGAGAGTTTTAGACGAGACAGATGTGCTCGATATGTAATTTTGAGTTGAATAATTGTTTGCTTTGCACATATGGAGCTCGAGTGAATTCTCTGCATTGCTATTTTCCACTCCTTTTCTGATATATTAATTGAGTCTGATATATACAGTACCATATCATTTGCATATAGAGAAATTTTCTGTTCCAGTCCTTTCTGATAATCCCCTTTATCTGATCAGGATTTCGACAGTGTATTGCCAGTGGTTCAATGGCGATTGCAAACAGTAGCGGTGACAAGGGGCATCCTTGTCTGGTACCACGTTCTAGTTTAAAGTAGTCTGAACAAATGCAGTTGATACAAACTGAAGCTTCTGGAGTGGTATACAGTAGCTTGATCCATGCACAAATGTTCGGGCCAAACCCAAATTTCTCCAATGTATTAAAAAGGTATTTCCATTCAATCATGTCAAATGCTTTTTCTGCATCCAATGATAATAATATTTCTGATGTGTTTGACTTATTTGTTGAGTATATTACATTAAACAGGCATTGAATATTTGAAGATAAGTGTCGACCCTTGATAAATCCAGTTTGATCTTGTGATATTACCGAAGGGAACACTTTCTCCATCCTTCTAGCTATGATTTTTAAGAGCATTTTAACGTCATTATTCAAAAGTTAAATTGGTCTGTATGATGCACATTGTATTAAGTCCTTATTTTGTTTTAGAAAAACGGTGATTAATGCTTGGCGAAAAGTTTGAGGAAGAGTTTGATTGTCTCTGGCTTCTGTAAATGTTGCTAATAGGAGGGGAGCTAGCTGAGCGGAGAATTTCTTATAAATTCTATTCTATTCTATTCTGCAGGGTAGTCATCAGGGCCTGCAGCTTTCCTGCCTTGAAGTGACTTTATAGCATCTAGTAATTCTGATAATGCCAGAGGTTTATCGAGTTCCTCCGCACTATAGGTGTCTATTTGTGGTATCTGTAGCGTATCCAGAAATGCATTAAATTGTGTATTGTCTTCTTTAAACTCAGTAGAATATAAGGATTTATAGTAGTCTCTAAATGTGTGCATTATATTTTTGTGGTCGATGATTTTGTCTCCGTTCGTATTGGTGATTACTGGGATTGCGTTGCGGACTTCTTACTTGTGAATTTGTTGAGCTAAAAGCTTATTAGCTTTCTCTCCGTGTTCATAGTAATTATGTCTGGATTTATAAATTAGTTGTTCAGCTTCTTTAGCTGTCAAGAGGTTTAGTTCTGAATGCAGAGCCTGCCTTTTCCTATGTAGAGCCTCGCTTGGAAGCCTGGCATGTTCTTAATCTATTCTAGTAATTTCGCTTTTTAACTCTGCTACTTTCTTGGTTTCTAATTTATTTCTGTGGGAAAGATATGATGTAATCTGTCCTCTTAAGAAGGCCTTAAGAGTTTCCCAGAGTATTCTTGCAGAAATCTCTGAGGATGTATTGTCTCTAGGAAGAAACTGATTTGTTTGGATATAAATTCTGTACAATTCTCGTCTGCTAATAGAAGTGGGTTGAGACGCATTCTGCGAGGTGAGTGTGTGGGGCATAGTAACTTTAGCTCCAAAATCAGAGGTGCATGGTCAGAAATAACAATAGCATCATATTTGCAAGATTTAATTGTAGGCAAGAAATTATTATCTATAAAGAAATAATCAATTCTTGAGTAGCAATGATGTACTGGTGAGTAAAAAGAATATGTTCTTGAGTTTGGGTTTAAAAACCTCCAGGGGTCTGATAAGTTGTGATCAGTTATAAACTTTGTAATTATCTTTGCAGTGTTAGATGTCTTCCCTCCTGTGATAGAAGTCCTATCTAAGAGTGGATTTAAAACACAATTAAAGTCCCCAGCCATTATAATTTTATGAGTGTTCAGATTGGGAATGGATGCAAATAAATTTTGTATAAATTCCTTATCATCAACATTAGGTGCATAAGCATTTATCAAAATCATTTTACAGTTAGATAAGTCTCCCATGACCATTACATATCTCCCTTCAGGATCCAATACTACATCTGATGCTACAAATGAGACTGTTCTATGTATGAGAATTCCCACACCTCTAGTTTTCTTTGTAAA
Source organism: Polypterus bichir lapradei (assembly GCA_026402145.1). Taxonomy (NCBI): domain Eukaryota; kingdom Metazoa; phylum Chordata; class Cladistia; order Polypteriformes; family Polypteridae; genus Polypterus; species Polypterus bichir. Next base: position 141,765,861 of record JANRMT010028174.1, read on the forward strand.
GCTAGAATGAAACATTTGGCCAGTCCAGTCCTTTTGCAGTAAGAACTGATTCTTGCTTAGTAAGTGCATCACCTGTAAAAATACTATGTTAGCGTTTAAACCTGTTAGGTGAGAGAGTACTTTCTTTCTCTTTAATTCATGATTCAGGCCTTTAACATTCCAGCTCACAAAGTTAACTGTCCCATCATGTAGACATTGATTCTGAAATTTTGATGTCATTTTATAGTCTTAACTGAAGTGAGACAGCTTTAACTTTAATTTCCTATTTCCCCAAGAGTTATTGCCATGCAGCCTATTGTTACGTTGGTAGTTATAATTATAAAGATTAAAAGGATAGATTAGGTATAGATATAACCTGCTCTCTTTCTGGGGGGGGG
>JANRMT010028174.1:141766337-141779666 GCA_026402145.1 Polypterus bichir lapradei
CCCACCCTCCCATTTTGCCTCCCCACGTGAGGCTAGACCCCACTTCACACAGTCCCGGTCCTCTGACATACCCTTAGACAGAGCACGTCCAAAGCAAAACAAGCCCCCACGCAGCAGCGTTTTAGGATTAAAAAATTAAGATATTTATTACCAATATAGTCTAAATACTATATGCCTAAAATATAATCATTAACAAACTATGAACTTAAAATATATATAATCTTCAGCAATCTTAATGTATTAAGATAATAAACCCGGATAATAAACCCGGGGAATGGTGTTAGAAAGTGGTCCAGAATAAGCATAGTCTTAATGCAATAATAGCAATAACAATAAACTAAGGGTATGATGTTAAACAGTTTCCTTTAGGGTAGAGAAAAATTAAATAAATAAAATAGCAAAAAGAAAAAAAAAAAGAATTAAGCACAAACGTCTATAACTGTAGTTAAAACATAAACAGATAGCGTCCGAGTAATAATGAGTAATAATGAGGATATATAATGATAAAAACCCGTATCTTAACAAATAGATCAGACAGTAGGTTATTTATCCTTGCCATATCATGACAGGCTATGACTCACTATTGTGTTTCAGAATAGTCCCAGGATCAGCTTTCTTAATTCCTTTTCTGCATCTTCCTTGCTGGCGAAGACATAGAATAGACCATGCAATTCCACTTTCAGTTTGGCAGGATACGAGAGACTGTATTTGATATTGGCTTGCCGTAACCGCTGTTTAATGTTGTAGAAGGCTGCGCGTTTAGTAGCTGTTGCTGGAGACAAATCAGGGAAGATACGAATGTGGATATTTTCATATATAATCTCTTGCTTGTGTCTGAGGAGTGACATCACCTTTAGCTTAAATAATAATCTCTTAAAGCGAATAATAAAAGATCTAGGTCTAATGGCATTTGATCCACGTACACGATAAGCCGCTGCTATCTCAGAATCTGCTTTAAAGTCCTCTCCAATTATTTTAGAAAATACTTCAGCTGAGAATTTCACTGGGTTTGGACTTTCTCGATTCTCAGGCAGACCTTCAATTCTAATATTACTCCTTCTGCTCCCATCTTCCAAAGCAGCAAGTCTGTCTCCGAGTTTTTTGCATTCGGAGTTGTCAGTTGTTGCTTTTTCTTCAGCACTGGCAGTTAGATTTTTGGGTGTTTCAATCCGAGCCATGAATGTCTCCTTGACATCCTCCAGTTGATCAGCAAGTACGCTCAGTTTAAACGAGGTTTCCTGAATGTGCTCTTCAAATTTACCCAGCACCTTTCGCAACTCTTGTTGCAGCTCCAGTCACAGCTTCTAATTTGCCTTTTCCCTTGCCTCCTCATTTGCCTTCTCACTGTTCTTTATATCTTTCTTTATCTCTTGCATGAGCTCAGCGATCATCACCTTCAGTTCAGACAGATCAATTCTGCTTTCGTGCACCGGAGGTGAGACAGCAGGCTCTATTGCAGCCGGTGTTCCCGGTGTTCCCTGCTCGCGTGGAGTAGTTGAAATCGCGGAATGCGAGGCCTTTTCCAGTTTCAGGTGATCTTCTCCAATCGGCGAGCTATCGTGACCTGCATCACTCACGCTCGTACATTCGCTCCCTATTTCGGTCTCAGCCGGAGACGATGTAGTGGACCATGGTCCCGAGGAGTCTGGGCTTTCGCCCATCTGATCCAGGTCAGTCTCTGAAAGGCCATACCTTGAACTTGGGCTTGCCGATCTGAGCTTGGATGTAGCTTTAGTTTTCGTTTTTTTCGTTTCTTTCTGAACCCCTTTCTTGTTGGCCATGTTTTATATATACTGTATGTATATATGCTTATATATGTGTATATGCAAGCATATACTGTAGTAGTGCCCCTCAGGTTGGATAAATACAGGATATCTCAGGATAATAAGCAGGTAATATGAGAAATAACACCGCTGCTTGCAGAGCTCCGCTTCAGACGTCCATATCTCGCAACGGACGAGACCAAAGATTGTAAAACAATTTACTTAAAAACAAACATCTTTAGACTTTGAAATCTGAATAAAGTTTATGCAGTTTGTACTAGCGATGACAGCTAGTGATGCTTTGATTGATCACATTACATTTTTTGTCAAGAAATATACATTCAATTAGATTAAAACAATTAGCATATCATGCATTAAATGCTACATCTATTTGAAATCGGATGTGAAGCAAACTTATTCACTGTGGGTATGAGAGAAATGTAACCTGTTTCCTTGTGTTCGTATTTTCATGTTGGGAATTTATACATCACTTGTATAAACAAACAAATAACAATAATAATAAACATAATAACTAAGCTCTTTGACTATATGACAGCATATGGCATTTTTATCTTGAGTGTGTTTGTGTGAGTCTGTAAAAATTCAATATTTAGCAAGGAAAGATCTGTTCTCAAATCACTGAATACCATAACAAAGGAAACACTGAGTGGACACTGGCACACACATAACACAGGCAAGTAACCATCTGGAGTTCTCCCTTTTCGAAACACTGACATCATTAAACTGTGCAAAAAAGAGTTAAACATCATCGTTAGCTACTGTGAATCCAAAAATAAGCATAATGCCTATGATAACTTGTGTTTTAAAAACAGTCAAATTAACACTTTATTTACCTGTTTGCACTTAGCACACTGATTTTGCGCTTGACTGTGCTATTGAGCCCTGCAAAGGACCAGGTTCTCATGTATAAATGGTGCGTACGCACAAAAATGTTGCATACTTCCGTTTCCACACTCAAATCGCAATGTATAAAACCTAAACTTGCTGTAAAGCCACGCACATTTTCACGATAGCTCAAACCCTGGCGAACACAAGTTCTCTGCTTGGTTTTGCAAACTGGCAGCACCCAGCGTCAAAGCAGTGCTTTTGTTCCAGTGTGGTTTCCCTTTCCTTTTTAGATCCACATCCCTGACGCGGCTTTATCATATACACTGAAATTAACCGCATATTGTTTATTAGTTGTATTAGATTGCAATTGACCTGTAACAATATAATGGTCCACGAAATAGCCAAACTATTCCAAATACCACAGCTGCTTTAGCGTTTTTATTCTCACTGCACCTTCTTCTTCTTCTTTCTGCTGCTTCCGTTAGGGGTTGCCACAGCGGATCATCTTTTTCCATATTATTCTCACTGCACCACTTTGAGTATTTTTATCACTGTATCTGAGTGTGGAATCACAGCTCTACAGCAGCTGATCCGAAAGAGAATTATTGGTATACAGCAACTAGCACACGCTGTCTCAGCCATGCTGCCTATTTGAATTGTTCTCATGCGACAAACGCTTCAGAGCCTTTTCTGTACTGACCTCGTGGTTCAGAAATAGTTTCATCCTAAGAACTATAAACACAATCCATCAGTCCATCAAGTGCTCCTTGTAGAACTGTTTGTACTTATAAGTACAATTACCTCACTGTAAACTTGCGATACAGTTACAATATTGCACAACCTGAGCCACTTTATAAAGCATGTATTTAAATCTGATGACGATATCATTTTTAAGATGAAATGCAGCAAAATATGTTTATTATATTATACAGCTAAAACTTTATCTTCATTTAAATAATCTATATTGTTAATAATTAAACATGTGAGGACACGGTTTTGCAGCGCTAGCAAGGAGCTGGCTCTTAATTAACGGATTGTTCCTGCCTTGCGCTGTATTCTTGCTGGGGCTGGCGCGACACTGGAAGGATAGATGGATAGAATAATTAAACATGCACTACGAAGATATTTCAATGTTGCTTAAAGGTTTTGCAGAATCACCATTCTCAGCTTACAGATGGCTTAACATCTATTACAGAGCTGATTGTGTGGTAATTGGGTATTTGGACAAAGAAAAGGAAGGACAGGAATTGGGGGTTAGTACTGCTGCAATAAATTATTTCATCGAAGGATGCACACGGCGCACAAGCATCTTGCGTGAGGCATGAACATTCACTTTAATTCCTATCATCATGAAAATGATATCAAATTTACATCTCAGTATTAAAATTATTCAGAGAGCTGTAATATCATGAATGTAATGGATTCTGTGTCCTGTCGGAGGAAGAGAAAGCCCGTTTAAAAAGCATGTAGTGATTCACACACATACAACACACAGAAGAACACATACAAAACAAAGCATTTAACGTGCTACTTTAGTTACGATGGGATTTGAGAAACTAGTAAATTAAACGATTTTAAGATGAAGTTTATGAATTTCTATTTTAATGACAAAATAAACTATGTGATTAAAGTGGAAATTTCGAGATTAAAGTTGACATTTTGAGCTTTTTTCCCATTGTGTCCCTATTTTTTTTTCTTTTCTCTGTACCCTAATAAGCTTTCATATGACACTCAGATGGTGGGCAACGACTTGCCTTTTCACAGCATCTGACAACTTCTTTTTTATTTCAGCACTGTGCGATTTTGTGAACTTGAGCTTTCAAGTTTCTCCGACGACTCTATGTCACTCGATCAACTTCCTTTTGTTGTTTATACCACTGTTTAAACCAACAAATAGTACAATTTACCTTGACTTCACTTGGTATTCGCTGAAATTCTTCTATTTCCCCCTGTGCTTTTGCCTTTTCACAGAACGCTGAGCATAAGGGCTATTTATATTGATTTGCATATTCAAAGAGGTGTAATTCTGGGAGGAGTTTGGGGAGTGGCAGTAGGCGCGTGCACGTGCGTTACTTTTCACGCTGATCGGGACTTATGGAGCAGAAGAATGTGGAAGTTGGCGAAAGCACAGATTTATGCATCTGGATTTTTTTGTGCATATGAACATTTTCGTTTTTGTCCGTATGCCATGTTTTAGTGTGAATTCTATGCATGCCGTTATGCATGAGGCCCCAGGTGCATGTGCTTCTTGCCTTACACCTAGGGATGCTAAAATAATAACAACACATATATTTTCACTTTAATAAGATAAGTAGTGTGTTAAGTTACTCATTACTCGAAAAGTAATTTAACTACATCAAGCACATTAGTTTTTACGTGTTGCCCTACTGAAACTGAGGTTGTATTGAGTTTATTTCATCAGCATAAATTGAAATATTGACACAGACTATACTGAAAGTGTGTGCGAAGCAAAGACATTCGCAGGTTAGCAGAATGTAACGGACATGCACAGACTATAAATTCCTTAACAGTAGTATCCCAGTTAAGTGTCTACATGGCCATATAACTGGGTAATTCATGGAGACATCTACCTCTAATAACCAGGTTTCTCAGAGGCCAACGTCCCAGTTTCACTACATTTTTTGCATTTTAGATTGGTTATTGAGGCACACGTAAACATGCATACTGTTAAAATCTTTATTTTAACATTGTGGCTTCTTCTTCAGCACAAAATGTCAAATTTATACATGAATAATATTACATACCAGGCATGTCTGATACGAAAGCATTCAAAAAATGAAATAACTCTGCTAATAAATGTATAATTTTTTATGGAAGAAAAACAAGCAATTAACCCAGAAAAATGAATATAAAACACTTCAAATATATACACAACAAGACAACACAAGCAGCATACAATTTTTAGCAGTTTTATTCAATTGCTTACTTTAAAAAAAAACTTTTGTATTGTATTGTACTCTTAAATAATTAACAATATGAAACAAAACTTTATTAATAAATTTACATATAAACAGAAATAAACAATGATGCTATATATTAACAACCAGAATCTTCAAGTTTCCTTCAATGCTCCACTTTCCACTAATATAAGGTTCCCAACCTAGGGTTCCCACACATGGAATTTCAGGGGGTGCAACAATGAAGAGGAAGGCTACATCACGATTGGCTAAATTGAGGGAAGATGCATTGTTCAACTTTATCATGGTGCAATCGGTGATATGAAAAGAATCAACCATTGCATGTGCAATTGTCATCTGTGAATGAGCCGCCAATTCCTTGCTGTGGGTGGAATGTTCATGAAGGTAAGTAACTTTGTTTTAAGAGAATGGAATTTGGACATTGCAATTATCCATACAGAAGGGAGGAGTCTAGTATTGATTGATTTCTGTGCAAGCCCTGATTGTGAAACATCACTGATATTAAGAGTTGATTGATATTTTTGCTGGGGGGGGGGGGTGAAGGGGGACTGAACTGGATGCCCCTCTCTCCTGTTGGCGGTCCAGGCAGCAGTGCAGCAGTTTTAACTGTGCGACATATCAGCTTTTGAACTGCAATCTAGGTGTAATCTGGGGACAAAGCTTGTTGGCTATATTTCATTGCTTAGCAGCGTGCCAGCACCTGTTGCTTCACGAGGATCTCCAATCGTCCAAACTCCTTGATCATTGATCAATTATTTACTTGTGACACTTGATGTTTCATGGGATACCTTAACCCCAGCATCACCTAAGCTTCATGGGGTGCACATTTACAAGATTATTAAGATTTTTTTAAAGGAAATCTGTTCAATTACTGAGTTAGACTGAGTCTGAGTTAAATTTGTTCACCTGCAGTACGGTATATGGCTCAATTTGTGATTCAAAAATTAGAAATTTGACATCTTCATCTTCAAATATGATACTACTTTTGTAGGAGGTGCAAACATAGATCAAACATTTTCTTGTGGTGTAGGGCATAGAAAAGGTTGGGAACCACTGTACCAATTGAATAAAACAACTTTATTAGGCATTTGCCCAAGGTAAAAGTAAACATTAATTGAAGATGGTAAATACAACTCAATAGCAAAATACAAATCAGGGACTCTTTAATGGGAAATGGAATCAGTTTCTGTTAAAACTTTTTTCAAAGAAAAAGTTTGAATCACTAAAATATGATTGATTGCTTTTATCTTATCCAGAGCCTCACCATCTCAAACTAAATTAACCTACACTGTAACTAACACAAAGCCTTTAGAGAAATATATTTATGGACTGTAAGAAAGCGACTTGCTTAGGAAGAATGAGAGATTAACTTGCCTCACCGTGGTTAAAAGTCTATCCTACACAGTCTACCTAGAACATACAGTATGTAGAGTCTTTATTTGAAGCTGCAGAATATAATCATAAAATGTTTTAGGGTATATTGACTTACCTGGGTCTTCGGAATGCCAGTCCATACTGCTGACAGGCTAACCCTACAGTCGGTGTGTAAACTATTGGCATAAATTCCTCAATATCTGAGGTAAGGACACGGTAGAACAATTTTTCATTCCTGTCCTGAAGGGTCATTAGAAGAATGTATCTGCAATAATAAAGACATCCTCTTTATACCTAACAATTAAGGAATACACATAATTCATTTTTCAATACAAAATATTGCACTCATGATACTTTTTTGGACAACATTATCTAAGGATCACAACAGAAAACAGACAGCCAAAAAAATGCAGCTTTCAAAAAATATATCAGAAATATTTTCTTGTAATTTGACAAAACACTAGTGCTACACCTACACAGGAACACCTACTTATCTAAATCGTTGGATCTGGTCTCATAACTCTTCATTACACGCAGAACCTGCACATCCTGTGTCAAAAAGCAAGGTGGAAGCAATCCATGTATCCCTAGTTGCAGGCGTTCTTGTAACGTAAATGCCATGCCCTGCCAAAACAAAGTGAAAATAGATTTCAACTCAAGAATTCTTCTTTAAGGTGCATACAGTATATAAAGACTGAACAAAAAAAAAATCATATGCAACCAACGCTGGTTACCAGACTCTTCATCTGATTTTTTGTTAAAACAACTCTTAGCATTTTTTATTACACAACTTTATTACCAAGACCGTTTTCTTCCTATAAAGACACATACAACCGTCAACCTTCTGAACAAATTTTGAAAGATGCACTGTGTGAGAGTGCTTGTAGTAACAAGCATCCCACTGATTGCAATCATGAGCCCTAAATCGCCTGCTGCTATTCATGATTGTGTTCATTTTGCTATGACATACTTTTGCAGCTGCATTTATAGCAAATATCTTTTATCTAGAAAAACAGCTCTAAACAAAGGTGGAAAAAAGTGAAAGAAACTGTAATACCTCAGTTTTTTTAACATTGGTTTCATAACAGCATTTTGTTGTGAGACAAGTCCACCGTGTTGGTTGACTTGACAGTGAGCCTTTTCTCTGCACAAGAATAACTAAGGTCTTGTTTCTCTCTTATGACCTTACTACCATTTCTTTATTATGTAATTGATGAAGGGATGACAGTATTCAGTAACTAGAATATGAAACTTTATCATTTTTGAAAAATATGACATTAAGTTGTAACTTGACATGTTTGTGCCAACTATAAGTTGTCACCCTACATCACAAAGGATCATTAGAGTACAAAATATACAGTAGTCACACAGTTTTTTCTCTTACCACTTACAAGTATACTTTTCTTCATTATCCTGAGAACTACTTCAGTAATATTTAAGGATTGTCTTCAGGCTCTTAGGACCTGTTTAAAGAATTGCCTCACTAAATACTATAACTCCAAATGCACAACAACAACTGACAGCTGATATCATAAAAATACATAAATAGTATGGATTTGTTTTATTCCGGTCAGGAAGGCATGAATGGACTTCATTTTGTAATTCATATGGATTAATGCATTCAGTATTTATATCTCAAATTCTCCATCATATCTGCCACCATATGTAAAAGTTACAAATACTAGTAGTAAAACTATCATGCATCGGTGCTCTTTTATAAATCCTGTATCACAATAAAAAAGAAAAGCAAGTATTTGCAGTAATTCAAAAAATCAGTACAAACAATTTTGACATAATTACAACATGATATTCAAAAGAAAAAAGGCAATATGTACAAAAACACAAACAAATATTATCTGCAGTTCTGCTATAAAGGTGGGCCACCTCACACAACATTTGGCAATATAAAGCAGGTAACACTTCATGGTTGCTGACAGTGCAATTGTACAGAATTCAGAGACTTTTTCGTTTTCCATTTTCAGATTAATTTCTTCAGAGTGACTGGTTTTGTCTCTGGAGTTGTCTTCTGTGTGCTGATTCTGAAGTGACTTGTTATAACTCCTCATCTCTGCCTACCACCACAAAATTTTCAGAGTTAGCAGCTTCAAAAGGTCCTAAAAATGGTTGGACACAGCTCTGTGGTTGATAGTGGACAGTGTGCACCTACTGTCTTACATTTACTTCCAACTTTGACTCACCTGTTTTTGCCTCTCTGGTCTGAAGTCTCCTCCAGTGTGAGAATACATACTATTCCATAAAGGAAACATCAGCAAGAGCTACCAATTACTACAATGCAAGCAGTTCAGCGAATCCTGAGCTTGATGTATTGATATAGATTATAACACCTGCATACATAAACCTCTTGGAGGTTGGCTTCGTCAAAACAAGCTTACAATATGTTCAGCATCATAAAAATTTGCATTGAACTAGTCCCATTCTTAACATTTCATTGGGTCATAGGCCTACTTCATGCTTCTAATAACACACTTTAAGTTGCCTGCAAATTGTTCTTTAACTCTGCTAGATTATTCTGTACTTCTGTCTTCTTGCCTTGGAGACTGTCTCTTTGCTATTTTGTTGTTTTGTGCCTTTCTTTTTCAGTCTTCTTCCTTTATAATCAAACAAAACCAATAATAAACTTGTTCATGTATCTGACTTAAGGTTAGATGACTCTGAACTATTCCATCATGATTGCAAGAAAGAACGTGATCAAACCTAGGGAGAATGACATCTTTTTTGAAAAAAGGCTTGGTCTTGTGGCTTTTATTCCTTTACTATTGTGACTTCATTGCAAGAGAATAATTTAAGAGTATAATAATGAAAGTCACATAAAACATAATATAAAAAAACGATTTATTGCTTAAGAAACATGCTGAGACAGCACATTTTACTACAGAGGAATTTACCCTCTTTAAACATGAAAAAGCACCTCTCTTAATGAGCTTAATAATGATTTGGATCCTACATCAGCAATTAAAACAAAAAAGAGAGGGAGCTACATCAACGTGGGTCCTTAAATATATATAAAAGCTTAATACAGTAAACCCTCGTTTATCGCGGTTAATCCATTCCAGACTCTACCGCGATAAATGAATTTCCGCGAAGTAGGATTCGTTATTTTTAAATCGAATATTTTCGCAGTTAAGAGCATAGAAAACCTGTTTACGACCTTCTAAATACATTTTTAACATTATCAGAGCCCTCTCGACATGAAATAACACCCTTTAGTTCAGGCATGTCAAACACATCTGTGCGGCCCGCATGACAGATCCTAGTTAGCACTAAACTTGTACAAAATGATTACTATCATTTGTGATTGAATCATTCTGCATCTTCGGCGTTACTTACTGACTTTTCTTACTTCCGCCTTCTGATAAAAGTACATTTTCCCATGGCATTACGGTACCGGAAACATCATCTGCTAGTATAGTTGCAGCTGCGGCATCAGCTCCTTGATATCCTAGGCATGACACTGCTCCCCTTGACCAAACTTAATTTAGCCGCGACGTCACAACTGAAGTGCTAGGCTGCAGCACCCTGACAGGCTATGCTGCTGGCTTGGCTGCTGAGACTGGCCACTGGGCAGAACTGACCATCACGAGTAGTAATAGCTTGCATATTTTCAGGTAATGGAGAGGGAGATCGTCAGGCGGATCGGTGCAGTGTACGCAGTGATGCGGGCACTGCATCGGTCTTTCGTGGTGAAAACGGAGCTGAGCCATTAGGCAAAGCTCTCAACTTACCGGTCGATCTACGTTCCTACCCTCACCTATGGTCATGAGCTGTGGGAAATGACCGAAAGAACGTCATTGCGAATACAAGCGGCTGAAATGAGTTTCCTCCGCAGGGTGTCTGGGCTTTCCCTTAAAGATAGGGTGAGAAGCTCAGTCATCCGGGAGGAACTGCTCCTCCGCATCGAGAGGATTCAGATGAGGTGGCTCGGGCATTGGATCAGGATGCCTCCTGGACGCCTCCCTGGTGAGGGGAAGACCCAGGACACGCTGGAGGGACTATGTCTCTCGGCTGCCCTGGGAACACCTTGGGATTCCCCCGGGAGTGCTAGTAGAAGTGGCCGGGGAGAGGGAAGTCTGGGCATCTCTGCTCAAGCTGTTGCCCCCGCAATCCGATCTCGGATAAGCGGAAGAGGATGGATGGATGGATATTTTCATGTTTTTTTGCTCTAGTTTTATGTAATTTTGTGCTAGTATTGTAACGAACAGTTAGTGCAGACTACAGCTGAAGATCTGAAGTGGATGCGAGAAGTTGGTGAGTTGCTTATTAACAATTATTTGTGATTTTGCGTTTGTAAAATTAGTGTAGGTCAGGGGGCTTTTTGCATATCAGCTTATTTTACAATATAAACTTTGAAGTAAACTTAGTAAAGTAAAAATAGATTTTTAGAGGATTTGCTTTCCAACTTGAATTACTGAGTAATGAATTCAGTGAGCGTTTTTGTGATTTCAGTTCACACGAATAGGCGCTGTTTACGTCACCATACTTTTATAATGTTGAGAATGCGCCTGAGAATATCCAAATGGAATTGATTGAACTGCAGTCAGATTCTATTCTGAAGGCAAAATATAATGAAGTTGGTGTGCCAGGCTCGTATGCTTACCTGCCACCCTCGTATGTGCAGATCTGTAAGTTGGCATCGAGAGTACTGTCTATGTTCGGAAGCACTTACCTTTGTAAGCAATTGTTTTCGTTAATGAAAGCTACCAAAACCCCATATCGCTCAAGACTTACTGTCGAGCACCTTACATCCCTCATAAAAGTTGCAGCTGCACAAGATTTCAAGCCTGATATTGACGAACTGGTTACTAACAAGAGATGCCAAGTGTCGGGACAAAAGAAATAAGTCTCAGACTGTAAGACTCCTATATAAGGATCTATCTAAGAGGCTAAAACTCTAATTGTACACTGTTGTATGGAGATTGTATGGAAATAAATTGCTTTTCTTTAAACTTTAAGTGTTACATTTTTTAAAGTTTTCAGTATTGGAAAGAAAGCTACAGTAACTTTGTATAATATTTGTTACAGTGCTGCCCGCTGACGCACATATGGCAGTCAAAGCGGCCCACCAATGGTAGTGAGTTTGACATGCCTGCTTTAGTCAAAAGTTTAAACCGTGCTCCATGACAAGACAGAGATGACAGTTCCGTCCCACAAATAAAAGAATGCAAACATATCTTCCTCTTCAAAGGAGTGCGCGTCAGGAGAAGAGAATGTCAGAGAGAGAGAGAGAGAAGCAAACAATCAAAAATCAATAGGGCTGTTCGGGTTTTTAAGTATGCGAAGCACCGCCGGACAAAGCAGCTGCAAGGAAGGGAGCAATGTGAAGGTAGTTTTTCAGCATTTTTTAGAGGAGTGTCCGTATCCTCTAGGCCAGTGTCCAAACAGCCCCTCTGCTCACACCCCCTCAGTCAGGAGCAGAGAATGTAAGAGAGAGTGAGAGAGAGAGAAAATGCAAACAATCAAAAATCAATACGTGCTGTTCGGGCTTTCAAGTATGCGAAGCACCGCGCGGGAAGCACATCGTATATCAGTTTTATCTAATATGTAATACGTGCTCTGATTGGGTAGCTTCTCAGCCATCCGCCAATAGCGTCCCTTGTATGAAATCAACTGGGCAAACTAACTGAGGAAGCATGTACCATAAATTAAAAGACCCACTGTCAGCAGAAATCCACGAACCAGCGAAAAATTCGTGATATATATTTAGATATGCTTACATTTAAAATCCGCGATGGAGTGAAGCCACGAAAGTTGAAGCGCAATATAGCGAGGGATCACTGTATACCACTGTTCTAGAAATTTCTTAATATCCTTAGTAATATTAAGTTCACTATTTTATCTTTATCACTGGCTCAGTCATCTTGTTTACCACATGGTCAGTCAGTCAGTCATTCTCCAATCCGCTATATCCCAACACAGGGTCACAGGGGTCTGCAGAAGCCAATCCCAGCCAACACAGGGCGCAAGGCAGGAACAAATACCGGGCAGGGCACCAGCCCACCGCAGTGTTTACCATATATTTCCTACTATTTTGTTCAGTTCAATCAATGTATTAATTACCCATACTACTTTTGGTGTTTAATGCATCTTGTTTGTGCTTTAGAATTATTTTAAGGCAGAACACAATAATGTTGTTTGTAATGCTACATGTAAATGATGAAATAAATACATTAATTTTGCCAGCGTACTGTTATCACAAGTATGTCAACACAGCAAAGTAGTATATACAAATCATCACAACTGAGTACATTTAAAAAAAAAAAACACCACAAAAACTGTCAGCTGTTTTAACAGCATTTTCTGAATTCCCATTACAAGAAGTCCTCAGTTATACCTTCAATAATAGATAGATAGATAGATAGATAGATAGATAGATAGATAGATAGATA
>JANRMT010028174.1:141788278-141802391 GCA_026402145.1 Polypterus bichir lapradei
ATATATACACACATATATATATATATATATATAGATATAGATATGTATGTATACGTTTATATATGTGTGTGTGTATGTATATATATATGTATTTGTGTGTATATATGTGTGTGTGTGTATGTATGTGTGTATGTATATGTATGTGTATATATGTAGATATATATATGTATTGTGAACGCTGGCCCGGACACAGACAGACGGACATCATATTTCACCCAACACACGTTTATTTACAATTATTTACAGTTTTCGTGCACTACCAAACCCCAGTGCCTCCAGCACCGATTCCCCCAATGTCCAGGCCACACAGTCCTGTGCCTCTCTTTCTCCTGGCCGCCCCCAGTCCTCACTCCAGCTCCGTCCACTTCCACCCGACTTCCACTCATGACTGGAGGGAGGTGGCCCCTCTTATGGGAACCCGGATGGGCTCCAGCTGCTCCCCGGCAATTAGTGTTAGCCACACCCCTGTGTGGCAGAAGTGCCGGCTGCGCTCCCGGAAGCCGTCCGGGTGTCCCCTGTCGTCTTCCCCCCGGCACTTCCTGGTGTGGCGGAAGTGCCGGGCTCCCGGGATAATTAGGCACTGGGGCGCCGCCTGGCGGTGGCCACGGGTCCCTACAGGGCCGGGCTTCTAAGCCCCCTACCCGAGGCCTCCTGCATAACCAGGACGGATGCCCGCACTCGGTCTGGAGGAGACACACGCCCTCCTCTGCTCTGGTCCTCCTAGGCGTCCCGGCCGGGCTCCAGCTCCGGCCGGGGACCACACGGGATAAACCGGCATCGGGGCGCCGCCTGGCGGTGGCCACGGGTCCCTACAGGGCTGGGCTTCCAAGCCCTTCACCCGCGGCCCCCAACAGAACCAGGACGGACGCCCCCTCGCTGTCTGGAGGAGGCACAAGCCCTCCTCACATCCTCCTGGGCGTCCCGGCCGGGTTCCAGCCCCGGCCGGGGACCACAGTATGTATATATGTGTGTGTATATATATATGTGTATATGTGTATATGTATAGATATGTATATATATATATGTTTATATGTGTGTGTGTATATATATATATATATATATATATATATATATGTGACAGCAACACTCATCACTCACAACAGTGACAAAACAATTACATTGACAATCATGTTACGTTATTTTCAAAATGTTTCATTTTCTTTTTCATTACTTCTTTAACACACTACTTCTCCGCTGCGAAGCGCGGGTATTTTGCTAGTTGTTAATATTATACAATAAACACATACATTTGATTTTCATCTGTAACAGCCAGTATAAATTTATAGTACTTGTAAAAGCTAGCGTTTTTTTTTTTTACTTTTATTCTCTCAGTCACGATCACAATACAACCCCCCATCACCACCACCCCAGATCTGACGTTGTTAGTTTTTATTTGAAACTGGGAATAACTGTAGATGTGAGTGGTGTTTTGAGACAATGGGACTGGAAATTCTCTGATCTGGCGGGATAAAAGCTGACACACAAACACTTCGGCCTGGGGACGCTGCAAGCGGTGGCTGGACAGAAGCTGGAGGGGGGCGTTTTCGCTGCCTGCGCAGTGTAGTGTTCCTCGGGCGGCTCCCGGTGGCAAGCGGTTTCACTGCCCGCCCACCACACATGGCTGCCCCGTTTGTTCTCAGTGGGCGGCTGGTAATGCTGCAAGCGGTGGCTGGATAGAAGCTGGAGGGGGGCGATTTCGCTGCTCGCGCATTGTAGTGTCCCTCGGGCAGCTCCCGACGGCAAGCAGTGGTAATGCTGCAAGCGGTGACCCGGTTGTGACTGAACGGAGGCCGCTGAGGGTGAACGTGGCGGCTGGGGGGTAGCATTGTAGTGTGCATCAGATGGCTGCCTATTGAATGGGGGCGATTAACTACCCGCCTTTGTCCGCACTTTGTTCGTTCTTAGTGGACGGATGCTTCAGGCAGCATACTGTAGTGGAGATGACTGTAAGGTGGGCTGGTGATGAACCGCCCGTCGATGCGCACATTCATTCTCAATAGCAAGCCTGCTTGTACTGTTACGAACGTGGCAGGAAGTTGTCTCTTGTCAGTACATCAGACTGTGATAGCGTGTACAGTGCTGTGCAGAAGAGCTCATCTTAACCTTTGGTCTTCACCCTTCAAGAATTTCTCTGAAACACAAATCTGATGCAAGTGCTGGTGATACAGTAAAGAAGAGAAAAACCATCACCATTGAAAATAAAGTAGAAATAATAAAAAGGTCAGAGAGAGGTGAAACTCCATCATTCATTGGCAGAGCACTTGGTTACAGTCAGTCAACAATAGCATTTATTTAATTTATGTACCTGTTCCGACTTACATACAAATTCAACTTAAGTACAAACCTACAGTCCCTATCTTGTACGTCACCCGGAGACTGCTGTAGTCTGATATTTTCATTTTTCAGTGGTTGCGAAGCTAAATTTAAAATGTAAACCTCTGGCAGTTTACTGCTTCTCTTTTCATAATTTTATGTCATTGATTGCATTTCAGTTGATTAACACTGAGATTACAGGAGCGATTTTATAAGAGGCTAGCACAAAGCCAGTGTCAAGGGATGTATTTATTACTGGGGTTATGGCATGAAGGTAAGATTTAAGAAGTGTGGTGGGGATGTGGTCCAGTACACAAGCTGTCGGCCTAAACTTACAAAGCAGGTCCATAACAAATGCAGATGTGACTGGTGAAAATTTAGAAAAGGAGCTGGATGGAGTGGGAAGACAGGGAAAGATATACATGGATAATGGATTTGTGTTAGCTGAATTATTTAGATTTTTATTTTTTTATGGAAAAAGTGGAGGTATTTCACTATAATTTGATTGCATCTTCCCTTGAGTCCTTGTTGAGGTACTGTTTTTAAACTAACAATTGGAATTCTCCTTACATTCTATCTTCATAATTTCAAACACTACTCTCAAGTATCCTATAAATCTGTCTGCTGACAATGAAGAAATTTAACTCCTTTCACCTTCAATAGTCCACAACCAGTTTACAGTCAAATATTTATTTTAAACTTGTAGACCATAATTTGAGGAAAAGTAGCTTTGCTTTTTATAGTAAGTTTTATACTATGGAATATACGACTTTCACACTTTAGTTCCAAGCAAAATATTTTTTTTCCTCACTTGACCCTTAACTACAAAACTAATTTTAAGAGATTCCTTCCTTTCATTGTTCTCAGATCTACACCCAGCATTTTATTAACTTTGATGGTCATAAATATGACATATCATTATAAGATGTCTAATTAAGCAAAGGATTCAATAAAACGCAAGAAAAACAATGTGTTCAAGAGGCTGGCTACAACAGGCGTAGATGTTTTTAATACTGATAACAAAGAAGAATATAAACCTATAGAGAGGGATATTGTATATCACCATGAAGAGGAAATAGGCTGGTTATCCTTTGTTGTCAAAGCATATAACACAATGACCGCAGCAATCAGCAAAATGCCACAGTAAAATACAGTAAATCCTGATTCAATGTTTTTTATCTTTATGCCAACTACAATACTAAGGAATAATTACAATTTGATACTCTTTATACAGTTTCTAATTTGCTATGTAGCTGGCAGCACAAAAACCTAGCAATAAAAGAGTAAATAAATTCTTTGTTTCATTATAAGACTTGAGGAGCCGGGTTTCATTATCATTCTGTAGTATAGCAAACTCTAATTATCTGCCTTCATTAAAATAATAAAAGCATATTTGTTAAAAGACAGAACAGAGACACTGTGTTTAGTTTGGCTTTTTTGTCTTGTATCTCCAGGATAATGAATTCAATTCCCAGCTTTATCTATGTCTGTGTGGAGTTTGCAGATACTCTTAATCTGCCCAGAATAAGTGACCCTGGATGCATACTTCTGATGGAGCGGTGCCCCATCTAGAATTGGATCCTTCCCCAAGACTAATTATTATTGACAAATCACTCAGTTTTTCACAATACACTAAAAGTAAAGGTTTATATGTTAAAATTTGTCAAAATTCATTAAACCTTTTTCTTAGCTAAGAATACAATTAAAAAGGCCAAATTAACTCAACAGAAGGAAACTCTGTACTAGAATTCTAATGTTTTTACAGTTAAAAAGTGCCTAATCTTTGCAGCTTATATAGAGCAAAGACTGTATACATCAGATAATTGTACTTGCAGAATTTTCTGTCATACAAAACCATTAATTCAGACTCAACATTTCAAAAACAAAAACAAACTGACAAAAGTTAAATCAGGAAAAATATAAATGTACAAATCCTGGACTGTTCACTTAAGCAAGACAACATACAAAGTCCTAGCACTCTAGGCATCTGAAACATGCTCCTTGTAAGCCAAATAAAAAGATGAATAGTTTACTTTCTTCCAAGGATGTGTATTGCTTACAGTCAGTATACTAAGTATTGTTTTCATATTTCACATTTTTCCCTCTAGAACACTGTCAACTGTTAAAATTAACCAGAACACTCAGAGAAAAACACTGAGAACAAACAGTGCAGTATAGGGGAAAATGCTTATAATCATTTTCAATTAAAGTGAATTAAAGTGAATCAACTAAAAAAAATATCTGTAGGCAGTACAGTGTATAGCTGTCACATTGTATATTTATTTAGAAAATTGAAACAAACAAATTTTATGTAGACATACTTTTCCTTTCACTCTTTAGTATCCTCTTGCAAATAAACCAACTAGGAAAAATGCGTAATTTTAAAGATTCACAACTTTATTTATCTCAGTTCCAGATGTATGTTGCTAAGTTATACTTCAGTGTATAGAATTTACATAAAACCAAATTCATTTAGTTAAACTAAGCCCTTAAACACGATCAACAAATTATGCTTAACATACAAAACATGTAAAACATTCCTGAGAACATATGAATCATGTCAAGGAGATGTTAAAGTTTGTCTTCATTTCGTTACATCTCACTAAATATTGTAAAAAATTATTAAAACATGTTGCAGTTTTTAGTCTGCTATTTAACACATTGTGTAAATGTAAAGTATGTTAACTTTAAGTGACTGCATCAGACTAGAGTAACATTTGATGCTATTTATGGATAAAATTCAGAATATTTACATGTAGCAAATAAAAATTGGGAAATATACAATAATATAGTCCCCAACAATGTCTTACTGTACATTATCACTAGTATAATACAGCTAAATAAATAAATCATTCTTGTAATATGGAACAGTATTTCTGTTACAAGTGAAATGATTGATAACTTGGTAATAACATCACTAAGACAATTACCGGTATTGTAACAGACAATTTCCAGGAAAGCTTTTTAAAGCTACTTTCCAAAGAGAACCAAAAACAGAGGAAATGCATCAAATAATCATAGTAATTTAATATGAGATTGATTGGAACAAACTCTACTATAACTAATACCACCTTTTAAGAAGAAGCTCTTTGTTTTGACCTATGACCATATCAGTATTATGTAAATATACTCAGCAAAAAAAGAAACGTCCCTTTTTCAGGACTGTGTATTTCAACAATAATGTTTTAAAAATCCAAATAGCTTTACAGATCTTCATTGTAAATTGTTTAAACAATGTTTTCCATGCATGTTCAATTAACCATAATCAATTAATTAACATGCACCTGTGGAATGGTCGTTAAGACCTTAACAGCTTACAGAAAGTAAGCATTTAAGGTCACAGTTCTAAAAACGCAGGACACTAAAGAGACTTGTCTACCGACTGTGAAAAACACCCAAAGAAAGATGCCCAGGGTCCCTGCTCATCTGCGTGAACGTGCATTAGGCATGCTGCAGGGAGGCATGAGGACTGCTGATGTGGCTAGGGCAATAAATTGCCATGTCCACACTGTGAGACGCCTAAGACAGCGCTACAGGGAGACAGGAAGGACAGCTGATCATCCTCGCAGTGGAAGACCACGTGTAACAACAGTTGCACAGGATCGGTACATCCGAATATCACACCTGCGTGACAGGTACAGGATGGCCACAACAACTGCCCGAGTCACACCAGGAACACACAATCCCTCCATCAGTGCTCAGACTGTCCGCAATAGGCTGAGAGAGGCTGGACTGAGGGCTTGTAGGCCTGTTGTAAGGCAGGTCCTTACCAGACATCACCAGCAACAACGCCGCCTATGGGCACAAACCCACATTCGCTGGACCAGACAGGAGTGGCAAAAAGTGCGTGAGTTTCTGCATGACAGCAATGTCAGTGTTCTGCCATGGCCAGCGAAGAGCCCAGATCTCAATCCCATTGAGCACGTCTGGGACCTGTTGGATCGCAGGGTGAGGGCTAGGGCCATTCCCCCCAGAAATGTCCAGGAACTTGCAGGTGCCTTGGTGGAAGAGTGGGGTAACATCTCACAGCAAGAACTGACAAATCTGGTCCAGTCCATGAGGAGGAGATGCACTGCAGTACTTCAAGCAGCTGGTGGCCACACCAGATACTGACTGGTACTTTTGATTTTGAGCCTCCCTTCATTCAGGGACACATTGTGAAACATTTTTAGTTTATGTCTTATGGTGTTGACTCTTTTAGTGTTCATACAAATATTTACACATTAAGTCTACTGAAAGTAAAAACAGTTGAAAGTCAGGGGGCGTTTCTTTTTTAAATCTTTGAGACTATTACATTCAGTTAATAATAATATATTTTCCTGGCAACCTTTAAACTGCTTTGAGTTGTGTAGTTCCAAATGTTTATGCTTTGCACCCAATTACACGTCTGGTGATGGAAAAAAAACAAAACAGAAATGTAACAGTGGCAATATGATAATACAACTATACAAATAAAAGGTGCTACTAAAAAGATTAATTATAGTAATTTATTCCTACAAACTTTGCATTCTTATCATCTCAGTTTTAAAACAGACAAAACAAGTATGCAATACTCAAGCTGAAACACTTCTGTGTTTGCTGTGTGCCCTCAGGCTTTCAAAAAAAAGTTTATCCAAAACATGATGATAAACTGTCTGTCTAGCTAACTGTTCATAGCCCTATCTACAGAATATTTTCTGTCATCTTAAATATCTCACCTTGTGGAAAAGAATCTCAGGAATTAGTCTGTGCTACTAATTTCCAGTTATCTAAAGATAAAACATTCTGTCAACATGTGCAGACCTTAAATTAACATCTGGTACAATATTTATCCTGAGTCACTTTTTTTACAGTTTTGTGCACAATGCACATACAAGCTATTTTATTTAAAAGCAAACATGATTTTGTTGATTATGCTCTCATCTAGAAATACAGCTGCTACATTAAATGACATTATAATAAAAGCAAAGCTTGATGTTTGCCATTTCACCGAAAATTGGTTGAGAAATACTGATTTCCATCCTAATTCTAATTCATATTTTACCTTTATACAATTAAAGTAACTTTTTAGGATGAGAAAAAAAATTAAGGATGATCTTTAAAGCCTTGCCTTAAAGCTAAGGTTTTAAAATCAAGATCAAGTATAATTAGGAATCTATGATACATTATTTTAATGCTGCAAGAAATTTTAAGCTGATATTTTCCACAAAAAACTTTTCTCTCTTATAAAAATTCAAACAACCTCTCATAATCAAACATAAAGCATCTGGTTGTTAATTATCAAAAATTAAGGCAACTTCACATCCTTTGAGGCCCTCATTTTAAATATTAATGCAGATTCCAGAACAATTGTAGTGCTAGTCTGTATACCATCAGGGCCATATTCATTGTTCATTACTTAATTTGGCAACCTTTTATCTGATTTGGCTATAAATTATGATCATATAGTATTGATGGGGGATTTTAATGTACACATGGATGTGGAAACTGACACTTTCAGCAGTTGTTTTACTTATTTGTTAAATTCAGTAGGATTTTGTCAGATTGTCAAAGGTCCAAATCACAATCATAACCACACATTAGATTTCATTATAACTTATAAAGTGTTAAAATTAAAAATGTATATATTACTCCATTAAGTTATTTCTAACCACTACTTAATTACATTTGATTTGCTTCTGCCCCTACCAATGCATTCACAGATTAAAACAAAGACAGTGCAACATCTAGATTGTAATTCTGCTTCGAAATTTATAGATACTTTGAGTAAGTTAAGTGTAATGGTGGAAAACAATTTAGATCAGCTAACATCAAATTTAAAATATAAACTTGACAGATGCTCTAGATGCAGTGGCTCCCATTAAAACAAAAGTGAGCAAAGCACAAAGAAACTCTCCCTGGTTAAATGAGAGCACTCAGGCTCTTAAATTAGAGTGTCAAAAACTGGAGCATAAATGGAGAGCAACAAAGCTGCAGGTCTTTCAAATTGCATGGATAGAGAGAGTTAAAATATAAAAAGCTCTCTTTAAAGCCTGCTCAGACTACTATTCTAAACTAATAGAAAATAACAATAATAATACTCGTCTACTGTTTAGAACAGTGTCTAATTTAACAAATGTGAATTCAGAGCTACAGTGAAAAATACCAACAGACATTTACAGTTCAGACTTTATGAAATTCTTTAATGAGAAAATTAAAAACATAAGATCTCATATCTCAGAATCACAGTGCAAATTGCATACTAGCTTGGCAAACCCTGTCACACCTTGCATTCAACACTTTAGAAATTTTAATCCTGTAACAGAACAGGCATGCTTAACTTTAATTTCTAAAATGAAACCTACAACTTGTTTCCTAGATCCAGTGGCAAAAAAAAAAACTAGTTAAAAGCGCAATGGATGTTCTTACAGTACCTATTCTTACCCACATATACTTATTAATTGTAAACCAAAATCAAATTTACTTTCTAAAATACATGAAAAAGTAGTCGCCAATCAGCCACAGTCACACCTTACGTATCATAATATATTTGAGAAATTCCAGTCTGGCTTCCACACTGGTCATAGTACAGTACGGCACTAATGTGTGTTGTAAACAACATTCTGATATCCTCTGATGAGGGAACCTCCACAGTAATTATGTTTATACTTAAGCGAGGAATTTGACACCATTTACCACTCTATTTTACTGCACAAGCTGGAAAATGACATTGGGCTTACAGGCACTGTCCTTGCCTGATTTAGTTCTTATTTATCAAATCGATTCCAGTACGTACAGAAATGTGCTGACAGTACTCCATCATTATACACAGAACTGAGATACGGTGTCCTGCAAGGCTCCGTACTGGAATCTTTACTGTTTTCACTTTACATGCTTCCACTGGGATCTATCATTAGAAAACATAATGTTATTTTTCACTAGTACACAGATGACACCATTATACCTTTCTTTTAGACCAAATGATGTTTCTCCATGTTGTCTTTAGTTAAATGTGTTAGTGAATTAAAGAAGTGGATGGATGTGAACTAGTCTTTAAACGCAGATAAAACAGAGATGTTAATTATTGGAGGGAATGACGCTGATCGCAGCAATATTTTTTCATCATTTAACTCAGTTGGAATCACCATTAGTTTTACTGGATCAACCTACAATTTATGCATTATTTTTTACTCTAGCATGACATCTAAAGCTCATATTATAAAATTGTCCAAAACATGTTTCTTCCATCTTAAAAATGTTGGGAAACTAAGGCATTTTCTAAATATGTGGGATACTGAGAAATTAATTCATGCATTTATTTCAAGTAGGATTGACTACTGCAATGCAGTGCTCACTGGATGTTCAAATTGTACTTCATACTGATTCCAGTTAAATCAAAATGCTGCTGCAAGAATTATTTCAAGCGCAAGAAAATACAAACACATGACTTCAGTTCTTAAATCCTTACACTGGCTCCCAGTTAGGTTCAGGGCAGATTTCAAAATCCTACTTTTAACATATAAAGCCTTAAATGGCCAAGGAACAAATCAGAATCCTATTACAGTTGTGGCGGGCGGCCAGGTCCCTTCCGGGGGAGCAGCCATGGGCTCCTCAGTACCTGCACTGGGACGCTTGGTGGCAGCCTCCCTGGTTGACGATGGTGCCTCACGCAGGGATCCATGGGAGATGGAGTTCTCCACAACCCTCTGGGGATCTATGGTGGCCACCAGGGGGCGTGGCATGCACCGCTGAGCCCAGCTGGTCTAATTTTCGGCCCCACCCCGGAGTACAATTGTAAACAATTGTATGGCCGGGAGGGCCATAAAAGAAACTAGCAACCACCACTCAGGGCTAGAACCAGGAGGAAGAGGATGAGGTTGCCTGGAAGAAGTGGTGGTGCCAGAGGAAGAGTTTGGTCTGTGACTTAAGTACTTTGGGACTTTGTTGTGGCTGGAGGGTTCACGGGGAAGAAGTGCCCTCCAGCTGAAGAAGAAAAATAAATGTTTTGTGTTCCTTTTCACGTGCCTCTGTGTGAGTCTGTGCCGGGTCGAGCGCTATACAACATCCACATTCACACAGTATGTTGTATATAATCTACTCTTGCATTTTGCTCTGTTCTTGTACTATTACTATTGTACTATTGTATTGAGGATTGCTTGTGTTTTTCTCTGTGTATCGTATTGACGTAATTTTTTGGCACCCACTGCATGCCCAACCTACCTGGAAAGGGGTCTTTCTCTCTCTGAATTACCGTGGGGCTGTCAAAAAACAGGGCCTGTTAAAGCCCATTGCGGCACTCCTAGTGTGACTTTGGGCTATCCAAAAATACATTGTACTGTATTGTATATAATTATTTTTACTTTTAATTTTAATAGTTTAGTTAAATGTTTTAAAAAAACTATTTACTTTCTTCTTAGTGGCCACTACATCACTTTTTTCATTTTAAGTGACAGAAGTAACATAGAGGCCAGAAAAAACTATAATTGAAATCCAACCTAATGGTTCGCATCCACAAGTCTGCAACAACCACACAATCATGAACTCATCATTGCTGATAGGAGGCTACCAGAGACTCTTACAAGTGAATTAAAACAAAACTCTTTGTTAAGGACTAGTCAGATTTGAAGATAATCATGAAAACAAATGTCTTTCATGATGGACAATAAATTATCCCCAAACAGCGAAGAAACATTTCTCCACCACTACTCACACAAAGTACTGTCTGACATCTTCATCAGTTTTCTTCTTGAAACCCTCAGATTCATCCATGTTTTACACATCCATGGCTGCTTGTGCCACAGAGACATGAATGCTTTCTTCTTCCCCTTTGCTCTCTTTATAATTGAGCACTTTAATGTATTCGTATTTTTTCCCCACTAAGCACAAGTTCTGTTGTACTGATGATTTAGATGATAGGCTATCTATGTGATGCTATGAGTAAGAAAACAGATATTGTACCTTTTTTACAACATAATGCCAAAAAAACTAAAATAAACTACAGCAATCAATAAAGGACAGCCCTTGCACATGCTACTTTATATAAAGTTTTATTTAATGACAGAGCAGTCAATTTTGTGCTTCACATCTAAACAGAAACCCAAAACTGGTCCCTTACATCTTTGCAAATGCAATTAAATACAGTTAATAATACATATTTACACCTATCATCATTTTCTTTTATTCTTTGAAAGTTGGTTTTTGATAAGACTTTAAATAAATCTAATTTAGATATGAATATTGTTAAAAATTATTAATGAGGTTTAAACGTACTTTCCTTTGTAAAGTCTGAAAAATAGTAGTCTCACATCTCCAGTCTTATTTTAAAGAACACAACCTTTATGCGAATTTCCCATCTGGTTATAGCATTACAACAGGTTTACCTTGTGGTGTTAATAGTGTTCTAATATCTACCCACCACCACCAGACAGGAAGGATATCCTACAGTCATTATTCTTTCTGACTTCAGTGCAGCTTTTGACTACATCATTCCATTGTTCATGTTTTAGAAATACATTAGAATACCAGGCTCTGTTTAAGTTGTTTCATTTCCTTATCAAATCAAGTTAGATTACAGTGTTTTTTCAGTCCTGTCTGCAGTGAGCTTTGGTGTTGTATTCGGACCGGTCATATTTTATCTCTATATACTGTAACAAAGGCACTATATAGACACCTGACCCGACACAGATGGACATGGAGGCATGTGTAAAATAAATAAACTATTTATTTTTCTTCAGCTGGAGGGCATGTCTTCCCCGTGTCTTCCTGCCACAACACAGTCCCCAAAGCACCACCTAACAACCACAAACTTTCTTCTTCTTCTTTATCACCACTCCTCCACCTAGCTTCGTGCACCTTCCACCCGACTCTGGCCACTGAGTGGTGGTTGTTGGGCCCTTTTATAGTCCACCCGGACGTGCTCCAGGTGCACTATGGAGCCCTGGGGGAAACCGAGGCACCACTCCAAGCCAGGGGGGGCATCCATCTAGCATCCAGGGGGAGGTATTGCACCGTCCAGGGCTGCTCCCCCTGAATATACATTGGAGGGGTGTCCCAGCCGGGCATGGACCCCGGCCGTCCGCCACAATACTGTCATTATTAAATGTTGAAAACATAATATTTCTGATATGCCTGATGACACTCAAAGGTTTTTATTAACAAAACTGAATACTAATTTCACAATAGTGCTATTAATTAATTGCCACAATGACAAAACAGCGAATAATTGATAATTATTTTTTCTGTTAAAGCAGACGGCCAGACATAAGAGAAGAATACAGGAATATCTTCATTATGAGGTCTTTAACACTAATCTTATTTAATCCATTCTAAATTTAGATGTTATTTTTCCCATTGATCTACTGTTTTGTTATCATATTTCCCTGACTTCAAAACAGCTACCTTCCCCAGAAAAGACATACTCTAAATGAAAGTTTACTGACTACAGGATTTTATAAAAATTCATGCATTAATTTGTATCAAGCAAAATTTACTACTGGACTAAATAACTTTTCATATATTATGGAGTATATAAATATATATATATTAGGGCTAGGAATCGATTTAAAAAATAACTAATTGCTTAAATGTATGTAATTAATCACGATTAATCACATCTAACAATAAAACATTTAATTTTAAAATTAATACCAGTACATAAATCATGAAGTAAATACACACAGATTCACAAATTTAATGTAGAATCAACACAAAGGAATTAAACAAAATGAATGGCACAGTTTAAACTTATGAAATTAAACTTGAACTTTTAACAAAATATTACTTGAGCAAGTACAACCTGAATTTGAATGTCTTTCTAAAAGGCACGTTGAAAAGAAAGCAATAAGAAAACAACACCAATGTATTAATTATCAAATTGGCACAGCATATGAGAAACAGATGTGTCAAAGTAAGAAATTAAACAATCAAAATGACTATTGACCTTGAATGCACTGCTGAAGACTGATTTAATTGAAAGAATAAGCATCTCTTAAATGGGCATACATTAAAATTTGTGTTAAAACTCCATAAATACTATACTCAACTGTTCATCACCATCAACAATTTGATAATTATACTCTACTCAAGTGTTTTTCAACTGGTGCAGTGTGGAAATAACTGTGTAGTGCCCCTGACCTAAGACCTCCTCAGGTGGTCGAGATCTGTCTGAAGAGGACCTGGAGTAGCCAACATAAAAGTAGCTCTGTGATCAGCATTTTGCAGACAATTAAGCAAGTGTATAGATTTCATGCTTCTGTAAAATCGTGGCATGCCTTGGGATTTTTTCGGTTACAAAAGTGTGCCACCACAGAAAAACGGTTGGAAAACACTACGCTACCATCACCTTTGCTCCTGGAACACTAAAAAAGATCTCTGTAGCTGCTGATTCACTTAAAAAATGACACCATGCATTACTTGGATAGTTATGTTGCATTCTTTGCATAAATTAGCGAAAACACTGCAATAATAGGGATACTGTACAGATACTGTAATGATAGTGATAATCACTACATTTCTACTTCGTAGAATTTTGTCATTATATTAGAGCAGTCAGCACCGTAAGCTACCTGACAGACTGGCAAGTTAAATACAGAGATACTAGAGATTTATTTTGGTTTTAGTGCGACTCAAAGATAATTTATTTAGCTTATACCATATGACTTTGACTTGATCTTCTTACAGAAACATAAAATGAAAAAAAAGAGAGCAAAATTTTTATCTTCGCAACTTTTCTCCAGCATTGCACCAGGACGGCCATAAACCCCTCTCCATTCCCATTCCTTCCAATCCCATGCACCTACAGTGGTGTGAAAAACTATTTGCCCCCTTCCTGATTTCTTATTCT
>JANRMT010028174.1:141802791-141822866 GCA_026402145.1 Polypterus bichir lapradei
GGCCCAACCAGTTATTAGGTTCAGGGGGCAATTACTTTTTCACACAGGGCCATGTAGGTTTGGATTTTTTTTTCTCCCTAAATAATAAAAACCATCATTTAAAAACTGCATTTTGTGTTTACTTGTGTTATATTTGACTAATGGTTAAATGTGTTTGATGATCAGAAACATTTTGTGTGACAAACATGCAAAAAAATAAGAAATCAGGAAGGGGGCAAATAGTTTTCACACCACTGTATGTCAGTATGCATAAATCAAGAAAATGAACATCAGTGCTATATTGACATGTGGCATATCATTGTGAATGATGTAATTTCATACCTTTAAATAATAATTTTATTGCATAAAATGTTTAAAGATAGTATATAAATATGGTACTGGATGTGTAAGTGATTCTTTAGGTACACACATATTTTGTATTATTGTTTTGTAATGTTAAAAACAAAAACTACATGAAAATGTCACCCTCTCATGGATGCAACAATACCACCTTTGCATTCCTGAGGGTACACATTGAGCACAAGATGCAGTTCTTATAATTCCAAATCAAGAAAATTATTTACTTACCAATAAAAGAGCTGCCTGGCAAATCTCATCTTTTAAATTTATATTGAAGTCCAATTACTTTAGCATCAGGAAAATTATTCACTTACCAATAAAAGAGCTGCCTGGCAAATCTCATCTTTTAAATTTACATTGAAGTCCAATTACTTTAGCATAGTATACTTTGGTAAGAGCTGCTGGTTTGGAAATTCAAATTGCATTAGCGCATTTTTTACATAATTGTAACACATTAAAACTGGCTATAACTCAACATCCTGGTGTAATGCTTGTTGTCATCCTTGTTAAGTTGACCAACTGAACACTTCTGACCGTGTAATGGAACCTTCTAAGGGTTGGAGACATCACATATTCCATGTTAATAAAGACTACTGTAAGCCTGGAGCATGATAATGAGAAAAACTTTATAAATGTATAAATTAAATTGTTTAAGAAAGTAATTATCCAATGCTGCATAATGGAAACAGCAGTAAGGAAAACATTATGTAAGATGATTTACTTTTTACGTTATATAAAATTAAGTTATATATTTTAACACAGTCCTGTTTTAATGGCTCCAGAAAGTACGAATTTCATGTTAATACTACTGCTACTACTGTATGGCTAAGGCCTCCTGCAAAGTAATGTACTACTTAAGGCATTCTATAAGCATTAAAAAAGGCATTACTTACTTTAATTGATGTGAGATCAAATTTTTCCTGAGTGTAAATGGTAATAAAGTAACTGTGCTGGACTACAATGTATGATTTTTTTAATTTATCTTACTGGTTGCCCAAGTACTCTTTCTAAATAAGCACTGACCCCTTGAAACCTTTAAGTACAATACTTCTTAAGTACAGGATTTCTTATATATTTCTTACTTCCCCATTGCTTCTGTTTATATAACAAATGTGCCTGTGATAATTACCGAATGATGAGTTTAATCAAAAATATAATTGTGGGGATTATTAGAATAAATAAGTTTATTCAGTACAGAAATAACTGCACAAAAAAGTCATGAAAAGATGTAACAATTACTTATGAAAATAAAGTGCTTGAAATTAAAATAATAAAAGTTAACATTTCCTAAAAAACAAAAATTAACCATGCAATACAGAATGCTTTCCAGATTAATCAAAAAGAGAAATAAACTCTCAAAATTTTGATTTCTCAGGATCTGGCAATGACCCCATAAAGAAGAAAAACATAAAACTAACTGAACTAATGTTTTCATATCCTATGAGAAGGTCACCTAGCAGCAAAACAAAAACAGCCAGTAACTATTATGAAATTTAAGTTTACTTCATCTTGGTTTTGTATTTTCCGTCTGAATGGCTGTTTCTAGCTTATTTTATAAATGATGACCAAATTTCTCAAACTTAAAATGTGGCAGTCTAGAGAGGACACAACTTCTCCATTTAAATTAATAATAAACTTGTCCAAAAAATTAGAGATACAAACAGAAAAAGGAGAACCTTTAAAGTATATTATTAAATTCTGTTGCTGTCAATCTGACTTCTTTAAATGTTTTTTTTTTTTTTTAATTCATTGTGATAGTGACTAGTGTAATTTACAGTGAAAAACTCTCATCCTGCTAGCAGCAGCTTCT
Organism: Polypterus bichir lapradei; assembly: GCA_026402145.1. Classification (NCBI taxonomy): domain Eukaryota; kingdom Metazoa; phylum Chordata; class Cladistia; order Polypteriformes; family Polypteridae; genus Polypterus; species Polypterus bichir. The sequence continues at coordinate 141,804,941 of JANRMT010028174.1, forward strand.
AATCACTATAAACAGTTGTTCCGCAGAATGCAACCTCCTCACAAGGTTCTTTTCAAATCATAAAAGAATAAAGTTCAAACAAACAAGATAAAGTGAAATCCAAGGTAATCCAAGGAGAAAAAAGTAGTGTTTTAGGAACAATTTGATGATTATAGCTGAAGTAAATTCCATAGAGTATGAGCCAAAACAGTTGAGAGCATTGTAGAAAAGTGCGCAAATGTACTTTAGGATAGTATGAGGACCACTATTAGAAGTAGTTAGGTGTTAGGTCTCTAACAGATCTCTACAGGTAACTAACAACAATTACGGGTAGGGTGTTAAATTTAACAACCTATCAGGTTATTAGGAGAAAGTTGAAAATGATTTGTTGTTGGACAGGAAGCCAGTATAATAAAAAAAACTGTTGATTGTAAGGGCCTCATGAATATAATGTATGCTTGTTGTTTTTATACTGACACTACAGTATGTTCACAAAACAATTAGTTTAAATGCACTACATGAAAAAGGAAAATTTGACTTTAGCAAATATTTTATTAAATATAATGAATAGGTAAAAGGAAGTAATATAATAATAAAATACTGCAAAATCAAAAGATATCACTACTCACTAAAATTCAAGTCAATGTTTTGTCACACATGTGCGCATGAAAGGCAGCTAAAGGGCTTGAGTAAGGGCAGTTCCGAGTCATACCGGTAAGCACTGATTTTTTTTCTCCCTTTCCTGTAGACCATTCACGGGAGATTCCAACTGGCCCTCTTGACGTCACTTCCGGGACCGAGCCTATAGAAGGAGACCTTGCTAGCTCCGGCCCCTGTGATGACACGTCTGGGCTTGAACCAATGGCTGAAGACCTTTATGAGCTCGACCCCTTTGATCTCACTTCCTTTCTTCCCCTTTAAAAGCCTTCACATTTTCCCTGTTCCCTCAGTTCTGTTTTAGAGTCGGTTTTGTGCACAGCAGTGCTATCATTTAAACTACAATCTGCAGCCAGGAAACCAAATATACGGGTGGCTGCCCCAAACCTTGCTATGGCTCTTTGTGGCTTTAATGATAGTTTACATTTTTAATCAGCTGTAGGTGGCATGGGACGGACAGGCAACCCGGCCAGGCGGCAGGAAGAACCCTTACCTGGACGGGAGGCCCCCATGTGAACATAAAGGCATTCTGGTCAAGAGAGGGAAGAGGGTCGCACCTGGACTGGGTGGCCCTAATTAATGGATGGACATCCCAACCAGAACTGATGATTCCTTACCCGGACAGGAAGCCCCAAATAAATGGTTGACGATCTTGTACGGACATGGGTTTAATACCTTCCCTGGCAATGATAAAAGAAGAGGACAGGGAAGGACCATCTCTGGGGGATGTTTAATTCCCCCAGACGTTAGATGGCAGCAGCCATCCATATTGGTGCCCATTCAGGAACCAGCAGGGAATGCCGGGAGTTGTGGTGCAAGGAGATGTGCTCCCCAATTTATGGGACTTCCATATAACCCATAAGTCCTTCTATCGGGCAGTAGTCCTGGCACCGGAAATACACCCAGGTCCTCAATAAAAGGGGCAACACTCCCTTATCCAGGCGAGTCAGAGCTGGGAGGAAGGAAGGCAACACTCGATTGGAGGAGGGTAGTGCAGTGGTAAAAGGAGAGAGAATTGTAAAAAGAGAGAGCCATAGAAAACCTGTGCTTGTGACTGTGTGTTACTTTGCATGTATTGTGTTGAATAAACACCTGTTTATTTGAACCTGGGACTGTGTGTGAGTGACCATGTTTACGGTTCAGGGCTCGCTGAAGGCCCAGTTACATCACAGTATACATTTTCATATCAGTTGAGTTTAGAAATACTGTATAATCAAAAACTGTATCATATACATGTGGTTTGTTATTATACACACTATTTGTATGGTGACTTATGTGATCTTTGTCCAAAATGGATGAAAAGCCCTCAAGCTCTCACTCAGACAATTTTCTAAAAACTCTTAGATCCCAGGGCTGCTGGGAACTGCAGTCCATTTCAGGCAGCGCTGCTACTAACTCATGTTGCATGTTGGTTGGACATATAATCAATCATTTTACTCCATATATGTAGAAACATTGTTACTACTACTACTGCTAATACTACTACTACTACTGAAACAACATGTCACCATTGATCAGTAGGGTATCACGTCGAGGGACTTTAGTGACTACTTGTTGTGGCACATCATACAAGTCATCTTTATCCTCCACATCTGCCTCATGTGCCTCTTTTTTATATAAGCTTAATTTTGTACTCACTAAAAGTATCATTGGTCTTAATTGCCAAAGAACTCAACTTTGGTTTCGTCTTTCAACAAAACTTCTTCCATGAAGGATTTTGTTTTTTTGTTGTGCATGTTGTGCAAGTATAGCAACAACCTTTTAACAGAGCAAGAACAAGCCACCAGATGGGTACAACACTTTCGTGAAGTGCTTGATCACTTACCATCAGATGACCCTGCTGATCCTGCACCATCCAATACCGTCCTGGATATTGATACAAGTCTCCCAACTGAAGCAGAAGTCAGGCTCTCCATCAATGCCATGAAGAGTGGGAAAGCTGCCAGTAAAGATGTTATCCATGCTGAAACGCTCATAGCGGACCTCACCACCTCAACTAGAATTTTTACTGATCTATTCAGGAAGATCTGGGAAAAGGATACAATACCTTTGGACGGGAATAAGGGCTTAATTGTGAAATTCCATAAGAAAGGAAGCCTCTAGAACTGTGACAACTGGTGTAGACATCACACTGCAAAGTTTTCTGCAGGATTCTTCGTGACAGAATTGATGTAGCAGTTGACCAGAAACTAAGCAGGAACAGGCAGGGTTTAGAAGAGAAGGGGGATGAATCAATCAGATCTTTGCTCTAAGGAACATCATTGATCAGCACATAGAATGGAACATCCCCTAATATATCAACTTCATCGACTTTCAGAAAGCCTTTGACAGCCTGCACTATGACAACCTATGAAAGATCTTACGGTCATATAGATTTCTTACAAAGATGGTAACACTTATGGGGATGTTCTACCATCAATTTCAGTGCAGTGTTGCAGTGTAGTTGACAGAATACTATTAGTGTGGTTCCAGGTTCCAGGTTCTGTTGTGCGACAAGGATGTATCATCTCTCCCATCCGCTTTCTGCTTGCCATTGACTGCATCATGCAGAGGACAAGAGTTGATAAACCTTGAGGCATCCAGTGGACCACATTATCACAGCTTGAAGATTTTGACTTTGCCGGTGACCTAGCTGCCCTCTCCACAGAATTACAACATTTGCAGGAGAAGACTGACAGACTGAACACCTTTGCCAAGCAAATAGGCCTCTACATCAGTGCCTCTAAAACACAAGTGATATACATTAATGCCACTCCTAGTTCACCTATCACAGTAAATGATGCTCCACTCTAATATGTTGAGGAATTCACATATTTTGGTAGTCTTGTTAATAAGATCAATACAGCACAAAAATATATCAGCGAAAGACTTGGGGAAGCACCCAGTGCATTCGCAACACTTCAGCCCATCTGAAAGTCCAAACAGTACAGCCTGAGAACAATATCAATTCTTTTCTTTCGTATGACTCCGAAAGCTGGTGTGTTGTAAAGGGGGGGAATATCTCTAATGAAGACCTTTACAAGAAACTTAAGAGCCAGAGTTTGATTTTGGAGATGAAGTGCCGACACTTAAGATGGCTGGGCCACATCCTAAAAATGGACCAGAACCATAAACCTAAGGTTGCTCTGAGATGGACACCACCTGGGAAGCACAAACAAGGCCAGCCTAAAACAACCTGGTGGCGAACTGTGATAAATGAGCTAAAGGAGATGAACCTAACATCGGGTGAAGCTGAACATGTATCTCAAGACAGGGCCAGATGGAGGCAAATCATGGAAGCCTTATGCACCTTTTGGCACAAAGATTAATCAAATCTAATTCTACCCAATGTTAGGAAACAAGGTGTGGGTCAAAGATCATGGGTACTCCAGCAGGACAATGACACAAAACACACATATAAAGCCACAAGACAACAGTTAAAATGAAAAATGTGCTGAAATCCTTTGGAAAGAAGGGAAATCTACTATTGGTAAAAGGAATGCTACAAAAATTCAAGAGCTACAACAAATTTCAACTGAAGAGCTGGATAAACAACCAGAAGAAAAGTGACATAAAAGTACAGACACAAAAAATTTTTTAGGTTATTTTCATTACCAAATGTTATGTACCCAAGTTATTAGTTAAGGATTCCTTTAATACAGTCCAGGTCTTATTTTAAATTTCTTCTTTGAAGGAAAAAACACTACATGTAAGCTGAGCAAACATTTTTGCTGTATACCATTGGACATCCAACTGAAATATTCTGATGCACAAAAATGTGTACATTTCAAACTATTTCTAAAAATATTATACATGATTTACCTAAAATACAATGGTACTGGTAACATTGATCACGTCTCTACTTGTGTAATATTTAAATATTCTAAATATGTAATTTTTTTATCATATTTTTGTTTCATAAAATAACCATAGCACACAGGTATTCCAATTTAAGATGAATAATGTGCTAAAGCTCACTCATTTTATTTTATTACTTTATCTTCTTTTGCTACTTCAAAAACCAATTACACTGACTACAATATTAATAGGACAGAATTATTGAATTACTACTATTGCCTCGCCAATGTGCTCAACTTGTTGCTTAGGTATATGAGAGGAAAACTACCTTTGTTTCAGTACATGTACTCATCTCCACCCTCACTTCCACCTTCCAGCCAAAGATAACTAAACAACTGCTGCAATTTCCTGAGCATTTAATTTACCTGGGTAAATTTAATACATATTCCTCTGCTGAAATATCTGTCTATAATGCCCCCCCCCCCCAACCACCAAACCTTCACAACGCAAGAAGCAGAGACGCGAAGTGGCAAAAGGACAGCTACTGTACCGGCTTTTAAATGATCGACGCACAGCGTGACAAACAGAACATGCAGTTCGCCAGCCTGTAACAATTCCCATGAAAATAACAATCTCTTTAAATTGTATATCCAGTAAACCAAACCCTGGGGGTGGATGAGCAAAGCGAGCAGGGGGCGGAGCCCCCTAGTGTATTATATTTTTCGATCATGTTAAGTTAATTACTTTTTTGTCATATTTACCTTAGCAATCTAAAACTGATTACAGCACAAAGCATGTGTCCACTGTGCAATACTGATTAATAAATGTTTAAAATGAGAATCTCTAAAAATGACTTATCTGTTATTCTTGGAAGAGCCAGACTTTCACTATAATCTTTTGAAATCTTTATTGAAATCTTTTTTTTCAAAAACAATTAAGATGTATCTATATTATTTTCCCAGATGTTTTATATTTAAAAAATAAACTATTATGAGTAAATTATTTTTAGAAGCATACAAATCATTCAATTACAAAGCAATATTGAAAGCCTGTCTAATTTGTTGTTTTTTCTGTTACAGAGGATAGCTTCAGAGTGAAGAATAGGCTGCACACTTAACATAGTCAGCATAGTAATGCTGATTTATCCACAGATTATACTATACTATGCCGTAACATTGAAATAAATCATCCTATTAGAGTCCTACAAAAATACATATCAAATCTGAGAAGATATAAAAATAAAGAGGCAGCTTGGTGGTGCAGTGGTTAGTGTTGCTATCTCACAGGTCAAGAAGACTGGATTGAAATCACAGTTAAGTCAATGTCTGTGTGGGTTTTCTCTGGGTCCTCAGTTTTTTCTCACCTTTAATCAGGAAATAGCTATTGAATTTAAAAATTGATAAACTGGTTGTAAAGGCACAACTACAATACTTCAGAGTTTGTGAAATTGAACTGGTGAACTGACCTGCATGCAGAAACACTTCAGATAACACAAACAAGTGACATGATGTGCACTTGATGTTTTCACTTAATTTTTTTAACTTTTGGTCTTGGATTATATACTCAGACTATGCTCTGCAATGTTGACATTACAGTACGTGAAGCTCAACAGTATCCAATGAATGCGCTTTGACTAGGCAGGACTAGCCATTAAAGTAGCAGACATATTTTCAGTTTAAAATAGGAATACCATTTGAATGCTTCTCTCGTGCACAAATGCACTTTCTGGAAGTGGTTTATTTAACAATATTTTAGCCAAAACACATGTGCTGGGGACAAACTGGATACTACCTAACTCAAGTGTAATCTTAAATCAATATGTTTATACTTCAGTAAAGTAGATCCGTTACAATTGTGCTTTCTAAGATTAAATAATTACACTGACAGAGGATGTAGAGCAAAGAAAACTATAAGCACAAAGATAGATATTCTTATATAACACAAAATAAATTTTCAGTTTTTAATACTTTTAAAGAAGGATGACACAGTAGTGAAGTGGTCAGCACTGATTCTTCATAGTTCAATGGACATGGGCTCAAACCATAGCCCAGAGGTTTGCACATAACTCTGTGGTTCCCTAAATTTTGAAGAAGCTGTGTTCCATCCAGAACTGGGGTTTGCCAGAATAGACTTTAGGATCTCAGGCCCTTTAATGTCTTTCAAAAGAACTAGCCTTGTTAAGTTTATTTGATGTGCATGTTTATGTTCTGTGTAAAGGATGCTATAAAATAAATAATGTCTAATTGACTGACAGGGTTATATTTTCTTTCACAACAAATATCCAATCATTTTTGTTTCCTCAATTGCGTTTTATGTACATGTGACATCTAAGTTCATGGTTTTATATTTTAAAATAACTGCAAAAAATACATTTCTAAAATGCTGTTACAGTGTTATTTTTGATACTTTTTATTTATAGAAAAAGAAAAATACTCAGTAGTATAACTAGCTACAGGTAGATTTAGATCTTTACAAACATCAGCACTGTAAGTGAGAAAGCATAGGCTATAAATATACCAGTTCTGAGAATGCAACATGTGGCAAATGCTGCTGCAACTATATATTTCCATCCAATCCTGAAGTGGATTTTAATGTCCTGCCCCGATACTCCTACTGTTAAAAATTAAACAATGACTGACAGAAAGAACAGAGCTCTGTTGCTAGTTGGATATGCATCACTCAATTAGACAAGTGGGGAAAAGTGTGACTGTATGTTGGATTACAATGCACTGACATCCTACCTTTGGTTTTTTGTAGCCTTATGATTGTTGTTCCATAGATAGCCTCTTGGCTAATATTATCCTGAATATGGCAATAAATGCATGAATGGATGGATTAAAACTAAATACATCTAACTACAATAATACTGGGATGATAAGCAAATAGTCAGTGAGTCCTAGCACAATTCTTCTACAGCTCTGTGATGGCTAGTGCAATTTTCTACACTGTGGTGGACTGTGCTGGTAACATTACGTCAAGATAGGCCCACTGAATCAACAATCTAATTAAAAGGACACACTCTGAACCACTTGGAGCTACTGTAGTAGCAAAGGAGAGAATTAAATCAAAACTGTGTGCCATTATGAACTACTAAGTACTTACAAAACATTCAGAAGTGTGTCAAGAAATGCTATTGGAGCTGCTTTATAACAACAGCAATATGCCTGTATAATGCCTCACTGTTTTCTTTATTTTTCTTTCTTTTTAATTTTCTTGCTTTTAAGTTATTCTGGTGTGTGTTCAGACCATTATGTATTTATTTAGGGCGGCATGGTGGCGCAGTGGGTAGCGCTGCTGCCTCACAGTTAGGAGACCCGGGTTCGCTTCCCAGGTCCTCCCTGCGTGGAGTTTGCATGTTCTCCCCGTGTCTGCATGGGTTTCCTCCGGGTGCTCCGGATTCCTCCCACAGTCCAAACAAATGCAGGTTAGGTGCATTGGTGATTCTAAATTGTCCCTAGTGTGTGTGTGTGTGTGCATGCCCTGCGGTGGGCTGGTGCCCTTCTCGGGGTTTGTTTCCTGTCATTGTACCCTGTGTTGGCTGAGATTGGGTCCAGCAGACCCCCGTGACCCTGTAGTTAGGATATAGCGGGTTGGATAATGAATGGATGGATTTATTTATTTAAAGAACTTCTGTAAAAAGCCAACTTTAACACTGGGGACAAATAAAGTTCTATCTATCTATCTATCTATCTATCTATCTATCTATCTATCTATCTACCTACCTACCTACCTACCTAATTACCAGTTTTTTAACCTTTTTACCATTTTTGTAGTTAATATATGTTCTTGTGTGGCTATACAAACAAAGTAAACACAAAAAAACTCCAAGAAAATCTGGATGGTGTCAGTGATTTAAAAGGGAAAAGTAAAAGGAGAGGTATAATATGATAACCATATAAATAAACAAAATGAAACAAAAAGTAGAAGAAGAACAAGTGACTTTACTCTAAATTTGAATACAGTAGAGATTCATCATATGATAATACTGCTTTATATCAACCTTTAGTCAAAAACTATGGTAAACAATCTTTGTTGTTCAAACACAATGACTCCATTTGTTAGCAAAAGATTTAACACATTAAGATGGTTTATTTCTGAAAAAATAGAAAGCATGTATATTAAAAAAACAGGAGGCTGTAGCTCAGAGTCAAGGTATTGAAGATGGTTTCTTTAGCAAGACTGAAATTACAAAGAACATATTGGTTCACTTTCTGCAAGGTCAAGAGGTTCTAATTATTTCTTGTTGGTGTGGAAGTATAAATGAGTGATACAGAACATGCACATAAAATTGTGAATCGCCTCTAAAGATTTTCCAAACTGAAAGTCATAAACAAATAAATGTACTCACTTGTAATATTGTTTGATGTGTTCCCCGTACACCGTAACGGGTGTATCACATTCCTTCATGTTGCTAGGTTAAAAGAGACAACCATACCTGAAGTGAAGAGGCTCTGTTGCTCAAAAGGCACGGCAGGCACTTTGAGGGGTATTTTGGCTGCTAACTTAAAGAAGGAAAAATCCAATGTCTTCTGTTCTTTTGGTGCACTACTCTACCCTGGTCTACTGAATACTGTTCTGTAACATTGTGAATAACAATCTGATCCTCTAGTTGTATCTTAGAATTGGGAAGTAAAAGTGTCTGGGTGCTAGACATGCTCCATAGGTAGTGCTGAGTGATTTATACTATAGGAGTTGGACTAATTTTTGACCCTTTTAGTTAAGACCCAACAAAAAAGCTGGATTTATGTGTGTCACACTATTGATATTTATTTATTGAAGTTCTCTAGGCCTGCTATATATTGGCTTGTAATATTGATCTACAGCAAAAAAAAAATCAAAAGAAATGCATCTCTGTGTCTGGAGCTCTCTGATAACAGCAAACTGATCACTTACTTTTTCACTGATAACAAAAGAATATGTATTTTCTCTTAAATTCCATGTCAAACTAATAAAAAGAAAAATATTTATGTGAATTATGCAGTTTCACTCCTGTTACTTGCATATATTAGAACACTAAAAATATTTATCAAAGAAAACTAAAGTAACACACTATCCTTTACAAAGAAGTAGTAGCCTGTTATTTCAACAGCATTCCCTCTACCTTTTCCAACCAAGTTAGAATATCTGGGTGTAGACATGTTTGAATTCCTTTCATAACCATCAGATCACTCACAAAATAAGATGACTCACCTCAAAAGACCATCCAAGCCAAAAATTATAAATAAATAAATGACTCACTTTGGTTAATCCTAATAATGCTAAAGACTTCCTTGTTTCAATCCCACAGTTTCCACTGAAAACATGGAAGGTGGCCAAATAATATTTTGAAAAATGTTCAAATACCACATCCGCAGGTAGGAAACAGGCTGATTAAATTTGCCTTGGATGTTACTAAGGTTGAGCATAACGCCAGAAATATTCCCAGCCCTGGGGATCTTAAATATAATAGTTTAGTTCTGTGGGTGTGTATGTGGGAGTGAAAAATGTAAGTGTAGTTCTACTGGGACTATGCTGGCTGAAAGATTACAGTTTACTTGGACAAGACTAAAAGTGGAATCTTATAAAACCTTTCAAACCACTTGTTTGTTCTACATAATCTTCTGTTTATGGGAAATTAACTTTGTTCCTTTTTTCTCCATCTGTTATTTAATAAAATATGTTATAGAATATATCCACGAAGAGATTGCAGTGAAAAAGAACAATCCCATCATAACCAGCACAAGTCACGTTGCATGTTTGAACAAGCTCAGTTCAAAGTACTTTTATTGCTATGAGGTTGCTTCTTGGGTAAGTCAGGGCAACTGAGGACAAAGGTATGAGCCATTAAAGTAAGATTTCAGTAACTTTTCCCAGTAGGTCAAATCAGCATAAACTATCTTTTGTGTTTGCTTATAAAAACAGATTACATCTTATATGCATTTTGGAGCAACACCAGAAACATTTTGATTTCATTACACTAATTAAATTAAGTAATTTTTTTAAAACTTCTAAAATTTAAGAAAGGTATCAGTGATATCTCAGCTTTTGCATTTAAACTCAAAAGCATGTCAGAGGCTATAAGTTATTCTAATTGCAACATGATTAAAATTCAGCCTTAACCAGAAAAATCATCTATTACCAAATATTTGAGATATGGTATATAATGACTATAATGAAATTACCGAGCAGATAAAATATTCCAAAATACATGAAAGACAATTTATCTATTCCAGTTGGAGCCTTGCTAGTCACAAGATAAAACTGAACTACAGCCAAAAAAAGGGATCTGATAAGATACATGATAAAAGAATCCTGACCATTCTAACATTTTTATCTGAGTCATGGTTTCACTTTGCTGACATCTAAAGACAATCACATTACGCAACTTCTAGTTTTGGAATACGTATGACTTACCAACCACAGCAGCAAATCTCATCACCGGACCATGTTAATTTAAAAATCTGTCACATTTACCAACTGAGTGCCAAACCAGTGCAATCATGCTTGTTTCTTTTTGTGACAGCCAATAATGTACTGCCTTTTGGAGACAGTGCTGTACAAAGGATTAATAGGTACAGCGAGTTCAGCCTCAATCTCTGCATTTTTTTCTTTTCACATTCAGTTGGGTATGTAAAACATGAGACATGATACACTCAAGCTGTTTTTCTGTTTGTGAGGTCCCAAACCACCATGTTCTTTATTCATTATTGCTGCATTATATGAACTATACTTCCAGATTAGCATTCAATGGTTGTCAGCTCTTGTGCACACAGAGGCCGGCCCTTGACTGAAGAAAAAAAATAAAACATTCGATTTTGTCATAACAAGTCATAGGCTACATGGAATGAGTTGCATTACATAACAGGCCTAGGTTCGCAAGAGCACGCTGAACAACTGCCTCCATCTCCCTAAGATTATGTAAATGAAGGCTACGACAGAAAATCTCTCAAAAAGTTGCATAATGTGGCAAGGCCTTAACACTACATTATATACTGTCAATCAATGCGAATGCTTATAGCTTCAGGGTTTAAAGATTGTCTTAGTTCAGGAATTCACTCTATGTTGTCAATGACATGATTCTGTTACCACAAAATAGCAAAAAAAGAGATGCCTCAAAAATGACGCAACAAAACAAGCCAGAGCCTTACTGGAGTGACCCAATATAGGTCTCACCTCAGGCAGGCTTCAGCCTCAGGCAACCGGTAGGACTTTGCTAGCTCAAGCCTGAAATAAGACTCAGCACACACAGTTCAAAAATGTCCAATAATTTTAAAAAATAGCAAAAATTTCCTTCTTGAAAGAGCGAAAATGTAGAAGCCTATAGCTTGAGAGATGTAATGATGCCAAAACATCCATCCATTATCTAACCCGCTATATCCTAACTATAGGATCACAGGGGTCTGCTGGAGCCAATCCCAGCCAACACAGGGCGCAAGGCAGGAAACAAACCCTGGGCAGGGCGCCAGCCCACTGCAGACACCAAAACATCTTTATCAATAATACTTTTATGAAATGAAAAAGAATAAAAATAAAGCAAAGGAAGATAAAACAAAAAGCAAAAAAGGATTTGAATAAAAAGGCAATCCAAATCAAACCCATACAAATTTTAATCCAAGAGCAAGAAAACAGAGAATAATAACAAATATTCAGTAACCAGAAAAGCAGTACTTAAAAATGAACTGCCTTGGGACTCACCTCTCAGCCTCAATATTTAGGCTGAGGATGGTCCATTAGAAGTAACATAATCATAACAAGTCTTGGATATCCATCCACAAAGCAAAGACAGTAAATAAAACGTAATAATATGTGAAAAAATTATATAAACACTAGACAAATAATTTAAGATAAACTGCCAGACTTCGCAAACAACCTCTGGTTTACAAAGGCTGAACAATTTTGATGAGTTATAAAGCAAGAACTCTCTCCACTCCACAACTTCTAATCAACAATGTTACACTCCCCTACTCCAATATGCATTTGGACTACTACAGAGACATGTTTGCTACATGAGGACCTAATTAACTTAACATAACTGAAAGAACAAAAAACTCTACACACTATCAGAGGACTCTTAAGCAGAATGACAGGTTGTGCAAAAAGACAATGATTTTAAGCAGAAAAGTATGTCTACATCAGAAAAAAATGGGCTTTTACGATAGTCAAGGGCAGCACGGTGGCGCAGTGGTAGCGCTGCTGCCTTGCAGTAAGGAGACCTGGGTTCGTTTCCCGGGTCTTCCCTGCATGGAGTTTGCATGTTCTCCTCGTGTCTACATGGGTTTCCTCCGGGTGCTCTGGTTGGAAAATGACTGACTGACTGACGGACAATAGTCAAATATCACTCCTAAACTCCATTATGTTATAATAATAATACATTCTATTTATATAACACCTTTCCCATGTTCAAATCACTTTATATATATTCAGAATGAACGTCCGGGTATATACAACACTGGATACAAATAATATCTGCATAAAACACTAAATAAAGATAAATGCAGGAAACACAATGCTTTGAATTTTAAATAAAAGACCATAAACCAGAAAACCCTGAAAAATAACATAACATAATAATGTTGCTGTGGCAGGACCTGAAACAAGTACTTTGTGCTTTAAAACCATAAAATATTCCTAACAACATCCCCACTGAATTTACTAACTCCAAAATAATTCAATGTACACTTAAAATCGATATCTCTGCAGCATCAGGTACAAAGAAATTAACAATCCTGGTGGGATTTTAGTCTATCAAAGACTGCACTCACTCACACACCCATAACACAGTTATAAAGAGTCAGTTTAACACCAAGACTGGCTCTAGGCCACTGAAACTCTGTACTAGAGTAACCAGGTTTATAAAATGAATGAATGTACTAACTTTAGAATAAAATGCAATCAATTAAAGAGAATAATATTAATAATCAAAATATAACAGTCAACTGAGAGCATGGAACAATAAAGTAAGTATGTGTACAGTAAAGATACAGTCCTGACTAGTAAGCTCAAATCTAAGAATGTAATTATTCTGTTGAAAAAGCAGTAATACAGCAGTTCCTCAAAGTCCCACTTTCTATTTGCTGAGTAAACTAATCCTTCTATGTTATCATTTTCTGCAAACATTGCAGTTGTTAATGCTGGCAAAGCAGAAGGCTGGCTTCTGTCCTGAACAGTTAATGCTGCATCCAGAAGATATGGGCTTTCATTTAATTTGCACGTCAAAAAACTGTTTTTTCTCTGTGAAAAGAGTTTAACAATACCAGCTTCAGACTAATTTAATAAAATAAAAATAATATTTTTTAAGGAAAAAGAAAAAATGATAAAAATTATATAACAAAAATCAGTCTCCATTTATTTTCCAGGTTGTGGAGCAATTTTCAGAACTCATAAAATAAGTGAAGAAAATTTTTGAAAACATTTACTAAATTATGATTACTATTATCTTTAAAGTGAAGACTTAGCATTAGTATCAGAAAACTACAAAACATCATCACCAGTGACAATTTAGAGTAAGGGGTACCTTAAAATTGTAGTGCCATTCATTCTCAGGTGTGAATTCCTACTGTTACCTGGTACTGACACTGGGACACTTCATAACTACTTCTTATGTCCTACTCAGAGGTATGACAAATTCTTTTCTTAGTGTGACTTTTAGTGCAATTCTTTGGAGTAATTCTAAGGAGCTTGATAAATGCAGGGCCCTGGTCATTTTGTCTGGCTTCAGTATGTTCTGTTGTTTTGCTTGCTCTGACCCACTAGGTGGCTCTGTTCTCAAAACTCACTGTAGTAAAAAGAAACTCCCCCAACCATACCTCTACAGTCAAAAATTTTGGGTTACAAAGTAGTCTTTGGTATCTTCCTGACATGTAGGACACGTGTGCCAAAATTAGTTGAGACTGGACCAAGGGAATAGAATTATATAAAGGACAAACATGTGCACATTGAACCTTATATATTAGATTAGAAACATGCAAGCAAAAAAGCATTTTACACATAAGATAAGTTATTAATGTGTATAAAATTAAATTAAAATTGAGAAGATGCTACATGTTACCGTACTAAAATTCTGACTTTGGTATTGATGCCAGCGGGCATCAGTACCAGTACCTAAACGGTTCAGAAGCAAATAATGAATATCTCCAAACCCAAACCCCACCCCCAACCATACTCCAGCCTCCCTGGTTCCATGTATACACTCCAGAGTGTCAAAAATTTTGTGGGGATTGAGAGGAAATTTGACATTTACTTCCAGTAACCTTAAATCCCAAAATGCCAGTGCTGGTATGTCGCACAACCCTACTGCATGTAAAAACTACTTTTCTCTTGGGTGTATACTTTCGCTTAAAACTGATTTGAGAAAGAAATGATGACTTGCTTTTGTGTTTCAGATCATTGTGTTGCTGAGTAATACAACCAAATTTCACCTTATGGACAAATGACTGTTCTTTCTTCTTAAAAATTGTCCAATGCAGAAGATAATTCAAGCTTCCTTCCAATATGGCAAGTCTTACAGGTCCTGAGGCAACAAAAGGATCTCCACACCATCACACTACCACCACTGTATGATGTTCTTATTGTGTAATGCAATGTTTCCTTTATGCTACACAAAATGGGTTCCATGTTATTGAAACAGTCCCACATTTGTCTCATCTGTCTATAGAATATAATTCTGAAAGGCTTGGGATCAACAAGGTGCTATTTTGCAAATCAGAAACAAGCACCTTGTTCTTGGTTAGCAGTGGTATCTACCTTTCTATTTTAAAATGAAGTTTATTTTTTCTCAATATCTACTGCTCGTGGAGTCTCCTGACCTTTGCTGAGGCAAGAGAGGCCCCTGCAATTTTCTGGATGTGTTTAGGACGCTTTGTGACTTTGATTTTATGATATATCCTTGAAGTAATTATGAGTATTAATTGCTTTTCATATATACTCTGCCAAAACACTGCAAAATATGAACTATATTCTACCTCTATTCCCTATACTGTATTCTATACTGTTCCAATTCATTTGCTTGAGGCTTAATCCTTCTAGCATTCAGGTAAGCAACTTTTATTGTATTACCAGTAATTATTTTATTTTGGCTTACTGCCTCTAGGCCAGTAATTTCAAAGTTACCTTTTATTTCTTTTTATGAATGAGGTTTTGCTGTTAGCTCCCTTACATGAACTTCTAAACTTTTCTCATCCTAAACTCCCTACCCCCATTCCCTACAGTAGCTACACAATGATTTACTTGCTCATACATCTTCCCAGTATGCAGCAGTACAATGTTCCATGAATTTATCCCCCTACAACTAGAAATTCGCCACACATGCAGCTTTCTAATTTCTAATGTCCTACTGAACATAATGACAATAAATTTATTGAATTGTAATGAGAATAATTCAAAATCATGACAGCTATAGAAAAATGTAAAATTTAGAGTTACAGTATTTGTTCATTAACTGGAACTAACTGAAAAACAATAAATAGTACTAAACAAATATTAATAGTCATGCCACATTATCAAATAAAAAATATAAAAATACTAAATAAACACAGATAATATGTAACAGACAAAACAAGTAACAACCAGATAAATTCCCCAATCCCAGGTGAAGACAAACAAACCCATGACATAATTCCGCTGATGGTAAGATAAATAGTATTTTTCACAGACTTGCACATTTAGTCACCTTGAATCTTTAAGCCGTTTTTAGCAAATCAGAAATGAGACCAAAAGTGGCCTTTTTTAAGGAGGGGCATTTTTTTTGCCACCCTCCCATTCAGGCTACATCTGTGGCTGTTTGTGGTATTACTGTCATATGCATACAACGATTAGTCCTTTGGATGGCCTTTAGCTTCTTGAAAGTTGTCACTGGCCTCTTAATAGCTGATCAGTTTCCTTCTTGCATTGTCATCCACTTTGAAGGAACTCCCGATCTACTTAAAGCCTTTGAAATCTTTTTTTGCTAATCTCCCGACTTGCCCTATTTCACAGCTTTATCTTAAAGATCTCTTGACAGCACCTTTACACCCAAAGTGGACTCATTGCTTTAAAATGCAGTGGAAGGAGAGTTCCATCCATTCATCCATTATCCAACCCGCTAAATCCCAACTACAGGGTCACGGGGTCTGCTGGAGCCAGTCCCAGCCAACACAGAGTGCAAGGCAGGAAACAAACCCCGGGCAGGGCGCCAACCCACCGCAGGGAAGGAGAGTTTGCTGTGTGAATTATAAGGTGACTAGTTTATCCAAGTTTACAAATTCAATTGTTACGTATGTTTACTTATAAAAAAAGTTATTTTATTCTATACAATATTAGTTTATTTTTGTATGAAAATTGTATTTTCACTTAGATAATGTGGGCTACTAAAAATGGAACTAGCTTGATTTCATTTGTTTTTATATTCAGAGTTGCATACAACAAAAGGTACACATTTTGAAAGGGGGTGGTGACTTTCCATTTGTAACTATAAAAAGAAGTATAATGTCGAAAAACAATATTATTATATATAAAAAAACAACCATTGTTCCATTTAGTGCAGGAAATAAATTAAAGAAATTACATTTAATTGCTGGTGTTATCCATATTTAGAAGTCAAAGTAATTGTGTAAAAGATAAATTTAAAATGCTGTAATAAGCACTTAGAAGAAACACAAAAAAATTTTTGACTATAACATACTATTAAACCCTATAATGTAAAACAATACACCTATGAAACTATATACACCAAAAATACATAAAGTGTAAAGAAATAATTAACTGGCCAAGGTATATCCTGGTAAAATACAAACCATTCACAACCATTCTTGCACATCTTAATTGAAACATTCCATAGTTCAGGGGCCCCAAGGTCAAGCACACTTTTTTAATACGGCTTCACCCCCCAGAAAGGATTATTATTTTTAAACTGTCATTTAAATGTAAGAGATACAGTAGCACCCATAAATTATCCCACAACATGCTCTAAGAAATACAATTATGTAATAAGATTGCTTGAAGGAAAAGTAAACTGTATCTAATCATATTTAGCACAAAAGATGTGAAATATCAAGCAGGAGTCTAACACTAAGATGCCACAGTCATCAATATTAGGTAATCTTTCATGGCACATGTATTAGAATATTTAAATATTATAACTACTGCCATTGTTATACTGTATATATATCACATAATCTATCAATTAACTTTGGGAACATATTTCAATATCAGATGAGTTTTCAAAATATTTAATAATATTATAAATTTAATAAACAAATTGAAACTCTTCAAAATAAAAAAGTACTTACTAGCTGGTTTTAAATAACACAAATGTTTTTGTGTAACACATATATACTGTAAAATACTTTCGTTTTATGGATAAATTTAAACATGAAGAAACCAATTAAAAAAAAACAAAATTGGTAATATACAGTGTATTACAAAAGTATTTGTCCCCCTTGGTGCTTGCCCTGCTTTGTCATCCAATGGGCATAATGGACATAACAAAGGACATGTAATGGATAACAATAAAGTCCATGTCAAAGTGGAATGAAAATAAAACACCCTGTGTGTGTGT
>JANRMT010028174.1:141823266-141846705 GCA_026402145.1 Polypterus bichir lapradei
AACACTGAAAAGATGTGAATGTGAATTCATCCCCTTTGCTTTGCTAGACCTCTAAGTAAGACCTGGTCCAACCAATTAATGTCAGAAGTCACATAATTAGTTGATTAAGGCCCACCAGTGTGCAATCAAAGTGTCACATGATGTCTATATAAATAGATCTGTTCTGAAAGGCCCTTTAGTCTACAACACCACTAAGCTAACAAAATGAAGATCAAGGAGCACTACAAACAGGTCAGAGATACATTTGTGGAGAATTATAGATTAGTGATGGGTTACAAAAAAAATATCCCTAACTTTGAATATCCAACGGAGCACCTTTAAATCCATTATAACAAAAAAAAAAATATGGCACTGCTATAAACCTGACAAGAGATGCCACCCACCAAAACTCACAGACTGGGC
The DNA here is from genome assembly GCA_026402145.1 of Polypterus bichir lapradei. NCBI lineage: Eukaryota > Metazoa > Chordata > Cladistia > Polypteriformes > Polypteridae > Polypterus > Polypterus bichir. The sequence continues at coordinate 141,823,669 of JANRMT010028174.1, forward strand.
AGGAGGGCATTAATCACAGGCGCAAAAAAGACTCCAAAGATAACACTGAAGGAGGTACAGTGGAGATGAGAGTATCTATCCACAGGATCACATTAAAACTGGTCAGAAAAAAAGCCACTGCTTAAAGAAAAAAAAAGAAAGTTTGCCCAACAGCATGTGGCGGACTCCATAAACAAATGGAAAAACGTTCCATGGTCAGATGAGACTAAAATTGGGTTTGAGAGAATAATATGGGGGTAACAACAGTTAAGTATTTTGTTTTGCAGAACACAGTGAACTATATAAACATTCGTTTTAGAAATGTAATAAAGAGATGGCTGAAATGGTCAAGTAAACAAGCAGAATGTTCCAGTGGGATCTTTCAAGAAACTGCCTGATGTAATGTTCTTTCATGCACCTAGTAAGACTTGCTAGTTCACACGTATAGAATTTACATAAAACAATATGAGATGAATTGAAAAGATATTGAGAGAACAAGGATATAATGGAGAAAGACTTTTATTTTAGGCTGGTTGTGCTCTATGCTAAAGGACTTCATGTCTTTTAACCAATCAGAGTATGATATGTAAACATTAATTCAGCACTGTTTTTCAAATTCAGTTGTTTATTAAATGGACCTCTACTCTTACTTTTTTGATCATTCTGTAACAGTCGGTAGTGTTGAATGCTCCAATTTCAATATTTGTTGTAAGAGATAAAGATGCAATGGACAACTTTTCACCTGCCTGATTTCTGACTTGAAAAAGTTTTATCAGACCTGTCCATGTAGAGGATTCATTTTTTTCTTTAATTAATATGTTGATTTCTACCACATGGGAAATGCCATTTGTGGCACAAACCCAACAATTCCCATCACCCCAAGAACACCATTCATACAATGAAGCATGGTGGTGGCAGCATCATGCTGAAGGGATGTCTTTCATCAGCAAGGACAGTAAAATTGTTCAAGATTGAAGGAAAGATGAATGGCTCTAAGTATTGAGCAATTCTTGAGGAAAACCCATTTCAACCTGCCAGAGATTTGAGATTGAACAAAAGTTCACCTTCCAGCAGGAAAATGACTCTAAACATACTATTAAAACTACAAAGGACTAGTCTAAAAGGAAACATTTAAAATCCTTGGAAAGGCCTAGTCAAATGCCAGACCTCAGTGCAATTGAGAATATGTGGCATGACTTGAAGATTTGTTGTATACCCATGTAAGGAGTTGGACCAGTTTTGCCTTGAGGAATGGGCAAAAATCCCTTTGGCTAGATGTGCTAAGCTAATAAAAACATTCCTCAAGAAATTTGCAGCTGTAATTGCAGCAAAAGGTGGCTCTACAAAGTATTGACTTTGGGAGGTGAATACCTATGCACACTCATGATATACTTTGTCTTAACTATTGTTTGTGTCACAATAACAAATATTTTGCACCTTCAAGGTGTTAAGCATGTTCTGTAAATCAAATGGTGCTAACCCACAAAAATCAATTTTAATTCCAAATTGTACCACGTCAAAACAGGACAAACACTTTGAAGGAACTCCCGATCTACTTAAAGCCTTTGAAATTCTTTTTTGCTAATCTCCTGACCTGCCCTATTTCATAGCTTTATCTTAAAGTTCTCTTGACAGCACCTTTCCACCCAAAGCGGACTCATTGCTTTAAAAGGAGACTTCCATCCATCCATCCATTATTTTTTTATTAAAAAAAATGGAGCAATGAATTTCTTTGATAGTAAGTCCTCATCATTCCTGTACATAATACCACCCACACAGTTTACAACAAAAGCAGCAAATATATTATAAAAGAGTACTTTGCATGAATATGGGTTACCTGTGTTATCAAAGTGGGATAAAACATGTTTTGATCATAATTAATCTTAACTCATTACATCTGTTGTGATGAATTAGTTTTTTGTTTGTTTGGCAACAGAGGTAACCACTGCAACCCTGTACAGCTATTGTTTAACCGTAATTTTCAAAATATTTAATAAGGCTAGGGGGCTTTGCCCCCTGCTCGCTTCGTTCACCAACCCCCGTGTTTGGTTTTCCGGATACACACTTTTAAGATTTTCTTTTTCTTTGAATTGTTGTTATTTCATTAGTTTCACTTTTATTTCAGAACTTCTGTAAAAACAATATTTGGAATCTTTGGAGTCCCAATATGCTGAATCATTTAAATGAGGTCAGTGAAACATGTGTTTAATGACTTTGTACCATAATTCAGGATAGGTTTCTCTGTTTGGAATTTCAGCACAGACAAAACGATCTACATCATCAGCAGTCAATAATTTTTTTTGCAAAGTAACCAATAAATGCGAGGTAAACCACGTTTTTGAAATTCTCTGACTTAAACTTACAATATTTACATACTTCTGTCATATCACCTATGTCCATATATTCGATCTCTATTCGCTTTTTCGTTAATTCTCTGAGTAATAATGTCCGTTTGTTTGCGCTACTGCAATCTTTACTTTCTTTTTTTTATTCTTTCTAATTTTCCTGCTTTCATATTCTTCAACTTTCTCCACATGTGTATCACACTGTTTTTTTTTTTGAGCCTTTTGAATTCCACTGCTTTCATAATCTCTAACCTGCTCTGCATGTGTATAGCGCCAACGTTTGTGAACGTCTTTATAAGGTTCTACTTTGTCTTTTACTCTGTCTTTTAATTCTGAGCCCGATTGGACCTGCTTTTTTTCAATTCCACTTGTTCCGGGCTGATAATTACTTTCCTTAATTTCTGAATTTGCACCTATATTATTCTTTTTCTTTTTTGCTCTTTATTCTCTCCAACGCTTTTGAGACTGTTTTCTCCACGTTGCTTTCTTCTTTGCTTAGTCGTCGACATTTCATTTATAACGTACTAGCAAAATACCCGCGCTTCGCAGCGGCGAAGTACTGCATTAAAATTTTTATTAAGAAGAAAATTTAACCTTTTTAAAGTGAGGGAAAATATGGCAATAATTATTTGTTAAGGATCTCTTTGTATACCACGTTGTCAGTTCGGCCCTCCGGTTGTAACATGACCAAGCTGTGCGCTGAGCTTACTCTTGAGCATGCAACTTACAGTTGGCCATGTGAACAGTAATCTTGTTTCAAATCTCACAGCATGGATTGCTGCTGTCATAATCGATTTCAGTTTCATGGTTTGTTTCAATTACGACAGTATTTGCAGGACTTGTGTTGAAGTGACATTCGGCATCTGTCAAGCGTTGTAAGCTTACAACCGGTTTCATCGATAACTTCACATCCAGCTTTTGAGAGTTTAAACATTCATAAACATCAAAGTGTCCACTACTGAAATTGTCACCTATGAATGTAAGATGTTTAAGAGGCATTGGCGGTTGTCGAAAGGTGTAAAATATTTGGCCATTTCGGTACACTTGAAAGCACCAACCGAACAATTCAGCGGCAGCCATCAACTCACATGCAGAACCATAGGTGAAGGGCTTAAGCATTTCACTCTTCTAGTGCTCCTGTGTAGTATAATTATCTCCTGTACCGTCATCAGTCCACACCTTGAACCTGTCCCAGTCATTCAATACATAAGACACAATGTTCTTCCAGATATCAAGAGTGAGCCTGATATGGCCGTGCAATATGTAACACAGAGAATGGAAAAGGTAGGTGCCATCTCCGGGCATGGAAACCACTCGGTAAGTGACAGTTCTTTGATCGATGGTGATTACCTCGATAGACATGGTAATGGGGGTTGGAATGATGAAGGAAATGGGTACCTGAGTAATGTAAAGTAAGTGTAAAATACCTATACAATAACTATAATTGTAATAAACAAACAATAAAACAGCGGAGAAGCCGTGGATTAAACAAAAAGGCTGTAGTTATCAGCAGGGAGACGTGAATCCCGTGGCGAAGCAAGGAAGGGAATGTAGAGACTGGAGCGACGGACGGCCTTATATAGGCAGGTAGCCAACAACGTGGGAGGTGATGGGATGGGAGACCCAACGCCGCCTCACATGGTGACCAAGCTGCAGGCTATGGACGTATATATGTACGTAAATAGGATTTAGTTAGCGTTGGGAACCCGTGTACCAAATTTCTTGAAGATGGGACCATAAGTAACAAAGACTGTTGAAAAGTTCAATATGGTGGCCGACAGTGGCATCATACCACCGAAATAAGTACGTACATTGGCTTCGGTTAGTGCAGGGAAGCCGCCTACCAAATTTCGAGAAGATGAGACCTTAAATAAGAAAGTTCAACATGGCGGACGTTGTTGATCGTTACGCGTAGAATTTCGAAATGAAACCTGCTTAACTTTTGTAAGTAAGCTGTAAGGAATGAGCCTGCCAAATTTCAGCCTTCTACCTATACGGGAAGTTGGAGAATTAGTGATGTTGGAAAATTCAATATGGCGGCTGACAGTGGCGTCATACCACCGAAATAAGTACATACATTGGTTTTGGTTAGCTCAGGGAAGTCACCTACCAAATTTCGTGAAGATGGGGCCGTAAATAAGAAAGTTCAACATGGCGGACGTTGTTGACCGTTATGACCGTTATGCGTAGAATTTCGAAATGAAACCTGCTTAACTTTTGTAAGTAAGCTGTAAGGAATGGGCCTGCCAAATTTCAGCCTTCTACCTACACGGGAAGTTTGAGAATTAGTGACGTTGGAAAGTTCAATATGGCGGCTGACAGTGACGTCATACCACCGAAATAAGTATGCACATTGGTTTCGGTTAGCGCAGGGAAGCTGCCTACCAAATTTCGTGAAGATGGGGCCATGAATAAGAAAGTTCAATATGGCGGACGTTGTTGATCGTTATGACCGTTACGCGTAGAATTTCGAAATGAAACCTGCTTAACTTTTGTAAGTAAGCTGTAAGGAATAGGCCTACCAAATTTCAGCCTTCTACCTACACGGGAAGTTGGAGAATTAGTGACGTTTGGAAAATTCAATATGGCGGCCAACAGTGGCGTCATACCATCGAAATAAGTACGTACATCGGTTTCGGTTAGCGCAGGGAAGTCACCTACCAAATTTCGTGAAGATGGGGTCAGCCTTCTACCTACACGGGAAGTTTGAAAATTGGTGACGTTGGAAAGTTCAATATGGCGGCCGACAGTGGCGTCATACCATCGAAATAAGTACATACATCGGTTTCGGTTAGTGCAGGGAAGCCGCCTACCAAATTTCGTGAAGATGGGGCCATAAATGAGAAAGTTCAACATGGCGGACGTTGTCGACCGCTATGACCGTTACGTGTAGAATTTCGAAATGAAACCTGCTTAACTTTTGTAAGTAAGCTGTAAGGAATGAGCCTGCCAAATTTCAGCTTTCTACCTACATGGGAAGTTGGAGAATTAGTGATGAGTCAGTCAGTCAGTCAGTCAGTCAGTCAGTCAGTCAGTCAGTGAGTGAGTGAGGGCTTTGCCTTTTATTATTATAGATTGTCCTTATACGCTTTATTTGCACTGAGAGCTCTGGATTTGTATGTGCTGAAATCCTTACACTCACACGACTGAGTGTGTTGCTACCCGTGCTCTTATTTGATTGTAAGTAGGGCGTGTCTTGTAAGAATTTCATGTTCTGCGTCCCCGCGAGACAGTCCTGGGTCAGTCTCTTGGCATGAAGTCTCATGTTTAAGGTCCCCGCAAGACGCTCCGTGGCCATTCTCTCTGGTCTCGCGGGCCTTTTAAGTGTCTTCCATGATCTTAACGTGAAGATCACGTCTCGTCTCCCGTCTTTCTCGCCCAGGATTTTTTTTTATAATAGAGACAAAGTATGTATTTGTAATACTACTAGTATCTTCATGAAAGACTCTTGAAAAAAGAAACATTATAAAAAAGTCCATATGTCAGATGACACATGCTAATATTCAAAAATGTGGATAGAAGAAAAAAGAAAATTACTAGGCTGTAGATAATATAATTGACTTTAGGGACCCTGGCTCCTATGATCATAAACTGAATTTAGTGGATTTAAAAAATGATGGATGGATGAATACATAAAAATAAAAACATGCACATAAACATTCTTGTTCTTCTATTTTTAATACCTGATTAGGCTTACAGGAACAAGAGTGGGATTTTGGAAAATTCTGATATTTTGCCCATCTTGATCCTACTCACATTTGACAAGACTGATGCACTTTTATTTAGGTGTCAAAAACTACAAGTGATTTTAAAGTGCATATTCTTTTACAGGCCAGACATCACACTAGTGCTAGTCCTCATTGTCTTTATAATGTTGACAGTAAGTTTTTTTCTTTCCCTCCACACACACAATCATGACCCAAGTATACAGTTGGCCAAGCCAAAGAGATTCAGTTGTTAACAAGGAAAAATCATGTAGCTGTTGTTGAATTTAACAATATAGAGAAATGTAAAGGTATAGCACAGGTTTAACATAAAGTATAGTTTGTTATTCTTTTTCCATTCAATAGCTTTTTAATCAGTTTATCAAAGAGTCATTTTATTCTGTATAAGGAGAGAGACCTTATCATCATAATAAGTAATACTTTTGTAATGTTAAAGTTTCATGCATTTATAACTGATTCATTCATCTCTTTATTTAGAACCCACCTTAATAAAATCACTCAATGGTGGAGAGCCTAGTAATATCTATAAAATATAGTAATATAAGTGCAAAGCAGGAAACATCTCTAGACAGGGGAGACGGTCCATTGTAGATAATCTTCATGTACACACTCAGACTCATACTGCCAGTGCTGCTGTTGTTTCCGTTGAAATCACCGCAATAAAACGTGTCAAAGTTCCCTATAACCATACAAGCACTTTCATCATTATTCCAGTAAAGCTTTTCATAAAAAGCGTTTTATAAAACTGAATGTACTGAACCCAATATCTGTAAATCACAGATAAACGTTTCTTGAATACAGAATAGTTTATGACACAGATAAGTAATGTATTTGTAGAGATAACTGCACGCAACGGGCTCATTGCTAACAACAGTGTGTGTCACTTAGAGTTTGTCATTTATATCAATGTTTAAAACCTGTCTGTGCAATTATATGAAATAATGGTAAACAATCTGGCCCAAAACCGTAGACGATTAAAAACTTTTCTGAATTACGATAAGCATCCTTTCTGTCCATGAACTGGGTCTGAGATTATCAAGATTGTAAACTTCCATAGAGTTAAACTGATGCTATTGATCAGTGCACATTATCTTTGGAAATGACTGCTAAATCGTTAATCTGATCTCTTCTCTGGGTAGTCCAGCTTTCTCCTATATCCCAAAGATGTATGTTTTAGGTTAACTGGCATCTCTAAATCACCAGCCATGCACTGGTGAGTGTGGGCTTATATATAAGTGTGCACTGAGATTAACTGGTTGGTTCTGGTCTGCAATTTAGCAGGTTCATATTTGGATGAGTATTCCATCTAACTTGATAGAATCAACACTGTATGACTTTGATATCAGCCGACATTACCAGTTAAAACAGTCCTTGAGACAATAACATGCTACACTCATGAAACATAACATTAGAACATTAGAACAATCTAGACAAGAACATGCCATTCAGCCCAATAAAGCTCACCAGTTCTATCCACTTAATTCTTCTAAAAAAAACATCAAGTCTAGTTTTGAAAGTCCCTGAAGTCTTACTGTCTACCACACTACTTGGTAGCTTATTCCAAATGTCTATCGTTCTTTGTGTAAAGAAAACCAAATATTTGTGCGAAATTTCCCCTTATAAAGTTTCCAACTGTGTCTTGTTTTTCTGATGAACTCATTTTAAAATAACAGTCTCAATCCACTGTACTAATTCCCTTCATGATTTTAAACACATCAATCATGTCACCTCTTCATCTTCTTTTGCTTAAACTGAACTTTTAATCTTTCTTTATAATTCATCCCCTGTAGCCCTGGAATGACCCTATTCACTCTTCTCCGGACATTTTCTAGTGCTTCTATGTCCTTTTTGTATCCTGGAGACCATAACTGCATAAAGTACTCCAGATGAGGCTTTACCAGTACATTATAAAGCTTGAGCATAACCTCCTTGGACTTGTACTCCACACATTGTGTTATATAACCTAACATTCTGTTAGCCTTCTTAATGACTTCTGAACACTGTATGGAAGTTGATAGCATAGAGTCTACTATGACCCCTAAATCCTTCTCATAAGGTATACTCTCGGTTTTTAGACCTCCCATTGAGTATTCAAACATAACATTATTACTTCCTATGTGTAATACTTTACATTTACTGACATTAAAATTCATCTGCCACAAATCTGCCCAAGCCTGTATGCTGTCCAAGTCCTTTTGTAATGATTTAAAGGATTCCAATCTGCCAATCCACTATTCTTGGTATTATCTACACACCTAACCAGCTTGTTACATATATTCCTATCTAAATCATTTATATATATTAAAAATAGCAGCGGCCCTAGCACTGACCCCTGTGTAACACCACAGACAGTGAAACAGCAGATGCTCTAAACTCACAAGTGAGGAAGTGGATAACTTCCCAGTGGTAAATGGGACTACTAAGGAGGTCCTAAATGATTTAGGAATTGTAGAGGGAAAAGTACTGCTCAGATTAAATCAGCCAATTCTGATTTGGTTCCTTGCACTATCATCCTCTGCTTCCTCTATCTACGCCAATTCTGCTCCCATCTATAAACATCACCCTGAACTCCCACTTCTTTTAGTTTGATGTCCAACATCTCATGTGGCACCTTATCAAAGGCATTCTAAAAGTCAAAATATAAAGTATCATATGCTCCACTTTGATCATATCCTTTTGTTGCTTCCTCATACAATTCCAACATGTTAGTAAAACATGACCTCCCTCTTCTGAATCCATACTGACTGTTCAGAAAAACTCCTGTACTTGCCATGTGCTGCTCAATCTTATATTTAGTAACTAGCAAAATACCCGCGCTTCGCAGCGGCAAAGTACTGCCTTAAAAGTTTTATTAAGAAGAAATTTAAATCTTTTTAAACTGAGGGAAAATATACCAATAATTATTTGTTAAGGATCTCTTTGTATACCACATTGTGAGTTAGGCCCTCCGGTTGTAATATGACCAAGCTGTGCGCTGAGCTTACTCTTGAGCATGCAACGTATAGTTGGCCATGTGAACAGTAATCTTGTTTCAAATCTCACAGCTTGGATTGCTGCTGTCATAATCAGTTTGAGTTTCATGGTTTGTTTCAATTACGACAGTATTTGTAGGACTTGTGTTAAAGAGACATTCGGCATCTGTCAAGCGCTGTAAGTATACAACCAGTTTCATCGATAACTTCACATCCAGCTTTTGAGAGTTTAAACATTCATAAACATCAAAGTGTCCACTACTGAAATTGTCACCTGTGAATCTAAGATGTTGAAGAGGCATTGGCGGTTGTCCAAAGGTGTAAAATATTTGGCCATTTCGGTACACTTGAAAGGGACAACCGAACAATTCAGTGGCAGCCATCAACTCACATGCAGATGCATAGGTGAAGGGCTTAAGCATTTCATTCTTATAGTGCTCCCGTGTAGTATAATTATCTCCTGTACCATCATCAGTCCACACCTTGAACCTGTCCCAGTCATTCAATACATAAGACACAAAGTTCCTCCGGATATCAAGAGTGAGCCTGATATGGCCGTGCAATATGTAACAAAGAGAATGGAAAAGGTAGGTGCCATCTCTGGGCATGGAAACCACTCGGTAAGTGACAGTTCTTTGATCGATGGTGATTACCTCGATAGACATGTTAATGGTGGGTACGGTTGGAATGATAAAGGAAATGGGTACCTGAACAATGTAAAGTAAGTCTAAAATACGTACACAATAACTATAATCGTAATAGAGGAACAATAAAACAGAGGAGAAGCCGTGGATTAAATAAAAGGCTGTAGTTATCAGCAGGGAGACGTGAATCCCGTGGCGAAGCAAGGAAGGGAATGTAGAGACTGGAGTGACGGAAGGCCTTATATAGGCAGGCCGCCAACAACGTGGGAGGCATTTGGATGGGGGACCCAACACCGCCTCACACGGTGACTGAGCTGCAGGCTATGGACATATATATGTACGTAAGTAGGATTCAGTTAGCGTTGGGAACCTGCGTATCAAATTTCTTGAAGATGGGCCCATAAGTAACAAAGACTGTTGAAAAGTTCAATATGGCGGCCGAAAGTGGCATCATACCACCGAAATAAGTACCAAATTTCAGCCTTCTACCTACACGGGAAGTTGGGGAATTAGTGACATTGGAAACTTCAATATGGCGGCCGACAGTGGCGTCATACCACCGAAATAAGTACGTATATCGGTTTTGGTTAGCGCAGGGAAGCCACCTACCAAATTTCGTGAAGATGGGGCCATGAATAAGAAAGTTCAACATGGCTGACGTTGTTGACCGTTATGAGCGTTACGCGTAGAATTTCCAAATGAAACCTGCTTAACTTTTGTAAGTAAGCTGTAAGGAATGAGCCTGCCAAATTTCAGTCTTCTACCTACACGGGAAGTTGGAGAATTAGTGATGAGTGAGTGAGTGAGTGAGTGAGTGAGTGAGTGAGTCAGTGAGTGAGTCAGTGAGTGAGTCAGTGAGTGAGTCAGTCAGTCAGTGAGGGCTTTGCCTTTTATTAATATAGATTCCTTCCATTAATTTTCCTATGATGCGTGTTAAGCTTACTGGCCAATAGTTGCTTGGATCTGCCCTTGCCCCCTTTTTATACAACGGGATAATATTTGACATTTTCCAGTCCTTTGGAATCTCCATCGTGCACAATGACTTCCTAAAAATATGTGTCAAGGGTTTATACATGTACTTGCTAGCCTCCTTAAGTACTTGAGGGTAAATATTGTCTGGTCCTGGTGATTTGTTTGATTTCAGCCTATTTAATATGAGCAGTACTTTTCCCTCTACAATGCCTAAATCATTCAGGACCTCCTTAGTAGTCCCATTTACCACTGGGAAGTTATCCACTTCCTCACTTGTGAGTTTAGAGCATCCGCTATTTCACTGTCTGTATCTTTTCATTCCCCTTTACTATTCCTGATGCACTTCACCTCCTCCTTGACTGTTCTTTCACTACTAAAATACTGAAAGAATCTCTTAAGGTCATCTTTTGCCTTATCTGATATATTCCTCTCCCACTGGCGTTTGGCCTCTCTAATATCTTTCTTTATGGTTGCCTTCATGTTCTCATAAGCCCTAAGATTCAATTTGTTAATCTGTTATTAGTCTTGTATGAATTATACAGTTGTTTTTTCCTCTGCAGCTTCTTTTTTAATTCTTTATTAACCCACTGCGGAGTTTTTTGTAATTTCTTATTAATTCCAAATTTAGGTATGTGCCTGTTCTGCATTACATGTAAAACATTTTTAAACCTGTTCCACTGCTCCTCAACTGTCTTAAAAGCTTATCCCAGTCTATCATCCTTAGACTTTGCTGCATCTGCTCAACATTTGCCCTACCAAAGATAAACTTAACAATTTTAGTCTTCGCATCTGCACTCTTACAAAACACTGAGAACTGTATTATATTATATTATGATCACTTGACCCTAGTGTTTCAATCACCTCTACTCCCTCAATTCTATCCAGATTATTACAAAATACTAAATCCAGATAAGCTTCGCCCCACATTGGTGCTTTAACATACTGTACTAAAAAAGGCAAAGGATGGCAAAAGGCAAAGGTTTTAACACCTTTTATTAAATTAAACTGTTTCCAGGTTTTTTTTCAAAAATATTTACCAAATTTTTACCACCATCTTTTTACCACATTATGCTTTACTTTTGTGCCTTTACAGATTAACACAAAATATGCAATGTGACTGTACAGTAATTTTATTAGTACAGTAATCCCTCGCTATATCGCGCTTCGACATTTACGGCTTCACTCCATCGTGGATTTTATATGTAAGCATATCTAAATATATATCACAGATTTTTCGCTGGTTCGCGGATTTCTGCGGACAATAGGTCTTTTTATTTCTGGTACATGCTTCCTCAGTTGTTTTTGATTGATTGATTTTTGATTGTTTGCTTTTCTCTCTCTGTCTCTCTCTCTGACATTCTCTGCTTCTGAAGCGCACTCCTTTAATGAGGAAGATATTTTTGCATTCTTTTTATTGTGAGATGGAACTTTCAACTCTGTCTTGTCATGGAGCACAGTTTAAACTTTTGAAAAAGAGACAAATGTTTGTTTGCAGTCTTTTAAAGTCCCTGTATCTACCACCTCCAGTGTTTCTGTGCAAATCTGTGACCCAAGTGTGACAATATAAAAATAACAATATAAACGTAAGGTTTTTACTTTGCAGATTTTCACCTTTCACGGGGGGTTCTGGAACGCAACCCCCACGATCGAGGAGCGATCACTGTAAGCCTAATTCTGTAAAAAAATAACAAAATAAAAAAACAGTTTTTGGTAATATCCATAATAGTTTAATATTTAATATCTGACTATAATTTAATATCTGACTATAATTATTTTGTTTTCTTAAGAATTACAATACTACAGTACTAACATTTTGAATTTTATTTTGTAAGGTGTCTCCTGATTCACCGATTCAAGAAAACCTCACATATGATATACCATTTGATTCATCTAGATATCTAGCTATGAAAAACCATCAAGCCTTCTGGGGTTTTACCCTATTTTATGACCTCTGGTCCCTAAAACCTCATTTTTAGGCCCTTTTGATCATATTTTGTGCAGGATATTACACCCCTATGATAAAGAGTAAACCAAAAGGTGTCTTCAATTAAAAATGATCAGAAGGACTTGAAGTTGAGCATGCTACATCAAGTAACCATATGGGTTCACCCTGGGCTTATTCACTTTCTTATATGTATGGTTATTTGTATTTTTTTGTTATCTGGCCTAAAGACATATTCAAATGAAGGGTGCTAACTTGGCTTAACTATTTAGAAACAAAACATGCTTGTAACCCAAAAAAGGCTTTCAACTAATTAGTTATTTTTTAGGTGGTTTCATTTAATAGGCTGATATTGCATTTTGGCAATCCTTCGAAGGATCATGGTTGAATATTGTGACATTATCAAATTTGTATTATGTAAGGTTTTGGTTTTAAAACATACCTACAGACTTTTATGAAAAAAAATCAATAAACTTGAAGTTAACAATGAATTGGAGTTGAGCAGCTAGAAAAACTGCAAGCTAGATTTCTCTGTTATATAAAAAAAATCACGAGACGAGACATGACTTTTTCAGAGAGATATTTTCACGCCCCGCGAGACAAAACTTTGTGCCAAGAGATTTAACCATGCCCGGGGCCGGAAATAAAAGACAAAGAGTAGATGACAAAGTAGAACGTCGTAAAGAATTCAAAAACGTTGGCGCAATACACATGAAGAGCAGGTTAAAGATTATGAAAGTAATAAAATTCGAAAGTCTCATAAAAATGATAGTAAAGATCGCTTTAGCGCAAACAAACGGAAATTATTACTCGGTGAAATAACGAAACAGCAAAAAGACATTAATATATTGTTCAAGTTTAAACTTTTAAGTCGGAGACTTGTAGATCGTCTAATTCGTGTTGCCATCAGGGAAAAGTAGTGTTTCTTCCCAAAGAAGAGGCATATCCGCGAGAATTAAAAGATTTGTTGTTTGTTGAAAGTGAAATCCACATACGCAAGCGGCAGAGACGCAAAGTGGCTGGTGCACAGCGCGGGCTGAGGGGTTGGCGAGCAAAGCAAGCATGGGGCGAAGCCCCCTAGTTGATAACAAAATAAAGATGAGTTATAATGCAAATAAAAATATATATTGAAATGTTTTAGATGATGTTTTTCAAAGGTTTTTCAAATAAGCTGTTATATCCAAACACTGGATATTTAACACTTAATTTGAATAACCCTTTATACTTTATTGAACAATTTGGCTTTTTGTAGTCACATCATACAATAATAAAAATATTCTTCTGCTTTGAGCAAACTTGTCTTCCTTAATATAGATGTGTGGGTCGCAAAAATGAATTTGGTCACAGGCTGGGATGGACAAAGTGCACAATTAAATTTACAGTGTATATTAACATGAATATGGCACCAACAAATAAAAGGGTATGCAATGTACAATAATTATTGCTTAAACAAATGGAGTTTGATACATGGACTTTGTATTGAAGAAAATGCTGACACTTGAAAACATCTAATTAATGGCACAGACACATTGTCATAATGATACAAAGATGCCTAGAAGAAAGTTAATGTATAAAGAAAATGCTGTTGCTATATTACTGACATAATGTTTTAAAAATGAATTTTGAAAGAAGAGAAAAATAACGTCTTGTGGATTTAAATAGCTGAAAATTGTGAATGACAATAACTACAAAGTGATTTCTGTCAGTAAGGAAATGATTACAGCAATGAAATTAAAAATACAGTTATATGATGACAGAGAGAGATATAGCGCTGTAAGACAAGGGGACAAGATGGCCACAATGCAACTTCTGGGAATTACTGGAGCAATGGTCTAGAAGGAGACAAGCAAATTGACACACAAAACAACAGTAAAGGAGTTTAATAATAATAAATGACTTGTCATAAATAGCACATTTTTCAGTTGTGTTATGTACTTAAAACATGTTTTTGCTTTTCTTTCTTCATGTTGGTCTAGGCCTTTTGTTTCTAAAGGCTATATGAAACCATTAACATTCACACTTTATCAAATCACTACTTGGATGCAATAAATGTAACAGGAAACACATGACTATTAAGAAATACTTGAAATCCAAATGTCACACTTTATTATTGAGATGGAAATATGTTGGAATGTAGTAATGTTAAAGCTTATATCCACTGACATAATCAACAAGAGGTGACATTCTGTATTTAGCATTATATTTACCTTTTCCTCTCAAATCAGTGCTGCTTGACTATACAGCTGATATAAAAACCTGACAGTGGGCCCAGTATAAGTGAAAGTCACTGTGTTTCTGAGGATGCCCTGTAATGTAATGGCACATCACTTGATGTTGTTTCCTGCCTTGCACCTGAGGCTGCTTTCTGCAACACTGCATTGCAATAAGCAGGTTCATTAAATGGAGGCATGTCCCAGAACTTATGGAAAAAGCTGTATTTCCTTTGGATAAAGCTGCACTATGTCCATATTTACTATTGTTATCATTATTATTATTATACTAAAAGACTGTTTTGGGGCAGTGAAGAGGCTGCTCTCACAGATCAAAGCAAAAATAGGGTCAGTCATACTATTTTAGGCATAGGCATGAATACCATTTCTATCGCTTCACAATATTTTAAACAGTTATACATTTCATGAGAGTGTAGATTGCTGCAACATTATTCACTGTCCAGCACTTTACAATATATAAGTAAAATGCCTATAATCAAATATGGATTATATCATTGATAAGAAAAGTTTATCATTGTATACTGCATAAAATAAAACTAATACTGATAAGTACTGACTTATGTCTGAAATTCTACATATTATTTTGACTGCTGGATTAACCTCAAAAGGTCAAATGGCACAGACACAAGCCCCTCCAACATTTTCATATCTGATTTATCATGCTCACATTCACCGCCTGTAGCAAAGTTGTCTCCTTTATTCAAATTACTTTTATAGTATAAAACGTGTCAGCTAGTATAATGGAAACATTGACCAAAGTTATTTTTTAATGTGTATAGTATATAATTATAATAATAACTTCACCTTATTGAGATGTGGATTTCTGGTAATGTCATATCCCCTTTTCTTGGTGAATCCTCGATTACTGTTGGAGGGGCCCATGCCAGAATTGCATAACCTGACAGGTCCCACAGTTGGAACAGCTGCATTACTAGAAAGAATTTTCATCACACTGTTGCCCGCTGTCCTGTACAAGGTGACCATTCTTGGATTGTGCAAAGTATTCATTGTGCCTGAAATAGAGAAAAAAAAGTTTAATTCCACAATCATTTCCCCTAAAATGATCAAACAACTTTTCTATACCGTGACTGTTAATGTGTACAAAAATGATAAGATTTTATGACCTGGCAATTTGGCAAGTTGGCAAGCTGGCAAGTTGTGCTAAATCAGCGATGACGCTTTCTTAGGCCTACCATAGAGTAAAATAAGTACCAGATGTATAATATTAATACAAATAGCTACTTGGCACACAAATACCACATTCGGCAAATAAACGGGCGCTACTTTAAAACGAAAATCACTTTTATGCCCATCCCGCAAGGACTGTGCACTTTCAGCAGGCAAAGCGAGAAATGCCTTTGTTTATCAAATAGAACAATAGCTTTAATAAGGGGAAAACTACCTTCCGACGGTAAACATGCACTACACGTACCTGGAGGATGGATCTATAGTAACAGGTCACACGGCGTGAGGTGCTTTTGGATGAATTCTGAAATATCCAAGATGTAGCAGTACTCAAACACTACAACTACAGTATATATGCGGTGTACAACCACGGCGCGGGTGGCTTTTGACATTGACAGCATCTAGTTCCTTATCCACGCCCCTGCACCCGCCTCCTGTGCTGAGCAGCCAACCAAATGACGAGACTGGAAGGCACGGCTGACGCCTGCGCTGACCTCACTGTCACCATCTGTCTTCGATGTGCTAGAATTGGTGAAGCGGGCAGATGAGTGGCAGTTTCTTATTTAGACTACGACACTGAACATAACTATTAGAATACAGGCAAAAGAAAAAGTAACATTAATAAGTAGGTCTTGTTTTTATTTTGACAAAAAACACAGGGCCTTTCTAATTAATACAAGTGACTGATGGTGGCTTTATAAAGGTCCATGTGCACGTGCTATGGTTTCGCCTGTTAGCTTTCGACAAAGTGTTCTCAGCCCAGTTTATCAAGCATTTCCGTTACTAGATAAGTGGGGTGTTCAGTATTTACAAGTGCACATTAATGGCTTTATCTGCACTGAGGGTAAATGCTCATGAAGAATTTCATGCTCATAATGATGTTCAACCCCCTTCTGTAAATGTGTTCTGCAGCGGATTGGTAATTTACTTTCTACAGCTTAATATACCAGGAGAAGTTAATAATAGTAGCTTTATTTCTTATGGAATAGTTTACATACTGTATGAAGCAGTAGTATTTGGACAGAATTAGACATGGGAGCTGCCTATTGCTTTATTATTGAAGGCAGTATGGATAAAAGTTATTAAACAGCACTTTACTACATTGTTATAAGGCTTAATATACTTACACATTGTAGTAACTACTGTAGGCAAAATGGTCCCATTTATTATAATATTGTCAGAGCTCTGACTCTTGAATCAGCTGGATAAGGCAGAAACAGCTCTGTGTGTGGAGTTTTCATGTTCTCTCTGTGTCTGCCTGAATTTCCTCCAGATGCTCCAGTTTCCTCCCATTTGCAAATTAGGTGGCTGGACAATGCTAAATTGGCCGGTGTGTGTCTGTTCACTATGCACAGAGCTGACACCCTGTCCAGAAATTGTTCCTGCCTTGCTTCTGATTCTTGCTGGAATAGGTTCCAGCTTCCTGGTGACCCCGCTGAGGAAAACCGAGTTTAGAAAATGGATGGATGAGTCAGTGATAGGCAGGAGTTCGTATTCAAATCAGCAGCTTCAATGCCAGCCACAGGGGAGTCTATTAAAGCAGCAATCATCATTCTAGTGTGGCAAACATGAACAGTGTTACTAAGGATAAAAAAGCAATTAAATAAGCAATAATCCATGATTTCAAAGTTAGCAAGCACTACGAAGCATTAAAATATAAAGTGGGAGAAGGTGTGTATACACAAGAATTGATAAAGTAGCAACATTATTACTTAACTGCAGTTTTTCTTTGGATTTTTTTACATACATTTTCAGGAAATGAGAGAATAATTGAATAGAATTGAATAATAAATGGATTTGTATTTTTATTCAATAAAATACTATTATACCTGTATATGTCAATACATTCTTGTTTATCATGGTGCTGGTCGGATAAGTAACGATTTAACTGTATTCCACACACATGACAATACTACTTCCACCACCACTACTACTACTACTTCTCCTACTTGGGCAACAGAGAACTGTGATGGTTAGTACGACTGCTTCACTGCTTCAAGGTCCTGAGCTCAGTTTTCAGCTGGAGTACATGGTTGGCACATACTCACTAGAACACCAGAATTTTCTTTGATGTCTTAGCACTTCCGGAAGTGCATGCTGTTGATGAATGGGTTCAGAGTGGGCTACCAGATTTTGTAAGGGTACAACACCTACCTAGAAGCAATGAGATACCTGTACCTAAGATCTTGACCTTAGGAATTTTGTACAGTAACATGAATATTTGCATTTATTTTGTACTAAATTGGTGGAATGTGGGCTACTAAAAATGATATTGATGTTGTATATTTGTACTGATTTTTATGTTTGTACGCGAGCTTCACCAAAATCAAATTCTATTAAACTGACTTTGTTATGGCAAAAAGTTGGGTTGTATATTAGAAACTATTCGCCACCCGGGCAAACTATTTTTCTGCCTTGTTATCTATATAATTATTTATTTGATCATATAAACACTATATAACATTAGAAACACAAATAAACAACACGATAAAAAGTATCATTGGTGTCTTGTGTTTTTAAAACAAGTCATTAATTTTGTGTGAACCCCTTTAATTTGCAAAATGTAAGTAATTTGCTTTAGTATACTGCCTTTGCTAAATTCTTCCAAGCTTTTTGCCTTACTTCCCATAACTTCTCATTTTACTGTTGTTGCTTTTTGTCATTTTTCCTGACCATGTAAATCCACACCGTTTCATTTATGTTGGGGTCAGGCTTCTGGTGTGGCTGGACTAATACTGTTAAATCTTCAGACCTCATAATGGGTATTAATTGTGCTTGTATTGTTCTTGGTGTTGTTATTGTGCTGAAAGATGATGTTTTTACCAATAAGGAATTTTCCTTGAAGTACAGCACTATGAATAAAAATCTGTGTGTACACTTCTCAACATTCCTCCTTCTATCAATTTTGATGAGATCCCTTATTACATTAGCTGAAATGTTGCCACCGTTATTTACAGAAGGCTGCAATCAGACATTCGTGCAATTCTCACCAACTCTTCTTCAGAAAATAGGGTACTAATTAGCTAAAAAGGTGACGAATTATACAACCTTGACTTACTTCTTTTAGATAATTCAGTCCAATTATACAAAATATCTGGAAACATTTTGAATCAAACTGACATTTTTGCAGAAGCAATTAATTATTTTAAGATAAGATACTCATATTTAACTTAAATATCTGACATGCAAATCTCCTGATTTATTCAGCATGAACATGGAAACTGATAGAATTAGATAAAACTCCCCATGACTGGTAAAATAAGTTCCATGAATTGTGGCATGAAGTCATTGAAGTAGGTAAGGAGTGTTCTAAGGCAGGTCTGTGAAGTCCTGGGATGTCCCACACCTGCCATTGTTCTGTCAGAGACAAATCCAGTGACATGTCTAGGCAAGGTGTTGCTGCCACTTCACACAGTTTTCTGCAGTCTCCTGGTTATTAAGATAAAGGGTCCTCTGTAGCTATTATGATGAAAGTATTTTAAAATGAAATTAAACTTTCTTTTGTGCTGATGTAACAGGTGTATAAAATAAAAAGTTTATTTGTTTGGAGCTTCACCAAATCCTGATAACATTCATTGTGTTGTATGTTTTCCTGTTGTGGTCTTGTTATATTTCCCTACTCTGTTTGTTGTGTTATGTTACATCATCAGTGTGATCCTCTCCCAGTATTCGTTGTGTTACTGTAAGAGGAGGTAAGCACTGTGTTATTCTCTGTTTGATTTGAGTTAATTTTTTTTGTATATGACAGTAATTGTAATATGATTTTTGTTGTATACAGTTGTTGTTTTGAAATGTTTTGAATGCTTTTCTATCCATCCATATATCCATTATCCAACCCACTATATCCTAACTACAGGGTCACGGGGGTCTGCTGGAGCCAATCCCAGCCAACACAGGGCACAAGGCAGGAAACAAACCCCAGGCAGGGCGCCAGCCCACCACAGGGCTGCTTTTCTATTAATTTCGATTATGTGTTAATGTGAGCGTTCAACAGCCTTTCCACGTGGTTTTCTTTTGTTAATAGGAGGAATCACATAGCTTGAATTGTCACTTTTTATGTTCTCTGTTTAATATTTCATGTATGTTATTTTTTTTTATTTGTATATTGAGCTATGCATAGTTATGTATGTCACTGCAATTTAGATTGAGCCAGTATTCGTTGTGTTTCTGTGAGAGGAGGAGGAATCACAGAGCTTGAATTGTCACTTTTTATGTTCTCTGTTTAATATTTCAGACCATTAATAAAAAAGAGAAAACATCAAGAACTAAAGGGTGTTTGCATTATTCTTTCATGGTGTTTTGTACGGCACGTTGTATATATATCACAACGCAAAAGCTTTGAGGGTTAACCGAATCCAAAGGCCAGGACGCAGCAGTACAGTGCATGCGGTGGAGACCGGTTACACTGATAATTCATGAAGTTCTGGTGTTTGGCATTTATACCTAAAAACTTACAGAAACATCTCATTTTACAGCAAGTCTATTTTCCCCTTGTAAGATACTCATGTCCCACTTAATTCTATTATATGATTATCCGTGTGGGTGTAATCACAGTTTGTTCATTGTTAACATTTGGTAGGAAATAACACTTTAGTTCTGCAATTAGATCCCTAAACACTGACCTGTTGTAATTTTTTTGGAAAGTAATTGACATGTTTGTTTTCCGTATACTTTATGCTGTAAATAACTGTGTTTAACTCAACTCCTAATTTCCCACAAATCCATTCTTTTTCTGGCCCCTTTATCCGCATTGTATTTTAAGGAGATCGACCCCATTCTACCAATCATTAGTGCAAGTTAGTAGCCAGCCCCGTTACGAGTCACATACATTTACATACAGTACACAGTTACATGCTTGGTGTAAATTTTGCACTGCCAGCTTCATTTATGCTGTGTCTTTGGATTATTCATGGAAAGTGTAGTTTCCTGTGTTAAATCCAACTGAATTCTCATTGAATAAGACACCGTGCAATCCTGCATTTTGCACCAGTGTGTACCACCCACTCAAAATTAGCAATAAGCTATCTGATAAGAACCAAATTGTGTGAGTTGTGAATCTGTGTATAAAGTAAGAGACTTGTGCCCACATTTATAAAGTGTCTCAAAATTACTCCTAAAAATTGCACTAAAAGTCTGACTAAGATAAAAATATGTCTTACCCCAGAGCAGGTCATGAGAACTACTTATGAAATGTCCTACAGCTACTCCCAGTGAAGAGTAGGATTTCACACTTGAGAATGAATGACATGGGCTGGCGCCCTGCCCAGGGTTTGTGCTGGGATTGGCTGCAGCAGACCCCCGTGACCCTGTAGTTAGGATATAACGGGCTGGATAATGGATGGATGGATGGAATGAATGACATCATGATTTTCGGTCACCCTGAGCCACAAAATGGAAATCATGATGACATTTTATAGTTACCTTGGAAATTATGATGGCACTTTGTAGTTTTCTGATCATAACGTTAAGGTTTCACCACAAAAAAAATAATAATAATAATAATAATATTCAAGGTAGTGGGAGAAGAACAAGAAGGAAAACGTAAGTTACAATATTATACTAAGCTGTGCATAGTTGTTGCTACTTCACAAAAACACCAAAAATAACACTGTAACAAAAATAACACTGAAGATGGAAAGACCAAGACACCCACTGAATGAGAGAAAAGACCAATAACAGGCGTGTTTATTTAACAATGGATGACCCATAGCCATACTTTCAGAAGAATCATCTTCCCACTGTTACAGCCACAGAACATGTCTATTAAAGTTAAGAATTACTGAAACTAGCTGTAGATCACGCTGTTTCTGAAATCAAGTTCACTCGTCCACTGTTTCCAAACATCTTCCAGATTCTCTTTCCATGCCACTCATTATGAATCGTATCATCTTCTGCAAGACTGTATTTATCCATTGCTCCAGGAGTCTCCACCTGTCCTCAGGAACTTTTCTGCACTTGTAAAGTGTTTGTTGAATGCAGAGCTCAGCATACCTGCATGACATTTCATTGTCAATCACCCATTCATCCCCTTCTATCTGCAGGGTATTGTGCTGGCTACTACAGTACAGTTTGCATTCATGAGAACCTGTGTGTTGATACTGTGATATTACCTGTGATTCACATATATTGGCTCTACCACACTTGAGGGAATGGTCTTTATGTACAGGCCAATTTCCATGAGTGGAAATGGATCAGAAACAGAATCAGAATCACTTAATTGCTAGCATGTGAATAATACCAGAATTGACTTTGGTCAGATGTAAAACATGGGATACAAGACATAACTAAGTCAAGGCAACTCTATTTCAACCCACCATTAATGTGACACTGTAAAAACCACTATACAAATACAACAATTTCTTCAACAAAACATTTACAAATTTCAATGGTTAACTCAAATTAAAAGGAAAACCATACAGAATGATATAGATATCAAATAGTATAAGTTGAGCAAGTATGAAGTATTTATGAATAGACAAACAGCACAGTTACCAGTTATATGTTGCAAAAACAGTTAGGGGTATATAAGTTTATCTGGGATATGAATACTTTGAGGAAAGAAGCTATGGAGATGGGGTGTAGTTTAGTTCAGGTTCAAATAAACCTCTGTGATGGCAATTTAATGAACAGGTGGGGTGGGTGGAGTCAGCTGCAACATTTCCTGCTCTCATTTTCATTCTGGCGTTGAACAGATCTTTTAATGGTGGGAGACAACAGCCAATGATTTTCTCTAGATCTCTGTAATACCTCACTTGTTATAAGAGTGTTCAAAGTTTGATGAAAAATTCAAGAAATGCTTAGTTGTGACATACCCAAATCATTGCTATTGCAAAGTTGCATTTTATACATATTGTTATATAATCTTTCTTCACAATTATTCAAAGACTAGCAGAATACCCATGCTTCGCAGCGGAGAAGTAGTGTGTTAAAGAAGGTATGAAAAAGAAAAGGAAAAATTTTAAAAATAACGTAACATGATTGTTAATGTAATTGTTTTGTCATTGATATGAGTGTTGTTCTCACATATATATATATATATATA
>JANRMT010028174.1:141864657-141877946 GCA_026402145.1 Polypterus bichir lapradei
ATTAAAATGTTTCCTTTTCTTTTTACTTCTCCGCTGCCAAGCGCGGGTATTTTGCTATATATATATATATATATATATATATATATATATATATATATAGATAGATAGATATGACAACAACACTCATATCAATGACAAAACAATTACATTAACAATCAAGTTACGTTATTTTTTAAATTTTTCCTTTTCTTTTTCATAACTTCTTTAACACAGTACTTCTCCGCTGCGAAGCGCGGGTATTCTGCTAGTAGTTTATAAAACTAAACTGTTGAGGCAAAGAAACAGTGAATACAACTGAAGAACACATACAAATGCAATCCCACTTTTATCATACAGTAGTGTGTAACTAAAATCCTTTCAACATTTTTTAATTCTGCATTGTTCATGATATTTCATAATTTTTGGAAATTTACAAACTTGTTAGATAATTTCTGAGCTTTGTAATCAATTATGCTTTAAGCCAGTGTGGAGTTGACTAAAAATCTTCATATGTAATACACTTGCACAAAAGCAAACTGGCAGGACAAATGGAAATTTAGGCACCTTAAGTGACTAAGGCTGCTGATGTCAAAGTTAACAAATTTAGGAAATGGACCAAACTAACAGCAAACCAGTGTCTTGCACTTAGCGCATACAGAGTCAGGGTTTGTTCTTGAGCTGTATTACCATCTGGAATATTATTACAAATAAAAGATAAAACAGCAGCAGAGAAAGTCCAGAAGAGATACTAGGCTGATTCCAGGACTTTGGCTATGAGTTAAGAGAAATTATTGAAGAAGTTGGACCTCTTTATTTTGAAGTTACAGATATTAAGTGGAGAAATGATTGAAGTGTTCAAACTTACAAAGGGAATGGGTACAGTGGATTCCAACTGTTTTTTTTAGAATATGATATATAACAAATATACTTTGACACAGATAAAAACATTCACGCAAATGTTTGAAAGTTTTTCTTCACAAAGGGAACTACCAATATGTGGAATAAATGACCAATTAGAATGGCAAAGAGCAATAACTTCAAATATTTAACAGCTCAAGTGGATGATATTTTACAAAAGTTGAATAAAGACTCACAGGCTGTGTTGAGCTGAAAGACCTGCTCTTATCAAAACTGTTTTTATGTGTTGATAACAAAAATAAATTTTAAAATGTGCCACTCTTAAATCTACATAACTTATTTCATTATGATTTTCTAGCTATTATACAGTAGCTTCCCTTCTAGTTAAGAAAGGTTTTTATTTTCAGTTTCTCTTTATTTTTACAAGCACAAAGCAGCCTTTGTACAGTACTTCTGCCCGCCAAGGATGGTCAATGGTCGCTTGAAAATAAAATCATTGACCTAGTAGCTCCTACATAATGACCCCTGTTGGAAACCTCCCAGAATGACAGCGGAATGAAAGTGCTTAGGTTGCACTACATTTGGCTCAATTCACTCGCACAGCTTTATTAACGATCCCCAACACAAAGATGCCATCCTGTCAATGGTACAATACTGTATTGTGTTACTAAATAGGCTCAGCTGTCTTTTCTGCTGTCTTGATGTTAAAAGTTGTTGCCTTATGTAACATTCTCAGACTGGGTGTCTGAGCTGCTGAGAGTTGACATTATCTGCTTGTGGATAAAAGTATGTTATCTTGATGGTTGGCTGAAAAGGTGTTTTTGCCAAGTTTGTTAAATACCATTTGCAAGGAGTGGACCAGTAATGAAACAGCTTATATATCCATCCATCCATTATCCAACCCGCTATATCCTAACTACAAGGTCAAGGGGGTCTGCTGGAGCCAATCCCAGCCAGCATAGGACGCAAGGCAGGAAACAAACCCCGAGCAGGGCAGCAGCCCACTGCAGGAAACAGCTTATATAGCGACATATTATTAGCTGGTTTCAAGTAATTTTTTATTTTAACACTTGATTTGGTTTACTTGTCTTACTCTGCCCTCATCCCCTTACTAAAATGTTTTGCAACCACATTTGTGTTCACTAAATTGATCATCACCTTGCACAAAGCATTTACTGGTTAACATATGAATTTCAGCTCTTTTTATAAATGTAGTCTCATCTATTTATAATAGGGCATGTGCAGTATAACTGGTGTCACACACGTGTGATTAGAAGGCAGTCAAAGACCCTAAAGGTGAGTGAAATATCGCGAGATAGAGGGTTGTCACGTGGTACTTCATTAACAGAAAATCAGAGCAAAAGTAATTGCCTCCACTTCCGGATTCAAAATGGCCACAACGACGTCACTTCCTATCAAAAATGATGACATCACTTCCGGCTCCACAAGATCACCTAACTTCCGGTTCCTGTCTCAACCTGCCAACCATTTCCTGTCCCATAATCCCTCTGTCTATAAAACTGCCATCTTTACAACAGTAAAATGTTCATTGTTCCCGAAAAGACTTTGAATCAGTTGCTTTATTTATTGTCTGTGCGGCAATATATGGGGACGGTCCCCAAAACTTTATCTGTTTTTGTGCAGTATTTTTTTCTTCTTCATTTGGACTTTCCACACTGGCATAGTGTTACTATAGAACCTGACAGAATGTTTTTTTATAGTTGGTGGAAACGAAGGTGCTTGACAAAATCATAGGGAGAAAATGTTGGGATGTGGACAAGATATGAACCTGGAAATCAAGTGGTGTAACTCTGAAAAGATGATCAAAATGTTAATAACAGGGATAAAATCTGCCTCCTAATTCTCATTCCACAATGAGATTAATTCTTAGCCACACAATAAATAAAGGGAGTTGTTTCCTAAGCCACACCAAAAATTATCTTCTTGTCTGCTTATGCCATAGGCCAGTCCCTTACCACAGGCCCAGACAAGTGCTTATATTGTCTGAACAAAGGCCAACCACGCACATATCTAAAGTGTTAATCATGTTTCATGATTTGTCTTTTTTATGATGATTTTCTTGGGTGATATTGTTGTTAGAGTGCAGATAATATAACTATTAACACCAAATGATGTAAGGTAGTGGGGTATAGAACAGCTAGATATGGAGCCAGATGGGCATTATCAGTATGCGTGCAGCAGAGGAATCCAAGTGGGTCAGTGATGTCAAGCATGCTAAAGCAAATAATGGATACAGTAAATAAGGGCTCTGCACAGTTGATGATGAAGGCTGAAAGAAACTGCTTTGGCAGCTTCCCAAGAACAAAAGGCATGGAAAGTACAAGTTAACAGAGTGAAAGGGATATACTGACAAACTATGGATGTCACATTCTGCGGTGGAGGAAGTGAGGTCTTTAAGGTCATAACAAAACAAAATCTTTACAAGCTGAAAGTATAAGAAATTGAGAAGCTAAAGAGAGAAGAGAATTACTGCTTGTTGAAGAGGAGGGTGGTATGCTGACTAAGGTGCTGAACTTTAAAACATAAGGCAGCAGGTTCAATCCATTACTGGTTTGAACAATTACTGGTTCAGTGTGTACCCTAAACAAAACCTCTAAACCAGTCAGTGTGCCAGTGGTAGAACACAAACAAATCCTTTAACCATGAGAAATTCACTGTATATGTAATTGTACCTCATACATTTGATTTATATGTTTCTTTAAGTGAAAGAATTTGATAAATAAATAAATCTATACTCATGAAGTGAATCTGCGTTGTTCATTACAGATCCAGAGCCTATCTTGGCACCATTTGTCCTCTAAGCAAGCCAATCCAGCATCTCATATTAATGTCCCATACATGAATTTGGGATATGGAAGGAAATAAAATGAACACCCACATACAGACAAGGAGAACGTGCCAATTCCAAACATGAAGTAAAGCTGGCAATAACAAACACAGCTCCCTGGAGTTGTGAAGCAACAGTGCTAAACATTGCAGCTTTGTGTTGCCCTAAAACATCAGTATAAAACACAACAGGATAGTTGAGAAGGAAGCAGAATGCTCTAATTTATACCTAAAGTACATGAATCAATCGTGCATTCTCAGCCCTGCCCAAAACAGACCAACACCTTTATATTTTACTCCCAGTTAACTCTCATTTAGACTGGGAGCAAAGAGGATGTAAAATGTAATTACTAGAGTGACTGGTAGTAATATTAAAAAGGGCATTCGTATGTGTTAGACTGTGGGATATGGAGGTAATAAAGATGTACTTAAATGTGCAGGAAATTGTGACCCAATATTGCAAAACAAAATCATAAAAAAGTTAAAGCTTAGGTCAAAAACACAAGGATCAAAAAACAGGGGAATAAAAAGGAATGACGTCCATCCATCCTTTCTAAACCCATTTAGTTCAGTATTGGGTTATAGGAGCTGGAGCCAACACCAGTTGTTATCATTTAATTCTTCAGCACATACATTAAAACAAAACAAAAAAAGTCATTGGCAACTAGTTTTTCAATGTAAAAACAAAAGAAGCAGATTTATGGCAGAAAACGTAATGATGAGGTTTTCACCAATTGCTAACTTATGTGCCTCCCAAAGACCACCCACCCCTTTATCATTTGGGTGGATGGTTGTAGTGGCCAATGTATGGGACTACTGGGGCTTGGAAGTTGTATGGAGTGGGTTAAGTTCAAGTTTAAGTTTATTTGTCATTCCGCCATTATCTAAAATACAGTGGGATGAAACTGTGTTACTCAAGTCCAGAAAATGTGCAAAAAAGGGAAAGGGAAAACCACAAAAAAAGTACACCACAAATATATTGTGACATGTGAGTCACTGTCTTGCACCCCAAAAAACACGAGGCTAAGTCTCAGTACTTTAGTAAAAACAGCTTTATTCAGCTTGAAAAAGGAAAGGAACAGCACAGTTATTTATTGTAGTGGGAGGTACCACTCTCCTATACACAGACATGGCAAATGGGCATAGTCGGGAGCAGGTCAGTGGCCAAATTATCCTGTTCCCTACATTTATAATGTTCCTTGCATCACCCATCGGCGACAGGTGCTTATAGCGTGACCACAGTTGGCTTGTAGTTGTTTCCGCGGTGCTATACTGCGCACCTGCAGTTGCCTTGACGATGGACAAGCAGCCCTCTACAGACATGGCAATCGTGCTTCAGCATGTCGTCCCGTTGGCGGGGGGTCCCAAAAGAGGTCAGAAACCTCACAATATATATATAGTAGGGGGTGGCATGGTTGCGCAGTGGGTAGCGCTGCTGCCTCGCAGTAAGGAGACCTGGGTTCACTTCCCGGGTCCTCCCTGCATGGAGTTTGCATGTTCTCCCCGTGTCTGCGTGGGTTTCCTCCGGGTACTCCGGTTTCCTCCCACAGTGCAAAGACATGCAGCTTAGGTGCATTGGCGATTCTAAATTGTCCCTAGTGTGTGCTTGGTGTGTGGGTGTGTGTGTGTGCGCCTTGCGGTTGGCTGGCGCCCTGCCTGGGGTTTGTTTCCTGCCTTGCACCCTGTGTTGGCTGGGTTTGGCTCCAGCAGACCCCCGTGACCCTGTAGTTAGGATATAGCGGGTTGGATAATGGATGGATGGATATATAGTAGGAGGAGATCGGGCATCCCACATGAGACGGGAAGGAATACATTACCCTTATAACTTTGTACTCGGCTAGTGTAAGTTAATGGAGGGACGAGCAGAAGCCGAGAGGTGGGAGTGCCTCCATCCCCTATACAGGTGGCAGTGGTCCTCGGGAACTCAGTTGGGACACCCCCAGGGTGCTTGGGAGAAGGAGTCCAGAAGTGTGGCCCTGTGGGGATCCCTGGGGATCAAGAGAGGGCACTGTCAGGGGAGGACCTTTTGGCCTGGAAGTGCTCCCCAGAAGACATGGCATGACACAGGAAGCAAAAAAGGAGCCTGCTGCCTTACATAGTTTTTTTTGGATCTTTTATTGAATTTATTAAAGGCATATAACATTTGGTACATTCAAGTCAAACTAAATTCAAATCAACCCCCACCCATGAGAAAAAGAGGAAGGCCAACAGCCAGAGTAAAACAATTGAGAGCAATAAAGAGAGAAAGGAGTCTTTTCCCACAATATAAATAGTTATGCTAAAATGTTATTGATTAGTTTTTGTCAGGTCTTTAAACCGTTTGAACAGATCCACTAAGTGATAATATGATTTTTTTTTCTATTTTCAAATAGTATATAACATCAGCTACACACTGACTTAAAAAGATAGGTTAAGATTCTTCCAGTTGAGCAAGACAAGTCTACATACTAGTAGTGAATTAAAGGTAATTACAGGTTGTCCTTCTCCACTTTAAGCCCATCTCAGAATGCACCAAACACAGCTGTTAATGGGTTAGGAGTGATTGTGACACCAAGGCTGTCGGACAAGCATTTATAATTTTTTGTCCAGAAAGATGTTAATTTGGTGCAGGCCTAAAACATGTGAGCCAGTGAAGCTGGAGCTCAATTGCAACGTTTGCAGGTTGGATCTTGCACTGGAAACATTTTGGACAATTTTAAGTGAGAGAGATATGCTCAATAAAAGATTTTAATTTGAATAATTGAATGTTTTGCGCATATGGAGCTAGAGTGTATTCTGTGCATGGCTGCCTTCCACTCCGTTTCTGAAATGTTGAGTAGAGATCCTTTTCCCACTGTACTCTTGGATCTTTTTAAAGAAGGGACTTTAAAATGTTTTTGTATATTATAGAAATGCTGTCTGAGTCCCCAAGACTGATTAATATCTCTTCTGGAATAGAAGATTCTAATTTCGAAATAGTGGAAAAAATGTGTCAATGTGAGATTAAATTTGGAGTGTAATTGTTCATAGAATCCAAAGAAATTATTTATATACAGATCTCTAAATGATTTGATCATATACGTTTTCCAAACATTAAAAACTATGTAAGTTTGCAAGGGTGGAAAAAGGTGGTTATCATGTAGAGGTGCCACAGATAAAATATTCTCTATCTTGAAGTGCTTCCTACAGAGGTTCTATTTTCTGAGTGAATGAAGGACAATTGGGATGTTAGTATTTGATGATATCTTATATTTACTGGTGTAAAAAGCAATAAACATAAAGAAGTACTGCAGGATTTCTTTTTCATTGCAGACCAAGCTAGTGTGTGTTCATCCATTTGTGTCAGTGTCCAGACTTTTAAAGCTTGTACGTTTACCGCCCAATAATAAAACTGAAAATTAGGTAGAACTATGTTGCCTTCTGATTTAGGTTATTGTAGGGTCATCTTTTAAATGTGTGGATTTTTCGAATTCCAAATAAATAAAGTTATGATTGAATTTAATATCTTAAAAAAGATTTGTTAATGTATATGGGGATGTTTTGAAATAGGAACAGAAGCTTAGGGAGGATATTCATCTTGACAATGTTAATTCTCCCTGCTAAAGTAAGATGGAGGGTAGACCATCTATGCATTTTGTTGAAAAAGAGCTTTATATTTATTTGTGATGTTAACCCCTAGGTATTTAAACTGATCTGCAATGATAAAAGGAAAGGTGTCCAATCTAATGTTGGTTGCTAGAGAATTCACTAGAAATAGCACACTTTTGTTCAAATTAATCTTTTGAAATTCTGTTAGTGCTGTTAGGGCTGTAGGCACAGAATTTTGTGGGTCTGATATATATCATATCATCTGCATATAGTGATATTTTCTGTTCAATTCCTTCTCTGAAAATTCTGTTTATCTCTGCATTTCAAAAGTAACAGCAATAATTTTGTTAATACAAACTGAAGCTTCTGGACTAGTATACAGTAGTTTGATCCTTGCACAAATGTTCAGGCCAAACCCAAATTTATGCCAAGTGGTGAACAGTTAATCTCATTTAACCATATCAAATGCTTTTTCTGCATCCAATGATAATATGATCTCCAGAGTGTTAAGACTTTATGGGTGAATATATTACATTAAATAGGTATTGAAGACTGGAAGCCAAATGTCTAAGTTTAATATATCTGGTTTGGTCTTGTGATATTACTGAAGGGAGCACTTTCACTATCCTTCTAGCTAGGACTTGGAGAGTATCTTAACATCATTATTCAAAAGTGAGATTGGTCTGTATGATGCACATTATAAT
Organism: Polypterus bichir lapradei; assembly: GCA_026402145.1. Lineage (NCBI taxonomy): Eukaryota > Metazoa > Chordata > Cladistia > Polypteriformes > Polypteridae > Polypterus > Polypterus bichir. The sequence goes on from JANRMT010028174.1 coordinate 141,872,613, forward strand.
TAGTCCTTAATTTTCTTAGAAAAAATGGTCATTAATGCCTGGCGAAATGTTTGAGGTAGAATTTTTTTTTCTCTGGCGTCTATAAATGTTGCTAATAAGAGGTGAGGTAACAACTGATTTTTTTTTATAAAATTCAGCAGGGTAGCCATCAGGACCTGCTGCTTTCCCACTCTGAAGTGAGTTTATATTGTCTAGTAATTCGAATAATGTCAAAGGTTTATCCAATTCCTCTGCATTTAGAGTATCTGTGGTATCCATAATGTATCAAAAAACACATTAGATTGGGGCTTGTGTTTATTAAATTAAATAAAATTTAAGGACTTAAAGTAGTCTCTAAATGTGTGCATTATATTTTCATGGCTAATGATTCTAACTCTGTCTGTGTTGGTGATTACTGATATTGCATTGCGAACTTCCTGTGTATGGATTTGTTGTGCTAAGATCTTGATAGCCTTCTTTCTGTTCTCAAAGTAATGATGTTGCGATTTTTTTTTTTTTTATTTATTATTTTTTTTATTGCAATCATTCCATACAAATCAATCAATTTTTACAAAAAGTAAAATTGAGTTAAAAACAAGTCGACCCTCACCCCTGAGAGAGAGAGCAAGGAAAACAGCGTAAAATTTAAGACTTGTAAAAATACCTAAATTAATAAGTTTGATAAGCCAATAGAGATGAATGCAAAAGACAAAGAAGTACAGAAATAATTGCTTCCTCTGTGCTTTAAAAATCCTCTGTGTGATTTTAAAATATTACTGATTAGATCCTGCCATGTTTTAAAGAAAGTCTGTACAGATCCTCTAACTGAGTATTTGTTTTTTTCCAAATAGTATAAAACATCGGTTTCCCACTGACTTAAAAGAGGAGAGTTTGGGTTCTTCCAGTTTAGCAGAATAAGTCTGCGTGGCAAAAGTGTAGTGAATGCAATCACACTTTGTTTGTCTTTCTCCACTTTAAACCCATCTGGAAGAACCCCAAACATGATTGTGAGACCAAGGCTGTCTGAAAGGTAATTAAAAATTTTGGTCCAAAATGATGTTAATTTGGTGCAGGCCCAGAACATGTGACCCAGTGAGGCTGGGACTTGATTGCAGCGTTCGCAGGTTGAATCATGCCCTGGAAACATTTTGGAGAGTTTTAGGCGAGACAGATGTGCTCAATATATAATTTTGAGTTGTATAATTGTATGCTTTGCGCATATGGAGCTTGAGTGAATTCTCTGCATTGCTACTTTCCACTCCTTTTCTGATATATTAATTGAGAGATCTTTTTCCCAGTGTCCTCTTGGATCTTTGAAAGGAAGGGACTGTAAAATGATTTTATATATTGCAGAGATGGTGTCTGAGTCCTTGAGATAAGGAAAATTGGGAAGTTTCTGTTTAACAAAGTTCCTAATTTGAAGATAGTGAAAGAAATGTGCAGCTGGAATGTTAAATTTGGAATGTAATTGTTCATAGGATGCAAAGACGTTGTCTATATAAAGATCTCTAAGCATATTAATCCCAAATTTTTCCAGATATTAAAAACTGCATATGTTTGCGAAGGTTGAAAGAGGTGGTTCTCTTGCAGAGGTGCCACAGATAAAAGCTTCTCCGTCTTAAAATGCTTTCTACATTGGTTCCATATTATGAGTGAGTGAAGCAGAAATGGGTTATTAGTATATTGCCGATAACTTGCGTTTATTGGGGCACAAAGCAGGGAATATAAAGAAGTACTGCAGGATTTTACTTCTATTGCAGACCAAGCCTGTGTATGTTCTTCTATTTGTGTCCAGGTTTTTATCGCTTGTATATTTGCTGCCCAGTAATAAAACTGGAAGTTAGGTAGAGCCATGCTGCCTTCTGCCTTTTGTCTTTGCAGGGTCACTCTTTGGATATGTGGATGTTTTGAGTTCCAAATAACTGAGGTTATTGTTGAATCTAATTGCTTAAAAAAATGATTTATTGATGTATATTGGGATGTTTTGAAATAAAAAAGGAGCTTAGGAAGAATATTCATCTTAATAGTGTTAATTCTTCCAGCTAGAGTGAGATGAAGGGTTGGCCATCTATGCAAGTCTTGTTTAATTTTTTCCATGCAGATGGCAAAATTTTGTTGATAAAGAGCTTTATATTTACTTGTGATGTTTACCCCTAGGTATTTAAACTGTTCTGCAATGATAAAAGGTAGGGTATCTAATCTAATATTATATGCTTGAGAATTCACTGGAAAGAGTACACTTTTATTCAGATTAATTCTGAGACCAGAGATCTTTTGAAATTCTGTGAGTGCTTTTAAGACTGCAGGCACAGAATTTTGTGGGTCTGATATATACAGTACCATATCATCTGCATATAGTGAAATTTTCTGTTCCAGTCCTTCTCTGATAATCCCCTTTATCTGATCAGTATTTTGACAGTGTATTGCCAGTGGTTCAACGGCGATTGCAAACAGTAGCGGTGACAAGGGGCATCCTTGTCTGGTACCACGTTCTAGTTTAAAGTAGTCTGAACAAATGTTGTTGATCCAGTTTGATCTTGTGATATTACCGAGGGGAGCACTTAGTCCTTATTTTGTTTTGGAAAAACGGTGATTAGTGCTTGGTGAAAAGTTTGAGAAAGAGTTTGGTTGTCTCTAGATTCTGTAAATGATGCTAATAGGAGGGGAGCTAGCTGACCGGAGAGTTTCTTATAAAATTCTGCAGGGTACCCATCAGGGCCTGCTGCTTTCCTGCCTTAAGTGACTTTATAGCATCTAGTAATTCTGATAGCGCCAGAGGTTTATCGAGTTCCTCCGCACTAAAAGTGTCTATTTGTGATTTCTGTAATGTATCCAGAAATACATTAGATTGTGTATTGCCTTCTCTAAACTCAGTAGTATATAGGGATTTATAGTAGTCTCTGAAAGTGTGCATTATATTTTTGTGGTTGATGATTTTGTCTCCGTTCGTGTTGGTGATTACTGAGATTGCGTTGCGCACTTCTTGCTTGTGAATTTGTTGAGCTAAAAGTTTATTGGCTTTCTCTCCATGTTCATAGTAATGATGTCTCGATTTATAAATTAGTTGTTCAGTTTCTTTAGTTGTCAAGAGGTTTAGTTCTGAATGCAGAGCCTGCCTGATGTTGCGATTTAAAAATGAGTTGTTCTGTTTCTTTTGTTGTCAGGAGGTTGAGTTCTGATTGCAAAGCCTGTCTTTTCCTAAAAAGTGCCTCATTTGGAGACCTCGGGCCTCATGCATAATGCCCTGAGTAGAATTCACACTAAAACATGGTGTACAGGAAAAATTCGAAATGTGCATACGCACAAAAAAATTCAGATGCAGAAAACATACTTTCGCTACATAAATCCCAGTCAGCCTGAAATGTAACGCTCGTGCACATGCCTGCTGCCCCACCCCGTCTCCTTTCAGAATTATGCCTCTTTGAATATGCAAATCAATATAACTGTTCCCTTAAGTATAGCGTTCTGTGAAAAGACAATGGCAAAAGCACATGGAAAAAAGAAGAATTTCAGCGAATGCCAAGTGGAGACAATGAAAAACATACTATTTGTTGGTTTAAGCAGTTGTATAAACAGCTAAAGAAAGTTGATCAAAAGTTCAAGTTCAGAAAGTTGCACAGTGCCCGAAATAAAAAAGGAGTGGTCAGATAAGAAAGTCGCTGTCAAAAGACGAGTGTAGCCCACTGTCTGGATGTCATATGGAAGCTTATTAGGGTACAGAGAAAAGAAAAAAAATAGGGACGCAGTAGGAAAAAAAAGCTTAAAATGTCAACTTTAATCTTGAAATTTCCACTTTAATCACATTGTATATTTTGTTATTAAAGTAGAATGTCATAAACTTAATCTTAAAATTGTTTAATTTACTAGTTTCTCAAATTTCTAACTAAAGTAGCACGTTAAATGTTCCGTATTCTACTCTATGTGTGTGAATCACTATGTGCTTCTTAAACACGCTTTCTCTTATGCCGATAGGACACTGAATACATTACATTCATGATATTACATCTCTCTGAACAAATTAAACATTAAGATGTAATCTTGATATCATTTTCATGATGATAGGAATTAAAGCATGTATTACACAAGGGGTGCACAGGGGTGCAGTGGTAGCGTTGAGCTGGTGCCCTGTTTAGAGATTGTTCTTGCCTCCTGCTAAGATGCTTACTGCGCAGTGTGGGACCCTTGATGAAATAATTTATTGTAGCAGTGCTGTCTTTTTCAAACGTACTAACCCCCAATTCCTGTCCTTCCTTTTCTTTCTCCAAGTAACCAATAGCCACACAATAACTTGTTTAACAAATGTCAAGCCATCTCCAAGCTTAGAATGCAGATTCTTCAAAACTTTTAAGGAACATTGAAATATCTTCTTAGTACATATTTAATTATTCCGTCCATCTATTCATCCAGGGTTTCGCCAGTCCCAGCAAGCATACAGAACAAGGCAGGAACAATCCCTCAATGGGGCACCACCCACCGTATCCACATGTTTAATAATTAACAGTATACATTATTTAAATGAAGTTAAAAATGTATCTGTATAATGTAATATACATACTTTACTGCATTTCATCTTAAAAAGATTATCAAGAGCTCGAAGAAGATAACGCTTGGAAATCTAAATTGACTTAGAAGACCGTCGTCATCATATGTAAATACGCACTCTTTTATTGAACTGAATTTAATTCCTTTATTGTTATTGTATGGTACAATGAAATTCAATATGCAAATCCCCCATGAACTTATTTTCCTATAAATTGATAAAATGATAATAGTAATTATAATAATAATAATAATAATATGAAAAAAAGCAATGAAAATATGCAATATGAAAGCATAAGTGGCTCAAGATGTGCAAGTCTACAGTGAGCTACTTATTATCTTACTTATAAGTTCAAACAGTTCTACCGGTAGCAGTTGAGGAATTGACTGAGTGCGTTTAGAGCTCTTGGGATGAAACTGTTTCTGAAAAGGAAAGGCTCTGAAGCGTTTGCCATATGGGAAAAGTTCAGCTAAGGCAGCATGTGCTATAAGCTATCCCGATTATTCACTCTGCTCTTGAAACAATCTGCCGTAGAGCTTTCTGATCAGCTGCTGAAGAGCTGTGATTCCCCATTCAGATACAGTGGGTTAAAATACTCTGAGTAGTGCAATGACAGTAACAATGCTAAAGCAGCTATGGTATTTGGAATAGTTTAGCCATTCTGTGCATCATTATATTGTTACAGGTTTATTACAATCAGATGCCTTAAACTAAAAAACAATATGCCTCACTTGCCTCAATTAAGGTCAGTGTTCACGACTCCACCAAAAGAAAGAGACTGGGCAAAAACAGCCTGCATGGCAGATTTCCAAGAC
>JANRMT010028174.1:141882946-141897425 GCA_026402145.1 Polypterus bichir lapradei
GTATATATATATATATACTGTATACATATATATATTATATATAAACATCTACGTGTGGAAGTCTGTCTGGCCCGGAAGTGAGAAGTGGAGCCGGGGTAAGGGCTCCACCTCCAAGGAAACAGAAAGCTCGCTTAGCCGCTAATAACACAAGCGGAGCCAGCACGTCAGCAAAAATGAAACCTCAGAAGAAAGACAAAGTCACTCAGTCGCTAAAATCTGCTATATATTATTCCTTTTACTTTTCCTCCCGCCGCTGATGCACAAGCGATGTGAGCATATCAGCAAAACGAATCCTCCTAGGAGAGAGATGCCCAGAGTAGTTCCTTTCAATTTACCTGACATCTCTACATTTACATTTTTTTCTGATGATTTCAATAGTTTCTAGGACCTCTGGCTTTTTAAAGCAAGGGCTTACACAGCTAGTATATATATATATATACATATATATATATATATATATATATATATAAACTATACATGATTCATTTTGTCCCTTTCCGGATTGGACAGTGTGTTGGACCAATTGGCACGATATGTAAACTGTAAGGGGTCCAGTGAAGGTGAGAGGTTAGCTTTAATGTAAACCAAGACTAGTCATTCGAAGCACTTCATTAAGACAGATGTCAGTAGTCATTTAGGCAGGTTACAGTTAGTTTCTAGGGCACAGCAACGATGGTGGCAGTCTTGAACTGTGTATGTACGAAAGAGAGATATTATCAGGTCTCGCAGCTTTAGACAGTCTAAGCACCTACTTACCATCAGGGGTAGATGTTTTCTTCCCTGGTGTATAATTCAGTGCCTTAAACCTGCCATAGAACTCATTCAGCCTGTTAGGGAGTGAGGCATCGATGACCTCAACCTGTGGTATTATTTTGTAGTCTGCTATGGCATGAGCCAACAGTGCTCTCCCAAAGCTTCAACAGGCATGGGAAACCAGGCATTGTTTTTCAAATTCAAGTCAACAAAAAAAGAATGGAATGGACCAGGCAAGAGACTGGGACTGGCTCCTAGACTTTCTGACTGGCAGGCCCCAGTCTGTAATAGGATTTCAGCTACCATTATCACAAACACAGACACCCCACAGGGATGCGTCCTCAGCCCTATCCTCTACACCAGGGGTTCTCAATGTCGGTCCTGGGGGCACACTGTGGCTGCAGGTTTTTGTTCCAACCAGCTTCAATTTTTAATTGGACTCCTGGGCTAATTAAGTGATGTGTTATTTGCCAGATTCTGTGTTTTGGGAAAAATGTAGAAATCAGAAAACTAAGGTTAAATATAATATAATTAAATATTAAATATAATAATATATTATATTATAATATATATATTATAATATATTATGTAATAAATATAATAATAATATTAAATATTATATAATATAAAAATGTACCAAGCAGATAAATGAGAATAATTTTTTTTTTCTTTTTAACAATATTTTCATCTTGATTTTCATTCTATGTTTTGCCGGGTGTTCTAATTGTTTAATTAATTCATTACTTTCTAATTGGTGGGTCTAACGCTAAAGTAGTTGCAGCCTTTGATTATTCAGTGTTGTTTGCCTGGCTGTCTGCTCTGCTGGTTGTCATTATTAAGATACAATGAAGGGAGCAAACTTCCTAGAGAAAGAGCAAAATATAATGAAATCAACAAAAGGTAGTTAAGCATTTAAATGGAAATATTCCTAAATGTCTTATGAATGTAAAAATCATGCTACAGTGCTTTCTTAATGTAGAATAAGAGAAGAGGAAAAAGAAATACCAGGTAATTAATTAAGATCAATGCTATCAGGTGTTGTCACTGATTATGAATCTGGTTGGAACAAAAACCTGAAGCCATGGTGGGCCCCCAGGACCGACATTGAGAACCCTTGCTCTACACCCTGTTCACCCATGACTGTGTCGCCTTCTACAAAGATAACATCATCCTAAAGTTCGCAGATGACACTGCAGTGATTGGATGCATCACTGGTGGGGATGAGGCGTCCTACAGGAAGGAGGTGGACAGTCTGGTGTCATGGTGTGAGGACAACAACCTCACCCTCAACACAGACAAGATGAAGGAGATGATAGTGGACATGAGGAAGGAGAGGAGACCTCACCGGCCACTGTTCATCTGAGGGCTTAAAGTGGAGAAGGTGAGCAGCATTAAATACCTGGGCGTCTACATCAGTGAGGACCTAACTTGGACACTTAACACCACATAGCTGTTCAAGAGGGCTCAAGAGCGGCTGTACTTTCTGAGGAGGCTGAGGAAGTTTGGTATGTTGACTAAGATCCTCGGCAACTTTTACAGCTGTGTTGTTGAGAGCATCTTGACCAGCTGCATCACCGTGTGGTACAGCAACACTACTGCTATGGACTGCGTACACCTGCAGAGAGTGGTAAAAACTGCTGAGAAGATTACCAGGACCCAACTACCCTATCTGCAGAGCATCTACAACTGCAGAGTCCGCAGGAGAACTGCCTCGATCCTTAGGGACACAACCCACCCCCAACAAAAACTGTTCATACTTCTACCCTCAGGCTTCTTATGCTATATCTGTTAGTTTTGTTTTAAGTTTGTCAATGATGTACTGTAACTTTAAGTCCACCCTGACATCACAGCTGCTGGGTCCTCTTTCTAGCTTTATATATTCTCGATCAGAAGCGAGATTTAGCAGTTGAACATTGAGTTAATATTGTAGTCTTTTTATGAGAATGCCTATTTATTATTATTTTGCTTGTTTCTGAACATTCTTGCATGTTTATTTGATTTCTCTTTGAAATTTGTGTATTGGCACTTGGTTTCTTGAATTTCCATTTAATCAAATCCTTTTTAAGCTATTTTGAGCATTTTACTGTGCGGCTGTGTTTATCCAAAATTATTAACGTTCTGCAGGTTTTAGTTTGCTTCATAGGATGATTCAGGCAATAGTGTGACACATGTTCAAATAATTCCACAGACCAAATATCTTCATTTTAAAAAAACTAATATCAAAGAAAAGAAAAAAGATTTTGTTTAAGAAAAGTTCTATTTAAGGCTTGTGTATCTTGTTTCATTTCTGTAAGCAAGGTAAGCATGTTAAACGTGTTCAGAAACTGTGTGCCATCTCCTATTTGCTAATGTATCTAACAGACTTCAGAAACTGTGTGCCATCTCCGATTTGCTAATGTATCTAACAGACTATTACTAGTAGTAAGACTATTTCCTCACTGACTTAGTCAACATTCTGTTCTACAGATATAGCTAAGAAAGGTTTATCTCATAATAATTACAGGGGGTAAAAGGCTATACCATATTCTAAGTAGCTATAATAAACCGATATTCTATAGAAATTAAGAAAACACTATATGAATTTAATATTAAACATTAACTTTCTAAGATTGGCACTTACATGGTGTGTTCTCTTTTTTGTTAAATAAATCTTAATTTTTGCAAATTCAACATTACCCTTTTGTTCACAAGCCAGCATTTCTCCCATATTCTTCTCTCCTATATGAGTCATTTTTGTTTGAAATTTCCTTATATTTCAAACTTCTAAAGCCAGCACCCCATCTTTAAGCCTGGGTAGACCGCAGCGTGCAGAGAACTGGCTGACTTTAAGTGAACCTCTTCTAGGCAAGCCAGTGTAGAGCCTTGCCTGCTTTATGGAACTTTTGGAGGCTTCACATCCCTTTTTTTTGCAAGTTTTGTGACCCATGTTACCATATAATGTTCCACTCTAAAACAAAACAAAGAAACATAAAAATATGGCTATAAATGGGCCAAAGAATTTTATAAAGATACTATTGTAATGGGTGTTTACTATTTTTTTTACAGTTTCCTGGGAAGTTTTTGGGACATCTTGATGTTATTTTGCAGTTTCTAATTTGATTATGGTTTTTATTTTCTTCTATCTCAGTTCCTAAGTTATCATTTTCTATCGTCTTATCATGGCACCATTTTGAATACTGATGGGTGGCACTATTTTGTGACTTTCACGTCAGCCTATGCTGAGGCAACCTTCGAGAAGTCCCTGAGAGTTTGTTGACATGATGCCATTGGCACAACCCTTTAAAAAGGTAATTTATGAACTGTGTGGGTATCAGTGTCTGGATAAAACTAAAAGACTTAATGTGTGCTTCCCAATATTTTGTTCTCAATTTTCTGATTCCTTTCTGGTTTATAATTCTGATTCAGGCCTCATGTTTCTGGCTTGACGAAAGATCAGTTTGTCTCTTTGGTTTTGACCCCTGCACATACTCCATTTTGTTCTTGTGTCCTCTTCTGGTCCCAAATTAAAAACCATTCTGCTTCAGCAGAGCTGAACATTTTCAATCCATAAATATGATTTTGGATTGTAGCACAAATAGATTGTTAAAATTCAATAAAAGTTTTTACAAGACTGAAACTGGATGATATTTTGAGGATAGATGAAGAACTGAAAAAGATTGGTAAATTTCTCAGAAATTTTCATCAGTATGTTTTTTGATGGAGGCTCCAAGAGCATCGTGGCCAAGACTAAAGAATGACTATTTGCTTTAATGTGCCACTTTGATAAATAGTCTTGTTTTGGATTTCCACCATCAGAACCTGCTATTGCCTGCCCTATTCATCTACTAACTCCAATTTCTGCTTCAGTTTTTTTATGACTCACTCACTTCCACCCTAATTACTATGGCTATTTCACATCTCGTAACTGGAATGTGCTGAACTGATACCTTTGTGACAAGTGGTTGCTAGTGCCCAGCTTCTTCAGACCCTATAGAGTGTCTTGAACACAAAAGCAACCGAGAGTCCTCATTGCCACTGTGTCCTGTGGACTTAGAGATGAGCTTTATACTTAAACACTCACCTTTTATTTTAACTATTTCAGATCTCCCCAGATGGTAGGTAATCTTCTTGCCCTGTCATCCTTGCTAAGAGGTGGTCTTCTTGTCTTGTCATTTTAGCTAGGAGGTGGTCTTTCTGCTGTCAAGTTGTCTTCCCCAGGAAGTGGTCTCTTTGCTGCTGGGCACAGAAGGACATGTTAGACTCAATCGACTCACATGATGTAACTCAATAATGACTTTTGTTTACACAGAGCATCCTTTTATGGTAGTTTCAGTTTAGTCAGCAGAGGCCTATCATATAATATATGGGACTATTGACTAAATTAGAGTGAAACCTAATGCCCTCCTTCTAAATTTGACCCTGACGTCAAAGAACTTTTAAACCTAGTGGAGGAATGGAACGATTAGCTTCAGTTCACCCCCAGACATCTGACCAAGAAAAAACAAATATTATTGAGTCAGAGGTTTCACAGGAAAAGAGTAGTACTAAGAATAAAGCAGCAGGGGTAGATGGAATAACAATACAGGGAATTTTAGGCTGTAGTGAGAAAGGCATTCTGTGGCTAACTAAGATCGTGTATAAGGCCTAGGAAAAAAGGAGAATACCAGAGGCCTAAGATCTAGTTTTCTTTGTGCTAATATGGAAGAAAAATGACAGCAAAAAAGACTGTGGCACAAACAGAGGCACAGCATTTATCTATGTGAGAAAGGTATACTGCAAAATCTCATAACAGTGGACCACACATAAGGTGGATACACACCTCAACAATGCACAGTTCAGAATGTGCAGAGGATGGACTGATTCAATCCTTGCTTTATATAGCTAAATGAAAAGGTGCTCAAGTACAATGTCTTCTATTTGTGGATAAAGGGAAAACTTTTGATTTTGTCAACAGATATAAGTTACGGATAATCTTGGAAGATTATGGAGTTGTAGGATAGTTTTCTGATAATATTAGAGCCATTTACGTAAATAGTTAAAGTGCAGTGAGGTCCCTTAGTGAGCAGACCAGCTTGTTTAATGTAACATCGAGGTGAGACAGAAAGATGATTTATCACCACTAATTATTATCATTTACATGGACCAATTCTGAAACAGAAGTGCTCAATGAGTGTTGATGACCAAGGATTTCTAAATGGATGCACGTAACTGTTTCTGAAGTATGGGACCGCCCTGAACAAAGTCTGTGAAGACTAGAGACGTATCAATGCTCAGAACACCCAGTAGTCTAATCTTTAACATAAGTTTTTAATCTTTAACATAAGTTTAACATAACCCTCTGCAGTTCGCATACCAGGAGAAGGTGGGAGCGGAGGATGCCATCATCTATATGCTACACCGATCCCTCTCCCACTTGGACTGAGGCAGTGGTGCTGTAAGAATTATGTTTTTGGACTTCTCTAGCGCCTTCAACACCATCCAACCTCTGCTCCTTAGAGACAAACTGACAGAGATGGGAGTAGACTCACACCTGGTGGCATGGATCGTGGACTATCTTACAGACAGACCTCAATATGTGCGTCTTGGGAACTGCAGGTCTGACATTGTGTTCAGCAACACAGGAGCGCCGCAGGGGACTGTACTTTCTCCGGTCCTGTTCAGCCTATATACATCAGACTTCCAATACGATTCGGAGTCCTGCCATGTGCAAAAGTTCGCTGATGACACTGCTATTGTGGGCTGCATCAGGAGTGGGCAAGAGGAGGAGTACAGGAAGCTAATCAAAGACTTTGTTAAATAGTGTGACTCAAACCACTTACATCTTAACACCAGCAAAACCAAGGAGCTGGTGGTGGATTTTAGGAGGCCCAGGCCCCTCATGGACCCTATGATCATCAGAGGAGACTGTGTGCAGAGGGTGCAGACCTATAAATATCTGGGAGTGCAGCTGGATGATAAACTGGACTGGACTGCCAATACTGATGCTCTGTGTAAGAAAGGTCAGAGCTGACTATACTTTCTTAGAAAGTTGGCGTCCTTCAATACCTGCAATAAGATGCTGCAGATGTTCTACCAGACGGTTGTGGCGAGTGCCCTCTTCTACGTGGTGGTGTGCTGGCGAGGCAGCATAAAGATGAAAGACGCCTCACACCTGGACAAACTTGTTAAGAAGGCAGGCTCTATTGTAGGAGTAAAGTTGGACAGTTTAACATCTGTGGCAGAGCAACGGGCACTAAGCAAACTCCTGTCAATCATGAAGAATCCACTGCATCCACTGAACAGTGTCATTTCCAGGCAGAGGTGTAGCTTCAGTGACAGACTTTTGTCACTGTCTTGCTCCACTGACAGACTGAGGAGATCATTCCTCCCCCACACTATGCGACTATTCAATTCCACCCTGGGGAGTAAATGCTAACATTACTCAAAGTTATTGTCTGCTTTTTTATTTTTATTTTTTTCATTTTTCATTTTTATTACTATTTAATTTAATATTTTTTTTGTATCAGTATACTGCTGCTGGATTATGTGAATTTCCCCTTGGGATTAACAAAGTATCTATCTGTCTATCTATCTAAATTGTGTATTTCTCTAACAAACAAAGGAATTAAAGTTTCTGGAGAACATCTTCACAGACAATTCCAGTGAACAGGAACCAGAAACCAATAGGCCAACATACATGCATCCAGCTAACAGCCTTCCTGCGAAATCCCAACATTCAATTGCAAATCAGAGCTTGAGTGATGAACACAGTTTTTTTTATTGGTCCCAAATATTGGTGTTAACAAAAGGCTTGAAAGATAAATAACCATCTGCGAAATGAGATGTCTTTGGAGAGCTGCAAACAAAACGTGACAAGACATAATTAAAAAGTGAAAAGATCAGAAAACTTGCAGGGACAATAGCAGTCACTCAACACACAAAAAAACAGAAGATGAAATGGTTTAGCCACTTACTCAGGATGGTGGTTGACCAGCCAGCTTTTAGTGCCTAAAATCAGAGATGTTTGGAGTTCACTCAAGATGAAGACTCTCTCTGTGATACGATTTCAGTAACCTTCTAACATGTATTATTTATTATAGTTCTTTATGGTGTTTGGACCACAGGGTATCTGTTTTTTTTTTTTTTGTTTTATTTCACTTTATTGTTGTGGAACGGGACCCAGACACAGACAGACGGACATCATTTGTTCCACCCAACACACGTTTATTTACAATATTTACAGAACAGTTCAGTGCACAAACCCAGTGCCTCCAGCACCGATTCTCCAAAGTCCGGGCCTTTTACACAGTCCCAAATGCCTTTCTTCTGGCCGCCTCCAGTCCTCTCTCCAGCTCCGTCCTCTTCTACCCGACTTCCGCTCTCAAATGCAGGGAGGCGGCCCCTTTTATCACACACCGGATGGGCTCCTGCTGCTTCCCGGCACTCCTCCTTGGACACACCCCCGTGTGGTGGAAGTGCCAGCTGCGCACCCGGAAGCCCTCCGGGTGTCCCCATTCTTCTTCCCCCCAGCACTTCCTGGTGTGGCGGAAGCGCTGGGCTCCAGGGTTCTTCAGGCACCGGGGCGCCGCCTGGCAGTGGCCACGGGCCCCTACAGGGCTGGGCTTCCAAGCCCCTTACCTGAGGCCACCAACAAAACCAGGGCGGTCGCCCCCTCGTGGTCGGGAGGAGGCACCAGCCCTCCTCCGGTCCCCTCGGGCGTCCCGGCTGGGCTCCACCCCCAGCCACCTGTAACATTGTTCTCTTAGAATAATGCTAATTTCCTTTAACGTTATTTTTGCACTTTTCCTTTGACATTACCATTTTGTGGCTTTGTTGCCACAATGTGACTCTCTGTTGCTGAGGGTGTAGTTTCTGGAAGTCACAATGCAATATATTACACATGTGACACTTTATAAACCAACACTGCATGATGTCTGATGTCCAAGATTGTGGATGTTTTCAAAAAGACTCTCAATATTTTAACTTCTGGCTAGGATTACTTTGAATACAATTTCTTGTTTCACAATTTGTTTTTGACATACATTCTTCTGATCTTTTTTTGATCCTTTGATTGTTTTACTTTTCATGTTCAATTTTTGGTCCTTTTTACTTTTACAGCCTACGACATTTACCACCTTGTGGCAGAGCACTGTTTCAATGGCCTATGAGTTACAGAGACTTCACACTTTACTCTTGGCTGTTGTCTCTATCTTTCCTTGATGTTATTAAGCTCTAGTGGAAGACTATTAAAGAAAGGAACTGAACTGTGCCTTTTGCAGGAGCACTCTTATTGGGATATTGTTCCATAATTCCTTCACACATAAATTTGAACAATCCTGTAGTAACACATAACTCCACAATCTAAATGCTCAATCATAATGAATATGGCACATCTTCTCTTCAACAAGCACACAGAATGAACAAAATGAAACTTTGGGCTGGGAAAACCAGGGCAGGACTCCTTACCATGCGCTTGGTTACTTTTCTTGCACCACCTTGTATGAAAACATTATGAAAGATCATTCAAAATGGTGCCCAGACTCCTTCAGATTCTAACAGGCTTTGGCTACACTGATTGCTTGTATTTGTTTGATAAAAATGCTACACTATCCTTCATGGCTGTTTGACCCGATTTCCTTGAAACTGGATCTTAAAGTCATCTTAAGTCTTCTTTCTTACAGGTATTCACAGATCTTTGTTGGTTGTTTTATGTTTTGAAACTTTCTGTGATTTTGTTGATGCTAATTCCTAATGAGCTCCTTTGCTCTTTTTAATATTTTTTCTTTGTGTTTTGACTCAGTTGCAAGAAGCTGGCTTTATTCTTTTTAAATACTCTTTTTTTGTATTATGCAAGGATGAAACCTGCGCCTGGTCTACTGCTATCAAATTTACTCTACTATAAATCTATTCTGTTGTGTCAGGTGTTTCCTGCACCTGAATCCACCAATATGCATCACAACAAGCAGCCTTTGTCATTTCACGCTTAGTGGAGTTCTCTACACCCATAAAAGGCCAATTTCTGGTTAACACTGTGCTTATCTAACTAAATGTATGAATAGTTAACAAGATAATGAAATCATTTTAATGGAGCACATCTCTGAAAAACTTTCCATTCTTAAAAAAGAAATGGTTTTGACACACATAATGATAGGGTTAGCAAGAGAAAAACCAAAAATCAAAAACAGAGCAATCAGTCAATCACTCATCAACAATGTCATTTTCTTTGAGCTTCTTCTAGATAGAAGAAGCTGGGCTGATCAGTACTCCCTATCCCCAGCTAGTTTTTCCAGACCTTGCTGAGGAATACCTAGATACTTCCAGGATGGTCATAAAATATAATCCCTTCAGTGCTGCATCTTCGTCATATGATAAAAATGAAAAGTCTTATACATGGATGAGTCTGGGACAGGCTGAGAGAAGTCCAGAAAGAGGCCCTGAATCTGTCTTTGAGTGGAATGCTGATGATGACGAGGATATATCCTTTCAATAGCTGAAAAAGTAAGCCTTATCATATGTGGATATTCAGGATACAACTGCAGTCTGTGACTTAATGCCATTTACAATGTCTTCTACCATAACACAGCACACTGTCAGCCTGCAGTATTGGTTACACTGTGGTTTCTGAATAGTAGTTTAAAAATTCTCTCACCATGTGTCAGAGCCACAGCGTTTTTTCTCATGAGAGCACAAGCAGAAGTTTTAGGAGGTTATAGCATGAGAGAGTCATGCCTTTTGGTCTTGTGATCCAGGAAGATGATTTCTAACTGAAGGGAGCAAACCAGTAGTAGTAGTAGTAGTAGTAGTAGCTGCTCCAAGGATGAAGCATAACAACAATAAGGAACTACTTGAGCACATTTATGTTCTGCAGAATGCCTAGTAGGAGTGGGCAGAGTTTTGGCTTTGGAACCTTGGGCAGATTTTTTTTTCTCCAGCATTTCACCGACTGAAGTTTTTATTTTTCTGTCCTCCCTTGGCATTTGAATTTATCATTATAATCATTAGAACCTTAAAAATGAATTTAGCAATTTAATCCATAATCAAGGGCTCTACTTTATCTGTATTATACAAATGAATATATATTTATTCTGATTTATTATTTTGCCATTTCATTTATTTATTCATTCATATATTATTTATTTAGAATTTGTTATTCTTTCTTTTCACTTAAAATTTTTTCTTTAACATCTAACAAAGCACATCGGCCTATGTAAGTTACATGAAAATGTGCTATAGAAATAAAGATTGTTGTTGTTTTTGTAATAGTAGTATTAGTATCACATGTACAGAATAGTTCATACTTGCATGTCTGTAAGCATATTAGTTGTACCAAGTGACAACTGTAAACTTAGTAATAGGTGCAAACAGATTTGTTGTTGTGTTTTCCTGTAACTCAAGCATAAGCACTGCAAAACTGAGGCAGCTTTTTAAAGTGACATACAAGCTAGAAACCTTTGTAAAGTTTTATATGTTGTGAGATATGGCCGGCCGTTCATCCCGGCCAAGACCTCCACGCCGCTAGATGGAGCCCTTCCGGCAGCATGGAGGTGCCCCGAATTCCAGCAGGGCATCATGGATATTGCAGTTTTCCGTCACAGCCCTGCTGGATACCATGGGGGCCGCAAGGGGTCGCTGCAGAGAGGCTCAGAGACTTTTATGTGCCCTATAACCCGGAAGTATGTCTTGGTCACAGGGACAGAGGAAATTACGTAGTTCCGGGATGAAAAAGAAGAGCTTTTGATCTGACCCGGAGGTGCTGGGGAGTCGCATGGACTGAGAGTTCAGAAGCATTTTCGGGTCAAGGACTATAAAGGACTCTGGGAAATCCCAGACAGACGAGCTGAGCTGGGAGGAAGGGTGGCAACGCGTCTGGGAGAGTGGAGGATTTATTGATCACTAGCAGAATACCCGCGCTTCGCAGCGGAGAAGTACTGTGTTAAAGAAGTTATGAAAAAGAAAAGGAAAAATTAAAAAAATAACGTAACTTGATTGTTAATGTAATTGTTTTGTCATTGATATGAGTTTTGTTGTCATATCTATCTATATATATATATCTATATATATATATATATATAGCAAAATACCCGCGCTTGGCAGCGGAGAAGTAAAAAGAAAAGGAAACATTTTAATAATAACGTAACATGATTGACAATGTAATTGTTTTGTCATTGTCATGAGTGTTGCTGGCATATATATATATATATATATATACACACAGACAAACACATATATAAACATATATATACACATCATATATATATATATACATATACATACATATATACATATACACATATACAAATATAGACATATATATACAGTATATACATATGTACACATATATATATATATATATACACAGTTATATATATATACATATATATATATACACACATACATATATATATATATATAGCAAAATACCTGCGCTTCGCAGCGGAGAAGTAGTGTGTTAAAGAAGCAATGAAAAAGAAAAGGAAACATTTTGAAAATAACGTAACATGATTGTCAATGTAATTGCTTTGTCACTGTTATGAGTGATGAGTGTTGCTGTCATATATATATATATATATATATATATATACATACACATATACACATATATATACACACACACATATATAAATACATATATACACATACATCCACATATATATATATATCTACATATACACACATACATATACATACACACACATATATACACACAAATACATATATACACATACACACACATATATATATACATATATATACATACTGTACATATCTACATATATACATACACACACACACACAACTATCGTATATGTTGAAGTTCTATTTAAATTTTAAATAGAAGGAATTTTTATTTAGTCGACAGAATATTATTCCAGAATAAATCAACTCAAACCTTAAATAACTTATAATATTTTGCTCTCCATAAAAAATATATCCTGTCTAAATTATACAAGTTAGAAATAAAGTAAATGTTAAAAGAACAAACATTCAAATTTCTTTACTCTTATGTAATTTTATATAAAAAATAAACTTAAATTTTAAATATCCCAAAAGATTTTGCTCTCCATAAAAATATATCCTGTCAAAATTATACAAATTCAAATATGAACATGGTGCATAACAAAACCTGGAAACATAAATAAAATTTGTTCTTTTCAGCAATAACAAATCAAATCATTCAGTTTATGAACAAAGTGCGTATTTGGGAACACCGTAGTGTCGACTTGGTTCAACATTACTTGGCAACAGGGAAAGTGGGGCAAGTTGCACTGGTGCATTTGTGTCTCCCATAAAAGTAGCTTCACTTGAAATCACTTTGTGATTTTGCACGGGTAAAAACGTCTGCTGAAGTGTCAGATTCTTCTTTAACTCTTCTGCTTTCTGTACCTTGTGCATTGCATTCAGGTCTTTCAGGTTATCTTGATGTTTTGTCTCATAATGCCGTTTTAGATTAAATTCTGTAATTACACCCACATTTGCTCCAGAAATGAGACACACGGGTTTACCGGCAATGTCAGTAAACATATACTCAGCCTCCCATCGGTTTTTAAAGGCTCTATGTTCAGAATCACCTTTTCTCTTCGGCATCGTGTGGGCTAGCTTCGCAATAACTTGCAGCATCATAAGCTAGACTTGATTAACGCGGTAAGTGTTCGGCAAGACAGCTGAAGCGCTGCATTATGGGATATGTAGTTTATTGTGTTACCAGTGCTTCATATCCCCGGGCCATTAATAACAATAATACAGTATATAAAATGATCTTGCGGGCCGGATATAATTACACGCCGGGCCAGATGTGGCCTGCGGGCCTTGAGTTTGACACATATGGACTAAATAGAACTTGAAAAGATATATTTTTTCAAATGTGATCGCGCAATTCAGATAGAGTTGACGCGCACTACAGTACATCGAGCCCGTGTGCTATTGTGGTTTTGCCTGCATGCCTCAATAAGTCATCCTCCCCTCGCTCTTACTTTTTTACCGTTCATCTAATGAATACACTGAGTATGGCTTTACCAAAACAATCATTGATGGCGAATTAAGTATCCATTATTCGAGTATGTAGATCGGGGTATATATATACATATATATATACCCGCGTATCGCAGTGGAGAAGTAGTGTGTTAAAGAAGCTATGAAAAAGAAAAGGGAACATTTTAAAAATAACATAACATGACTGTCAATATACAGTAATTGTTTTGTGAGTGTTACTGAGTGTTGCTGTCATCAAGGATTTGATTATCATTATTTCTTTCAATCAGGTTCGTATTTGTAGGATGTGTTGTGTTCAAGTTACATTCCGTGTTTGTCAATCGTTGTAAAGATGACAGGTTTCATTCATCGATTCGTTTCTTACTGCATCAATAAACAGCTCGTCTTCTTCTTTATCTGAGACCTGACACACTGCATGCACGGGTTTTTTTTTACACTGTCTTCCTTTAGCGGGACATTGACTTTTTCCACCGTGTGCTTTGTTTCCGCAGTAGCTGCATTTATGAATATGCTTGTATGTATCAGACGCTTCATATTTTTTTGCTGCCTTTTCAATTGTGTAATTCGGTTTTTGTTCAGCGCTCTTTGGAACTGTTGCTTTTTGTCTGTGCACTGCGTCAGTTCACGTGAGCTGCTCGGTGTACATGCATCGAAGGTTCCCAGCTGTGCTGGTGCCATCTCGTGCTATGTCCATGGCTGTATTTAATGTTACCGAAGTCCTGGCACTTAAAACTTTCTCTCGCAGTTTCGCTGAGTTTGTGCCAAACACCACCCTGAC
>JANRMT010028174.1:141937425-141950823 GCA_026402145.1 Polypterus bichir lapradei
TGTAGAATTTCGAAATGAAACCTGCTTAACTTTTGTAAGTAAGCTGTAAGGAATAAGCCTGCCAAATTTCAGCCTTCTACCTACACGGGAAATTGGAGAATTAGTGATGAGTGTGTCAGTGAGTCAGTGAGTGAGTGAGTGAGTGAGTGAGTGAGTCAGTGAGGGCTTTGCCTTTTATTAGTATAGATCTATTCTACTTTTAGTTTTTTAATCTGTTTTAAATTACTTTTAAAATATATACATGAAATAGATCCATCGCTTCATTATATTAACCTGCTTTCATCTTTCCAGGCTTGTGTGGAACCACAACCTATTCTCTGACAAGGTATGAAAGGCAGAAGCTATCCCTGCTCTGAATCTCAGTCCAGCATAGTAACATCCATCATGAAGTATTTTATGGATTCTATTCAAGCTGAGAGCTGAGAGGAGCATAACAATGCGACCACAATAAGAATGTACAAACTCTGCACAGAAGCTACCAATTTAATGATAGCTCAACTCCTGTTAGACAAATATATTACAACAAAATTAATAACTCTTCCTTCTTTGATTGACCAGTATTCCATCCACATGCTTGCCACGGCGTCCTCCAATATTAACAAAATTAAGGAGACTGGAAAGCAGATGGATTAATAGACAATTTCTACTAAAGCAATTACTTGCAAAACTATAGGCTAATAACAGGTGTCACGCAATGTTGCCAGAGGGTTAACTTCCGGGCTCATCAATGGTAAGCATTACCACACATAATCACTTGAGGGGGTGGTATTGTCTCTTTCTCCACCCACACCACCAAGAATACACCTAGTGAGGGCAATTGACTCTGTCCCTTTCTGCCTAAGGACTATAACACTGAGACACTTCCTTTTTCCAGATTGTTTTCAGTTTTGGCAGCCCTGTTTTGCATAGCAATGCATCTCCATCTTCATCACATGATGTCAGGAAGTTGCATGCTATGATGACGCTTTCAGGCTTTCAGGGAGTATGTAAGGAAAGAGCATGCTACTTTGTCCAAGATTTTGGATTCTCAAAGCAAACAACTATTTGTGGTGTTAGTGCATAGCTTTCTAAAACAGTATTCAGAACAAAAATCCTTTTACGTGTTCTTTTTTACTTTGATTTATGTATTGAGCTTAGTTCACCTTTGATTTTATTTTGATTCGTGGTTTCAGCTGTTCATTTGACTATAATTTTGTCCTTAGCATCTCCTGGGGCCTCATGTATAAACAGTGTACTGCACAAAAATGCTGCATAAGCCTATTTACACGTTCAAATCGTGATGTATAAAACCTAAACTTGGCATAAAGCCACGCACATTTCCACGGTAGCTCATACCCTGGCGTATACAAGTTCTGCACTCGGTTTTGCAGACTGCCAGCACCCAGTGTCAAAGCAATGCTACTGTTCCAGTGTGGTTTCCCTTTCTTTTTTAGATCCTCATCCCTGACGTGGCTTGATAAATACACTGAAATTAACCGCATATTGTTTGTTAGTTTAATAAATCTGATTGTAATTAACCTATAACAGTATAATGGTCCGTGGAATGGCCAAACTGTTCCAAATATCATAGCTGCTTTAGTGCTGTTACTCTCACTGCACCTCCTTTTTCTTCTTTCAGCTGCTCCCGTTAGGGGTTGCCACAGCGGATCTTCTCTTTGCATATTACTCTCACTGCACCACTAGGAGCAGCTGACTGGAAAGAAAATTATCGGTATACAGCATCAAGCACACACTGCCTCATCTGTGCTGTCTAGTGAACTGCTCTCACATGGCAAACACTTCAAAACCTTTTCTGTACAAACCTCATGGTTCAGAAACAGTTTCATCCCAAGAACTACAAACACAATCAATCAGTCCATCAAGTGCTCCTTGTAGAACTGTTTGTACTTATTAGTACAGTTACCTCACTGTAAACTTGCACTACGGTTATAATATTGCACAACCTGAGCCATTTTATAAAGCCTGTATTTCCATATGATGATGATATCATTTTTAAGATGAAATGCAGCAAAATATGTTTATCATATTAAACAGATAAAACTTTAACTTCATTTAAATAATCTATAGTTAATAATTAAACATGTGAGGACATGGTGTCACTGTGCTAGCCAGGATCTGGTGCTCCGTTCACGGATTGTTCCTGCCTCGTACTGTATGGTTGCTGGGACTGGCGTGACACTGGAAGGATAGAATAATTAAACATGTACTATGAAGATATTTCAATGTTCCTTAAAAGTTTTGAAGAATCGGCGTTCTAAGCTTACAGATGGCTTAACGTCTATTACAGAGCTGATTGTGTGGTGATTGGGTATTTGGAGAAAGCAAAGTAAGGACAGGAATTGGGGGTTAGTACGTTTGAAAGAGACAGTACTGCTTCAATCACTGCACCACCGTGTTCCCATGTTTAATAACATGCTTTAACCCCTATCATCATGAAAATGATATCAAGTATACACCTCAGTATTTTAATTACTCAGAGAGCTGTAATATCACGAATGTAATGGATTCTGTGTCCTGTCAGAGGAAGAGGAAGCCCGGAAGCACGTACAGATTCACACACATTGAGCACATACTGCAGAAGGTCAAATACAATACAAAGCATTTAACGTACTACTTTAGTTATGATGGTATTTGAGAAACTAGTAAATTAAACGATTTAAAGATGAAGTTTATGATGTTCTACTTTAATGACAAAATAAACTACGTGATTAAAGTGGAAATTTCGAGATTAAAGTTGACATTTCATTCTTTTTCCCACTGTGTGCCTATTTTTTTCTCTGTACCCTAATAAGCTTTCATTATGCACTCAGACAGTGGGCTATGACTCGCCTTTTCACGGCGACTTTGATATCTAACTTGTTTTTTATTTTGACTACTGTGCGACTTTGTGACCTTGAGCTTTCGAGTTTCTCCGACACTCTATCACTCAATCAACTTCCTTTTGTTGTTTATACCACTGTTTAAACCAACAAACAGTACGTTTTCCTTTGCCTCCACTCAGTATTCGCTGAACTTCTTCTTTCCCCCCATGCTTATGCCATTGCCTTTTCACAGAACGCTGAGCTTAAGGGCTATTTATATTGATTTGCATATTCAAAAAGGTGTAATTCTGGGAGAAGACAAGGGCGGAACAGCAGGCGTGTGCACGTGCGTTTCTTTTCATGCTGACTGGGATTTGTGTAGTGGAAGAACGTGGAAGTTGGCGAACGCACAGATTTATGTATGCATTTGGATTTTTTTGTGCGTAAGCACATTTCGGCTTTTGTGCTTACGCCATGTTATAGTGTGAATTCTACTCATGGCGTTATGCATGAGGTCCCTGGTCTTTTCTAGAGAAAAACCACAGAAAAAAATTATTGAACGTCCTCTGTATTTTTACTGATAAAACATTTTGTAACCATCAGCATAGATATCAACATATCTCACAACAGACCCTCAACAGATTCGTCTAATTTCTAGTGGTGCAAAAGTAGTATTACATGTCAGTATATGAAGCACTGGTTTTGAAAAAACAAAGTTATGCTAAAAATTGGTTTTACTCTCCTTTACATAAACAATATAAATTATCAGCTTAAGAGTTATTATCTGATTTAACCCACATTAAGCTTTTACCCAACAAGTTACTATCCTATATGTCACGGGTGGCCAACTCCGATCCCAGAGAGCAGTTGCTTAATTAGAAGCCAGTCCTTACCATAACAGATCTTATTTAATTTCACAGCTTGTTAATGTTTTAACTATACCATGTCAGTTCATTCTTATATCATAGTGTTTATTTCTTTTCTAATGATACATGTATCATCCAAGTGATTTGAAGCCTAATACAGATGAGCAATTTTCAGTTCTTCACTTTCTCTTCAGTTTCCTTCTGAGTACGTAATTAAACCAAATAGTGAATGATGAATACACATAGGTGGAAATGGAGACAAGCTAGATGTAGAACTGCTGGTTCCTTTGTTGTATGCATCTTATTGCTAATAAGGAGCAGTTAAACAATGAATACAACAATTTAAGGCTTAAATAAGCAATTAAGGATTCAAAATCTTAACAAGCGAGACAACTAAAGTGAACCAGAAAAATGTCACTTGAGCAATAAGTGCTTCATCACTAATTAATGTTTTCTAATGAAGCAAATGAATTGGAACAAAAACCTGGAGCCTCTGTGGCCCTCCAGGACTAGCCCTACTTTAAAGGTTCTGAGTCTCAAATAGCAAATAAATTAAATTAAGTTAGTAAGTAGCAAAAACTAGTCACTAATTAACAAAATAGAATGAAAACATGTAGCCACTATGGCTTTCCAGGATAGGAGATGGCTGTCCCACTACATTTCTTGCTGTATATTATATTCCTCTTTTATCATCTACTACAGTGCTCCTTTTGATTCAGTATTTTTCTTATTTTCACACAATGTGAATGCTCAAAAGTCCTTAGTCAGTTCCTTTTTATACTAAGCTATCACCTATACATCATTCCTTTCTTCTTAACACTGGAACTCTTCTCCCTTTCATTCAGTTAATCATATCGTGTACACTAATTATTTTCATACATGCGATATGCCGTCTAATATAATTTTTATTAGATTTTCTTTTCAATGTCAAAGAATCTCCCTTACGCATTAGAATGGAGGAAAGCTCATGAAACCTCCCATACACAAATCTTATTTCACTTCCACTGTAGACTGTACA
The DNA here is from genome assembly GCA_026402145.1 of Polypterus bichir lapradei. Taxonomy (NCBI): domain Eukaryota; kingdom Metazoa; phylum Chordata; class Cladistia; order Polypteriformes; family Polypteridae; genus Polypterus; species Polypterus bichir. Next base: position 141,942,111 of record JANRMT010028174.1, read on the forward strand.
CCTGCATTCATATTCAACAGGTCACCTACATATCTAAACTTCACTTCTTTGTACAAAAGAAGTCTTTTCTTGATAACCAAGATTATGCTTAGGATATTGCTGTCAGTCTCCCTATCCACACATACTGTATTTAAAAAACAAAGTTATTGGCAGACTAGGCCTCACACCATTGCTTTTAAGGACTCACATTCAAGAGCCAGTGTACTAAAGAGATTTCCCTCACACATATCCCATCTCATATACAGCTTGGCCCTTTTCCTCTCACTTTCACCTTGCGTTCACAATCATACCTTTAACTTTCATGATAGCTTTCCATTTCAGTATATTTTCTTCAAATTATGTTTCACATTTTTTACATCGGTAAAAGATAATAAAAATTATAAGAGCTGTGATGGCAGTCACTCATTTTATTGTCATTAAGTAATATTTTCATGGAATTTGATTTTGTGAATCTCAAGTACAAATATATAATGAAAACAGTAATAATTTGCTAACCAACCAACAACCTTTCAAAATGTATTGATTCTAAAGTTCAATGATTTCACAGTTTGCAAATAAGAAGTATTATTAAATCTTAAGCTAAAATTATTGGCTGAATATGAACATGATAGATAGCTCTGTGGAGCTTTGCAGATTAATCACAGTGCCAGTCAAATATTGGATGATTTTCATAATAAGTTAATGGCGCTCTTAAGTTGTTGTTAGTATAACAGAAATACTGAGTATGCATTTAGTTACTGCAGTAGTAAGTGCAACGAGCCATCTTTCATACATTTCAACACAAGTTAAGTTACTTTTATTATTTACTTTTACAGACTTGAACATCATGTGACTTTAATTTCTGGGAGCTGCCGTAACTGAGGTTCACGCAAGATGCCACAAAGTCAGAGAGATCAGTATGGGAAGTGGTGAAAGCAGAAGCTAGATTGTTAACAAATAATAAGACCTACCCTTAGGTTCTGGTACACTAAGAGATGATACTTAACTTGTATGGGGATAGATAAATAAATAAACAATATCATTACTGTTGTATTGAATAAATAATGAATATAATTATTAACAAACTGCATTAATAAATACATATCCAATGTCATACCTTGGGTGGCACGGTGGCGCAGTGGTAGCGCTGCTGCCTCTCAGTTAGGAGTCCCAGGTTTGCTTCCAGGGTCCTCCTTGTGTGGAGTTTGCATGTTCTCCCTGTGTCTGTGTGGGTTTCCTCCCACAGTCCAAAGACAAGCAGGTTAGGTGAATTGGCGATCCTAAATTGTCCCTAGTGTGTGTGTGTACCCTGTGGTGGGCTGGCGCCCTGCCCAGGGTTTGTTTTCTGCCTTGTGCCCTGTGTTGGCTGGGATTGGCTCCAGCAGACCCCCGTGACCCTGTAGTTAGGATATAGTGGGTTGGATGATGGATGGATGTCATACCTTTCTCGTATGGTAACACTCAGTCATCCAACCCTGCCTACAATCTGATTTAGTCCCATCTTTTGTCCTGCAATGAGGTGTACTTGCATCGGCATGCACAGCTACAGGTGTTTCTATGTTTTGCTGTCAGGAGGGGAAATTAAACTAGTAAAAGAAAAACAAAAAAAAATACAAGCTGAAGTAGCCAGTCATAAGGTAAAATTTTCATTTCATTATCAAACCGGCTTAATCCAGGCAAAGATCATGGGTTTGTACTGGAACCTATCCTAGTTAGCATAGGTTGCAAGACAGGAACAAACCATGGAGACAGGGCACCAATCCATTACTGGGTGAAGACACACATATGCTGGCACACCAAACATACACTAGCACACAGTTAGCATTACCAATACATCTAACCTGCATGTTTTGGACAGTGGGAGATAACCCACGCAGACAGGGAGAAAACATGCAAACTATATGCAGGGAGAACCCAGGATATCTAGTACCACTGCACCACTGTGCCGCCCCATAAGGTAAAATTGAAACAGTAAATTAAATAATAGTTGAAATCACACAGAATGTTTCTCTGTTTTGAGACAGACAAGTTTGTACAATCGCCAATGCTTTTCAGTGGGAATTTTTAACATTTCAAAAATGTGTACAGCCAAGATATCACAATGAAAATTGAACTGTCTTAACAAACTTCCATGAAGAATAAACATGCCCCATTCACATGGACAGACGACAGATCACACAGAAAGACATATTTATGGCAGTAGATGCTTTTCATATTATATGCTAACCTAACAACCAAGGAATAGCACCCTCAGGAGCAGAAAGTATGTGCAACTTCACAAAGAAAGTAATGTACAATCATGGCCAAAAGGTTTGAGAATAAAGTTTGCTGCTTCAGTGTTTTTAGATATTTTTCTCAGATGTTTCTATGGTTTACTGAAGTATACTTACAAGCATTTCATAAGTTTCAAAGGTTTTTATTGACAATTACGTTAAGTTTATTCAAAGAGTCAATATTTGTAGTGTTGGCCCTTTCTTTTTCAAGACCTCTGCAATTCGCTCTGGCATGCTGTCAATCAACTTCTGGGCCAAATCCTGGCTGATAACAGCCCATTTTTGCATAATCAATGCTTGGAGTTTGTCAGAATTTGTGGGTTTTTGTTTATCCACCCACCTCTTGAGGATTGACCACAAGTTCTCAATGGGTTTAAGGTCTGGAGAGTTTCCTGGACCCAAAATTTCGATGCCTTGTTCCCCGGGCCACTTAATTATCACTTTTGCCTTATGGCACGGTGCTCCATCATGCTGGAAAAGGCATTGTTCGTCACCAAACTGTTCTTGGATGTTTGGGAGAAGTTGGACTTGGAGGATGTTTTGGTACTATTCCTTCTTTTGCTCACAGGGCTTTCTTGTAGCTCAGAGCAGATTTACAAGTTACAGAGATGCATTTTGGTCAATCAGGAAGTAGGATACATTCAAATATGCAAAACAAAAGTGATGAGTGATTTTGGCTTAAGTTTCTTTTAAAACAATTCTGTTATATTTCTGTTTATCCTAGGACGTTGTGATCTGCATCTGCAACTTTTTCCTCATGTTGGTTTGAATTCTGTGTACTTTTAAAAAACAAATTATTCAGCAAAAGTATATCAACTGTGACTGCCAAGTCAGATGTTTTTGTTTCTTTATTTTGTAATGAGAGACAGAGAGACATCAAAAAGGTTTGGGGATCCACCGTATACTTGACAATTCAGGGAAAAAAGAATCTCAAACAGAGTAGTTTTAAAAGTAGTCTCCCATAACGGGACTTTTGGGGATCTGAAGAGGTTGGGTTTTTATATAGGAGGTGGAGGAAGAGGTGTGTCTACTGCATTGCTAGAAGTGATATCAGAGCCTGGTTGTAGTTGTAGTCTGAAAGTGAAGTCTGTGGAGGAACAGGATGTAGGGATCTGAAAAACAATTGAGAGCAGTAAAGGTAGAAAGGAGTCTTTTCCCCCAATATAAATGCTTATTCTAAAATATTATTGATTAGGTCCTGCCAGGTTTTAAAAAAGTTTAAAACAGATCCTCTAAGTGAGAATTTGATTTTTTCCAATGTGAAATATTATATAACATCAGTTACTCACTGAGTTAAAAGAGGTGGGCTAGGATTTTTCCACTTGAGCAAGGTAAGTCTACGTGCCAATAGTGTAGTAAAGAAAAATTACAGTTTGTTTGTCCTTGTCCACTTTAAGCCCATCTGGAAGTACCCCAAACACAGCTGTTAATGGGTTAGGAGGGATTGTGACACAAAGGCTGTCTGATAGGCATTTATTTTTTTTTGTCCAGAAAGATGTTAATTTGGTGCATGCCCAAAACATGTGACCCAGTAAGGCTGGAACTTGATTGCAACGTTTGCAGATTGAATCTTGCCCTGGAAATATTTTGGACAATTTTAAGCAAGAAAGATGTGCTCGATAAAAGATTATATGTTGAATAATTGAATGCTTTGCACTCTGTTTCTGAAATGTTGAGTGAGAGATCCTTTTCCCACTGTACTCTGGGATCTTTAAAAGGAAGGGACTTTAAAATGTTTTTATATATTATAGAAATGCTGTATGAGCCCCCAAGACTGATCAATATCTCTTCTGGAATGGAAATGGGTGGGAGGTGAGGAAAATTGGACAAATTTCGTTTAGCAAAGTTTCTAATTTGGAGATAGTGGAAAAATTGTATTGATGGGAGAGTAAATTTGTAGTGTAACTGTTCATAGGATGCAAAGACATTATTTATATACAAATCTCAAAATGATTAATCCCATTCATTTTCCACACATTAAAAACTGTGTAAATTCAAGACAAAGCAAGGAACATGAAGAAGTGCTGCAGGATTACATTTCTATTGCAGACCAAGCTACTGTGTGTTCATCCATTTTTATCAGTGTTCGGGTTTTTATAGCTTGGATGTTTGCTGCTCAGTAATAAAATTTAAAATTAAGTACAGTAGAGCCATGCCGCTTTCTGATTTAGGGTGGGCTTTTTTTCAAATTCCAAATAAATGAGGTTATGTCTGAATCTAATTTCTTAAAAAAAAAGATGTGTTAATGTATATGGGCATGTTTTGAAATAGTCATTCTGATGTGCGTTCATATTGTGAGAGTTGATTTTTACTGATAAATATAACTTTTAATACTTGCTTTTACATTGATTCTATTGAATTACTTCTATCCTTGTGAACATGTAGCTTTTCCATTTAGTACTCTTAGAAAGCATTTTAACTAAAGCCTGTTGATCTGTGACCCAGTCCCGCTGCTACTTTGTTGCAAGGACAAGTATTGATAATAAAGCCATTGCAATCAAGTGTAACAGAATCCTGACTCCAAAAGGTTCTTTTTATCAGTAACTAGCAAGGACATGAAACTAATCACATACTGTACATCTGTAATTGACAAGTTTATTTATGGAGTGCATCAGCAAATCAGTCATATCTGTCCAGTACTGTTCTTCTCATCCAGTACTGGCTTTGTGATTTAACTTTGTTATTATATTTCTTTATCCATCTATGTATTTATTTATTTAAAGAGCTACTGTAAAAAGGCAAATTTCCCCTTGGGGACAAATAAAGTTCTATCTATCTATTCTTTTTCTTTTCTGACTTCTCTCTTCCACTGGAAGCATCCATGGGTCACAAAACACAATTCTGTTATTATTTGTTGCAAATTCTTTTGTTTTAAAGGTGCTTAAAAATTTTTGAATCTTCCCATGACTCCATTTTGAATTCCATAAGTGCATTATTGCTTACCGGCTTCTACAGCACTGCTATGAAACAACACCCAAGATTACACTAAGTGCAATGTCATGGGGCATTCTGTATAACGGTCAGCAATTAAATCTTCCAGTATTGTATGAGCTTGCATACAAAATCTTAAAAAGAAATCATGTGTGGGTTAAAAGCTCCTTGGGCACAACTAACTTCAAGAATTTTTACTTCAAGGTTCAAATTTTGTTTTGGGTTTAGGTTTATTATACTTTTTGGCAACAACCTTTAGTTTTGTTTCTCTACTCCAATATATCTTTTGGTTCCTTTTCCCTTTCTCATGTAGTAAGCCTTTCTTTACCTGTGGCACCATACAGGAACAAAGGGAGCTATAGCGTAAACTGAATAATTTTGTGACTAATAAATGACTATACTAGAACTGGTGTATTAACAGTTTTAGAACAGTTCATTCTGCTATTACTGTGAACATATCAGTAGATGTTATATGTTTGAATTGGAGCCATCAGTATTCTAGAAGCATTGCCTATCACCATACAATATATTCTGTCACTAAAAATGCCCACAAAGCTACACAAAGATAAGGAACCATAAAACATATAGCCTTTTTAACTTTTCTGCTACTGTGCCATGGTGGGCCATGTCTTCTACATTTCAGCTTTGGCGGTTTTCCAGCTAGTAGTGGGGTACATTACTTTATGGCTCACAGAAGCAACAAGGCATGCTTTGTTTTGGTTTGGATGAAAAAAGGCAGTATGTACACTAAATCATATATACTGCTTGCCTAAGTGGAATGACAATAGGACAGTAAGTCATTCTTGAAGCTCCTCTGAGATTCTCATAGGAAAAAAATTGATAGGCTCCAGAGTCAAACAAAATGATGATGCCATAGTTCAGAGATTCCCACACTCTGTCTCTGGGGAACAGTGCTGTGTCTGGTTTCATGTATTTATTTATTGTTTAAATCAGTTTATTACTCAAATGCAAATTCCTTCTTCTTTGTAATCATTTTCTTTCCTTTCAAATATAAGATAATGCATAATACAAGGAAAATAAACCAGAATATGAAAAAAATGAACTGTTTGTGTTTATTTCTCCTTTATCTCTCTCGCTACCTCTAGGTTATAACAGGAGAAAAGTTGCTAAATAATTCATTTTGACCATTAATTAGGATTATTGGGGACTGGGAGAAAAAAAAACACATTTCATCATCCTTCCCTAATTGTTCTATAGCAATAGGAGATATGAAAAAATGCTAATCATACTTCCAAGGTATACCTTTCTTAATGTTCAAGGTAGACGGTCTGTTTGTCCTACTGCATAGAACTAAAAAATAACAAAGAAATGTCAACATGATGTCATGTCACCCCTTCAGAAGGAGTTCACCTGTATGCCATTTTAAGACCAATCAATTCCTTTTTTAACTGAAAATCTTCTTTAGTTAAATTTCAACTTCACACTTTATAAATTCAGATACACAATTGTTTTCCTGAGAGTTCTAAGAATTGTATTCTTTTATCTTACTTTACACAGGAGTCCTTTCAGCTTTTCTTTGCTGCAATTTGGTCTTCATTTTAATTATTTTACTAATTAAGAGTTTCTGGTTATGTCCACCAAGACAAAGAAGAACCTTAACTTTAGTACATTAGTTCCTCACCAAAACAGTTTTCAGATTAAAGTAATACTCAACATTCCATTGTATAAATTGAAGATGCTAACTATTTGTACCTTTATGTTGGTATCAGCAAATGAGGTTTTTGACTTGGGCAGTTTGGGTTCTTTCATGCAGGACTGCATTTTTTTCTTTATTAGACAAAGGTCTATTGTTGTCTTTTAAATATTAAAGAAATTCTCCACCCAAAAACAATATTTATTAAATGTTACTTATCACATGTGGCTTGTAGTGATGTCCAAGAAAAAAAATGTAATCTCATGTTTCCATGCAGAACGGAGCTATCAAATTTAATGGCTTGATGGAAGTAGGCACTGACTAATTTTGAACAACAGCAAACAATATCAATACATCCATGAAAAAATCTTGCATTACTCTTGTCTCATCATCTATGTGAAGTCATCCCGTTGTATACTCAAAAAGTACAAAATGCGTGCATTTTTTGCTAAATCAATTCCACCAATAAATGAAAAGCTCTCGATTTAACAATGTTTTAGCAAAAAATGCATGCATTTTGCATATTTTGAGTATAATTTTTCAACATGACTAATGTGAGATTCTTTTCATGGACGTTTTGATATGTCTTGCTGTTGTCCAGTGTGAGCCACTGCCCACTTCTATTAAAGCATAATCTTTTTTAGCTCTGTTCTACATGAGCATGTTAAATAATTTTTTTTCTCTGCCATTACCACAAACCACATAGGGTAAGTAACATTTCTAGGAGGAGTATTCCTTTAAGCTATGTAAACCTAAATGTGTATAAGTGGTTTATAGGATAAAAATTGGTTTATAGGAAAATATTTCCAAGGAAGGTTTAGAAGATCAGGTCTGTACTAAATTTCTTCTGAAAGTCAATAACTATTTATAATCCCTTCTTTTTGAAAAGTAACATACTATATATGTATATATATATATACTCAGCAAAAAAAGAAACCTCCCCTGACTTTCAACTGTTTTTACTTTCAGTAGACTTAATGTGTAAATATTTGTATGAACACTAAAAGAGTCAACACCATAAGACATAAACTAAAAATGTTTCACAATGTGTCCCTGAATGAAGGGAGGCTCAAAATCAAAAGTACCAGTCAGTATCTGGTGTGGCCACCAGCTGCTTGAAGTACTGCAGTGCATCTCCTCCTCATGGACTGGACCAGATTTGTCAGTTCTTGCTGTGAGATGTTACCCCACTCTTCCACCAAGGCACCTGCAAGTTCCTGGACATTTCTGGGGGGAATGGCCCTAGCCCTCACCCTGCGATCCAACAGGTCCCAGACGTGCTCAATGGGATTGAGATCTGGGCTCTTCGCTGGCCATGGCAGAACACTGACATTGCTGTCATGCAGAAACTCACGCACTTTTTGCCACTCCTGTCTGGTCCAGCGAAGGTGGGTTTGTGCCCATAGGCGGCGTTGTTGCTGGTGATGTCTGGTAAGGACCTGCCTTACAACAGGCCTGCAAGCCCTCAGTCCAGCCTCTCTCAGCCTATTGCGGACAGTCTGAGCACTGATGGAGGGATTGTGTGTTCCTGGTGTGACTCGGGCAGTTGTTGTGGCCATCCTGTATACCTGTCACGCAGGTGTGATATTCGGATGTACCGATCCTGTGCAGGTGTTGTTACACGTGGTCTTCCACTGCGAGGATGATCAGCTGTCCTTCCTGTCTCCCTGTAGCACTGTCTTAGGCGTCTCACAGTGTGGACATGGCAATTTATTGCCCTAGCCACATCAGCAGTCCTCATGCCTTCCTGCAGCATGCCTAATGCATGTTCACGCAGATGAGCAGGGACCCTGGGCATCGTTCTTTGGGTGTTTTTCACAGTCGGTAGACAAGTCTCTTTAGTGTCCTGCGTTTTTAGAACTGTGACCTTAAATGC
>JANRMT010028174.1:141951223-141996333 GCA_026402145.1 Polypterus bichir lapradei
TATATATATATATATATATTTATATATTTATATATATATATATATTTGTAGCAAAAAATAATGACAAAGAATTCCATTGTAGTAAATGGCAAATAAAACTTAAACTAATGCATAAAAATCTGGACACTTCAATATTTACAAACAGGAGATAAAGAAGCTGTCTAATAAAGTGAAATGAATAAAATCCAGGGAAGAACACAAACAGCAACTGCAGCAGCCTCCCACTTAGAACTCTGTCTTTAAGGTTTCTGCCATATTGCCAGTAAAAGAAGTACTTGATCAATCCATATTTTTTTGAAACTGCAACATTAATATTGCCAGACAATGCGATATTAAAAAAGGAATACAGCAATGTAACATCCAGAAATTATGGTACACTTAAATAATGGAGATGAAATCAATCCAGGTATGGAACTCCACATCTGGCAAAATCATATACCATAAGTTAAACTGGACCTTGAAAATGACACAGTATATCATATGAGGGTTTTGAAAGGTAATTTGGACGAAACACACACCATTGCCAATGAGCACAATAATGAGAAATATGATTTCACAAACTGAACCAATGCAACCATGCATGCAAAATTATTCATCTTGATGACTAACCTGCTGCTAATAATACTTTAGAGAGGCATGTGGCATGATAAATGTCAGACATGTGCCTAATCTGTAAATACAATGTTGGGTGTATTTTTCAACATGAAAGACAGTTCAATAGCTCCTGTCCCACCAGCATAATGTGACAAATACTCTCATTAAAAACATTCAGGCTACCCATTAATCTATTGACCTACCATACTACTACAAGTGATAATTGTGCTCAAGTGTTTATCATCATAGGGCAGCAGTGAGGAATTTAGATGATGCAAAACAAGAAATGAAAAAGAGTAAAAATAAACAAGAAAAGACTAAATAGTAGGCTACTCCTCTCCCACTGACAACTATGCCTGTATTCATTGTAATGAAATTAATCAAATATTAACCTTACTTGAGATGTTCCCATTAAACAAACTTTTATTTTATATAATAGCTTTCAAGACTTTGAAGATTATCATATGACCTTGAAGAACATCTGATCGCCTCAAAGAGTACTGGATGTCCTTGAGGCTGTTCTGGCACACTGTTCGACACCTGAGAAGGGCAGAGTGTGTCCTTGGCAAGACTGTGCTAAACAGGCATTGAGTAGTGATGACCTCTTCTAGGGAAACTGTCAAGTGGAGGAATGAACCATGTGTGGAACTCCTCAATCCAGTGGACATGCCCTCCTGTCAGGAGGCAGTACTGAACACATTCAGTTTGGGGGGAGGATGGCTCCCATCACTGTTGATGAACAATGGATGTTACAAAGATATCATGGTGGTAATGCTGGTTGGGTGCATGTTATTCAGTGTTGCATGGAAGATGGGTAATGTATTTTTTTTTTTTTTTTTTTTTTTTTTTATTTACCGTGTCCTGTTTGGCTGTGAAGCAATCAGAATTGATGTCTGAATGCTGGCGACTAGCCTTACAGTTTTTCTCTCAGGTGAAGCGTTACAGCTTCTGCTGACGCCACGCCTGATACCAAAACTTTATTAGAAATATTTTCAGATGTTTTTAAGATTCGAACCGGACACGGAGACAAAAATGAAAGAAAAAGAAGAGAGAAAAGGAGGAGATGGAGGTAAAGGGGGAAGGGGGGATTTTCGTATAGAATAAACAGTAAATGAACCAGAATCCGCTTCTAGACCTGCAGAAAGAGAGGGGGAAAAAAAAAAAAAAAAAAAAAAAACCACAAGACAAAAACATTGCTGCATCAGCTACATGAAGATATATAGAAGTAAAAATGTTTGCTAACAATCACACAGTAATTATTACTAAGGTATTTAGGGCCAACCACAGCCTTAGGTCATGTGCTGAAGATGTCCAAATCATACCTAAGAAAGCACCATGTGAGCACCTGTGTGCGTACGCACGCTTGTATGTGTAAGGTTTCTCTATAGGAGCGTCCAATAGTGAATGTGAAGGGCCACAGACCTGCCCCCAAAAATGTGCGGAAGATGGAGGGAGAAGATGGGTAATGTAACCTTGGACTGGCAGACTGGTGTGATAAGAAAAGTGAAGTCCAGGTAATGCCTATAACCATGGTGCTGGAGGGGAGGCTCCATCTGGTGGTTGAGCCTAAGTTGCAGGAGGAACAATGTGGATTTCATTATGGCTGTGGAACAGTAGACTATTTTCCTTGGAGCAGTTGCTGGATGGTGTATGGGATTATGATAACCAGTATATATATTTTTTGTAAATTTGAAAAAGCATATGATCGTATCCCCTGGCATGCATTGTGGGAAGTGCTTCAGAAATTTGGGGTAACAGGTCTGCTCTTCTTTGCTATTTGTTCTGTACATGAACACGTTTAGAGTTGTGTCCAAACATTTGCCATTAAGTCAAATTCATTCACAGTGGATTTGGATTCTGTCAAGGCTGTATATTGTCACCACTCCTGTTTGTGATTTTCACAAACAGGATATCAAAGTGCCACTGATGATGTGATGGTGTCTAGCGGATGTTGGGGAGGCTACGGGTAGCAATGTTGCTTTATGCAGATAATGATTTACTCTTTGCCTTACTGTGACCTTCAGCATGCACTCAAGTGATTCACTGTTGAGTGTTGAGTGAAGCAGCAGGGATGAAGGTCAGTATCTCCAAGTCTAACATCATGGTTCCCTATCAGAAAAGAGCGGATTCTTCTTTCAAGGGGGGAAAAACTGCTCTTAGTGATGCAGTTCAAGTATGTCAGGATCTGGAGAGGAGAAGATAAGAAATTCAGTAGAGTCTCAGAGTAAAGTCACAGCTCCTCTGAATCGGGGGAACCAGATGAGGTGTGTCAGGCATGCATGAGTAGGGAGCATCTGCAGAGCTCTGAAATTAAGTCTAATTCGCCTCTGGACCAGAGATTGGCACTATCACTGACTCCTTCTTCCCTTTTGCCTTCAGTGCAGAAAATGGATGGCTGCAAGAATTATAGTATCAAGTCATCTGAAGTCACCAACCTCCCACCTTTTCTGCTCTGGCCTCCACATTAGAAGAGTGGCTCCCAGAAGTCACCTTATGTGTGTATATGACGGACATATGAAGTTCCCCTTGAAATTTTTCATCTGGTTTTGTTATATTATTTAATACGTGTGCCTGTTAAAAGGGGATTACCTGCCTGGTGCCAAAAATATTTATCTTGTTTGTTTTCATTATAATACAGGTGATTTGGGCATGTCATAAGGATGCCCCCTGGATGGCTCCCCCTGGAGCTGTTCCAGGCACATCCCACTATGCAAAGACCCTGGGGCAGGGTTAGGGTTAGGGTTATGTAGGGACAGTGATTGCATTAGTGAGCTTATGCTTTCCTGGGTAGTGCCCTACCCATTAGGCCAAACTGCCTGTTTGCCTGGCAATACAGTGTAAAAAATCCACTGGAAAACAATATGCAGCCCTCTTTGAGTTATACTACTGAGTAAATATACTTGCTTTTTAAGTCACTCCTTCACATAAAGCTTTCAAAACGGTCACTTTTGTTTTTCACTTTAACAGAACTATGGTATACAATCTGTCTGCTACTGTAACTCAGATTGCTTGCATGCTTGCTTCCATGTGTTTTGAAATCTCTACACTATCACTGAATCTAGTAAAGTAACTTGTATCCCTAACTGATTAATACAAAGCTGACTTAATCTTTTAATATTATATTTAAAATGTGCTTTTTTTTGCAACACATCTTGTGATGATGGTCATTGTAACAGCACTATATAAACCAAGAGCTGCTTGACAGACTATTAACTGAACTCTCCCTGTAAAGTGCATTGCAATGGTGTTTTCTGCATAACAAAGTTTACTTGTAGCCAACATTAATATTACAGTTTGATGCTTTATATTTTCTTGATGTTGGCAACTCCATATGAAGTACATTATTGAATGACGTGATGCAGATTCACCAATTCGGGGGATTTCCACCTAGAGGCTAGCTGGATTTTGGCAGCAGTAAACAAATTCTTATGATAATTATGCTGAGTGATTTCTGATGTGTGGGTTCTGTGTGGAAAGATGGAGCATGTTTCCTCTGAAGTCGAAAAGAGCAGAGTCATGTCTCTGTATGACTGTTGTATTTCTATCCAGGCTAAATGTGTATGACAAGTGGTTATATTTTTCTGTTTCATGTATATTAAATCCATCCACTCCTTAAACTCGCATAATCCAATTTTTGACAGCAGGAGGCCAGAGTCTCTAGTAATATACACAAGACAGCAAACAACCTTGAAGAAGGCACCAGTCCATTACAGGACACACACACTCACTCATACGGGGCAAATTAATGTGACATTCATGTCTTGTGTCATTCTGGATATAAGTTTGTCTTAATAAAGTTTTGGATAGGAACCTAGATAAAAATGTTTTTAAGAATTTTGTTAACTATTAAATCATTCAATAATATTATTTTAGTTGCTTCAATGTATTTTCTTTATAAACTGGTGGAACAAGAAATACAGCTTAAACATTTAACTATAAATTAAATGCATTTCTTACTAAGAGATAGTTTTCAAGAAAGCTCTCCTAATTGTAGTCCAATTGCTCTGGAGTTTCATGTGTAGTTTGTGTGCTGCTATCTTTAGAAAAGATACAGAATCAATCTTATTTATTATTGAACTTAGTGAATTTATAGAAACAGTTTTACAGTAACCACTCCTCAGCTTATACCTGTAGGCATGTTAATAAGTCTGCCAAACAGCTACACTGAAGAAAGACAAATGAAGCAGTAACAACCAAGATAATCATATTCTAAGAGTAAAAAATGAAAGAAGAGGTTGTCAAGGGTGCTAAGAGAGCTGAATGAGTTGTGCAGAATTGGCTTGCTCCCTCGAAGATAATAAAAGATGTATGTTACCTATGCTTGCAGTTAGCCGCCTTGTGATGGCCCTAAAAAGTAGTTATTGATTCGTTTCTCCACAGTCTTAGTTTATTAAAAAATGCATAAAATGTGGAAAAAGAGCTTAGCAACCTCAAACAATCAGCAAACATAAAAAGAGAAATACCACATGTAAATCTTTACTGCAAATCCTGGCTAAAGGACTAATACTAAATATTGTCATCCATTTTAAAGTCATGCAGCGAGTGCTTTCCCAGCAGCATTGAACACAAGGCAAGAATAAGCCCTGAAAGAGGAGCTTAGTAAATACACTTTTACAAATTTCATTAACAAAAATACATGTTAACTATAGACCAGACTTTCCCTTTTATCAATGGAAGCATACAATACCTAACTGTAATGCAATATTGTGCAGAGTATGAAAATTATACATTTTGTTACTAAATAATTAATTACATTTATATGGTGTTTTTTTAACTTACTCAAAGCACTCTACACAGACAATGGGAAGCCACTTCAGCCACCACCAATATGTAGCATCCACTAAGATAATGCAACAACAGCCATTCTTGCACCTGCACACTCACTAAACACTAACTATTAGGTGGTAAAGGGGTGACAGGGATGACTACAGAGTCAGAATGACCAATTTATCCAGGAAACCCAGGAAAAACCTTCTCTTTTTGAAAGATGCCCAGGGATGCCTTAAGCCGCAGGTATTTAGGACATTGGTATTACATCTCATCAGAAAGGTTTGTGCCAATTTTTAACGCGCAGTTTACTGACTGCACTGGGATCCACACACACATCACTGGTTAAATGCCTGTGCTGGCCTCCCCAATGCTTCACTCCAAGATTTTCCTTGATGGTCTCCCCTCCAAGTATTGGCTGGGCCCAAACATACTTAACTTCAAGTGGATTATCTAATCTGAAGTGCAGGTGGCTACTGGGTAATAGTGAGCACTGGCTTTTTTAAGTGGGTCATCTGCAGTGGAACACTCCATAATCTCACTTACCTCCTTTTTCGGTTAGAACATGATAATAAAAAAGTCCGTTGATGAGAATTCTGCAGGGATTAAATAGTTTGTCATCACAGTTTGGTGATCTTCCAGTACTTATTTCAAGTGCAACATTTTCCAACATCTGGAAGGGCTTGTTTTAGGACTATGGGAAAGTGATGATATAAAGATATCTACAGCAATGTTTCTTTTTTGTAAGATGTAGCTTTTTGCCAGCATTCTAGAGTCACGTTTCTGAATCTGATCAGGGGTTATCTATCTTGAAAATAAACACTCTAGTCACAGTTAAACACACACCATATTTAAGATGCTACAGATACATAATCCAGCTAAATTGCTATGCCATGCAATGCAACGTTCCAATGTTGAGCAAAGTATGCAGGAAGTTCAAGTTCAATGTTCAGGCTCAATGGATACAGCAGCTTGTCATCTTTGGGAGTATTTAGCGTTTGCATTGGGACTTTGCGCACACATATTAAACACAAAATAATACGACAGCAGCCAGGCAACATTTTCTTATAAACACGACAACCTAACAGCAGTAAGGCTCAGTCGTGATTTGGCTTTATGTCAAATTAAGGACACCCACTTGGAATTTTCAGTCTGCCAAGTTTTGTACTCTATGGAGCTGCAGCAACACGAAGATGTGACCCCCCCGGCCTCACTACGTCCCTCCCTCCGTCCTTTCATACTTCACCAGAAAAGCCCCTCCAGCACCAGCACCACCAGCACCACTCCCACCCGGATCTTCAGCGTGATCAGTCCGTTCTCGGCGCTGTCTCGCGTCACGTGTCCCCCAGTGGCGTGGAAGCGGGGCACCTGGTACCCATAGTTACGCTCCAGCAAACGAGCGATTCAACTGAGGAAATGAGTCGCAGGGAAAAGACAGCATACAGGATTTCCTAAGGGTTCAAAAGACGACAGGACTCCCCCTTACTTCTCAATATTTCCAAGGAGCTGTCATTTCGCCCATGCTCCGCCACAACTTCATTCCCTGGCGATAAGACGAGGGGCAGCGCTGTGACGCCGACTCTTTCAGTGGATGTGAAGAGGTAAGCGCGAGTTGCGCGAGCGCGGCTTCGGTTATTAAAATGCACGCTAGCGACGGGCTCTCAGAAAGGAGGTGGGGGGCGAGGATGGGGGGAATTGTCGGAAAAAAGCCGCCGGTCTCGCGATTTAGCGAATGTCTTGGAAATAACGCGAAATAAAGTGAACGCTAATCCAATATTGCGTTCTGATAAAGACGGTTCAAACGAACGGCGTCGGCGAACAGTTTTAGCTGGGATATAAAAGAACTTCGATTCGAAACTTTTGTTGTAGAGATATATTAATTAAATACGCTAAACATTTACTTCAGCCCATAAAAGCCTGGCGACTTGTGTGGATCAACTCCTCAGCTGTGCACAGATTCTTCTAAACATTACGGAGAATCAGAAAGAATGAATGCTTTCACGTCAGAAAAAAATATTCTGGGCAAACCTATCAATATAAAATAACAAATTATGTGTGCATTTTAAGTGAGTTGTACCGTAGACACTCTCATTACTACCCACGGAAAAGAAGACCTCGACACATTTTAAAATGTAGTTAACTTACATTCATTACGAACGCTTAAAAGAGTGTGTAAATATATAAGTCAGCTTGTGCGGTGTTTCTGTATATAATATTGGCGTTGAATTTGTCATTCCTGATCTGGTTTCGTTCTGTTTTGGCTTTACATATTCTTCTAGTGTTTTAAATGACTTGCACCAGTACCTCAACAACAGACGCGTTTGCTTAACTCTAAATTTACCCGGTCTGAGTAGTCATGGAAGAGCTGGCGTCCCGTTCTGGGTTAGTTCCTACCTTGCGCACGGCTACATGCAACTACATAATTGCAAAACGCATTTTCTATTAGTTCATATATACCCGTTTGTCACACTGAAACTCCAGCATATATTATTTTATGGAATGTAATCAAAAATCCGGTATAAAATCTACCAAGACTGGTCGCGTTTTTTGTTAATGACACAGCATTGGAAACTGCGAATGCTACTGTTAATTACAAGAAGGGCTGCACATATCCACAATAATATGTGTTTAGATTCTTGATTCCAAATATTTTAATAGGCATCCTGTTACAAATCTAATTATAACCTGTGCAAGAAGATACTTTAGTTTCCTCGTTCTTGGCTTGGGCACACTGAGGAGAAATAGACAAATGCAGCAGGCATAAAGTTAAAAAAAAAACCTTCTTAGTAAACAAAATACCCGTGCAGTATGTCTTTAATGCTGAGCAGAACTGTTCCGGAAAGCCCATCGATTTTACATTTTCACCATAGTCTGAAACAGATCAGACTGTGGAGAGGGTTTAATCGCCTTTTCATTAAAGTAAAAATTTGAACAATGCGGCGCATACATTCCAAAAGAAGTGTTTATAATTGAGAATTTCGAACAGCTTGCCCCAAAATGCTCTTTATGTGGGACTTCGTTAATTTGGTGATCTTTTCCCGGTATTCATTGCCCACAGTTGCTGAAATGTCATGCATATAAAATACAGTGTGAGAGCCGGCGGGCGTACAGTGGTCCAATTGTTTTTTTCTTTTTAATAAAGCTCTGCACAGTCTGTCGTTTTGACGGAGCTTTTAACAAAGGAGATCGCTAACCGTTATCAATGTCACGTTTTCTCCTGATTTCTGTGCATACATCTGCTGCAAAGTGCACGCCGAACACAAACAGACCTGCTACGTTTTGTCATCTATTGGGCCAAAGATTCGTTCGCTAACTTTCTATACAGACAAACGCGCCGCCTTTGTGCTACTTTACTAAGCACGAATCTGTCACTCATGTGCGTATGCGAAATGGGAAGCCTTCATACGTATTCCTCTTCAGTCCACTGACCATTTTTGGACAAGTTACCTCTACATAGTCAGGTTTAGATTCCGAGCTGAAACTTCGTAAATAAAAGTGGTGAGCAGCATTCATTTTTCATTGTCACATATCTAGGTCACCTAGAAGGCTCTTCTGTTAAGCTGCAGCTTTCAGTATTTATAAAACACAGACGTTTAAGTCACAGCCAGCATTTTGAGTGCACATCTACAGCAATCCAAATCATATTATCTAAGTGTCCTGACAGAATTAGTCACCGGTGAACGCCAGTTTACGGTGCCTCAACATTCACAGAAAATGTGGAGAAAGCAAATTGAAAACTTCCATAAAACGAATACTTATAAATTGAAAACTTCCATAAAACGAATACTTATCCCCAAATATGTTAATCTAGGAACTGAATGAAACGTCGGGTGGTATTCCTGAGTAGGCACGTTAAATTCTAGTATTTTTCAAACTCGTGAATGGGTTAGATGAATACAGTATACAGATTTTAAACATATTTCTTTAAGATACACAGTTTATTTTGCAATGCAGTATTTATTGTGTAATAAGTTTTCATTCAGTACAATATGTATGTTTATTCCACCAATAGATTTATTTTCAAATTTCCAAGCGTGGTAGGGCTGGGTGCAAGTCCATAACAGAGCCAACTTACGGACACACCAAAATTCACTCAAAAGGCCAATTTAAACTTGCCACATAACACTTAATCATCCATTAATTTTCTTAACCCGATTACAGCTGGAGCCTATTCCAGCAATCATTGGGAACAAGGCACACATACACACAAACACACACGCACATTAGGCCCAGTTTAGCATCAAGTATTTTTGAGATGCTGAACAGAAAGCCGTGCAGACCTGTAGAGAGCATGCAAACACCTCTCAGACAGTAGATTCTACCCTACATTCATTTATTAAGCGTTTTAAGTGATTTCTGATACAATTTCTTGCATTTTCTATATTGGATGTATCGGTAGCATCTGAACATTTAATACAGTTTTCTCTACAGTTGTGCTTAAGTTGGTGATGGCCATCATTGACTTCCCCATATGCTTTGTGTGTATTCATGCCCCAGTATTTTAACCCACTTTGGATGAGTAGTTTACTAATCAAATATCTGTGAATAAGCATGCTAAAAACACATCATTCTGACACTGGGACAGTGATACATTAAACTCCAGTCAAATGTATGAATGAAGAATGTGTTCCTTTTGTTCATTTTTTGTAGCTGCTTAATCTAATATTAATATCACTGGGAATCCTGTCTCAATATCATTAAGCTCAAGGGAAGAACCAACCTAGGATAGGACACCAATTTATCAGGAAACTAATCCTTAAGTCAATTTACAGTTAGAAATTAACAATTAATTTGCCAGAAATGTCTGTGGGATTTGGGAGGAAAGTTTTGCTATTTGATAAAAAACATTTATACATTTTAATATGCACACTTCACATAGGCAATGGCTGGGCTGGTATTGTAAATCCTTAAACTGCAAGGCAACAGCACTAACCATTGAGTCATTACATTTCCCCAGAAGGTGTTGTGGTGATTTTTATATGTTTAAAGTTTCATGGGAGATTCCTTGCAACAATCAAGTTCACTAGGTGTACAAATTAATCATGCATCAATCATGCATTCTGTACTCTTTGTAGGTTATTTACCAATGGTGGGAAGATAAGGTAAACAGAAAGAGTTGACATTTCAAATATATATCCTGCTTAGCATTTGTTATACAAGTATATTAACTAGTCATGGTGCCAATTAAACTGCAATTCCAAACAATTAATTTCTTTTCCACACCTTTAATGAAGTGAAGCAATACATACAGTATTCTATCACCACTGTGGGCAGAGCTTACCATGTGGTTGTTTCCAGCTGTCCATGACAGATATTGCACTTTTACCTAAAGGAGCTACCGTTTAAAACTGTGTGGGCAGCAGATCTGTCAGATTTCCTGTATCCTTAATGAGGGTGCAAATACAAACACATTTCCCTTAACTCAAAAGATGTCCATTAAAGTGATTAAATCATTATTCTTAAAGCTAGAATTTCCCCTTGTGTTAACTCCACTTCCATACATACTGTTATGAATTTGTACTTGTTTGTAGTTTTTATTTTAAAGCTAGAAACAGTGAGATATATAATTCCTTATCTGGAGCTATTATGAATCATGCAGGGTCTGTTCCCAAACAAAATTAGACCGTGAGGAAAGCTGTACAAATGGGCTTGTATTTGAAAACTGCTGAAAGCACCTGTTCATTTTTCACAGCTTTGTGGACAAACATATTTTCCATCCATTTGTATCAGTCATAGAAATTATGTTATCCATTTGCGTGAAACTTAAACAAAACCAAGCTGTTTCTATATTCCATCTGCCAAGATCTTATGACATATTCACATGATGACTGTCAGTGTCACGTTTGAAGAAAATAAATTTCATTTCATTCTATACTTTTATCCCAAGGTGAAGTCTCTCTTTACCAGATTGTTCAAATTCATGTAAAAATCAGTTCTGCTCGGCATGGTGGCAGAGGATGGGATTTATGTTTTTATTTATTCTAGTAAATTTTAATTTCTTTTTCCTTTCAGTTTTCTCTCTTTCCAGTCTCAAAGCCAATCTGCTCACAGCTGGTTTCTCACAGACATGTTTCTTTTTCATTTTTTCTGAATTGATCTGTTCCTGACCCTAGTTTGCTGAAGATAAACAACATGCAGGAGTTAAAGCTGTATGTCTAGAAATTATGAATCTTTTGTAAGATAAAGGCAACCTCTCAATGTCTGCAGGGAATTTATACCTAAAACTGTCGGGGAAAGGGGGGGTTGGCGTCTGACTCAGACCTGAAGTCGTCTGGTACCCCAAGGTTTACATTTTTCCCTTGTACCAGGTGCTGTGAACTGGATTAAGCAGATTTAAAAATATCAATATTATGTTATTACATTATAGTATGTCATAACTACACTCTCATTTACATCTCAGCACAGTTTTACATCTTTGCACCACCATGTGTGTTGATAAGTTAATTTATATTATTTAAGTCATAACATAACATTCTCAAACCCCCTTTATTCATTTCAGAATCAGAGGATGACTGATATCAAGCTTTTACCCAAACTTTGCTGTTTGTCATAAAAAGAAACTAGTGGCCCTATACAAAGTTTAGCAAAATATTCTTCTAATACTGTTCCTCTTAAATCATGAGACTTCTCATTTTATTGGTGCAAAATATGATGTTGTGCATTTCATGCAAGTTTTCAATTCATATGACTTGACCTGCACTTGAAGTGCATGTAAATTACTACAGGTCTCTGCAAACCACAATAAGAAGAGTTACATATTAACATAATGGAAATTAACTCCACAGAGATGCTATCCAGTTCTCAATAAATTTGACATAAGTAGCACTTCTGATGAATAAAAAAATGATTTCTTACCTAAGGCTCTAGGACAAGTTTGTAGTGTTTTATTTCAAAGTAGTCAGTGCACAGAATGTTCTTCAATAGCTGAAAGGTATGCTTGAACATGTTGTACTTGCTCATTTAGGCTCTGGATGCTTTTGAAAGTTATGTCATGTCGTTTCATGTCTGGTTGATGGTGCTAATTAGATGATTCTAAGTTATGACTCGCTAAGGTTCAAAGAACTGTGGTATACTTCCAACAGTCTCCAGTAGTAGTAGTAGCATCATCATGTGTACAGAGTATTCTTGCTTGCAGGTTCAACCAACATGCAGCATGTCAGCACTCATTGTCACCATAATAAACAAGAATTTAGAACATGTAGTTTTTCAACATTAAAAATGGATTTACCTTATAGGGCAGTGAATAGCTGAGGTGTTTTAATAGTTTCCTTAGTGATGGTAGCAGTGTTTGGCAGTGCATGAAAGTTATGAAAACAGGATTTCTCACCCATTGAATATACTGTTGTGTGAACATAGAAGAAAACAAGACTTGTGTTTCAGATCATCAGAGAAATCTTTAATATTTGTTTTGAGATTTGTGAGAGAGAAAAAGAGAGAAAGACCACATTGGAACTCTCGAGTACATGTTCATAGTGGCCAGTAGTCTGACATGTGAATCTTAATGTTAATATGGACCTGATTTGCCTGTGTTGTTGTTGTTCTCCTTCTGCAGTGTACAGTTTGTACTCTGCAGACATATAGGTGTTCTGTGTATGTTATTCTTCTGGATTATTCGTTTTATGACAGGGGTCTAGGTCACATTATAGATGATGTAACTTAACACAGTTAAAATATCCAACTACGCCACCCACGTTAAAAGATTTTTTTAAAGATAATAGCACACAGGTTTCTTTAAATTGGGTGGTGAATAAACACAAAATGTAAGACACAGAAGCAATTTCAAGAGAAACAAAAGTAACTTGTATTTCACCAGACAATACCAAGAAGATAAAAGTACATAAGAATCTAAAAATATCAGGAGCAAAAACCTTTTTAAAAAGAAAAGCACACAGTCCACACTCAAAAAGTCTGTTAAAACATAACAATGGAGGTTACAACGTTTGGTGCTGCAAAGTCCAAGCTGCACACCATGTTAACACAACAATTAGTTCTCCAACTGTCCCACTGAAACACTCTGTTCACTGAATGCTTGTTTCCCAACTGAAGGCTTGCTTCTTGTCTGCCAGCTTCGCTTCATCCTCTCGTGAGTCTTCAATATCTTGCTGGAACCTGCATCCCTCTCTGGTGAAACTGTCTCTTCCTCCATGGAGGTAGGTGTCATTGTTTGTGTGCCTTGTGTCTTGTCAGCCACGTACCCTTGTCTGCCTGCAAGTCCCTACACTCGGTGTGAGTGATCTTGACAGCTTTTTTGGTGGACTGTCTTTCTCCTATGCCATCTGCCCTCTCACACGATCCTCCGTCCCTTCTGCTCATGCTCTCTCTCTTCACACCATTCAAACACCACCCACTGCATAGGAGTATATAACTGCTTCAGTCTCTGCCTGGATCACCATGACAATCGATTAAACAATGATACATCCAATTTCCTTACATTATCAATAGTGTAAACACAATTGTATTGGTTAAAAAATGAGTATTGTTGTCACCTTTTAAGAAGTACATATACTACTGCACACTGATTAGAAATCAACGTCCCCAGAACATGATAATTTTCACAGTATTGTTTGTAGATGAGATGTCAATCAAAGCAGTCTGATCCGTGCTGCAGTGGTGGAGCTCTGTGGACAGGCAGTAGGCAATAACAGGGTTAACATACTTGTCATGTCTGCCTTTTCATGGACCGGCACAACATAACTATCCATCCATGGGAAACAATGGCATAAAGCATTGAGAGGAGCGAAATGTTGGTGTGATGGTTCTCTTCTGTTTATGCTGCAGCTGCTGGGAAGACTTCATATACCAGAAACAATGTGCTGATGGAAAGGTTTCTATGTGTGCACACCTGGACTTGCAGATGCTGGATTGCCTGGCCAACCCAGCTGCCGGTGCAGATAGCCAGTGAGAGCAAGGAACTTTCCATCCGCACATGCAGTCTGTTGGTGTTTCATTAAGTTGTATTGGGGATCTGTTCACTGTCAGTCGTGGATATTGGAGGTGAAAAAGAGAAAGATATGAAAAACATACATGTTGGTGTAACTTGTGTCAAGGTAAAACAGAAACAGTAAAGTAATTTGTAGTTTATGTCACACAGAATGTTTCTCTGTTTTAACATGGACAAGTTTACAGATTCGCCAATGCTTTTTAATCGGTGATTATGAAATTTAAAAACTTTGTACAGGGCAATCTGTTTGAGATATCGCAACAAAAATTGAACTGTCTCGGCAGTTACTTGAAAAATAAGTGTGCCGTATTTCAACAAAATTGGTCCATTGTTTCATGTGGACAAACAGAGGAGTCAAGGCACAAACAGACAGACAGACAGACATGGGCTATCGCAATAGGTACTTCACACTTTATATGCAAGCACACCTAAAATGTATTTTTGAGTCACACCTGCTCAACCACCTTAGGAAAGCTGTGAGACTTGAAAGAAGACTGTTGTAATTTCTTCTTCACTGTGGAAGAGTGGACCAACTCTTTGTCCTTAAACAAAATATTTGAGGTATTGTAAGAGTTAGCCAATCATTGTTTTGTGGTTTGTGGACTTGGAAAAAGGCTTGTGACTTTGTGGCTTGTGCAAGGTTGCTACAAATATATGTGGTTTTGATAATTGTATTTGTAGAACAAGAGCTGTGTTTTCATAATGGGCATTCAGCCAAATCCTTTCAGTATGAAAAACCCTAAGTCATGTCTCCTCCATGATTTTCAAGGATAGTATATGAAGGTGGAGAAGAAGATCTGAAAGAATCTAGTTTCAGAACCTAAGCCTGACATTAAATGCTATTTAATAGAAAAAGATGAAACCGTAATTTTAAACACAATGACTAATAAAAGCATTTACTTGGTTGTGCTTTTCTATTATATAGCATTAAATACAGAATCTTAATTTATTTGAATGTAAGCTTTTGCAGTTGATATATAAACTAAACTATGTATTTTCAAAGTAGAAGCACATTTTAATAGGTTCTTGTGAGTTTAAGAAAATAGAACATAATTAGTTCCGTAAGTATTGCACTTACCCCTAGAATCAGTATTTGCTAACAGCACCTTTGCCAGAAATTGTAGCTGAGTCTTTAAGGATGTCTCTAAAAGTTTTGTTACATTTGGATACTGCAATTTTGCTCTTTCTTCTTTGTAAAATTGCTGAGAGTTCATGAAACTGGATGAAGACTATTTTCAGCTATTGACATTTATTCTCACAGGCTTTGATGGGGCCTCTTTAATTGCTGAACTTTTGTTTTCAGAACTTGTAATGTGCTTTGGCAGTTTGCTTTTCGACAGTTTCTTTCCAGAAAATGAATATTCTCCTAAGCCCCAGGTCTACTGCAGAGTGCAGCTGTTTATCCTCTAGGATTTCTCTGCAATTTGTCTCATCAATATCATCTTCTGTCATCGCATGACTGCTGATCTCAGATGTAGAGATTCAAATGTATAGTGTGAAATTGTAAAAATCATGCTTCCTATTACATATAGGGTTCTCCAAGTAGTGTGTGATGTAAACACTTGCAGCAAGTATTGTACTTAATGCAATTCTAAAAAGGATTGCTTAACATTCATCAGAGAGTGGAATCTTCTTCCACTTGTTCTTGTATTCTATAATGTGCACATCATGGGGTACTGTAGTCAAGTACTTGATGTGAGATTTTTCTGATTGGACTTTTTAATTTGCCACTCTTTAATGAAGCCCAGATTCACTAAGTTCCCATGTGTCTGTGCAAAGGTTCTTCCATTTCAGACATTTTTATCTTTAATTCTGTGTTACATTTGCCTTCCTGAATGGAGCCTATCTCATCGAGATACTCAGTTTTATCATGACACCATATTCAGAATAGATTTACAATGTGAAGCTGTCCAGGTCATAACTGGCCCTTAAATTGGTTGGAGCTAGTTCATAAATGGATGAATGATGGGATGGGTTTTATTTATTTTGTATTTTATAAGTGAATAACTTATGGAGACTGCTAGTATCTTGTTTTCATTTTAAAACCATAAATAACGATCTGTCGGCATTACAGTATTATGTTGCCAAAGGCAAAAAAAAATCAAATTTTTTAAAATCATACATATGTATAATAAACTTGTTGTAAATGATCTTATTTAAGTGTTTTTAGGTATGAGAAGCAGGTTATAATAACAAATATGAGAAAAAAGTGCTGGATGCAACTGGGCATTGTAAGATATTCTAAGGTGTGTTGAACAAATGGAAAAATAAAATAGATTACTGAAATATAAAACACAGTCAATATAATGAGGATTTTAACTTAGCTTTAGCTTTATAGACTTGAATTTGTTTCAGCAAATTGGGTGGGTACAATTTGCCACATTTGGAAGTGTTTGCATTTAAGGAAGGAACTCTGGGAACTTAAATCATTTGGCAACTTACCAAAGTGAATGTTATCTAGATGTTAAACACAGCAGAGCTAATTCCTTTGGCAGTGGGTCTTCTTACTGAGTCATCCAGTGAGCCCCAGTAAAGCTGACAAATACTCATTTACATTTTAATTTAATTTGAACACTTTAAAACACATCATTGAGTAAAATGTTCTATTTATCCCTTCTGGTCACAAATAAGTTATTTATGTTTTGGGGTACTGTGCATTCAGAATATCTCTTTGTATTCCAGACTCAGTTAAATTTTAACTGATTGCTAAACAAATGCTTTTAAGGGGAACTAAATACTAAGAAAATTCATTTACGGTATTAAAAGTAAATACCCATAACTTGATCCAACTGCATGTCATGCCTAAGAAAAAACTTGGTTATCTACTCCTGAATTGTGAGTTTTGGGGAAGCTGTGTCTCACTCATTCACATATTTTTTTATATTCCTTCTCTAGCACCAGTCACCTTTTCTGTTCCTGCCCTTGGTATAAGTGTCATCAAATAGTCTAATTCTGTGACTCACCCAGAAATTAATCTAACTATAATAAAACTGTCTTCAGTCCGTTATTAGTCTTCTTAAGTATAACATTAGCTTTTGTTTGTTCATTTTCTTGTTTAGTATATTTTATTTGCTTATACCACCTCATACCATATTTGCTCATACTTTTCACCTTCTTTGTGCCTGTTTTCCTATATCTTAAGTTTACCAATGAAAACACAATGAATAACGTAAAATCATTTAGAGCTGAAAGAGTTAGTGTTCATAATCTACTTTCTTCAACAGGAACTGGAAATGCTTGTTAAAAGTTTATTCATGAGTACAACTTCATAAAATATTGAATCACAATATTGAAAATGTGCTGACAACCCTGTAAAAAATAAAAAAATGAGCTGCAGTAGCATCAGAAATTCTGAGTTTTACATTAGGTAATGGGTGGTGCAGTGGTAGCGTTGCTGCCGCTCAGTAAGGAGACCTGGGTTCGCTTCCCGGGTCCTCCCTGCGTGGAGTTTGCATGTTCTCACCGTGTCTGCGTGGGTTTCCTCTAGGTGCTCCCGTTTCCTCCCACAGTCCACAAGACATGCAGGTTAGGTGCATTGACGATCCTAAATTGTCCCTAATGTGTGCTGTGTGTGTGTCCTGCAGTGGGCTGGCGATCTCCCCAAGATTTGTCCCTGCCTTGCGCCCTGTGCTGGCAGGGATTGGCTCCAGCAGACCCCCGTGATCCTGTGTTAGGATATAGCGGGTTGGATAATTACTGACTGACTGACATTAGGTAACCTGCTGTTTTTGGAGCTGCACCAGCAACTGGGAACTTGCCAAAAGAAAGTGCTAAATATAACTAGAGAGAAGGAGAAAGAAAGTAAAAAGCATGAATAATTTCAGCTTGCAGAACAGGCAATCTATTCACAGTGTTCCTGGTGGCTATTTGTGGTGTTTGTGTGTTCTTCTCATGTCCTTATGCATTTGTTTCAAACAGTGCCTTTACAATGTGTGCACCTTGCAGTTGCCAAGGTTGGATTTTTCCAAAGTGTCCATCACTACCAAGATAAACAGCAGCTTTCTAAAACCGTAAAATGGGGATAAAACATGAATGGATGAATGGCCCTGTAATGAAAATTGGCACCACTAAAAACAGGTGTTTCAATATAATTTTTGATCCTGATTCCAACACGGAGCTTTGATATGTAAAACTGACATATTGAACAAGAGCATAGTAATCTCATAATAATTTACTGTGAGTGCAAAATACAGCACATACAAACTTAGTTGAATCTGTTGTTCCATGCCAGCTTGTAGAGCTCGGTGTTGCCAGGCACGCTCCAGAAAAAAAGAAGAATAAAGAAGAAATTACACACATAAATAATTAATATTTTTAACAAGTCAGTCAATCTGTCCATCTTCTTTGCAAATCAATTAATTATGCAGAACAAAATGAAACAATAAGTGGCTTGAATATGATAGAAGATGAGTATAGCTCATGTTTTATAAGCTGAGTGATGATTTAGGGAGATTAGCTTTCATTTTAAACTTTACAATAATTTCAAACTTTTTGAAGTGTTTTTAGACAATGTCATACATAGTGTAAGTTTGAAATTAAACCTATTTGGAATAAGTAAAATTCAGAGCAGATGCCATCAGTGGAACACAAATATTAATATTCAATATCATAGTAATCTTAAAATAAATATGCTGTAAGAAGTCACAAGAAACATCAGAAAGAGTTGGGGCATGATAGTGATCCCCATATATTGTGTGGCCAAACAGAAAAACGTTTGCAATGATCAAAAATTGTCTTGTTCAGAAGCAAGGCTTCTTCAGACTGCCCCAAGATGCTGTTAGAACCACTTATGACACTGCAAACTGGAAGAGGCTAGTTCAGGATGGCAGAAACTGAAAGTGACATTAGAGATGGAGGAGCTGTTAGTTATCCTTTCTGCAGAGGGGAGAAGAGAAAAGGCATTAGACAACAGCACTACCCACTGACTTGGAGTCTAACAGTTATTAAATGAACCTTGAGGTCATCTCCCAGACACACTTGTGTGACAACACACAATGCATACAGTATATATAATATTTTGCATTCGCTAGAGTGCCTTGTGTACAGATATGCATATTCTTTTCTTATTAATGTGGGCTTCCTCTCACATACTAATGACACTCTGCCAACAGTAAGTGTGTGTGTCCCTTGAGATGGATTGGAGTTCCATGTACAGTGCCTATTCATTCTTTCTGTCACTTTTTCTTTTACTATTATACCTTTTTAATAGATGAATAATAAGGAATATACTGTACAGTAATTTTGTGTGCGAAACTGAAAAGGATTGTTTGCCATCCCAGATGATAGGCAGACGGTTGAAAGCTAGACATTAAATTGGTCTGAAGCCTGATATTACATGTTTGAGAAGTAGCAACATTTTGCATTTTTTAAGTCTGACACACGTCATATAAAATTTTAAGTGTCTGACTTCTATTGTGTCTGCTCTTCTTCTGACTCATTTTGGCCTCTGATTCAGTGTTATTAGATGTGCTTTGCCATGGGTAGGTAGAAAAACCAGATAAATTCAAGCATGCATCTGTTTCATTAGTTATCAAAAATGCAGAGATAAATGCTAACAAAATAACTGTTGCACATTGCCTCTGCCATTTTGTCTACTTTTACTTCATATTATTTTTTTTGTTGGATATAAGGTTGTGCAATGGCTTAAAGCAAATCTGAATTGAATGCAGGCCCTTACTAAATAATATTGCTTGTTAATCACTAAAAATCACATTCAGAATGACATTGTTATGTATGCATAACATCAGATGACTGAATTATGTTTAATTATTTATAATCATCCCAACAATGACTGATACTAGTAATTTTGTGCTCTGTGTGAAATAAGGCGCTATATAGGCGCCTGACCCGGCACAGACTCGCGCACAGAGGCACGTGTAAAATCCAACAAGACTTTTATTATCTTCAGCTGGAGGGCACGTCTTCCTCTTAATCCTTTCAGCCACAACACAGTCCCAAAGCACTTAAATCACAACACACACCGTTCTTCTGGCACCACCACTCCTCCCAGGCAACCTCGTCCTCTTCCTCCCGATTCTGGCCTTGAGTGGTGGTTGCCGGCCCTTTTTATAGTCCACCCGGAAGTGCTCCAGGTGCTTGATCACCTGCTTCTGATTTCACCTCCAGGCGGGACTGTAGAGTTGTCCAGGCCGGCTCAGGGACCCATGCAACACCCCCTGGCGGCCACCCCAGATCCCAACAGGGCTGTGGAGAACAACATCTCCCATGAAGCCCTGCAGGAAACTGAGGCACAATCCTCAGCCAGGGAGGCTGCTACCAAGTGTCCCGGGGGAGGTATTGAGCAGTCCATGATTGCTCCCCTGGTACAAGTGTAGAAGGGGCGTGAGACCCGGCTGCCCGCCACATCTACAATAATTAAAAAGTTCCATGTAGAATGAAATCTCTTCTCATTTTGCATTCCGTGGATCAAACTAAACTTTTACTGAAGCAACATATCTATTGGTTTTTGTAAGCATTCACTGTCAAGATAATTTCATACAGATGTCTCTTGGTGTCAGTACGCTAAAGGATCACATACCAGCTACTTTTAAATGCTGTAGTGTTTTTAATGTCATACACAGTCTCAGACTTTGATGGAAAAGCATAACTTATTGATAGGTTTAATAGAGAGTTGTTTATTCCATGTGACTTATACAGTATTTAATCGGACAGAGGCTAAGATTAGGCTTGTTCCAGTTATAGGGTAAGTATTTCCATCACCAGCAATGGGGTGAACTCTGCAGCAATGAAAAAGTGACAATATCATTAACACCTCATGTTTTTACACGGATAAGTTCAAACTGCTTTCCGAATACTCATTTCCCCCCTGCAATGGAAAATATCTAAGGACAGCTGCACAGCCAAAAAAAGACCTTTCAAAATTAAATACCACTATTTCCTTTCATCAGCTAGACTTTATTTTACATTGACATTTTGATTTTGAATTGCATTCCAGAGTGCCTTACTTGTCTAATATAGCATTGTTTTGTATCAGAAAGAGAGAAAGCAATGCAAGTGACTTTTGTAGGGTCACATAGTGATTCAGATTAGAAATCTGAACCTAAATCAGTGTGATATATTAGACACAGGTCTAAGTGTGATATACATAATCATTAGGAATGGCTGGAAGGCATTATCTAAAAAATAAAATCAATAAAATAACCTATTCCTGCTTACAGGATGTTAGTAACTAAATACACATTACTTTGTACCTGACTACCATTTGAGAGCACCAGATAGGATTACATCTCCCTGCTTGTCTTGTATTCTTAACTGGTTTCCAGAGAGCCTTCCATCACTCTATTAGCGGTGGTAAACTCTCTTCTATTGACAAGTGATACCTGCCTCAACACATGTTTTAGATGCTGTCACCCTGTCTTACCAAACATCTGCTCTGTCTGGCATGGTAGAACACCCTCTGGTTTGCAGGAAACCTGTGACTCACACTACTTGCCAATACAAAGTATTTTTTTTAAATCCCCTGCCTACATTCAGTATACAAATGTGCATAAATAATGAAGTTAATAGACAAAGATTCTTTTATTCCTGAAATTCACTCCCAACATTTATTTGATCCAGTGGACTATTAATAATAATTAATAATGATACTATAAATATTAAAATACAGTATTTAATTTAGAATTATTTTAGAGAACTTTGGAGCCCAAGTAAAACATATATTATTTGTTTTTTCTGATCCTTCACTTTCAGGAATTACAGGTATTATAAGCCAGTGACCTAAATGAGGTCAAGAAACTGTAGAAGTGGTAAATAAGTATTGTCTATTCCTATTCTATATCTGTCTGGTCCTGATCAGGGGAATAGGGCATTTGGAGCCTGTTCTGGTAGTCATAGGTTCATAGAAGTAACCACTCATTGATAAAATGCCAGTCTACTGAAATGCACAAACCATTGCACTGGAGTTAAAAGAGTCCCTGAAGAAAACTCAAATCAACATTAATAGAACATGTAAATTCCTTACTAAATGTATATCAGAAAAAGGTTACACATATGCAAATAATGAAGAGTTCATGGTGTTTTAAGTAATTGGGTTAATACAAACATTATGGCAGTTGGCAACCATTCAGACATTTCCAAATTTTTCAGACCTTTGCTTTTATAAAACTTTATCCTATTTTTTTCTTTTGCTAGTCCAATGTAATAATTAGGGCTATAAGTTGAATTCATAGCAATTAGATGTTGCACTTTAGTTAGAATTCACCATTGTGCTTTTCTACTACTTAACATAAGAAACATAAATCTTGGTCAGAAATTGAACCCTTGACAACATAAACCAAGGAATAAAAGTAAAATTGCTTTGTTTAAATGATTTGGTACTGACACAGTGGTTAGCAATGCTGACTAATAAATCTAGTGTCCTGGGATTGAATCTTTCTTGTGTGACACTTGAAAGTTTACCCTATGTGATGGTTTCCCTGTGCACTTCTGTTTTCCTCCTACATTCCTCAGAGATGTGCAGGTTAGGTTAATTGGTGATTCCAAACTGGCTCTAATGCAAGCAGCTGACGTCTATGGCTGATTTCTACCTTTTGTATGATGCTGCAAGATTAGGCTTTAGCCATATTTCACCCTAATCAAAATGGTATTCTTTTTATTATTTCAATTTTATCTTAAAAAAGTAGTGAGATTTATAGCTTAATGTTAGTGGTACAAAACAGCATGTACTGTATAATTAAAATATTTTAAAATATATCTTGCCTGAAGAAAGGGCCTGATTTGCCTCGAAAGCTTGCATATTGTAATCTTTTTAGTTAGCCAATAAAAGGCATCATTTTGCTTGACTTTTCACTACATTAAAAAATATATATATGATAGATAGATAGATAGATAGATAGATGGATAGATAGATAGATAGATAGATAGATAGATAGATAGATAGATAGATAGATAGATAGATAGATAGATAGATAGATAGATAGACACTTTATTAATCCCAAGGGGAAATTCACATAATCCAGCAGCAGTATACTGATACAAAAAACAATATTAAATTAAAGAATAATAAAAATGCATGTAAAAACAGACAATAACTTTGAATAATGTTAGCATTTACTCTCCTGGTTGGAATTGAAGAGTTGCATAGTGTGGGGGAGGAACGATATCCTCAGTCTGTCAGTGGAGCAGACAAAAGTCTGTCACTGAAGCTACTCCTCTGCCTGGAGATGACACTGTTAAGTGGATGCAGTGGATTCTTCATGATTGACAGGAGTTTGCTTAGTGCCCGTCGCTCTGCTACAGATGTTAAACTGTTTATTCCTACAATAGAGCCTGCCTTCTTAACAAGTTTGTCCAGGCGTGAGACGTCCTTTTATGCTGCCTCCCCAGCACACCACCACGTAGAAGAGGGCACTCGCCACAACCGTCCGGTAGAACATCTGCAGCATCTTATTGCAGATATTGAAGGACGCCAACCTTCTAAGAAAGTATAGTCAGCTCTGACCTTTCTTACACAGAGCATCAGTATTGGCAGTCCAGTCCAATTTGTCATCCAGCTGCACTCCCAGGTATTTATAGGTCTGTACCCTCTGCACACAGTCTCCTCTGATGATCACGGGGTCCATGAGGGGCCTGGGCCTCCTAAAATCCACCACCAGTTCCTTGGTCTTGCTGGTGTTCAGGTGTAAGTGGTTTGAGTCACACCATTTAACAAAGTCTTTGATTAGCTTCCTGTACTCCTCCTCTTGCCCACTCCTGATGCAGCCCACAATAGCAGTGTCATCAGCGAACATTTGCACGTGGCAGGACTCTGAATCGTATTGGAAGTCTGATGTATATAGGCTGAACAGGACCGGTGTGAGTCTACTCCCATCTCAGTCAGCTTGTCCCTAAGGAGCAGAGGCTGGATGGTGTTGAAGGCACTAGAGAAGTCCAAAAACATAATTCTTACAGCACCACTGCCTCTGTCCAAGTGGGAGAGGGATCGGTGTAGCATATAGATGATGGCATCCTCCGCTCCCACCTTCTCCTGGTATGCGAACTGAAGTGGGTCGAGGGTGTGACGGACCTGTGGCCTCAGGTGGTGAAGCAGCACCCGCTCCATGGTCTTGCATCACATGTGACGTCAGAGCAACAGGCCGGAAGTCATTCAACTCACTAGGATGTGATACCTTTGGGACTGGGGTGATACAAGATGTTTTCCAAAGCACCTATATAGATAGATATAGTAAGATGCTAGAGGTCACTGTTGCCTCTTTCAACCCAACAGACAGACACACTGAACACAGGGTAAAATCACCAAGAAGGTGTTTAATTGTTTTCTTCTTGTTTTCCGTGCCCAAAAGCACCTCCTCCACCATAAACAGGCAAGTAACAATAATAACAACAACAATACAATAAAGCACACAAATCTCTCCTCCACTCCTCGCAGCAAGCTCTGACCTACTACCTCCCAACTCCGGCTCGCTTGCTGGGTCTCTAACAGTCCTTTATATAGTTCTTGACCCAGAAGTGTGTTGGTCCTTCAGTTCATGTGACATTCCCGCACTTCTGGGTCAGCTGGAGAAGTTGAGTTTCTTTTTCATCCTGGAAGTACTTCAGGGCTTCCGTCTCCGTGACTTGGGAGTACTTCCAGGCTATACGGAAGGTAAAAATCCCCTTGTCTCCCTGCAGCGTCTCCTGGTGGGAACCACGGTACCCAGCAGGGCTGTGAAGATGAACTCCAGATCCCGTACTGCGCTGCGTGAATCCGGGGAACTGCTAAGCTGCAGGGAAGCCGCCACCTAGCATCCTGGGGGAGGCAGTGTCCCAAATTAGCTGCCTTCTCCCATCCTTCCAATCTTTGGGCATCCTGGCCGGTTGAACTGTCGGCCATCTATCGCAATATATACGTATATATATATATATATAGTACTTTGCATTATACCAATTAAACATTTAATTAAACATTTTCAGTTTTCATTTAAGAATGAAAAAATCAAGTTCATTTTATTCTGGTACAGCACATTTTTTATTAGACAAGCTTGGCACAGACATGTATTTAGGATAGGATTTAAAGTTTTCCTCGTTCTAGGAGTGTACTGAATCTAGAAACAAGAAATGATCTGGAATGAAGGATCCCTGGCAAGTAGTAAAGACGGTACACTGTTTTAACAATGGGTACAGTTCTTAGCAACTGCATAAGCCACCCCACTTAAAGAGCAGGGTTTCAAGTATGTTTAAGAAAGCTGCAACACGGCAACTTGGTTCAAATTCGGTTTTATTCTGTTTTTTTGTTTTTTTTGATAGTGTGTTCTGTAGTTCATTGGTTTTCCTTCTAATTAAGTTGACTGTGTTTGTGTGCTGATATTGTTTTGCTTTAGTTGCTGTTTTTCTTAAAATATGTAATAAATCTGACCTTCATTGTCTATACAGTGATCATATTAAAAGGGAAGGCAAAACTGTGTGGAATCTAGTGAAGGCTAGAAAAAGTCAGAACAACTAGGCACTATATTGTGTGAGTTAAAAACATTCTTTTTTCCTCAGTGCTAGTGGTATTCCAGTACTTTTGATTTTTAGTACAGGACCCCATCCTGAAAAATTATGATGTTGATTAGTGATGTACTCGATCAGCTTATCTCTCACCAATATTAAATCACTTGGGGAATTTGTCAGTCAGTCAGTCATTATCCAACCTGCTATATCCTAACACAGGGTCACGGCCACGGAGTTCTGCTGGAGCCAATACCAGCCAGCACAGGGTGCAAGGCAGGAACAAACCCCAGGCAGGGCACCAGCCCACCACAGGACACACACACACACACATACACACCCCAAGCACACACTAGGGACAATTTAGGATCACCAGTGCACCTAACCTGCATGTCTTTGGACTGTGGGAGGAAACCGGAGCACCCAGAGGAAACCCACGCAGACACGAGGAGAACATGCAAACTCCACGCAGGGATGACCCGGGAAGCAAACCCAGGTCTCCTAACTGCGAGGCAGCAGCGCTACCTCTGCGCCACCATGCCATCCCACTTGGGGAATTTGCTTCATCAGAAATGATTATCAACTAAAAATTCAAGGATCCTAAAAAGAACTGTTGATCTCAAGTATGAAATACTGATAAACTTAAGATTATTGGAGAGAAGCAGAGGTGAAAACACATGCATCCAGATGGCATATTGAGATTTTTGATTTTGGTACATGAACACAGCCTGAAAAACAATTACACTTTGTTCAGTGACTTGATGTAATAAATGCCTTCCTCTGAGATAATTGTGATTTAACAATCAATTTATGCTTCAGCCTTAGGTCTTAACAATGCACTCTCAATGTTACAGTCTTTCAGGTTATTAAAGTTTGAAAATAGGGGAGATGTAATTAAATACTAATTAAGCAAATGCAATATAAACTAAGGTCAGTTGGTAAGTGAAGGAAGCAAAACACTAAACAAATAAATTAAGTCAGTCAGTCATTTTCCAACCCGCTATATCCTAACACAGGGTCACAGGGGTCTGCTGGACCCAATCCCAGCCAACACAGGGCAGGAACAAATCCCAGGCAGGGCACAAGAATACCGCAGGGCACACACACACACCAAGCACACACTAGGGGCAATTTAGGATCACCAATGCACCTAACCTGCATGTCTTTGGACTGTGGGAGGAAACCAGAGCACCCGGAGGAAACCCACACAGACACAGGGAGAACATGCAAACTCCACACAGGGAGGACCAGGGAAGTGAACCCAGGTCTCCTTACTGCGAGGCAGCAGCGCTACCCATTGCGCCACCGTGCTGCCCACAAAAAAATTTGGAACCTGAAAAACCTTTGTAACTGAAAGTGATTTACTGATATGGATACTTGGATTTTTTTGTTTTTGTTGGTTTGTTTTACTTGAATTTCTTCCAGTCAGCCATATATTATTTATTTACTTAATGGTAATGACATGACAGCACAGACGTTTTAATGCAAGAAATCTTCTTTTGAATAATTTTCCATACGGCTCCAGACTTCAAACAGGTATCAAGCACTGGCACACTTTTAGCTGGCATGCTAGTAGAGTGGCAGGCAACCAAATAGTCAAAAGGACATGTTAGCATGTTTGCTTTACATAGGCTGCAGATTACTAGAGTGAAGGAGGAAACTGGTGCACCTGGAAAATGCCCATGAGGACTTGGGGATCATGTGCAAAATCCACCCTGACCTTTGGAAATGAGCTTTGACTTGGCAATTCAGTTGTTTTCAGCAAAAAAAAAGAGAAAATGGAATTCCATCTGAGCAATGTATTTGTATGGGGGTGGGCTGAACAAATGAGGCAATGATAGATGTTACTCAATATCAGGAAAATGTGTCCACTAGGATTTTAAAAAGCTGAGAAATGTTTTAGCACTTGGACCACTGCCGTGCTCTTTGGCATATTTGCAACAACAGGATAGCTTGTGCAGATATTAGCTGACATTAATCTGACCATCGTGGTAAAGCCAGAGTATATATGACCACACCTATGAAAAGAAGCCATAGCATATGTTATAAAATAAGTGAAACAATAACAAAGAAAGCAATTTAGCAAATAACATGATAGCAGCAGGCTCAACGAAGAGAGCAGTGGTAGGAAGTAACTCGAATGTAAACACTATAACTAAAAAAGGAAAGGCGAGATAAATCATCACAGAGTTAACCTACAATGAATAACAGGACATGAGGTTTACAATTAATCAGTAAAACAAAGTGATGTCTCAGGAAATGTATTATTTAAGTACAGTGGGTAAGACAGGATAGACAATGCAGTAGGACCAAAACGCTGTGGTGGGTATGCATTGCAGACATCTTTTTATTTATCTTTATATGTTGAGAAATCCAGACTGTCTTTTAAAAAAAATTCAGAATTAAATTAATAACTCTGGATTCATCAGCACTGTAGTTAGTACTTTTAATGCAAACCTGCATGATCCTGAGGTTTGACTCCCAGTCCAACAGCCACACATATGAGTTTGTACAAGGAAGGATGGTATCCCAATTAGTTGTGCCACATGCTGTCCACATAGAACCTGACTCCAAGCAAGCCTATAATATAAAAAGTGTACTTTAAAATTAGTTTCAATTTTACATTGTAAAATATCATTTTTCATGGCAATTTTGTCATGCCAATGAATGACCGTGATTAGCTCTCATTATTTCATGTAAAAGGTTATGGCAGGAATACTGCACATATGTACAGAGTAGAGTGAAAGTCGTACTTGCATGTCTGACCCAAATACAACATTCTGGCATTCCGTGGCACCATGGTAAAGCTGTTCATAGGTTATTATTCACAACCTTGGGGTTCTAAGTTGCCCTTATATCAGGGAATATTATAGAAAAAGCAAAGGTGTATTATAAAACCTGTTTAATCTAATTTAAGGTCATGGTGAGTTAAAGCATATTACGATTGTACTGGGTGCAAAGCAGGAAACAGCCTATATAAAGCTCATCCATTACAGAGTCCACTAATGCTCACAATTTAGAATCACTAGTTAACCAAATCCACGTCTTTGAGAATGTGGGAGGAAAATCAGAGTACTGGGAGGAAAACTTAAAGAGATAATGGGAGAATGTGTAAACTCAATGCAGAAAACAACACAATTGAGGGTGCTTGATACCCACTCTGCCACAAGTTACTTTTAACTCTTATGCTTCATTATGTGGGTGCCAAGTCCAAATGGTCAGGTCAGGTTTACATTCATCTACCACCGGCAAATGCCACCCTCATGCCATTCTGCATTAAGTCAAAATCCTGCTTCAGGCAGTTTTCTCTTACATTTAACTGAATCTGTTATAATAATGGAGCAATCTTAAGATTAACCAGCAAAGTAATGTGAATTAAATTTTGAACATGTTTTATCAGACTATGGTGGTGAAGAAGAAGCAGAGTCCTTGAATGAGGCATTCGATTTAATGGTCAGTCTACGTTCCCATCATCGTGTATATTTACCAGCTCTGGATGTTGATTATCGGTGGGTTGCTAGGCTCAGTCTCTCTAACAGAGTAGGAAGCTCAGCCATACAGTAAACTGTTAAAAGTCCTAAGAGACACTAGAGGGGATTGTACCTCTTGACTCGCTTTGGAACATTTGTTAATTCATTTGGAGGAACTGAAAAAACTTATAAGAGCAGATCTATCCACATTATCATCTCCACACTCTGAAGTTATAGTGTTGTAAAAATAATTAAAGTGAAATAAAAAGTTTTGGTTTTACCAGTGAGCATATTAGTTGCAAGAGTTAATAACTAATGACTAATGAATCGTATCCCCAGGCAAATATGCATTCATGCTTTAGTTTATAGCCCCTCCAATGGTGACCAACATTGTACAGCCCTTTTCATATTCAATATAAGAGTACTACAGAGAATACTCACTTTTTAATGTAGGTGAAATAACTTCAGTCAAGGCAAAGTAATGTGGACCATTTGAACATCAGACCTTGACATCAAATGTCCCCAGCCATGAGCACACTACAAAACTAGAGTTCAAAATGATATATGCACAACATAGAAAGCAATCTCAACCCTGTCATTAGAGACAAAAAATGCTCCACAATTACTTATAGAAATATGGGAGAAATGAGATTCCAGTCACATCAAACTTTGTAATTACTGTTTAGAAAGATGATAGTGCACTGAGTCTTTACAGCTGACAGAACTCAGATAATTTCCAACCGCATTGTGCCTTCCCAATATATTCCGGATACACCCCAGCAGAGAACAGTCAACGTTTTGAATGTTTTTGGAAACGGGACAGTTTTGCAAATGTAAGATTTACACTGCCATCTGCTGTTAAGATAATGTAAATTTTACATTTAAAGTACTATACTGACTTTCCACTTCATATTTATGAATATGTATGTGTTTTCCCCTGTGTTGGTACATTTATCAACAAAAATATACAAAAGAATGATAGATGCCTAGACACCTTTTATTGGCTACCTGAACAGATTACAATATGCAGGCTTCCAAGGCAACTGAGCCCCTGAGGCAGGTTACATATTGCCTCTAAATGAAAGTGCCACTTTTTTCTGTTTTGGAGTAGCAAGTCAAAAGTCCAGTAATTTATACTGCTCAGTGTTTTGAACAAAATGGCCTTTTCTGCACCCATTTGCATGCATGTCATGAGTTTTCAGTCACTTGTACTTTAGGAGTTTCTGCATGAGGTCTCTAGGGACATTGGTCACATATTTGTGTGATTTGTTTCACATGTGAAACTTGAGGAATGGTTTTGGAAAACAATGTAGAGAAAATTGGGCTTGCCATCTTCTTAGTTGAGTTTTTGTTGTTTTATTTTTTTTTTATAAACCCTGGCTTTTGAGTGCTTCATTCCTGGCTATTGGGAATCCATGGCCTTGCAATTGGGGAAGTTGTCACAGTTTGAAAATAAAAAAAATATATCCTTGTGTCTATAAAAGTGTACAGTGTTTAATACTTTTGACTCTGTTCTCCTGAGGTGTGGCAAATAAAAGATCCTCCTAAATATGTAAAGACTTAAGTAATGACAATGGTAAGCTGCCAGAATTACAGCTGGCCTCTAGGCAACATAAATAATTCCTAAAGAGCTAGCCTTGTCATGTCAATAGGCAATTTGTTATTTTTCTGGATGATCACGTAACCATTCATACTTAATTCTGCTGAGTATATGGCTCGATGTAGAGTTACTTTTTGATTAAGGTTCTGCAAATAGTGAATCTATGCCCATTCAAAAAAATGCTTTACTCATTCATCCATTTGTCTAACTGGCTAAACCTAATTTAGTGTCACAGGGTGCCAAGGCCTGTACTAGTAGTAGTGGGTGCAAGGTAGGAACCAACCCTGGGTGAGTCGCCAGTTGTGCAAAGTGCATACTGCTTGCTAGGAAAATCCAATCTCTTTCATTACTTTATATATAAGAATAACTCATAATTATTTAGCATCAGCTTATAATTTAATTAACTAAAGCATTTTCCAACTAAAAGCACAATTTTGAATTGAAAGCACTGGAGTATAGCAACCCATGATAAGTAGGGTCAAGTAGTGATCACTAGACCACACTGACCGATCAAAGGGTATATCACAATTTGTTGGAACAAAACTAACTGATACTACACACCATTAAATATCTGTCATTGCCATTCTGTCTTGGACAAAGTTGGTAGAGATAACAAACAGATGGTACTAGAATGTAGTATCAGTGTGCTTATATGTGAAAGATCAACAGGTTTTATGGAAGGATAAGCACCATCTTTAAAGCTGTATAATTGGCCTTATTCAAGATGTTAAAAGTACATTTTTAATGCCATACCACATGCACTTCAGAACAGGTCATCCACTTGAAGCTATACATGTTTGGGTTCGGCCAGAACTCGGAAGGGAAACCATCTAGGAATATCTTGGGCTGCTGCTGGAAGAGGTGTTGGTGAGGCCAGGAGGTGGTCTGAATGTGGATCTCAATGCCTCAGTGCAGTGATGAGGACTCTGTGCCATGGATGAGACATAAAACCGTGGTCATAAAAGATCCCTGGGTAAAGAGTAGGGAGTCTCCTGATGTCCAGGCTAAATTGCCCACCATGGTCTAGTCATTGTGGCACCCTAATCAACCCCTGTTTCTATCTGTCTGTGTCTCTCACCACTGCACCACTTAACAGCTAATGTGTGGTGAGCATACTGGCACAAAAATGGCTGCCTTCACATCATCCAGGTGGATGCTACATATTAGTGGTGGTTGAAATGGCTCCCCACGCACTGAAGTGCTTTGGGTAGTTAGAGAGGCACTATATAAATGTAAAGAATTATTATTGTTATTAATATTATTATTAGGCGGCACCATGGCACAGTGCGTAGCACTGCTGCCTCGCAGTTAGGAGACCCGGGTTCGCTTCCTGGGTCCTCCCTGCGTGGAGTTTGCATGTTCTCCCCGTGTCTGTGTGGGTTTCCTCTGGGTACTCCGGTTTCCTCCCACAGTCCAAAGACATGCAGGTTAGGTGCACTGGAAATCCTAAATTGTCCCTAGTGTGTGCTTGGTGTGTGTGTGTGCCCGCCCTGTGGTGGGCTGGTGCCCTGCCAGGGGTTTGTTTCCTGCCTTGCGCCCTGTGTTGGCTGGGATTGGCTCCAGCAGACCCCCGTGACCCTGTAGTTAGGATATAGCGGGTTGGATAATGGATGGATATTATTATTAATGCATCATTCTTATAGCATTGTTTATCATGATGTTTCCGTAAGACAATTCAATAATACAAAACTTTTAGTGTTATATTTTCATCCATTCATCTGTCCATTTTCTGAACCCACTTAATCCAGTTTGGAATCCCAGTGTATCCCAGCAGCATTACACACAGATACCAGCTGAGGACAGGGTTCATTCACCTGTAAGGCACAATCATGCAGGCCCCCACCTTTGCTAGCCCATTTCAGAGTTGCAAATTAGTGTGTGTAATTTTCAGACATGTGAATTCAACAGATTGATGGGTTTAAACAGAATTGCTAAACTGATTCATTCTGAACATCTTGTAAAATTATATTGTATGAGAATCATGCTTTGGAGTACAAAATGATAAAATTAATGTTCTAAGGTTTTCTAATCACATTTTTTTTTTTTTTTAACAGGTCATCTGACAACATGGGGTCACTGCTGTTTCAAGCCATCATTTTCCTGTGTACTTTTGAAGGGGTTTTTCTCCTGTCCCCATTCTGGAAACCCTCTTGGCCAACAACCAAATTACCTGTAGTTTTACCCCAGCTGACTGAGGATTTAGGTTTGCCAAAATTTAATGCAGATGCCATGCTTAATGTTACTTCTAACTGTGGGCCTGACTGTCACAAGGGGGCACCATTACCCACCTTTGAACAGTTGAAG
The DNA here is from genome assembly GCA_026402145.1 of Polypterus bichir lapradei. Classification (NCBI taxonomy): domain Eukaryota; kingdom Metazoa; phylum Chordata; class Cladistia; order Polypteriformes; family Polypteridae; genus Polypterus; species Polypterus bichir. The sequence goes on from JANRMT010028174.1 coordinate 141,984,327, forward strand.
GAGTTTCTCTCATATGAAACCCTTTATTTCAATGGCAGCTTGACTGAGACCAAAGTAGGTATATATGGTTTTAACATGGCAGATATGGCAATGGTACAAGGTAGAAAGGGGAGGTCAAGGGCAAAGAGGCAGATCTATGGCTATGACAGCAGGTTTAGTATTTTTGGGAAGAACTTCCTGCTCAATTACCCTTTCTCCACCTCAGTTAAGGTGTCTACAGGGTGTACTGGAACTTTGGTTGCTGAGAAGCATGTTTTAACAGCAGCCCACTGCATCCACGATGGCAAAAGCTATGTGAAAGGTGCTCAGAAGTTAAAGGTTGGCTTCCTGAAGCCAAAGCTGAAGGATGTAACAGAAAAACACAGTAACCAAACAAAAAGCCACAATTCAGAGAAAATGAAATTTCAGTGGATTCGTGTGAAACGCACCCATGTACCTAAAGGATGGATCAAAGGAAGCGCTAATGACATTGGTATGGATTATGACTATGCCTTACTGGAACTGAAGAAGCCACACAAACGGCGCTACATGAAGATTGGTGTAAGCCCTCCAGTTAAGCAGCTCCCTGCAGGGAGAATTCATTTCTCTGGTTTTGATAATGACCGTCCTGGAAATCTGGTGTACCGGTTTTGTGAAGTGCGTGAAGAGACTTATGATCTCCTATACCAGCATTGTGATGCTCAACCTGGTGCAAGTGGCTCTGGTGTTTATGTGCGTATGTGGAAACGGCAATTCCAGCGCTGGGAACGCAAAATTATTGGTGTCTTCTCAGGACACCAGTGGGTGGATCAAAATGGTGTCCCCCAGGACTTCAATGTAGCAGTCCGAATCACACCCCTCAAGTATGCACAGATTTGTTTCTGGATCAAAGGCAATTACGTGGACTGTCGAGATGGATGAATGGAAATAAATATGTAAAAGAAAAGCAAAGCTAAAAGATCGCTTTTTAAATGTAAAGGGATATACAATTATGAAAACAACTTTCTAAAATGTAACTTTCAAGGATATTCTTGTCTCTTAGGAATTTCAGTTTCTGCTTACCTCATAGTATACAGAAAAACACCATGATCAAGATTCTGATTCTGCGTATCCAAATGTGCAATGTGCATCTTGTCTGAGGAGAGCTCCACCATAGTCATCTGTCGGAAAATAAATAGTTGCAAAGGGTAGTTTACTTTTGCATGACTTGTATTTTTTACTCTGTTTCGTGTCAAGGAAAAGGTGATATGTACACAGAGAGTGAGATCAATATCTTTCTTTGTTATTTACAACTTACCCAAGCCTGTACTTGGTCCTCCTTTCTTAAGCTCAACTCTTGCATCTTCAAATATGCATCAGTAGATCAACAATTCTGGTGCATGTTTCAGTATTTGGGTGGTATGCACACATTGTAATTCTGTACAATCACTAGACCTTCATTTTATACTCTCCTAATCCAGAACTTTAATTGTTGTTTTGTTTGTCTACTGGGGTTCATATATAAAATGAAAAAAATGGGAAGGTGAAGACTGGGATAAGCAAACCTGCCAACTTAGCACTTTCTAGCACCATAAACAAAATAAATGAATTGCATTGCACTGTTTGTCCAGTTGCTAGAGTTAAGAAGGGCCTTCACAACATTAAACTTGCAGTGATCTTGTTCTTTTTTATGTATGCTTCAATTTTGTAATATTTCTTTTCCACCTGGCTTTCAGTGAAGTTCATTAAAGTGAAATGAGGAGAACACCTCCAATTTCAGATGAGTTGCTGTGCAGAAATGGCTTATTTGCAGTGTCTATCTTCAACGATGTTTGCCTTTAATCATGTGTTTCATGGTTAACTGAGAACATAACATTCTCTCCATTTAGTTTTTTTTATTTAACATCAAACTATTATTATTTTTAAACTGCAGTTTAGTCAGTTTTAATTTGCATGTGTTCTGTAGATTTCAGTTAATTTAGGAGACAGGGATAAGTGTGCAACATTAGTTCAAATACAATCTGCAATATACAGTGTTTAAGTGTGCTGCATGTAACACGAGGAATGTTTCACTTTGGTAAGTACCAGGGTGTTAAGAAAAAATAATAGTGCCAGATATTCAAGTAAATAAATGACATTGAAGTGACAGAAATGTATCTAACCTCTGGCTGATTTAAATATTTACTGTTAATGTTACAGTGATTAAAAAATGTGGGAGGAAAAAATTTAACCAATGGGCAGAGTAGGAAGGTGTCTGTTTTCACTAGAAAATCTCCTAATAAGGTGCTCCAGAAACTTGCTGTGCTTCCACCTTTTTGTTATAACTAATGTTTTTATAGGCATTATTGTTTTTAGATGTGAAAACTTATAGAAAGGCAGTGTGCCTGAAGGCTGTTTGAGATGTTCACATGGCACAAATTATTGTAGTTGGCAAAATGTAAACTGAAAATATATGAAAGGAGAGCTGATAAAATTCAAAATTTAAGATGGCTTTCATGTTGAACACTTGCAGCAAGAAAGACACAGGTTAACAGTTTGGCAGCAGTTTACTTAAGATAAACTATCTTAGATGTCATACTTAAGGCTCATCTCTGTGGCAGTTTATCAGGGTTGCTGTAGGAGTGGAAATTGCTAAGGAACCCAGAATATGTTTTTAATTGCCATAGCTGGGTCACACTACAATAATTTAGTGATTATAAATATTGCTTGCAATGTATTAAGTATTGTACTTTGATTCTGTGATATATTGTGATTTATTTGCTTTTGTACTTGACTGAAGCTAAAGTAGATGTATGCTAATTGACTAATATAATGTTGCCACAAACATTAGCAGTGCTGCACAGATTCTTATATCTTGTGACAGTTTCGGGGTGCTATCGCTCCCTTGAACCCTTGTCCAAGATGCCAGACACCAGATAAAAGTCCAAAACTTTTTTTATACTGCACAGTGCACAAAGCACCCTCTCCTCCACAATACTCATTAAACACTACAATAATACTCAATAAACAATTCCTTCACTCCCAGATGCGTTGCCACCCTTCCACCCAGCTCAGCTCCACGTCTGGGGATTTCCCATAGTCCTTTATAGTCCCTGACCCGGAAGTGTTTCCCATCCTTCAGTCCATGATTCCTTATCACTTCCGGGTCAGATAAAAAGTCCTTTTCTTCACCCTGGAAGTACGTCACTCTTGCTGTCGCTTTGCCTATGATGCACTTCTGGGTTATAGGGCACATGTGACTGTCTGGGCCTCCCTGCAGCGTCCTCTGTTGGCCCCTGGGGTATCCAGCAGGTTTGTAGGGGAAAACTTCATAGTCCATGATTCCCTGCTGGTATCCGGGGCACCTCCATGCTGCAGGGAGAGCTCCATATGGCAGCCTGGGGGTATTGGCCGTGATGACAAGCCAGCCATAGACCACATCCTATACATGGTGCAAACAAATTAAGATAAAATCCTGATATTTATTGTCAGTGTGTTTGAAATATTATGTACTAACAAAGTATCCCATTGTTCAGCAGATTTGACATTTTTCCCCTACCTCAATGTTGCTGCAGCCATTTTTTTTTTCTTCCTTTCCCCAGAAATGTGGTCCTAAGGCAGACCATTACCAGTCAAATCATTTGGTAACATTTTTGTTTATGTACTGCAAAAATGCATTGATTACACATTTACTCTTGTGTAACAAGGCCTTACCAAACACTTCTTTGGGTCTTCATAACACTTGCAAAGCATCAGTAAAGTGCTTATTACTCTCTGCAATGCGACCGACTAACAACATTTCACTGTGGAGTGGCCTGAGATGGCTTAACTAAGACACACTTCTCTTGATCTTTATATATAATACGCTACCGTGGCTGTCTGTTTGTCTGTCCAGGATTTTAAATCACCTGTAGCTCGCAAACCGTTTGACCTATTGACCTAAAATTTGGTACACATATACTGTGTGACGTGTACTATCCGCTTTCAGGGTGATGATTGACCTCCAAGGTTATTCCTGTTTCTATTTATATTTTATTGTAGAATCAACTCTCGACAGTTGCCACCAGGGCAGTGCATGCGTATAGGTGCCATTCTCATCCCTACCACCTTCACCGTCACTTCCCGTACCTCTTCATATCTTAAATCATTCTTGAGGCAGACTGAAGACTTAAGTCCCAGCTTAAGTGAAAAATTAAGAAAAACATACTGGGTAATTGCAACACACTGACTTAATCAGTTTTAACGTGAAAAGATGCCAAAGAAAGAAGAGAAGAAGCGGGCCGCTAGGGTGGAGTAAAGAAGAGCTGCTCAGGAAGCAGCAAGCGCATCAACCTCTGAGCAAATGAATGCTACTCGTACAGACTAAGAGGATGAATGCTCAAGTCAGTGTGTATTCGCTCCATGACAGGTATTACACATTTAGTATAACACCTGTGAATCCTTTTAAGTTTACAAGTCATTTTACTATCATGTCATGTACTTAGTTGGGGGCTGAATTCTGTTTTGTTAGGTTTTGTCTCTTTATGTCCAGCTTTCTCTTTTACTTTGTTTTTTTCTAGTTTTATTATGAAGTCATTTGTCATATCAGTTCGACTTGATTGTATGCAATGTTATTTTCTTTAAATAAAAATAAAATAATAAAAATGAGTATCTTGTCAAAATGTCACACTGCACAGAGAGGAATAACATATTTTCTAATGTTTTATAAGTGTTAGAAAGACCAAAAGAATCCTTTGTTAGGGTCTTGTTATGTAACAGTAAATAACCAATATATTTTTGCAGTACCTAAAGAGATACCAATCAATTTTAATCGATGTAGTTAATTCTAGAGAAAAAGTGAGTTGCAATAAAAACCAGCAAACATGAATGCTGGCGGGACACCAGCTAGCAAAGCACTGGTGCAAAGAGCAGTAGTGTTGGACTTTGAGTGAATGGCAGAAACTATTATGATGCTAAATAAATTACTTGCCGGAACCAGTGCCAGTTCTCATGAGAAAAGTACACCAGACTATTTATTTTGTCCGATTCAAAAGTGTATCGGGGGATTAACTTCAACAGCAAGAATGGACACTTTGTTCTTGACATATTTCAGTTTACCGATAAATAAATAATACAGTATAAAAAGGTAATGATATTTAACAGTTGTTTTCATGCCCCTTAAAAAAGGTCAGTCTACTGCCGGTCCTCAACCATGCACTGCATTTTCCTCATTTACCATAGAAGTATTTGTAGTATTACTGTCACTTGTACAGAATACTGAGAAATTCTTACTGGTATTTGGACCAGCATCCAACACACTGCCACTCTCTGGCACCTTGATAAGATGAATGTGTTACAACGCAGAACATTTTAACTGAAAGGATCAGAAAACATCTTACCATATGGACTCCTTACTCCTGTTTCTATGATCCCATGTACCTGAAACCTTCTTGGGGGGATAAATATAGTGTCCACCAGCAGCCCTCTTGCTCCTATACATACAGAAAGCAGACAACTGAACAATTTCAAGTACAGAAGCTGTTGCCATGCTGTTGTCTGTAGCAATGATTGCCATAAAGAGTGTGAGGTGAACATCAGTTGTGTGCACTCGGCTTGTTGAACTTGGGCTTGTGTTGGCGTCATGCAACAACTCAATGAGAAACTGCTGCCATAGAGCAATGGAAGACTATTGATTGTTATATTCATCAATATCACAAGAAACAACACTTAAGACATTTTCCAAATGGAAAATTGTTCAGTCTGGTAGACTTTTTTGGAAATTGTTTCAGCTTAACCTCATTTGGTTAGTAATTCCTGACTCCCACAATCTTTTGTATGAAGAAGTGCTTCCTGTTTTGTGTCAATAATACACTTCCCCTTAATTACTACAGTGTCTTTAAATATGCAATTTTTGGTTTATCTTGGAGTGCTTAGCTGGCTTAACAGTATCTGTGTCTTTGAGAATTCAGAAGACTTGGATAAAATTTTTTCTTCTAGGACAGAGAAGCTGGTTTTCTTAAATTTTCATTCATAATTGCACTTGGTGGCTGTTGTCTGTGAAGCTTTTAAATTTTTTCCCCTCATACTCCATACTAAAGGGCTGTTCTTTGGAATAAAAGAACACTGCCTGTTTAAAAGCATCCTCCGTATAGTTTTTAATCAAGGTATACAAGACTGTCAGACATCCAAATATCCATCTGAATTAATCTAGTTATAGGGTCACATAGGGGTTGTCTATCCCCGCAGAACTAAATGTTAGGCAGAAACCAATGCATGACAGGGTGCCACTTCATTGTAGGACATATTCAGCCACACACTGAGCCCAGGTCTAGTTAGTCACCGGATAAAACAGGCATAACTTTGGGACATGAAAAGAATATTAGAGTATTCAAAGCAGAAAATCACACAGATATTCACAGACAAGTGACTTGGCTGGGATTTGAAACCAGAACTCCAGTGTTTTTCAGGCAGTCCTCGTGGTGAAATATTAAAACATAATTATTAAGTAATACAACTAACACAGTCCTGTGTTTTCATTGGATTCTAGCAAGTACAAGATGTAGCCGATTGGAGAGTGGGGACTTGCATTCATTTTCTGAACCCACCTTGTTCTATTCAGAACTGGCAGTGGGCATAAGGTAGGAATCAACCCTGTGAGAGACATCAGTGTAACACAGCAATGGCACGAGTATGAAATTCTAAAAAGGTGAAGGCGTGCAATTGGAAGACAGAGAATATGCAAGCTGTAAGTCTGGACATTTTTCTGATCTTTCCTTGATAGGAAACAGTCTATATAATAAATATATAACATTGTAACTGTAAATGTTTACATTGCTTGTATTACAGTAATATATTTGAAACCTCACTGTTATTTTTTTCTAGAATGTGTCATAACATTTTCACAAAAAAAAGATTGCTTTCTTTTTGATACAAAATTTTCCGCAACTGTAAAACATGTGAAGAATATTTAAAATGCTTTTCATCACAACTTTCGTTCATTTGACTCTTCATTTCAGTGACATAAAAAAATGAGATTTTGAGACCGAATTATGAATGAAACTTTTTACAGTTTGAAAAAGATTAGGAATTTTAAAGGTAATTCTGCTAGATAATGGAATGACAGCAGGAACTCGCTTTATATATATGACAGCAGTATGTGAGAACTAGAGAAGCCACCGCGTTAACACAGCATGAATCAAACAAAGTGGTAAGGAGTGATCGTAACTCATGGAGTGTATTTCAATTTTTAAACTTTCCACATAGCTACATCAGCATGGGGAGCTTCTTCTTGATTGCATCATGATAGTAAACTATGCCAAGTATTTTGTTCCATTCCTTACAGAAATTGACAGATAGCATGTGTCTAAAATTGAACTGAAAAAGATTTTCCAGAAGATGATTGTTATTTACAATAAAGCATTCTTATTAACTCCAGATTAAAAACAAACCTCTGTAAATTTGTCTTTCTATATCCGCCCATCATTTAGATCCGTCTCCATAATAAAAAAAAAAAAAACAAACTATAAGAACAAACTCCCATTATTAACACTGCATTAATGGAATGAAAGTGTGGAAAAGTCAAAAGCAATGCCCTCGGATAGCGGGCTGCCTTGCTAGTGACATACCTCTTCTGTGATGTAAATGTGTAAGGAAAACAATGAAGCCGTTCTTCTTTGTAGCCAGAAGAGAGCATTACTGCAGGAGATGATACAATTTCGTTCTGTTTTATCCAAAACTGTTACCACATTTGCACTTGACTAACACATTCCAAATTCAATGTTGAAAGTCGGCCTTATGCAGTAAGTGAATACTGCGGATTGTCATGACAGTTTCTCCTCAAAACAGTAGTATTGTTTCTTTTCATTTCCATACTGGATGGACCTTCCATCCATTTTTAAGCACTGTTGGATTAGTTGAAAATATTGAATAATTCATGCCATATTATTTTTAAGAAGTAATCTCAATATATATTAGCCCAGGTTTGTATTTTATCTAGTGTTTATGGTTACTTGTAACCCAGGCCACTTCACCTTATTTACTTATTGCTATTGGAAATATCAGTGGGAATGGCATTTGCAGTTACATTTTGGTGGTATTTATGTTTACTTGTTACTTTTGTAATCAATTTTCTAAAAATAAATAAATAAATAAATAATCGCCTTGAACTAAAGAAATGTAACATTATTTTAAAATCTAAAAATGCCTGAAAACAATTCAAAGGGTTGTTATAATTGCCAAGAAAACTGGATAAAGCATGATAGCATAATGACACAAAAAAATCTCAAGATACCCAAACCCAACAGGACAAGTTTTAAAATCCAAACAGAATGGACAGCTAAGAACTTACACTCATTTGCTCTCTTCAGCCATTTGACCCAAAGAGCTTCCCACTATGAGGTTCGGCCTAAACTGCTCAGAAGGAAGCCGGATTACCCATTGACTGGAACTTGTAACTCCTGTCCATGTAAGTCAACTGCCAACAAGCAGGAGAGAGAATTTTATCTGCATTAAAGGAATACTCCACCCAAACATTCTTTTTTTTAAATATGGTACTTACCCTATTTTGTTGGTAGAGATGACTGAGAAAAAGTTTAATCTCATGTTTTTCAAGGATAACGGAGATTGCATAATTCCTGATACAATGGGCGCCCAACATGAGCAAAAACAAACAATATCAAAATATCCATTAAAAAAAAAGTAAAAAATTGCAAAATCTAAATGTCAAATATCCAGTCATAGGTACACAATGTCCTAAACAAGCATATTTTGCCTAAAATATTCTTAAATAAACCCTTTCTAGAAAATACACATGAACAACAAAGAAGTGTGTTCAAAGAAGACAGAGCCTTTGAACTGAAGAGCCACCTTTCCCCTCATTTACTGGTTGTCACATTTATGTTCATAGGGGTAAACCAAAACCCCCATTACAGTTTGTGACACTGCACCACTGAACTGACTATCCTCAGATATGCAGAAATGCGATGCATACATTCCATCTGATAATATTTTCACTCACTGTTCTTTCTTTATTGTTCACCTCTGTCAGACCAATGTTGATACAGTATGACGTGAAACACCATGGTAGTGAATGAATGAGCTCTTAGTGGTGGTAGGGTGTGATCTTCAATTCAAAAGCACAATGCCATTTGAACACACTTCACTAGCGTCCAAGAGAGCATTTCCTGGAAGTGGTCAATTCTAACGATATTTGAACTAAAATGGGATCTTGTGAGGGTACGCACCTTGTACCGCTCCCTGAGCCGACACGATTATAAATATGCACTCCTGTCCTAAAGCGGCAGCTAAGGGGGGGGGTTTAAGAAATAAATAAAGAAATCATCCGGGGCACGAGTGACCAACACTACTTCCCTATTAAACCCAGTGGCGTAGCTAGGGGCGGGCGGAGGGGGTGGTCCGCCCCAGGCGGCATTATTGGCCAAAAGGCTCCGTAGGGTTCGGAAAAATATTACTCTGATTTCTATCCACTGTGATGGACAACCGGCAGCTCATCCCGGCCAATGCATCCAGGCCGCTAGATGGTGTCTTCCCTGCAGCATAGAGGTGCCCCTGATTCCCGCAGGGCATCATGGGAGATGGAGTTTGGATTCACAACCCTGCTGGGTACCGTGGGTGCCACTGTGTGACGCTGCAGGGAGACATAGGGATTTTTATTTTCCCTATAGCCCGGAAGTATTCCCAAGTCACGGGGACGGAAGAACAGAAGTACTTCCAGGCTGAAGAAAAATACAATTCTTCATCTGATCTGGAAGTGCTATTGAATCACATGGAAGGATGGAAGGACTTCCGGGTCAAGGACTATTTAAAGGGCTGGTGAAGGCCCAGCAGGCAAGCCGGAGTTGGGAGGGAGTGTGACAGAGCTACTGGGAGGAGATGAGGAATATTTATTGTATTTGTGATTATTGATTTATTGTTTATTGTGGTGGTGGTGCTTAAAAGCACAATATATCCAAAAGAGAATAAATTAAAATATTTCTGGTACTTTTACCTGGTGTCTGGACGCTTGTCTGTGGGGTTGGAAGAGTGACAGCACCCTGTAGTGTCACACCACAAATGCTTCAAAAATAATGTTCAGACTGTCCTTCTGTGACGGCATCATACACAGTAGTTGAAATTTATGAGGCAATAACAAAAATAAACATTACACCGATAATAATTTCTAGGAAGATAAACAACTAATTTGTAATTTTATTTCATTATCAGTCCGAATGCGTTCTTGCTGTGTGCAGAAAACATCCCCACCTATCACTTGTACACTACACTGGTTCTGCGTAATTATATTAAACTAATAATTAAAACATGGCTTATCAGTGCATCTATACTATATTCTTGTCTAGTTGATGCTTATAAATAATTATATGTGAAAAATTATTGCTTTATCTCTATATATGAATAAATCTATGCAAAATGTATCTTAATGTTTCTCTATACATCATTTTAATTTTCTATTTAAATAGGTTAATTAATATATTCAGATATGTTGGAGAGTGGCACGAACTTTAGCTACGCCACTGACTAAACCACCACAAGTACAGAAGCAAAAGTTGAGTTAAAATTAGAACTGTTAATATGCAGTAAAATAAGCAATTGTACACAACAAACAAACCCCCAGCATACACAGTATCATGCTGCAGCACTTCCACCCCCACACGAACCACGAAACTAATCAAAAAAATAGACCACTAATATTCAAAAGTGAGAAAACAAAAATGAGTGAAACCAGAGACCAGAGTGCATAATCATCTACAGTCTGTTATTGTGAAGGATGCGCCGAGCTGTACCTCATCTCTTGGGAATCGTAACCATACACGTTCTCTTACGCTGGCCCATCAGGTCCTCTCCCGAAAAACTTCACCACATCCAAAAGAAATGGAAGATGACGCTAACTAAAACGAACCTGGGTTCACCTGACTTTTTCCAGAGAATAGTGTAGCTTTCCCTGTTACCTTTTTTTATGGCGTCCGACTTCTCCTTCTAGTCTGGCACTCTCTTCTCTTCCTTCACCTTTCTCCTGCCACAGATTTACGTTATGATCGGCTCCTCCCCTTACAGTTTGTTTGGCTGTCTGAGCCAGGGGCTCCCTTCCCCATGAACCACTGGCTGGCATTGCACATTCATCCATTCCACCATTAACAGGACTAGGGAAAGGTGCAAACTGCCAGTGACACCCACACATATCCATGACAACTGTTACAATCTGAAATGTGATTATGCGACTCATGTAATATGAGATTTTTCAATGATGTTTACAGTACATATTGTTTGCTGCTGTTCAATCTCTGTTGAAGCCCATTGCATCCATAATTTTATTCTCTCCATTCTACATTAAAACATTAGATTAAAAGTTCTCTACAAACACCTTGGGGTAAGTAACAGATACAAAAATGACCATTCCTTTAAATCTCACCGTTCACTTGCATCCTTGTGTTTTCTTGAAACTTATCTCTGTGTTAAGAAAATCACGTAATTTACTGAGGCTTAGAAGAAATCTCTGTAAGATCCATCCATCCATTATCCAACATGCTATATCCTAACTACAGGGTCACGGGGGTCTGCTGGAGCCAATCCCAGCCAACACATGCACAAGGCAGGAAACAAACCCCGGGCAGGGCGCCAGCCCACCACAGATCTCTGTAAGATGAGTAAACCAATGACAGTGTGCACCTTATTTGTAACATGTCATCATATATTTATAGGATACATACAGACATATAGTGCATCCGGAAAGTATTCACAGCGCATCACTTTTTCCACATTTTGTTATGTTACAGCCTTATTCCAAAATGGATTAAATTCATTTTTTTCCTCAGAATTCTACACACAACACCCCATAATGACAATGTGAAAAAAGTTTACTTGAGGTTTTTGCAAATTTATTAAAAATAAAAAAATTGAGAAATCACACGTACATAAGTCTTCACAGCCTTTGCCATGAAGCTCAAAATTGAGTTCAGGTGCATCCTGTTTCCCCTGATCATCCCTGAGATGTTTCAGCATCTTAATTGGAGTCCACCTGTGGTAAATTCAGTTGATTGGACATGATTTGGAAAGGCACACACCTGTCTATATAAGG